>OZ014486.1:30383342-30983342 GCA_963965965.1 Trididemnum nubilum
CGTATAGAGCGAAACGTCAAGGGAATAAATTAGCGTTATGCTAATCGTGTGTCCTTTTACCGGAAGAACAGTAGGCTAGCCTACCTGTAGTATTGATTTGACCGATAACCCTAATCACGCAGTTTGTTTTAATAACCCCATCATTCTGGCTAGATCTGACCATTGGCGAAAACTATTAATCAAAGAAACCTTAATGATTCAACAAAGAAATCCAGATCTAAACTCCGACAAAGCTTCAATTCCATTATATTTATTCAACGTGTGAAAACAATTGCTTTTAATTTTACGCTCGCTTCCTTTTTTTTTTCCATTTTTATGCGTCATTGCTTTGCCTTTTTTTTCCTGTGCTTTGCTCGTGACAAGTTGCTGTTGCCTATATCATTTATCTGCTGATGATGAGACTAGTAATGTCTTGAAACGTTCAGTAAAATATGTTCACTCACGTTTTGGCTCTTTGCTTTATATTAAGATTACTTAAACGTTCCAATCATTATGCTCCGATGATTGATCATCGTTATTGTTTTAACGCCCGGTGACTCGAAACCTTGATATCGCTTGATTTTGTTTTTTGTGTTTCATTTGTTCCAGTTAGTCTGAAGTTAACATGCTAGGCTATAATTTAACTAAAACCTAAAGAGGCCTGATGAAAGACGAAAACGTTTGTATTTTTATTGTAAATAAATCTCTAGAATGACTTTAGTCTTGCTGTTTATTGCTATTAATCCCATTTAATGGAAAAACAATCATTCATAATCGTATTTGAATTGCGATTGCGCTCAAAATTGCTAAAATACTTGCGGCGCAAGCGTCAGCGCAACCATTCAAAAATAATTGCGGCGCAAGTGCTATCGCCAGTAAAATAGTTGCGCCGCAATATTATAGCTTCGTTAGTGCATTTGAACTTATTTTTACCTTGAAATTAGAACAGACTGTAAAATGTAATTTCCAAAACACAAAAAGACCACCATAGCAGTAATTATTTCCTTACACTCAGCTCAACAACGTCAGTAGGTGTTCTAGAAGTGAGTGACTAAAAAGAAATGTAAATTACACGCAAAATATTAACGATTAACGGACTTAATTAACTTCCGTTAATAAAAGCTGAAAATAATGGATTAACGTTAACGGAGGTCACGGGAGGTGTAAAGTTTGTTAACGGACTAGTAGTTAACGAAGCTAACGTTTTGCATTAACTTGCCCACCCATGTTTAGTCTGCATTGGATAGGCCACCTTTGAGATTTCATGTTTGAGCAACTGCGGGCAATGGCTACAATGGAAGTGAAACTCCTGGACTGGTACCTTCAGTATACTGTGATACAAATATATATATACGCTTACAGGTTACAGAGCAGAAGCTGTTTTGCTTCGTTACTATCGTACTGAAATGCAAAGGGTAATACTGCCCCCATTGGCAAAAGGGCAGGGGGCAGCTGCTCCCCGTTTCGGCACCACAGCATCCAACCCAAATTTCTACACCCATACAATAATCCTTCGAAAAGATGCAGGCAAAGTTCGTGACCAATGAGCGAGATCGGAAAAATAACGTCACTATTGTTTTTTTTTGATGTTTTGAAACAAATTTAGGAGCTCAAATTTGCTGATAAGTTGGTTTTATAATTGAATAAATTGAAGTCAGATGACAAATTGCATTAGTTGAAGTGATTACGTCATCAAAGCATCTCGACGACGTCATTTTACGCCAAGTTTCACTGAAATTTTTTTTAAAGAGTGCCTTCAGCTAAATTTAATGCCTCTTACTCGAAGATCAGAATATAATCACTTTTATTTTCTTCAGGAATTACGTGTCAATAAAACTGACTAAAACTTACTTACATATAATTATTTTGAAAAAGAAAACCATAATAAGCTCTTTGTACAGTATATTTGAAGTACCGTATATACGGAGCTACAAAAACTTAGCCAAAATTTTCATTAGGGTGGATGGGAGAATTTTCTGGCGCGCAACTACGATTATGCTTAGAGGAGGCTTTAACAACAAAGCTTTTATCCGAAAAAATATTTTATTATTAATCGTTTGCGTGTTATCTGGCCTAAACGCTACCAGCGCGGAAGCCTAAGGAAGAGTCACCAGAACGGCGACTACTTAAAAGCAAGCGATGCGAAAAAGTTGTCTTCCCGCAGGTTCGTTTCTTGCGGGAAGACAACTTTTTCGCATTGCTTGCTTTTAAGTAGTCGCCGTTCTGGTGACTCTTCCTTAGGCTTCCGCGCTGGTAGCGTTTAGGCCAGATAGCACGCAAACGATTAATAAAAAAGCTCTGGCCAGCAAACGTCAAAACATCATAACTAATTTATTATTAAAAATATTTTATCTTGTTGTCGTGTTGGGCAAACTGGTGTAATTAATCGTATCGCAGCCGGAGTTTTGCCTCCAGTCGCTTGGCAATTTTGGTGACTTTTCGTAAAAAATAGCCATTTATACCCCGTTTGAATCATACTTTGCGCGTTTTTAGAACTACTTGAAACAAATTAATTTCTAAGAATCGGTAGCCATTTGCAAGAATTAAATTGCTCAGCCCTTTTAGCCCCTCTTCATTACCTATACAGGTCAAGTCCATGGCACGCTTAAACGCTTGTATTCTTGAATTAAATTTTCTAAGTGATGTGGCTAAAAGGAGGACAGCTGAAGCCTTTTTGCCCTCCTGTTTGCGTCACTGGTCATTTTGCATTTAGTTTATACATCACAAACAAACAAATTTACTAATTTTAAAGTACTTGGTTTGCATGCTGTCGAGAAAGAGAAAAAATATATAGGTTATTATCACAATGCTTGCATTGGGGTCGGCAAACCAGATAAAGTGTCGATGACGAATCAGAGCGAAATATTAACTATTTACAGACAACCACAATTTAACATGCCCCTACACACGATTGTACGGATCTAATTTGCAGGCCACATTCCACTAAAGACTTCAAGATGTTGGTCTATTTTTATGCTTCCTCATTCCCACTTTTATACCGAATTAGGTGTTCTTTTGTGTTTGTTCTGGCAATGGTTTATGTCTGTAACTCCCTACTGCATTTTCGCCTTGCTTGAGCCATTCACTTCACTATTAACAATTAACAAATCTAGATCGACTTGATATTCATCAATTGGAATCATCTGTTTCTAATATTGTATATTTACCTGGTCATTTTATTGAATTTGTTTAAAGTACATCAGACTTTAGTCCCCTGAAGAACCCACAAGGGCGAAACAGACTGTTGGGGCATATTGACTTGTGGTGATCTGTAACTAGTTCCTAGGTTATTATCACTGTTATCGGCAATCGACAATAAAATAATATGCATATATTCATTATCCTTTTTTTTGGAAGAACCAGTAATTTTGAGTTGTGACTGGCTATAATTTTTTTGCCGATTTTCAGCCTCATCTGTTTTTAATTTATTTTTAAAATTTTGAGAGCATTGACGTCAATATTAGCGACCATGTTTGTAAAACTGTTTAATTAAATCCCAATGTTCTGTCTGCATGAGTAAATGCTTTTTTACTGCTTTTGCAGCACCATAACATTGCAAAAGCGAAAAGACGAGCTTTTTTCAACTACCGAAATTTTGCGGACAAAAAACCCCCCAATTTTGTGGACCTTAGGTTAAGTGATCGTGAATTGAGGCGCCAAAAAACCGTTTACGGACAAAATCCCGAAAAACAAAATCCCGAATTGGACAAAATCCCGAATGGACAAAATCCCGAATTGGACAAAATCCAGAATGGACAAAATCTCGAATTGGACAAAATCCAGAATGGACAAAATCCCGAATTGGACAAAATCCCGAATGGACAAAATCCCGAATTGGACAAAATCCAGAACGGACAAAATCCCGAATTGGACAAAATCCCGAATGGACAAAATCCCGAATTGGACAAAATCCAGAACGGACAAAATCCCGAATGGACAAAATCCCGAATGAACAAAATCCCGAATTGGACAAAATCCCGAATGGACAAAATCCCGAATGGACAAAATCCCGAATTGGACAAAATCCCGAATGGACAAAATCCAGAATTGGACAAAATCCCGAATAGAAAAAATCCCGAACGGGCAAAATCCAGAATCTAACCAATTTCAAAGATAGAGAAAGTCAGGATTGATAGTGTACTCACAACCTTGAGCAAGTTTTTGCAACTGTTTTTTACAGCTTCCGACAGCTTTCTAAATACCAAGAATTTATGTAGTACAATGTTCTAAGCTGTTTTTAGGAATTTAGTATTGCAACTTTTAGCAAATTTTTTCTTTTTTACATGCAACTTTTTACTGCAATTTTTATTAAGTATGGCGCAAAATGTTAGTGTGATTTAAAAATCGTGCTATAAAACTATTTCAGTACTGTTCTATGATAGACTACTATGGTTCTATTGTCTTTGATTTGCATAACAAAGAGCTATGTGACGGATACCTGCGCTCAATGTTATTTATGACGCAAGAGTTGGCTTACAACTTCGTGCACTGTGGAGCGAAGTTTTAGCATGCTTTGCAAACTGTTGGCAAAAGATCGTCATTTCTCCCCAAGAAATGTTGGCAAATATTTGGCATTATAGGTAAATAAATTGCTTGAGTAAATCACTGTCGTTTTTAATGTTTGTGAATAAATGCAACTTTTGCTATAAATATATGCATTTTTTTCAATTTTTTTAGTGCAACAAAAACTTACCCTAGTACTCAGTTCTGGCATATAAGCACTGATAAATATAAATGATTAATTTGCCGACAAAACTGCATGTCTTTTATTTGCTTTTGTCGTGGCGACTTAGAAAAAGAGCGCATATACAAAAATAGAGTGATCAAGTCAAAAAACTTTGCGGATTTGTCGAGTTAATTAGGTGCGAAGCAGTTTATCCTGTAGCAAAGGCCTCGCACTTTTTACGTTTGACGTCAACTCTTTCAGTTTGTTGGAAAAGAAACTACAATAGGCAGTAATTAAAATAAATTAGCGAGTTTTGTTCTAGGCAAAAATGTAAGCAATTAAGAGATGAAAAGGAAGTTGGCCCACGAACACACTCCCTGAAAATAAAATTTTCTATGTTTCCAATATTGCTTTCTTTTTTGTCAAGAACAAAATTTAGTATGGATGTTTACAAAATCAAATATTAAATGTTTTTTGCCGTGACTAAGAGGATTTCCTTTGAATTAAACCAAAACTGGCAAAAGAGGAACAAAGTTTCGAAAATTATACTTTAGTTCAATGATTATGTGTTATGGTCATTAAATGTTTTAATATGTTTTTTTTATGGACGCGAGTTGGTCGAGCGGAAACGCGTTCGTCTCTGGAGCGGGAGGTTTTAGGTTTAAATTTCAGGACGGTCAAATCCAGAGGTGGAGTCCTCAAGGACATCCTTGGCCCGAGGACACATTTTCAAGTCCTTGGTTTTGGCCTTTGCCTCGAAGCCTACAAGTCCTTGAAAATGTCCTGTCTTAGGTTCGGAGACGGCATTCTTTTTTGATTGGTTAAAAAGAAAAAACCAAACAAAAGACAACATATCTGATAGTCGGTCAATTCGTTGTTTCTTTTCCTTACTTGAAAATACAATGTGATAACCAACTAAGCCAAGCCATACTAAAACTTATTTTAAATGGCATTGTGTGAAAGCTCTAATCGGAGAATAAGCACACAAAACCCATTGCCGAAAATTGTTGTTTTTATTTCGGCTAATACTTCTGGTGCAGGCGGTAAAACTGCAAAGCACTACAATAAAGCCATCCAGAGCCATTATAGGGAATCCAAGAGTCAGCACAAACCATTTTGAGTTGCTAATGCTAAAACATGGCCGAGCTTATTCTGTGTGTAAATTTAAAAGAAAGTATGTGTGTGATAATGAAATGTAATACAGTATTACCAGGGAAGGCAGTGACATATTATCGTAATTTTGTTAGTATATCTCGTTGAGAACGCCAACCTGTTCTGAAAACACGCGACTTTGAGATGAGGAAGAATATCAACTCTAATCACTGGCAAGCGGTCAGGGGGGCAAAGCCACGTCCACTGAACAATTTGTGTGTTGGAAATAACCGCTACGAATCCCAAATAACAAAGTAATGGATCACAAAAAAAAAACGCTGCATGAAGGATTATTAATTTACAGTATGTGTGAAATCAACTATAACTAGAATTGTTCAAATGCTTGGACTACTTAATAAATTTTTTTATAAGCTTCCACAAAAAATTGGGCGTTTTTAGAAAAAAATTAATGGTTTATAATTTTTCCGTTTCGACAATTGTAGACCTCCTGAAGGGGGCACGGGCAAATGTCTCCAATGCCTTCCTTCTTAATACGAACCTCCGGGGATCCTCAGATTTTTTCTAATTAAACACTATATAAATTAAGTGTCTTTTGGCTGCGGAAACCTTCGCGCTCATTCATTGGCAGACATTATAAATGTGAGAAAGACATAATGCACTGAAATGTAAAGAAAAGATTGGCTCAAAATCAGAGTTGGGAAATTGTGAGAAAACTAATTTTTTTCTAATTTAGCATTTATGGTATTTTTTTCGAATTGTTTTGAAAGTTTAAATGTGTAATCTTCTTAAGTCACAAAAATTGCTACTTTTTTTCAAAAAAATCACTAAAATTGTTTAACGGGGGGGGGAGGGCATGGGGATATTGCCCTCGTCCCAAACCTCCGTTTTTCAATGCCAAAAACTTTTGAACTTACAAAAATACCCTTTAGTTACGGTACCTCAATTCATTTAAAAAACATCAATTCACAGTATTTTGCAATATTTTTAGAAAATACTTTTTGAAAAATTCGTCAAAAGAAATGGTTTAACCAACCAATGGGGTTTGCTTTTAGGAAACTCCGAAAAAGGTGGGAATCCGTGATCAGTGGGCGTTTGCATCGAGGCCCTAACTGATGAAATTATGGCCTTAAAATTGACAATTTCTACGTTTATAATTTAGCTATATTCAGCATTTAAACTGAAATATCGCTGAGGGGGCCGCTTAAGCAGCCTGACCAGATGCATTCGCAATGCCGTAGCAACTTGGTTTGAATTTTGCCCCGAAATCAGAAGAAAAATAAAAAACAATGGCTTTCTGTTGCGATTTTTTCACAGCCAAATTCGAATGAAGACCAAAAAAACAAACAACATCTTCACCCCAGTTTGTGCGATTTTTATCCGCTTAATTGAAATGAAGACCAATGCAAAAAGGCTTTATTTGACAATTTTTTTGTTTGTGATTTTATTAGGCGATATTTGTTTTATTGTGCGATATATGTTTTTTGCGCGATATTTGACCACCAAATTCGAATGAAGACCGAGCAAATTAGAAAAAAAAGGTATTTTTCGCTATCCCTGTATGGAGGTACGCTGAATTTTCCATTAGGGGAAGCCAAATCTCAATGGGAAGGCGCTAACTACCGTTGGGAGGACGTGTCTCTCATCTTATTAAAGTACTGGCTATATTTCCATTTACTGGTAAAGCCATTGCATCATTACAACAATACCGATACGGTGCGAAATCAACATCAGCTGCTAACGTGTCAAACTTCAAAATGGCAGTCGTTATTATTTAAAAAAAACTATTATTTTTGAATTATCATCTAAAACTTAACGAAATGCATTATCTTGAGCACTTTCGCGCTCAACAATTATGGAAAATTTACCCAACATAAATTAGAAAATTTGTGTCCTCGGTCCTTGGCCTCGACCATTTCTGTCCTTGGCCACGATAGGGTTTGTCCTCGTTACACGCTTCGGCGTAATGCAGCTAGTATAACAAAACATTTGATTTGATTACAGTATGCTGTACGCTGTACGTTTAAACAAATTACATCAACACGTGCGATCAAACGAATTCAACACTGCAGTTAGATGTTGGATAAGCGGGCGAAACAGTTCACTAAAGTTGTCAATATAAATATTTTAAGTTTTAAGAAAACAAGTTATATTTGCTTTTCAAATTACTGTCACAACAAAATAAAAAGTGATCGAACGTTCAAACACTGCCTAAGCGATCAAAACACTTTTTACAGGAACTAAGTTTTTGATTTTGATTGCTTCGATAGTGTTTGATTGTTCTCACCATTTTGGGTTGACAGTAATTTAATAATCAATCACGACAGCTACTGCTTCTCCATAGATTTCAAATACATTTATAGCGACAACGTTAGTAAACTTTTTTGATTGTTTATCCAAGATTTAATTGGACTATTTCATTTATTAAATCGCATGCGTTGACGTAATTAGTTGGTTGTAATTCGAACGACTGCAAAAGTAAGCAAAAGTTAGTGTTAATTAATTTTATTCTGGGTGGAAACCAGTGATTTGTTATATTATTTAGATGCTTTGACAAGGGTATAATGTGTTTGCCAAAAACCTTCCGTGTAATTTTTGTAAATATAATAAAATTTAAAAAAAATTAAAATAAAGAAAAATTAAAATTGCAAGTTTCGTCATCAAACTGTTTTGCACTCCTCTTGAATTCATGTTTGTCAGGTGTTTTTGCTGATGTTTTAGAAAGAAAAATCAGCATTAAAACATTTAATGACCATAACACATAATCATTGAACTAAAGTATAATTTTCGAAACTTTGTTCCTCTTTTGCCAGTTTTGGTTTAATTCAAAGGAAATCCTTTTAGTCACGGCAAAAAACATTTAATATTTGATTTTGTAAACATCCATACTAAATTTTGTTCTTGACAAAAAAGAAAGCAATATTGGAAACATAGAAAATTTTATTTTCAGGGAGTGTGTTCGTGGGCCAACTTCCTTTTCATCTCTTAATTGCTTACATTTTTGCCTAGAACAAAACTCGCTAATTTATTTTAATTACTGCCTATACTGTGGTTTCTTTTCCAACAAACTGAAAGAGTTGACGTCAAACGTAAAAAGTGCGAGGTCTTTGCTACAGGATAAACTGCTTCGCACCTAATTAACTCGACAAAACCGCAAAGTTTTTTGACTTGATCACTCTATTTTTGTATATGCGCTCTTTTTCTAAGTCGCCACGACAAAAGCAAATAAAAGACATGCAGTTTTGTCGGCAAATTAATCATTTATATTTATCAGTGCTTATATGCCAGCAGTGAGTACACAATCAATCCTGACTTTCTCTATCTTTGAAATTGATTAGATTCTGGATTTTGTCCAATTCGGGATTTTTTCTATTCTGGATTTTGTCCATTCGGGATTTTGTCCATTCTGAACTTTGTCGAATTCGGGATTTTGTCCATTCGGGATTTTGTCCAATTCGGGATTTTGTCCATTCTGGATTTTGTCCAATTCGGGATTTTGTCCAATTCGGGATTTTGTCCATTCGGGATTTTGTCCAATTCGGGATTTTGTCCTTTCGGGATTTTGTCCATTCGGGATTTTGTCCATTCGGGATTTTGTCCATTCGGGATTTTGTCCATTCGGGATTTTGTCCAATTCGGGATTTTGTTCATTCTGGATTTTGTCCAATTCGGGATTTTGTCCATTCTGGATTTTGTCCAATTCGGGATTTTGTCCATTCGGGATTTTGTCCAATTCGGGATTTTGTCCATTCGGGATTTTGTCCAATTCGGGATTTTGTCCATTCGGGATTTTGTCCAATTCGGGATTTTGTCCATTCGGGATTTTGTCCAATTCGGGATTTTGTCCGTTCGGGATTTTGTCCGTTCGGGATTTTGTTTTTCGGGATATTGTACAGGATCCCTAAAAAACATATAAGAAATGCCGATTTTTGGCTTGAAAGTTTATTATTTCGCCTATAACTGAAAAACCATTACACGTGCAAAGCTGAAATTTGGACGCAATGTGAGTTCTTGAGGATACGTTATGGAAAACGAGTTTGGGGGCGCCTGGACTCGTGACCAAAATTATATAGGCAGTCGCCAGCAGAGTTCACGAGCACCCAAAAAATGTATTTTTTTTTCCTACATTTTTGAAATCCTGAATAAATGTTCTTTCAAAATCGCCAATGTTTCCACCCCATTTTCGGTTGTTTTGGCGGAAATCGGGGATTCCCCTGCGAAACGTTGTCGAATTTTTTCGCTAAGGTAGGGTTGATTTGGATTCTAAAAATCGTATTTCTGTGTAAAGTAGACAGTCGATTTTAGATTCAAACGAACGAGAAAGATAATTGCAAACTTTTCATAAAATAATTATTGGATTGTTTTATTATGACGTCACGATATGGTTGATTGATTCCAAATTTTTACAAAAAATTTTGAATTAGAGTGCATATCGTTAGTTATTACAGCCAAAGTTGACGGAATAATGTCATGAAAGTTGCAACATCGATAAAACAGTTTCTCACCGACAAAATGAAACCAAAATGACATCTTTATGATGTCATTAGAGAAAACTACGTGGTAAAATGCAAAACCGAGAGTACACACGCTTTTCAAACAAATTGCACGTGACAGCGAGTATTTTGATCGCGGCGCTGCCGTTTTAGTAGCAAAGATCAAAGAATATCAATTTCACTGTCGTAAACGCACAAAATAACGTTTGTATTAAAACTTTTTTACAGTGTGAGTGCATGAAGATAACTCTGTTCAAAATTTAAGAACAAAATAAGAACAATTTTATTCTTAGCGCAAGAAAAACTTTTAAGAAGTTTTTTTTAATTTTATTGCTATTTGTGACAAAGCATAATATTGCACTAGCAAAATGTTCAGGCACATTGTTTCGAAAAGTCATAAAGTTGGTAGAGTAAGAATAAAACGGTATATAAGTGGTGTTTCTAACATTTTTTTAATAAAAGGTATCAAATATCTACGGAAAACATTATCGTCACCAGCAAAAAAGCGTGGATAAGCTCATTCAGATGTTTTAATTTTCTGTGTTGTCCTGACCGGACTCTATGTTCGCAAAAGTGTCTTTTAAAATAACTAAAAAATTGTTTGTTACAAAAGATATTTTGATTGTGGTTCATACAGCAAATACTTGTAAGAAATAGCGGGAACGCTGTCACCACCCATAATCCGTCACAAAATCGTAAGTTGATGGGCGAAGAAGCTGAAAAATTTTGGGGGGGCATTGCTGAGAAAACTGATGGCTCCACACAGTGGCGGATCCAGAAAATTTTGGTGGGGAGGGATTTGAAGCACAAAACCTCAAAAATTCGGATGTCTTCACCAAAATTGAGAGTGATTTTTCGGCCAAAGTCGGAAATTCAACCGTTTTTTTCGCCCAAATTCAGGTGGTCTCCAAAAAAAAAAAAAAAAAAAAAAGGTCTTCACCAAAATTGAGAGTGATTTTTCGGCCGAAATCGGAAATTCAAACGTTTTTTTCGCCCAAATTCAGGTGGTCTCCAAAAAAAAAAAAAGGTCTTCACCAAAATTGAGACTGATTTTTCGCCGGATTCGTTACGTTTAGGTCGGTGGGGGGGATGCATCCCGAAATGGAGCCGAATTATTCGAAACAGAGGCTGATTTTTCGGCCAAAATCGTTACTTTTAGGCTGGTGGGGGGGATGCATCCCCCCCATCCCCCCCCCTAAATCCGCCACTGGCTCCGCATTCGGAGATGTTAACCGATTTTTACAGTTAAAACATCATTGACTCCATTTTAAGGGGTAGCAATTATTCACAAACACCGTATTCACCATACTCTAAAAACAAAATGTTTATCATTTCAGATCGTTTAACCCCGTGTTGAGATCATCTCATTCAAAATATAAAAAAAATTTCTTGAAGAAAAGGTACTCCTAGGGTTGACTACTTCAACCAGTAAAACACTATGTTAAGTGTTAAATTTTTATTGTTGCTGTAAGGTGTACGGTAATGTGCTTGCAGTATACGTAAGAAACTTTGTAATTGTAATTTTTTTGTAATTGTAATTGTAATTACAATTTATTTACCAAGTTGCCTTGGCCAGAAGACAGTGAAGGGACCTTTCGGTCTTCGAGTCAAGCTGCCACCTGCCCATCTGTCTACCACACACGATGGAGGCTTCACACTGTCCCTTTAATTGCTGAACGTCAAGCAGGGAAGCTGTGAATACCAATTTTTATAGTCTTTGGTTTGACTCGACCGGGAATCGAACCCGTGTCTACCGCTTCAGTAGCAGACGCTCTATCCACTCGACCACTGATCGGTAAATGACTTACATGCTAGCCAGTGGCGTAACTAGAGGTTAGAGCCAGAGGGCATGGAAAACCTAACTAGAAATTCGCTCCACATTTTTCTGTCAATTTTGAGTGAAGAAAAAAGTACTTTACCGAAGATTTGATGCTTTTTTCCGTCAAATTTAGGTAAAGTCTAAAAAAGGTTTCGACCGAAAATCGGTTGCTTTTTTTCCGTCGAGTTTTAGGTGAAAACTTTCCGCTTTTGTCGTTTGTTCTTTCCCAAAATTTGTTGCCATAATTTATAAAGGGACCCACATTGGAAGAAAATTCTTCCCTGCCTCGCTTCCCCCTCTTGTCAGTTACGCCAGTGATGCTAGCCCCTGCTTAAATTTGATCAAAACACCTCTGACGATCTCTTATGCACTCTCTTATGCACTTTTTTAATTTGATCAAAACACCTCTGACGATTGCGATTACGGAAAAGCAGTTTGTTTGTAAGATTTTAAATTTTATTTTGACGCGTACTGTTTTTGAAATAGGTTTACTCACTTTTTTAATACAGTTTGTAGATTGAAGAAAATGTCATCAAAGACATTGTAAAACTCAAACTCAAACCAGGTTGTCGTGTATGAAAATGACTTTGACTGTGATCTACATCTCAAATTGTGTAAACGATTTAGAAATGTCTGATTTTACCAAATACCGTAGAATTGCTAAAATGACTTAAGGTGTCTGGGGCGTCTGCGAAATATAATAAAACTGTTACTTTAGCAAAAACCGTTCAGCAGCAGCAGGTCTTTTTGCAATTGTTAATGGTTTGTAATATTGTATACTTAATGCGTCTGCCGTTTTTAAACATCTTTTAACTAAAATTATTTTGGAACGATCTACAAAATTTGTCTATCGCAAAAGGCCACTTCCTTAAGGTGCGTTTAGACTGGACGCGAAGCGAAGGTTGGCGACCTTCGCCAACCTTCGCGAGTGGTCGATTACGTCACTCCGAAGGTTGCCAACCTTCGCCAGTCTTCGCGAGTGGTTGCTAATCTTCGCAACTGGTCGCTTCATAGGCTAATTTTAATAACTTACTTTTAAAATGTATTCAATGAGCAGAAACCTTTGTGTACTTCATTATTGAAGCGCTATTATAGTAATCACAGGTTCTGTTCCGTCATAGCGCGCTGAAATTACCGGTAATACGAAGATTGAGTTTATATTATGGTATCACGCAGTATCCGTGAAGAAAAGTCTAGACTAATAGCTCACGTAACAAAACAATCTTGAGAAAAAAGTTTGTATAGTATAAGTGAAAAACGAAGTACAGTAGATCGAATTTGGAAATGAAAAGACTAGTCATTTCTTCAAAAACGTAGTAGTACTTAGCCTATTTACTAGCTATCAATGATTTGTTTAGATCCTTCCACTGAAAACTTGCCATAATCTGTTTTTACGATGACAGTTCTGGGTTTTAATGCAGAAACGCAAAAAGCTGGAAGCAGATGTCAAAAGTTCTCTTTAGGTGTTTACTCAGTTAACAAATCCTTGAACGCTTTCACCATCCATGTCTCATTATGGTACTGGTAGATCTATTTTGTAGAGTGTAGACCGATAGGCTAGTCCACAGGTACATTTACAGCATAAACTATGTTGTTTTTTTAATGTGATTTTTTTTTGTCAGGCAAGCATGTTATGATACCTGTAGTAAGCTTAAACAGTTGTTTGTATTTGTTATTTTGTGCTGTTTATGAAGATTCCCAATGTTAACGCTATGAGTGAAACTGAAAGCTGGATTTGTCATCAGTTATGTAGTGGATTTTTTGCTAATTGTGCAATGGATTGCTGTGTTGATTTGCTGGAGAAAGCAAAAAAAACATTGCAGTTTTTGCATAATTTGACACGATCATCGAAGGACAAGAATTTAGCACGGTAATACCAACAGTTGCTTTGAGGAAAAGTCAGCTTCTAAAACTAAGTTTGGTGTTTTACTCGCTAGCGGAGTGCTTATCGATGTTTAGTGCGAAGTTAAATGCTTTTGAGAGCATTTTATTAGTTTGCATTTTCTCGCGGTACCAGTAGGCTACGTTGCGACGGTCGCGTTTACCTCAAAGGACTTCGCTCCAAACCACCGTTCGTAAGATACAGACAAACTTATAGCTGCAAGGTCAAGCCTCCTCTTAGCAAGTTTTTGCTTATGCCCCTGATAAAAAAAAACATCTAGATTTTTTTATGTGAAAATTGTTACTCAAGCATCTGAATAAAAGTGTTGTTAGTTCTCACATTTTTATGTAACTGACACTTCCTCCTTCCCCAGTCCAATTATTTTAATTATCAATGCTTTATCAAGTTTTTTGTTTAGTGGTGATTAATGAGAATGGAACAATATTAATGAATTTGCTTGGCGGGTACTTCTCTACCAATAATAGTAACCTCAGCAAAAAAATAGAACTCACTTTCTACTGGTTAGATATATATTGGCTTTCTAGTTCATCTAAATACACTGACTGTAATAGCAATGATTAAACTTCAGACTTAAAATTATTTACTTTGTCACTTTATTCACCATGTAAAGCAGTAAAAAATTTAAAAGACAGTAAAAATGTTTTGAAATTCACTAACTACTAAATTCAGATATTACTCAAAGACACAGTAAATTAATATTTAACACACTTGACACTTCTATTTTCATCACATAGAACTGGAGTGAAAACTCACTACCAGACTACAATATTCATGATTATAAAACTTGGGGTAGTCCAAACTCATTGCTTCCAGTTCATCTTGATCACGGTCACAAACCTTCAGAAACTAGAAGACTTTTAAGAGGACATTCAGAAGAAAAAATTCCATATTTGTAGCTATTCAAAGAAGTACGTAACTACTAATTAGGCCAATCCAAAAGTTTATAGAAATTTTTCGATTTTTTGCGTCTATCTAGCTCTTGTATGTAGCAGTGTAGCTTGAAACCAATTCTAAATACAGTTTTATTCACCAGGTTGGCTTGGTCAAGGAGACAGTGAAAAAACTTTTGCGAGTTTTCCAGTATTTAAGAAATTGTTCAATTTTGGTTACTTTTAAAACAACAAGCTAACAAACGATGGGTAAAAACACTATCAACACATTCAAAACTAGCCTGTTGGTGGGTTATTTTATATTCTGAAAAAAAAACAAAAAAACAACACCATGGTAGTTTAAGTTTACTTTAAGACAAAAAAGCAAAAGCTGCTCAGCCAAAAGAACCACTGGACTGATACAATAGCTTCTGCTATGCTGCACAGACCAAAAAGTTTTGTTTTAAAAGCTAGATGTCGTGGGGCTAGGCCTACTGCTTTGGTGTATTCATTATAATGAAGCTCTGAGATCCAGCATAGCTATGAAAAATCACTCTAGGATTTACAGCCTTAGCTGTCTAGATCCAAATTAACTTGGCTAGCTTAGGGCTGTCGCGAATCTAACTTTGCCAACAACCTACTCTTTGGACTGATGAATAGGCACTAAACCATACCAATATACTATTTACATTATTTTCTACAAAACTGCGATCGTAAAAATCCAATCAGTGATTTAGTAGGTTATCTTACTAGTTACTACAGCCTGCAAGCAAGCGATGTTGCGCAACTGTTCGCGAAGGTTGCGACCGGTTGCAACCATGGCGACCTAGAAAAACCGGCCATGTCAACAAAAAGCGAGCTCTTCGACTGAAGGCCGACAATTGCAGTCTTCGCGCAATAGAGACAGCTGCTGCGCGAGGTATTAGTAGTGCACTTTACGCAATATATTCAGGCATTGTCGACATTTTAACGCTAAACATTCTAAAGTAAAAAGACTAAACACTAAAACATTCTAATCTTGTATTAAATACTGAAAAAAGTGTTGACATACGTTGTCAAAAATTTGGCCAAATACGACACTATACGCTCATATTAGTCATTGAAAGTAACAGTGCTACGGTATTTCATTATCTACATTACAGTGTACTAACAATGTTGTATCAAACATGCTGATACCGGTATGTATATCAAGTACTATTGCATATTAGCCAGAAAATAGTTAGTCGTTGGAATATCGTAAATTTAAGAAAGTTTCAAAATCTTTAAGCCAGACTCTTTACTACTACGTGGAATGCAAAACACGAAGTAGTTCTTAATATATAGTACAAAATAGCGCTGTGTTTTTTTGAAACACAGAAGTCGTACCATATTGAAATTTAAAAAATCTTGTCAACAAAATATTTTCGACATCCCGCATCTAAAACTCGCAGAAAGAAAATCACACAAAATATATATACACCACTGCACGAGATAGTCTTGAGGAAGAGTAAGACAGTGACCCTCTCTTAAGAGCATCAATATACTTTCCAAACTTGTGGTATTGAAACAAGGAGTCATTTTCTTTTACCACACCACCCTTTTTTTGTTCATACCCAGTAATGTATATTAAGGATAACAATGTCTCTTCTTTCACACTTGCTTCTAAAGCATGCAAATTATCAAAGACTTCACATTCTTTGTCGTTCAACAAGTTTGTCTTGCAGCTTGGGACAGATTTACTCCAAGCTGTAGAAAAAGTTTGGCATGGTCAATGTGGACATTTTCAATAACATCCTATTCCGTTATAAAGTAAGTTCCTACTGAACCTTGTCGTAATTTTCCAAACGCCTTTTCCAAAGGATCGGTGGAAAACCATCCGAGCATCACATATTCATTGCCTCCGAAGAGCAAATGCTTTGCGAGCATTGCTTAATTGAGAGGACAGACAACTTGGAAGGAATTCCGGGAAAAACAGAGAATGGATTTTTTGGTCTCAGCATGCCATGGACTTTTACCATCTCTGCATCGTTTGGCCAATGTTTCCCACACACAGCAGTATACTTCGAGACAACCAAGTTGGCTCTCGGGATGACAGAAATCCATTTTTTCTTTTCTTTCTCATATTGTGGAAGTTTGTGTACAGGTACTCTTTCACTACTGGAAGCATAGTTTCCTTTACAAAGAGTTACACAACACGAAAGAACCATTCACGTTTATGCAATAGCCTTTTCTCTGCGAAAATAAAGTATTGTTAGCAATACAGCTTTAGGTACTTTTGTACAGTATACTGCAATTACCGTATGCTACGTGAGGCGCAGCCATGCTATACCAGCATCTATAATTTATACTGTAGCTTTCAATAATTTCTAAAGATTTTGTTGCTTTGGGATATCGTCATTCTAGCTTGCTCATTCGGATTCGCAATCCGTACTATAAGTTATGCTTTGAAAAATTCAAACTAAGTTAGAAATATTGAAACTATAAGTAATTGAAACCTTAGTTTTGTATCGAGCTTGCAATCCTCAGATCCTGTTGCCTATTGCCATCACTATTGCTATCTAAGCACATTTTAATCATAAAAGCTTCCTTACCTTCTCATACTGTTACTGTCTGTCTACCGAAATTACTGAAGTTGTTTAACTGCTTGATTGAACAAACGCAATTAATGGCTTCGCAGATAAAACATCATAAATACTGTAGCAACTGTATATCCGATAATTATACTGTAGTTTTATACATTAATGTGCACTATAAGCACTGTATCTTATTACTGTAAAGTTACCTGTACTACAAGTTAGTTGTTGCTGTCACTAGTAATCGTCTCAAATGCCGACGTTTTCTATAGCAACAACTAAGTCTTGTGACTGACCTAATTAGATTTGTCTCCCACAGAGAATTTCTTTCGGCCTTCAGTCGAAGCGCTCTCTTTTTGTTGGCATGGCCGGTATTTCTAGGTCGCCATGGTTGCAACCTTTCGCGAGCTGTCGATGACGTCAAATTTTGGTTGCTTCGCGTCGCTTCGCGTTGCTTCGCGTTGCTTCGCGTTGCTTCGCGTCCAGTCTAAACGCACCTTTAGTCCCCTTAATAAGTCTGATTGGATTTCAGCAGCTGCTGAGAGCTCCGCTTCCTAATCCCTTCCATGGTTTTGGTTCCTCTGGCGTGTTAGCATGATCAACCGACTCATTATTTAAATTCATTAGCCTATAGCCAAACACTACTACTTTGTGCAGAAATTAAGTGAAGAGCCATGCAAGACTTCATTTAATTAGGGTTCCTCTCACGAAAAAGCGTCACGATTGCACTCGCCAGCTCTCTTTCTACCGGCTGCTCTGTGAAAGTAGCCCATAGCGATACCTTGCAAACTCGTGGTATCATCCGCTTAATTACTTTATTTTACATTGGGTGAGTAAATTACAATCAAATTTATCAAACGGGTGTATTCGTCATCGAGAACTTGAGTTTGGACAATTTCAGGCAGGTGGACTTGCACTATACGCACTTACGTAGTGTGCCAGGGTCATTAGGCAGGAAACCTGCAGCGTGGTTTGGGGTGTCTAAAATTTTTATAGGAGCGTGATAGAGTAGTGAAAAACCGTTTAACGATGCTAATTCTATTAGTAGTCTCATGCCTTCAGAAGATTTGGATCTAATACACATTCGTTCATAGGCGTAGTCAGCCCCGCCCCAATTGACATGCTACCAATGATAAAATGTCACAAAAAATACTATTGCTTCTTCAGTTTCTTTTAGCATCTTCGCGTACAACAGTACACGCGTACAGCAGTAATTAACTATAATATTGATCCAGAGGGTCCGGGCCCCTTCAATTTAATGTTTGCCAACCAATTTAAACGTATAGCCCGAGTAAAATTACGGGTTTTTATCCTAAAAGTTGTTAACTAAAGCCCTCGTCTAACCTTTTTATGAACGTAATGCAGTAACCAAGGACGGACTTAAGATATGGCTCATAGTGCCATCGGCCCTGCGCTCAGATAAAACTTTTTTTTGGTCTTCACCTGTATTTGGCAGGAAAATATTGCAAAAATCTCAAAATGCCAGGGGCTCAACTCAAAGTAAATCGGCCCGGCAATAACATGGCTTGTAAGCGTAACTATCTATTGCACATTTTTCAATAACAATTCACCTCCACCTCGCCAGTTTTTATGCAAACAAATACTTCTGAAAAAAATTAGCTTCAGTAAGGGGAATGCTTGTTGAACAATTTTTTGAATTGAGAGGACTTGGGGCCCCTGGCCATAAATGTACTCCTGTAACTGGTTGTTTTCATGACAAAATAATCTCTACGAAAAATATTCGATTGGATCTTTATTTGCAGCTAAAATATTGCAGGAGGCATGTACTTTACTTCCCACGACCTGGGCCAAATCACTAACAAAATTTAACCCCAAAATGCAAGATTTTAAACATGCTTTGGACTTAAATTGCAAGTAAAAGGAGGACTGAGCAACTTATTTTTTTCAATTGGCTTTCAAATGTTAAAAATCTAGTATTTCAAATGGCTCAGAATACGTGCGAAATGTGCTCCAATAAAAAGCTTTTTTCCAAAAAATTACAAAAAATTGCCCAGCGGCTGGGGCTTTGCCCCCAGACCCACATAGCCTCCTCCTTTGAGGGCTCCGCCCCCAGATCCCCGTCTGTGATACGTTTGAATTACAGTACACTTCTTTACTAAACACATCTCCCGATTTAGACATTTTTGCATTTTATCTATTGGTTTAATCCCTCTCCTTGAACGAATTCCTAGTTACGTGCCAACACCAGACCACGGTTTCTGATCTTCCATTTTACAATATCATTGCCCCCACTAAAAATTCCTCTTTCGAAGTTTCTGATGAGGTCATTGCATGTGATTTGTGGTTGGGGGTTCCCCAATCAAAAATCCTGGCTACGCCTATGCATTCGTTTAACAAAATTAATGTAGGACGCATTGGGAAGCCAGGAAAGGCAGAAGTCTTCCCAATATACTTTGTTTTATAAGAACTGTAAATTTTGGGTTGAGGCTGGTTTTTCTTAAATTTTCACAAATTTTCAGCCTTATTTGCTCTTAACTTTACTGAAGAATAAACTACACAAATTATCCTTCTTTGGTTAAAATTTGTCTCTTATTATATAGGTCATGCTTACTCTTAGACAACTTAGCAATGGTAATACAGAGAAGGATAGCAAAACTCTGTTGATTTCTTACAAAAATGCTTTACAAAGCATTTTATTACTTAGCCCCTTCAGCTTCTCTTGGTTTTCAAAGCACGTTAAAAAGCGTATCTGGGTTAATTTTCTAAGTAACTTGGCCTAGGGGGGCTTCAATTTAATCCTGTTAATTACGTCACTTGTGGTCAAATGTCACGCTTACCGCAACACGGCTACGTATGCGTTCAATGATTTCAAATAATTACCAGTGCTTCTAAAAATGCTTGTTCAAAGACTCTGCATTTGGTGGATGCTACAAATTATGCTCGCAAAAAAGCTGTATAGACTCTGGTTCGATCCCCAATCGAGTTAAACTATATAAAGATTCGAATTCACAGCTCTCCTGCTTGACGATCAGAAAAGACGTAATGTGGAGCTTCCATTACTTATGGTAGACATGTAGGAAGATAGCAGTTCGGCACAAGCATAGGAAGGTCTTTTGTTGTCTCTTGATCAAAGCAAATTGGCAATGATAAAATAAGTATCTAACGTTGTTGATATTTTCTTTGTAAGATTTTACTTTTTAAGTTTTAATATTCTTAGATACTGAAGGTCACAATTTTTTTTTGATTGTATGAGGGGCAATTTGATATGAAAATTGTGCACTATTTTACACAAATAATCAAATATCTTTTATAACAAACAATTTTTTAGTTATTTTAAAAGACACTTTTGCGAACATAGAGTCCGGTCAGGACAACACAGAAAATTAAAACATCTGAATGAGCTTATCCACGCTTTTTTGCTGGTGACGATAATGTTTTCCGTAGATATTTGATACCTTTTATTAAAAAAATGTTAGAAACACCACTTATATACCGTTTTATTCTTACTCTACCAACTTTATGACTTTTCGAAACAATGTGCCTGAACATTTTGCTAGTGCAATATTATGCTTTGTCACAAATAGCAATAAAATTAAAAAAAACTTCTTAAAAGTTTTTCTTGCGCTAAGAATAAAATTGTTCTTATTTTGTTCTTAAATTTTGAACAGAGTTATCTTCATGCACTCACACTGTAAAAAAGTTTTAATACAAACGTTATTTTGTGCGTTTACGACAGTGAAATTGATATTCTTTGATCTTTGCTACTAAAACGGCAGCGCCGCGATCAAAATACTCGCTGTCACGTGCAATTTGTTTGAAAAGCGTGTGTACTCTCGGTTTTGCATTTTACCACGTAGTTTTCTCTAATGACATCATAAAGATGTCATTTTGGTTTCATTTTGTCGGTGAGAAACTGTTTTATCGATGTTGCAACTTTCATGACATTATTCCGTCAACTTTGGCTGTAATAACTAACGATATGCACTCTAATTCAAAATTTTTTGTAAAAATTTGGAATCAATCAACCATATCGTGACGTCATAATAAAACAATCCAATAATTATTTAACGAAAAGTTTGCAATTATCTTTCTCGTTCGTTTGAATCTAAAATCGACTGTCTACTTTACACAGAAATACGATTTTTAGAATCCAAATCAACCCTACCTTAGCGAAAAAATTCGACAACGTTTCGCAGGGGAATCCCCGATTTCCGCCAAAACAACCGAAAATGGGGTGGAAACATTGGCGATTTTGAAAGAACATTTATTCAGGATTTCAAAAATGTAGGTAAAAAAAATACATTTTTTGGGTGCTCGTGAACTCTGCTGGCGACTGCACTAATATGGGCAGAAAATCGGCCAAAAGTTGACGAATTTGAACCGATATATATAGCGATAATTACCGATATTGATGAAAAACGGTTTGCGGGTTTTGAGCACTCTATCAACCACCATTCTCTTGGTTATTTTCGTGTACCCCAACTTGGATACTACGAGGTATGTTTGAAAAGTAACGGGACTAGCTCTATAATTATTTTATTTTATTTGACAAGTAAATTTTACAACATGTCGCCTTCAAAGTAATCTCCTTGGGCTCGAATGCACTTTTCCAATCTCTTCTGCCATGCTTCCACGCACTCCTGGAAGGATTCATCCGGGATCGCTCGGAGCTCCTCGTCATGGCTGTTTTAATGGATGCTGAATCTTTAAAACGAGTTCCTTTGATGACTTCCTTGAGTTTGGGAAACAAAAAGAAGTCACAAGGGGCCAGATCTGGAGAGTAGGGTGGTTGCTCCGGTACAGCAATGCTATTTTTGGCAAGAAACTTCCGAATTCCCAAGGCATTATGAGCTGGAGCATTGTCATGATGAAGCAGCCATGACCTCGTTTCCCACAGTTCTCTTCTTTTCTCCCTCACGGAGCGCATCAGACGTCGCAAGATGTTTTTGTATATGTGCTGATTAATAGTTTGGCCTTGTGACAAAAATTTGGCGTGGACAATTCCATGGACATCAAAAAAAGCGATCAGCATCACTTTGGTTTTGGACTTGAACACCCTCGCCTTTTGGGTCTTGGTGGCAATGCGCTCTTCCATTTAAGGCTCTGCCGTTTAGTGAGTGGATCGCACTCGAAGATCCATGACTCATCGTCAGTTACAACTCTTTTCAGCAAGTTGGTTTCAGTTTCGAGTTGCTCGAAAATGTCTTGACACATTTGCACGCGCCGCTTCTTTTTACCTTCATTCAGCAACCTTGGTATCATTTTTGCACAGATCTTCCTCATCTCCAGATCTTTCACAAAGATCCTTCATACCCTCTCACTATTTATACCCAGCTCATTTGCTATCATTCCAACAGTAAGACGACGATCGCTCCGTACCTTTTGTCTCACACGCTCAACATTTTTATCTCTTCTGCTTGGGATGGCCTCCCACTTCTGTGATCATTTTACACCTCCTCTCTTCCCTCTTTAAACCTCCAGTGCCACTCCAATAGATAGTTCTTGACATCGTGTCATCACCATAGACTTCTTGAAGCAAGTTTAGTGCTTCAGTCAGAGTTAAAAAAAGGGCAAAGATGAAAATGAAGAGGAATTTTTTTCCGATTTCTTTTGGTCTTGACTTCCTGGTAGAAAAAAAATCAGGCTTAGTTTGGGTGACAAAAGATCTTATGTTTTGATATTTTTTATATGATGCATTAGACCTGTCTAAAAAAATGCGAGTTTTGAAATGTGAGAAGGTCTGCACGTTTTCCCGTTGCATTACCTCTAAAACCATCACATACCGATTTTCAATCGAATTCATCCACGTTACAGGTCGCGCAAAGCGATTTTTTATTTTCAAGATTTATAAACTGATTTTTAGCAACCGCTAGATGGCGCAACAGGTAGCAAAAGTTTAAAACGGTGTGTAGACGCGTTTTAAATCAAGGAATGTGATTTAATGTTACTTGGCTCCATTATTAAGCCTTTGAGGCACATCAATCAACGCAATGAGACCAGGAGTAGCATTAGTTTTTGCTAAAATGGTAGCTTAGCAGGTCCAAACACTTAAAAGAGCTCAGCAAGCGGGACAGACATCTTTGGCTCCCTGCCAGATGAAACTGTGAAGCATTAAGCGTTCAAACACTAAAAAATATTTACAAAGGTATCTTCTAAACACACCATGCAGTGGTTTGCATAAACAAAATTTCAAAAATTGTGTAGGAGAACCGTATTGCCAAACAAAAAATTGTGATCGTTTGTTTCTCTGCAATCACTGTGCAAATTGCTCAGTCAATCAATCATACCTTATTATTTCACAAATTAATTATTGACAGCATTGTAACTAAAAGTTTTTCAAGAGTTGCTTTTGCGAAACCTGGAAACTGTTCTCGATGAGCTTCTATCGCTCGCAATAGATCGTGTTTTTGCTGAACATCATCAGTAATTAAAGCGGCACAATTAATATTGAGCTTCACACCCCGTCCGCTGCATTGTTTACAACTTTCACTGTTTGCACAAAGTCTCTAGCGCAACAAAAATCACCTGACGTCGGCAGCGTGGCCGAATGGGTAAAGGCGTCGTTTTTACAACGACCCTGAGCGAATTATCTGGGTTCAACCCGCACCCTGGTCACGTTGTTGCGTCCTTGTATAAGACGCTTTACGATGATTATTTCTGCTTGATGGCTTTGAACAAGCAGCAAATTCAGTGGACCAGAATTCAAAGAAATCCACAGGAACATTGGATCATCGGAAGCTTCTAAGCAATTGCGGATTCCTGCAATCACGAAGTAGTCCTGGTAATGAAAGGTGTGCTGATCGTCCAATAAGTTAGCGTCTGACGCTGTCCGGTGACAGGAGGATAAATATGAGCTACAACAACAGCGCTACAACAAAAACAACTTCTTTGCAAAAAGATCTTGTCTTTGACTGACATTACTGCTTCCCGCATGCTTTGTTGGTCGGCATAAAAACCAATATCTTCTTCCTTATCCGAAACTGTCAACAACCGATTTTTACGTATAGTTGCAACAGCATCTTTAGCACATAGGCGTAGTCAGGGGGGGGGGGGGGGCCCAGGGGGCCCGGGCCCCCCCCAATCAGAATACCACTAACGACAAAAAATTATGACAACATAGCCAAGCGATGTTTAGTTGCAGTTTTTTTTTTTTCAGTAATTACGCACATAACAGTAATTAACAATGATATTAAGAACAACAAGGGAGTCCCGGGACCCTAGCTGAAAACCAGGGGGCCCATAACTAAAAACACAGGGGGCCCAGGGCCCCTAACTAACCACCAAGGGGCCCCTAACGAACAACCAGGGGACCCCCTAACGAACAACCAGGGGGGCCAGGGACCCCTAACCAACAACCAAAGGGCCCCTAATTGACAAACAAAAAGCCTTGGTGCCATTAACTGATTACCAGGGGCCCCAGGGCCCCTGACTTACAACCAGGGGACTCTGGGGCCCCTAACTAACAACGAGGGGCCCCTGGGGTCTCTAACCGAAAACCAAGGGTACTCGTAATGCCTAACTGATAACCAGGGTTTCTGGGGCCCCTAACCGATAACCAGGGAGTCCCAGGGTCCCTAACCAACAACCACGGGGCTCTGGAGACCCTAGCTGACAACTGAGGGGCCCCAGGGCCCTAACTCACGACCAGAGAGCCCCAGGGCCCCTAACTAACAGCCAGGGGCTCCCAGGGTCCCTAACCGACAACCAGGGGGCCAACCGACAACCAAGTGGCCCCGGGGCCCCCCTAAGTGAAGACCAGGGGGCCCCCCTAACTGACGACCAGGGAGCCCAAGGGCCTCTAACCAACAACTAGGGGGTCCTGGATTTCCTAACTGACAACCAGGGGGCCCTGGAGCCCCTAACTCACTACCAGAGATCCCCAGGGCCCCTAATTAACCACCAGGGGACCCGGGGCTCCTAACAGACAAGCAAAGGGCCCCGGGGCCTCTAACTGGCAACCACGAAGCCCCAGGTCCACTGACTGACGACCAAGGTTCCCGGGTCAGGGGCCCCTCAATTCAAATTTTTAACAATTTATATGCAAAACCTAGCTGTGAGAAATCTAAGAGTTTTGACCTAAAAGTTGCCAACCCAGACCCTTGTTTAACGTTATTATAAACTTAATGCTATAACACAGGCGGTAATGCAAACCCCCCAATTGAAATACTACCAATGATAAATATAAAGAGAGCTTAGCCAGTATGCTTCCCTGTACGGAATTGCAGTTTTTTTAATTTAGGATTTAAGCGTACAGAAGTAAGCAATAATAATAAGGACCACATGTCCACGTCATAATAATGTCATGCAATTCTTGGATGTTTCAAAAAACTGTCGAGTGACTTGACTCGAGTCCTCCTCGTTTTGGAAAAAAAGTTATTTTAATTTTGATTTAAATGAGTTTTTTTATGAAAGAACTTATTAGGGGAGCGATCTAGTCTCAAAATCCTTGGCGTAGCCAGGGGGTGGCCGAGGGGACCCGGGCCCCCTTAATCAAAATGCCACCAACGACAAAAATTTGTCAGAAAAGCCTTGTTTTTTCATTTTCAGTTTCTTTTAGATCTTTGCCTACATCAATACTCGCGTACAACAGTAATTAACAATAAATAATATTGACGACCAGGGGGCCCGGCGCACCACCTTAATTCAATTTCTTCGTACCAATTTAAACGTATAACCAGGGTAATATCAAGAGTATATCAAAATATCATTATCTCCTATCAATTCGTCCGAAAAAAGGCGTGAATTTCTGGCGAAGACCCTTTTTTTTGGTCTTTGCCATCAATTCGGCTAAAAAAAGGCGTGAATTTCTGACAAAGACCTTTCTCTTTTGGTCCGCTGGAATGGTGGCGGCCCGCTGGAACCTTGTTAGGACTGGATGTGGCCCACTAGTTCAATAGGTTCCCGACCCCTGTTCTACAGCTACCATACGTTTTGTAAAAGTTTTCACCTCTATAATCTTTTGCCTGACAGGACTCCTTAGTCACCACAGCTAATATATTCGTGTACTGTACGCTATTGTACTTCCCGCAGAGCTATATAATAACTACATTGCGTGTGTGGACTTGCAAGTGATGCTAAGTTGCTATTTTAGAAAATATTATTGCTATTGTTAGTGTCGTTATGTTGATTAATGTGCCTTATTTGCTAAATAATTGAGCCAAGTAACAATAAATCACATTCCTTGATTTAAAGGCGGTGAATCATCCAGCCAATTCCAATGGTTTACAATAGCTAAAATTGAACTATATTTTTTGATATTTTTTGTTTTAATTTTGGGACTACGGTTGCAAAGATATTCAACAAATACAAAAAGATGTCCCCCCGAAAAAAGTTTTTGGAAACTCTGAGTTTTGATCTTCCCGCCAAAACCACAGTAGGCCTAATGGTTTAGAGAACTGTGTTAGGCCTAATAGTTTAAAGATAGTTTATTTCTAAATAGTTTAGACCTAATTATGCCTAACTATCTCTAAACTATTAGGTCTAATAGTTTAGAGATAGTTAGGTCTAATAGTTTAATAAGATTACAGTAGGCCTAATAGTTTAGAGAACTGTGGTTTTGACGGGAAGAGCAAAACTCAGAGTTTCCAAAAACTTTTTTCGGGGGGACATCTTTTTGTATTTGTTGAATATCTTTGCAACCGCAGTCCCAAAATCAAAACAAAAAATATCAAAAATTATAGTTCAATTTTAGCTATTGTAAACCACTGGAATTGGCTGGATGATTTACCGCCTTTAAAACGCGTCTAAACAGCGTTTTAAACTTTTGCTACCTTTTGCGCCATCTAGCGGTTGCTAAAAATCAGTTTATAAATCTTGAAAATAAAAAATCGCTTTGCGCGACCTGTAAACGTTGATGAATCCGATTGAAAATTGGTATATGATGGTTTTAGAGGTAATGCAACGGGAAAACGCGCGGACCTCCTCACATTTCAAAACTCGCATTTTTTTGGACAGGTCTGAATTGATGCATGCATTTATTTGTTTATGTAAAGCATGCAATCAAAAAATTAACTGAACTTTTAAGGGCTTCAAAGTGGGAAAATTACGTTACATTTGAAAAAAGTATCTACGTTGGAGTTACTGAAAACTAAAAAGTAACTTGATAAATAGTTAGGCTACAGCCCGCCACTGGAAGGTAGCTTAGAGTCGCTTTAATTTTTACAGCTTTCAGACTGGTATTGAAACCTGAAAATTGTAAAAGTAGTTCACAGTGATTTTCCTTCTTTGACTTGTTAATTTACGTTAATCAAAATGAAAAATTCAGAGATGCTCCTACCGTAACCAATTAATCGTTAAATATTACTTTCACCACTCACCAGCGTAGTCAATTTAAGCGAAAAAAAAAGCAAAAAATGCGCGTTGGCTTTTGGTTGAGTAGGCCTAGCCTACTTGAGAAAACACTTTCGCTATGCTTTGGCTATAAAGATTTTAAGATATGGGTTGAATATTTAAACATCGATTGAGTTCGTTTTAATGACGATTAATAAAATATTTGGTTTTGACCAGGTTACTATTGTAATATTTGTTAAACGTTGCTTGTAAAACTTTCGATCAAGTCTTAATACTTACTGCTGTAAATAATTAACTAAAAGCTTGCCTGAAAAAAAACTATTGCCTTAAGTACTGTATTAAAATCGCGAAGATGCTTATTGTTAAAGCCAAACCTTTGTTTAGCAAATGCTAGCATAAATTGACGAGGATATTGTAATTAAATGATTAGTTGTTAAGTTGCTTTACGGAGAATCAAACCCAGAAGGAGTTTTGTACTTGCTACAATGTTGTCTTAAATTTTCCTTTCATTAGCAGCTGCCAGCTTTGAATTTCGTAATTCTTTGAGCACAAAATCAATCAAAGCTGAAATTCAACTCCGCTTATTTTAACATTTTTCGTAAACAACTTTTAAATAGATTTCGGCTAAAACATAGCTAATTTTAGTTTCTGTTGAATTGAATAGAAAAAATGCTTGAAAATTTTTGTCTTTTTCAGGTATTTTTTCTATTCAATTTAACAAAAGATTAAAATTGGCTGCTATTTTAGCTTTTTCAAATATTTTTTGTCTTTTTGAAATATTTTTTTCTACTTAATTTAAGAAGAAAGTAAAATTGACTGTGTTGCTTCAGCTTTTGTAAAGTAAAATCGATTTGGTATAAAAACAAATTTACCACAGCAGACTACCGCAGTAGTACAAAAATATAGTCATTAAAAAAGTATGAACCCATAAAAACCAACTGTCTGTTTCATCTGTAATCTTTATAAATCAAGATTTGGTTCAAACATCATCAGGGGTGAATCTTTATAAATCAAGATTTGGAATCCATAAAGTTTACAGAACTTGAAAATTAACAAACTTGAAAAAATATGTCGTAGAAAGCAGAATGCTTCACCCCTGTTAAAAATTTATAGCTGTAGAGTTGAACCACTGTTAATTGTAATGGAAATTACATCTTTTAATCTTTATTTACAAGTTACTTCGGCTAGGAGACAGCAAAGGGATTTTTCGGACTTCGGGTCAAGTTGCCCCCTGCCCATCTGTTTATTACACACAGTGGAGGCTTCACTCTGTCCTTTATAATGTTGATAGTCAAACAGGAAAGCTGTGAATTCTTATTTTTATAGTCTTTGGTTTGACCGAACCGGGATTCTAACTCGAGTATACGGTTTCAGTAGCAGGCACTCTATCCAGTTGACCACTGATCGCTTTTTTAAGCCAGAGCTGCCCGAGCCCCGTTTTCAAGCCGCATACGCCCAGCATAAGATTTTGCTGCACGCGAGTAGTTTCGAGATGAACTAGATGAGAAATTTTGCAAATAACCAAATCAATTTTCTTTTGTTTCGTTTGGTCACCACCTAAAATTACGACAAAAATCATATCAAAATATGATGAACTTTTTTTGTTGGTCATCACCAAAAATTACCGCAAAAATCGAATCAAAATATGGTCCAGACCTATTTATTTTTGGTCTTCACCTAAACTTCGGCCAGTTTTTGCATCAAATCTCATTAGAAACCATTTTCTAGTTCAGGCCGGCGCTGATTTTCGCGGCTCGCTCAAATTCACTGCTGCTCGCTTCTCAAAAAGTTTGGATACCCCTGTTTTAAGCGATCGAAAGGGAATTTCAGCAATCAGCATTGTTTGATGTAGAGCAGATGATTGATAGAGAGTATCAAATCACTAGAATTACAGCATCAGAGTATTCAGTCACCTTAAAAGCATTCCGCCTTAAAAACTTTCTGTTAACGTGCTTTCAAATACAACGTCAGACAAACAATGTTAGGAAGGAACCAATCCCAGGTGAAGATTAACATTCATTTATGGAGATTACAACGCAGTAGCAGGGAATCAAACTGGCAGTTTGGAAGCCTGTCTAATGCTATTGCGTCCGTCTTGAGTGATCAACTGCAGTACAATTGGAAAGAAGTGATTTAATTTCGAGTTAAGGTTTTTACTATCTCAGCTTTCACATTGTATGTCTCGCATTTTGAATGGCGCAGCTAAAATAAAGTGTTGGACTCTAACACAATAGATTCAGAGTATACGATTTCCTCTGTCGTTCCAAATTCCAGAAGAGCTTGAAAATACTTATAAGTTATGTTAAAAAATGTCTTGTGACAGTGCTTACTTTCTATTCGACCAGTTCCATATTGAAAACAATTTGATGTTTCATAGCAATTCAAACATTATTGACATTAATAATAAGCTATAGACAGTATACAGAGTCTTATAGGCACAATCAAACCTTTGATTAACAACCTAAGACATATTGTTTCGGAATCGACATTCGTCTTTTATTCCTCGTCAGTATAGCTAGGACTGCAGGTATGAACATGAGCGTAGAAAGGCAAAGAATTGCAAATTAACCAGATCATGACACAAGTTTTTTTTTCCCAAAAATACAAAGTAACCACAATATTACAAGAGATAATTCTAATAGTGCAATTCAAAATAATTTCCAAATCCAATAGCATGCCTTAGACAGCTGTTTCGCCCAATCTCAGGGCTCATTAGTAATAGGCTAGCAAGGCCAAAAGGACAAATATTACCACTGATAAAAATATTCAAAACATGCATCTTTACCAATTTATCAGTTAATGAATAAATCGTTACCCATTAGGTTTATAATACATAAATCATTGCAGGAAAAGGAAAAAACAATGTCGATCAACAAGCGGGTCCATGATCACAACATCGCAGGAATTGCACAAGTGAGCATCCGCGACCGGTTTCGTCTTGCATGATGTCGGTTTGCAAGTTCTGTTCTCCGTTGCTGCATTGCTTAATTTGGTTTTCTCGTTGTTCTTCCGCCTGATGAATCCCTTGAGCAAGGACGAAACCGGTCGCGGATGCTCAGCTGTGCAATTCCTGTGATGTTGTGATCATGGATCCGCTTGTTGATCGACATTGTTTTTTCCTTTTCCATTGATTCGCTATGGTTTCCCGCCCGGAGGTGCAATACCCATGGTACCCTCGTGGTTCCCGTGGTGGTTTTTGTAGTTCTTGATAAATCATTACCCATCATTCAGTCAATTTTAGCCAAAATAAGTAAATCTTTACCGAAAAATCTTTACCCAATGAAACTAAAGCTAGTAATTAAATCTTTACCGAATGAAACTATTGCTCTAAGCCAAATCTTTACCGACTATAGTACAAATCTTACCTTACATCTCTCAGAAGAAAGATGTAAGAAGATGTAAGGTAATGAAGATGTAAGTAGATGTAAATCTTACCTTACATCTCTCAGAAGAAAGATGTAAGAAGGTGTAAGGTAAGATTCGTACTTTAGCCAGTAAAGATTTGATTTATAGCAGTAGTTTCATTCGGTAAATTAACAGCTTTAGTTTAATTGGGTAAAGATTTTGTAGTTACGATTTACTTACTTTGTTAGCTATAGTCTATCGTTCTTCTGAGAGATGTAAGGTAAGATTTGTTATTTAGTCGGTAAAGATTTGATTTAGAGCAATAGTTTCATTTGGTAAAGATTTAATTACTAGCTTTAGTTTCATTGCGTAAAGATTTTTCGGTAAAGATTTACTTATTTTGGCTAAAATTGACTGAATGATGGGTAATGATTTATGTATTATAAACCTAATGGGTAACGATTTATTTATTGACTGATAAATTGGTAAAGATGCATGTTTTGAATATTTTTATCAGTGGTAATATTTGTCCTTTTGGCCTTGCTAGCCTATTATTAATGAGCCTTGAGATTGGGCGAAACAGCTGTCTGGCATGCTATTGGATTTGGAAATTATTTTGAATTGAACTATTAGAATTATCTCTTGTAATATTGTGGTTACTTTGTATTTTTGGGAAAAAAATGTGTCATGATCTAGTTGATTTGCGATTCTTTGCCTTTCTACGCTCATGTTCATACCTGCAATCCTAGCTATACTGACGAGGAATAAAAGACGAATGTCGATTCCGAAACAATATGTCTTAGGTTGTTAATCAAAGGTTTGATTGTGCCTATAAGACTCTGTATACTGTCTATAGCTTATTATTAATTTTCTCAGTACATTGTTCTTAATGAATTAAAGACATTGTATTTCGTAAGTATTGCATTACTAAAATAATGCTTGCCAACTAATCGAGCGATAACGCGTTCGTCTCCGGAGCCGAAGGTCTGAGGTTTAAATCTTGGACTGGTCAAATCGGACACGGTGTTGCCAATGGCTTGCGACCGTTGAGACATTTCTTTGAAAGGAGCTGTGGGCGCAATGACGCGTAAATAGGTCCCGCCAACTCGTCACACGCTTCTACGTAATACAGGCAGTATAACGAAAGTTCAATTTTTTTTGATGTTTTTTTACGTTTCCAAGTTAAAAACATCAACGTCGGCTACAAACGGTAAACATTTACCCTCATCCAGTTTACGTGTCAGTTTTGGGTCCCGGTTTTTGATTCTGATTTTTTATAATTGGGCAATTTTTTTGGTCCTTTTTTTCGATTTTGAGATCGAATTGAGCAATGTTAGAAAATACACACTATGTGTAATACGTATAACCTACATGTAAGTCAGTTTTGACTAAAGCATTCATGGGTAAATCACACAGTACCGAAGCATTATAAATATGATTTTATTTTTTAATGTTTAGTACTGCTGTAATGGTAATCTGGGCCCACATTGCAAAGTTTTCTTTGCTCTTATTAACAGTAAGTTTTTAAAGAAGCGCTAACGAACGAAATTCTCGCTGAACGATCTCGTCCAAGACATTCTAAAAAATAAAGCTTGCTCGAATTTCCTTCAACGATTGTATGTAGCCTCCGTCATTGTTAAATGCATCTGTTGCAACATTAGGGGTTTTACTGCAAGTAAATGCAAACTGAAGCATATAGATGGAAGGAAGATGAGGCCATTTGTTACTAAGGCGGTCTTTGTGTGAGTAGCAGTAGTAGCATAGTTTATTTTTTTCAGAAATGAAGCGATAAACAGACAAAAACGCATTGTCACCAAAGAGCATCAAACCAGGGGATTAGGGACGGGACGGTACGGAATGATTTTCTGTACTCCGTACTTCCAAAAAAAATATCGTACCGTAATTCCGTACCTCACCAAAATACCGTACGTAACAGTACGGTACGGAATTTTTTCCGTACCGTAATACCGTACCTTTTTGTACTAATTAATTTACTGAATATTTATTTGTTCCTACGCAATAGCAAACGAGAGGCTTTATAATTAGATACTTTTATTTTCTCCTCAAAAAATTCGGGCACTCATCCAACTAGAAACCGCACTAAGTATTAACATTAAAAGATTAAAGTGAATGACATTAGCTCGATGACGATAATAAACATCATAATTTCGCTTCATTTTCAGGGATTCAAAGCAGCAAGCCATAGGCGTTGTTATAAATGGTGGCACCCGGGCGGGATTTTGCGGTGACACCCGTAGCGGGGTGTCGTGGTGTCGCCTTTTGCCGTGTGACGCTTCCGTAGCAGTGACCGACTTACGTGAAAATTAAGTTCAAATGCAGATGGAGACAAAAAAACAGATCTTCAACATAAATTAGCGCAGCTTTCGGTCCAAATGCGGATGGACACCAAAATAAAAAAAGGTCTTCACGACAAACCGGTTGAGTTTTCGGCCAGATTATGATTTAACATCACAAAATGGTGTCACCATAAAATGGTGACTCTAGGGGCGAACCGCCACCCTAGCAACACCACTGCAGCAAGCGTTATGGTTTAATCTACTCATCTCAATTATCGCACTTCAGTATCCTACAAGATCTAAAATGTTTGCCGCTTTTGTGACATCGTTTTCAATAAATAAACTAAAATTTTTGTTTTATGTCATAAAACTTAGCCTTCAGTGGGACATGGAACCCTGGAAAATGAGCACAAATTGTAAAATAATTAAGTAAAAGCTCGATCATAAACCGTAGAACTTATCTTCCACAAGACAACTCATCATCCGAAACTCCACACTTTGCAAAACACCGATAATTAACAAACGAACAAATTGAAAAGTATTGCCTGGTTCTAATATATTTCAGAAATATGGCTTACAAAAGATTTGCGAGTAGCATCGTTGAAACATTATTGCCTCGATTATGTCGTCTTTTAGTCTAAGCCTCAAGTCATTTAGAATGTACCTTAATCAAGTCTTAACATACTTCTTAACAAGAAAAACAAAAAGTACCAAACAGCTGACAGTACTCCCGCTGGCGCCATTGCTGAAATGACAACTAAACTCCCCAAATCGCTGACTAAAATCTTTAACCCAGCAATGAAAATAAAACTTAGTCTTAAAATTCTTAATAAGATCTTAGTTCCAAAAATAAAACTTAGTCCCAAAAATATTCTCCAGTAAATTCAATACTGCGCAGATGACCAACCGGGATAACTAAATCCCTGAAATAAAACTGTTCTCTCTGCACTATTCCAGTTTCTCACTGCGACTGAAATCTTATTTAAAATAGCATCTACATTGAAAAACAGTGCAATTACAAACTCCACAGGAATAGCATACTCTCACTCAGGCGCGTAGCCAGAAATTCGCAATGGGGGGGTTGTGTTTGGAGGTCTTGGGGCGGAGCACCCAGCCGCCGGAGGCTAATGGGGGTCTGGGGGAAAAGACTCCAGCCGCTGCAGGCACGGGGTCTGGGGAAGGAGCCCCCAGCGCTCAAAAATTTTGCATTTTTAGCAAAAATAACTTAATTTTAGGGCTAATTTGATAAAAAAATTATGCTTTTAAAACGTGGCATTAAAATTGGCAGTGCAAACATGATTAAACTGGTTGCATAAATGGGCTATTTGGAAGGTGGCTAATGGCAAAATTTTAATTCTCGCATTTAGATGCTGGTAATTTATAAAATCGCATAGTTCAATAAAACTCACATGATCTATTTCGACTACAGCTTATAGAAAAAAATAAATAGGGGGGGGGGGCTAATGAAAAGAGATTGGGGAGGAATGATTGGTAATTAACTAATACTGAATAGCCCCTCCCTCTTATTCCTAATTAAGTTTATAATATATTTGTTGATGACACCTATGTTTAGCATTTTTACACTAGCAGTCAAATTTAATTTCTTACTTTAGGCCATTTTTCAAAGTTTTCATGTATTTGTGAGTTTTATTTTTGACAAATTAGCCCTCCTGAATATATGTATCAAAAGATGTTTTAAATCACTATTTTAATCCATACCAGTGCAGTAAACAGTCTCAAAAGAGCTAAAAGCGTGATATTAGTCTTATTCTGCATTTTGGCGATATGCCAATGGGGGGCTAGAGCCCCCAGCTCCCCCATGGCTACGCTACTGCTCTCGCTGGTTTTTTCGATGTGGAAAAACTAATAATTAGCTATAACTCTCAGTCTACATATATTCTACCGATGCTGTATTATTATCATATAGTTCTTCATTTAGCATGCCTCCTGCTTACGCTAACGTGTACCTGATCAAATAATGGCACTACGGTAATTAATATTCTTGTTTCGTCTTGCGAAGCACAATTATTGTTAGGAGGGCTTTATTTCACTGAAAATTTTTATCTACTTTTTTATTAATTCTGACTCAAATCTAAGCCAAACTCAAATGCTTACTCTAAAACTATTCCCAAATTGAACCTAAACCCCTTAAACCCGTAAAAAAGCAAATGAAAAAAGCGCTGATGAATATTTCTCATTTTCGTTTTATTCTCTTTTTTTTCATACTCTTGAAAATTTGTCGTAAAGTAGTCACTACCTTATTGTTACTTGGTTATGTCACAAAACTTCTGTTGAAATTCTGCTGTATACGTTAAGATCGCAATTTAATACATGTTTGTACGTCATAAAATCATACAAATTTACGTCAAGAAAATTCCGGTGTGGTCAAACTTGTACAAAAATTGGTACGGTAACACATGTAGTATATTCAATGCAACAAGTTCTGCAAAGTCAAAACCAAACTTTTTGCGTTTAAAACTTTATGTACGGAAAAAGTACGTTACTGTACGGAAAAAATAATACCGTATTTTTGTACCGTACCGTAGTTAACCAGAAAATATCGTACGTAATTCCGTACCGCACATTTTTCCAAAACTCAACTGTACCGTACCGTACCGTAATTCCGTACCGTACTCAAGTCCCTGCATCAAACGACATAATCCGTTTTCTGGTGAAAGGCTGCGAAAGACCACAATGTCCACCTACCAATTAAGTATCTGGCGCGGTCGCCGAGTTTTGCAACCTCTCACCGACTCAGAATCAAAAAAATTGCAACTTTTATTTCAAAATTTAAAAAATTCTTGAAATTATTTTAGATTGATAAGATTTAGGTTATATTAAAATTTAAATTTGAAGATCTACATATCTGCGAGTTTGTAAAGCCGCTTAAGATTATTAGATAAAACTACACTATTGATTTCTTTTTAAAAACTGCTTCAGCCGAATAACGAAGATAACTTTTAAGAAAATTATCTCTTCGTTCTAAAGGAAACGCATTCCACAATGAAGTGCCTTTATGCAGTATCTAAAATGTTCTGTCTTTATTATGTCACAATGTCTTTTGCTGGAACGTTCTCAGAGTAATGAAATAGGTCGGAAACAAAAACGCACGTTTTGTCCAGTCAGCGTTTTGGAGACTGAAGTAGAAGATAATTAAATTTGGCGGATATCTTGGGTTTGTTTTCTATCGCAGTTGCCCAATAAAAAACGTGTATAAAAAATTTAAAAAACAGAATGTTAACATTTTTTCTTTTAATCAAACAGATTTCAATTCTAATTCAAGTTGCTTTCTTTATAACGATATTAAGTCACAATTAAATGCTGTTTAAAACTTGAGTTCAGAATGAACTACTTACAACTCTGAAATAACAAACGGAGACGAGTAATCTTCGATAGCTGATCAAGATCTAGAAAGACAAAAATAAGAAAACGTCATGCCAGTAAATTATTCAGTTCAACTTGATAATGTTTCATTTGGAAGCGATGATGTAAGTGCTGTAAACTGATCATACTATTAGTGTACTGGAGTACTCAAAGTGTAAAATTTTGTATGGGGGGACGCTTCTGCAGCCTTGACCAAACGCATTCGGAATGCCAAAGTAGTTTAGTGGCAATTATGTAATTCCGTGCCCGAAATTGAGTGAGGACAAAAAAAAAGGTTTTCACCGATAATTGAACTTTTTTTCCCGAAATCAAGTGAAGGCCAAAAAAAGTCTTCACCGCAATTTGGGACTATATTCGGCCGAAATTCGTGGGATATATTCGTGCTGACAGGCCCTTTTTCGTCTGATCATCCAGCGCTCAGATCTCGATGGGGGGACGCTAAATCTCGATGGTGAGACGCTGACTCTCCTTGGGTAGACGCGTCCCCCCTACAATTTAAGTACTGGTGTACTGTATCAGTATAATACTTAGATAATGACTAATCGACAATCCGCCGGTTGGTCGAGCGGTAACGCGTTCGTCTCTGGAGCGGCGGTGGATCTGAGGTTTAAATCTCGGCCCTGTCAAATCGAACACAGTGTTGTCAACGGCTCGCCACAGCTGCAATAATTCTTCGAAAAAAACTGTGTTGCCCGGACGCAATGACGCGGAGATGGGCCTCGCCAACTCGTGACACCTTCGGCGTAATACTGCAATTATAACGAAGATTTAATTTGATTTAATCGACTAATCATGCAGTATTATATTTGCCGCCATTCAGTAAGAATTAACTACTAAAGAGGCGCCATAAAGACAGACAAATCAAACCTTATACCGCATCTTGATTTATGTAAAACATATAACATAAATAACTATGCTGCTTTCTGATTCACTATGATTTTTGCTAAAAGCAGTAAAGCACCGAAGAGAGAGAAAGAAGTCTAAAAGATGGGGTTAGCCATCTCATAAGTCCTGACATACGCTGAAACTGGCGGTGTACAGTGTCTCCATGGTGGCGTATGCTGAAGTTCTGTGGATTTCAATGATGATCACAGCATTCTGTAGCACCAGGGCTGTGTACTTAACTGAGACATTCCAGTGCTGATTTTAGCATAGCATGGAAAAAAGACAATTTGATAACTTTAAATTTTAATGAACTTTTTCAGGGTGTTTCCAAGACAAGCTGTTTTCAAAATTGGACAAGAGGAAGAAAAGGGTTTATTTTGAAAATTTTTTTGGGAATTCTAATTTTTATTTTAATTTTTGTCATCGGATATGCTGTTGGCTATGTCGTACATTCGCAGCCCTATGACAACGTTTCCGGTAATGACGTCATCACATCAACCCTAAGAACAAGTACGGCTGAACCGGAAGGCTCGGGATGATACGCGAGATATTCAAGAGTTCTTTTCAGAAAGCATTGTGTTTTTGCAATTTTTATGCTTAATGCAAAATTTTGTTATCATTTTCTTTTACTATGTAGTGTGTACAATAATCACACTTTGATGCTCTTTAACAGTGAAGGATCCAAATCGAAAAACATTTGAATGAAATTTTTTGTTATAATTATGTTAGCTATTTTGCGTTTAAACTACATACAGCACATATTCATTAGTACTTTCCACAAAATGCCATTTTGAAGTGGGGAAACAACAATATCCTAAATGTAAATGATTTCCTGCTGATATCTTATTCATAAAATTAATTAAACTTGTATTAATAAGCCTACTAGCTTTTCTGAAAAACGCAAGTTTCGTTGCTGATTATCTATGAACTTACAGCAGGAGTCGGCAACCTTTTCACTGTCGCGGGCCGAAACTAAACCCAGTAAAGTCCCGGCGGGCCGACGTAAATTTCCAAAATCAAATTGGAGGTCAAAATTATCGGCATTTGTGGCCTACATTTTCGAAATGATCAAAACAAAAAATAGGTCTTCATTTGGTCCAAGTGTCAGGGTTTTGGATTTAAATGAAGACCTAAAAAGTTCTTTAGCCGTTCAGAACTCAACTTATTCCGCACTATGCCTAGAGGTCGCGAATCAATGAATTTCCTTGGGGACCAAATACGGCCCTTGTCGTTGTTTGACAACCCCTGACTTAAAGTTTTAGAGTTATACTAAAACCGCTGCATAAAATAGAAAATATTCTGGTGTCCTTCCAAAGCAGAGACTATGTCTTGGCCAAAGGTGCAATATGGTGCTGTCACGGAAGTGCGAAACTCAACAAAATTGGAATAAACACCATCGCTTAGTGCGTTTCTGCGATTTCAGTGGCGGATCCTCGGGGGTCTGGACCCTACTGCTCAAACCGGAGAAACATAAGAAAAAACTTGTAACGCATAAAGCTCGTTACAATAACTGGAGCAATATCTTTTTCTTGTTCAGACTTAACAGTAAAATACTCGGTGGAGGTGGGGATGGGGTGGGTGAGGAAGAATCAGCATCCCTAATTTTCTTTTTTTTTTAATGAAGACGAACTAGGTTTAAACTTGTGATTTTTTTATTGTATGATTTACCAGCTTGCAGTATAAAAACTGAAGTTTTACCATTAGCCACAGCCCTCATAGCCTATTAACGCGGCTCGTTTAATCATGTTTTTTCACTATTAATTTTTAGATCACTTTTTAAAACCCTTAAGTTTTACTAAACTAAGCCTAAAATTAAATTATTTTTGCAAAAAAAAAAAAAAAAAAGCAAAATTTCCGAGCGCTGGGGGCTCCGGCTCTCACTCCCAGATCCCTTGCTTGCAGTGGTTGGGAACCTTGCTCTAAACCCAAGCCTCCGGCGGCTGCGGCCTTCACTCCCAGACCACTATGGCTCATCCACACTCATTTCAAATTTCAACCCTCAACTAACAGCCATCATGCAAAAATTTATTTCGCAATAACACATGTGGCTGGTTGAACCTAAAGCTATTAAACTGAAAGGAAAAGTTGTACAAAACGTTTGCTAAAATATAGTATATCTTGAGCGGACCCCCTGCAAAACTTCTGCATCCACCCTTGGATTTATTGCCTTTACATAAAATATTATACAATGTTGTGTTGATGAGATTTGAGCGACTAGTGTATGAAAGCATGAATAAAATTTATTTTTCGAAGTTGGAACGTCAAACTGCAGAAATTATGATATTCACAGACACATTGGTGACTACAAGAAGAAGGGGGTCTGTGCAAATTTAATGGAAACAGGCTTTCCATTGCATAATTTTACAGGCGCGCAACCAGGATTCTGCTAACTTGAACCGAGTCGAAAATCTTTATGCAAAAATCGTACCCATTAAGCGAAAACGTTGAGCAAACTGCTGATGCATCTCAAGCGTAACAAAAGCGAGGGTTTGAGGGCGGAGCCCCGAACCGTAGGAAGCTATGAAGGTTTGGGGAAAAATCTTCCAGACTCTGTATGATTTTGTGTTTTTTCAGAAAAATAGCAATTTTTACGTCTTGGGATGAAATTTTGCTCGTTTTTAAAGCCATTTGAAAGAACTAAATTGCTGAGATTTGGAAACCATTGAAAAGAATTATAAATTGCACAGCCCTTTTAGCCCCCCCTTCCATACTTACTGGTCAACTATAAAACACGTTTAAAAGCTTGCATATTTGGGTTAAATTTTCTAAGTGACTTGATTTAGAGGGGAGAGGAGGGCTTCAATCTCCTTAGCTCCCCTTTGGTTGCGCAACCGAAAGTGAAGAGAATGCGTTGAGATTGCGAGCTGTTTCAATAAAGGCTTGATATGGTGTACAGGTAAATCTAATCAACTTTTATACCCAGCAAAATGTAAAAAAATTCAAATTAGTGTGTGCGTAAGAACTAAGATGTAACAGGAATGCTAGCATAATGTATCACCAGCAGGGATTTGGGAGAAAATCACCCAGCCGTACCCGTATGTCAAGTTTGTATAACAGCGAATAAAAACTCTTCTTAAAACTGAAAGTACTTACAGTATATGTATTTTTAATTTTCACCCATACATTAGTTTCTAAAATGAAATATTTAATACAATTCAAACTTATAATGACTTCAGAATTTAAATTTTAGTTAATTTTTGGTGGCGCTGGCCGTGATTTGAAGTAATGCGCAGCCCAATCTTTTCGGAAATGGCTGATAAATTTTATTGCGTCATTACAATATGCATAAATTTTCGTGCCATGAATGAGACGTATTCTCCAAATTGACCCTCGACCTACATAATCAAGTTTTTCAGTAATGATATGTTGAGTTTAATATGCCAGAGTCCTCGTCATAAGATAAGAGTTACAACAGCACCAATTTTGTCGCGCTTACAAAGCGAAAAATATTAATTGAATTGTAGGCAGAAACTGACAAGAAAATAATCAACAATTTTGTTGAATTGGGAAGAGATGCTAGAATAAAGACATTATGTTATAAAAGAAAAAAAGCAGAAAATAAATGTAGTTTGCTGATAGCTTTGCTAGAAAACCTTTTAAAAATTTCATTTCAACAAACATTATATTAGTCTTTCCATTGTTTGTTTTTCAGTGACAGGGAGGACAGCTCGAGTGGGGATTAAACGCCCTTTCTACGTAGTCAAGGTCTTAAACGCCGTCGAACCGCCATTTCGATCAAAATATGATCCTGTATGTTCTTCAGATTTAAATTTCTTCTATTTATGGCACTTAGGTCCAAAATAAGATAGGTGGTATAGATGCTGCACCATCAGATCTATAATAAACAAGATTTCTTTCGGTGTTTTTTTTGAGCGGGGGTGTCTCAGCCTTTTTTTTTAGAGAAAAAACAGGTCAATTTAAGTAAAGATCTTTTTTGGTATTCACCTTAATTCCAAAAGTAAAACAGGCCCAACTGCGCAGCAGCATCAAGCCTTTACACGCTTTAATCCGGGCTTGCTGTCATCGGTTCTATACATGTAGCTATCTTATCTTTCGACCTAAAAGTGCAGGATATCAAATCAAACCTTTCATTATACTTGCAATATTACGCCAAAACGTGTAACGAGTTTACGAGGCCAATTTAATCCAGTTCTATGCACCCGAGCAACACAGCCTCTTTCGATTTGTGGCAGTAGTAGCAAGCCGTTTGCAACACTGTGTCCGATTTGACCTGTCCGAGATTTAAACCATAGACCTCCCGCTCCAGAGACAAAAGCGTTACCGCCTAACCAACTGACCGGTGTGCAGGATATCAATAATGTAAGAAATTTCAAAACGGGTTCTTTGAACTTTGCAAGTGCTGGTTTCCGCGAACCAGTGCGGATCGGCTAACATTATTGTTGCATATTATTAAATCCGTCTGTCGTCGACAGCATTGTTAACTATCGGATGATCCGCACACTTTTCATTGCAATGAACACTTCGTGTTTGAAGGAATCCGCACCTGCTTAGGAGTTTCCGGTTATCCAATGTTATGAATTGTCCACAGACTTTGCTGCTTGTTCAAAGCCACCAAGCAAAGAAATCATTGTAAAGCGCCTTATCCAAGTACGCAACAACGTGACCAGGGTGCGGATTGAACTCAGATCATGCAATTAGAATCGTCGTAGAAACGACGCCTTTACCTTCTCGGCCCCCTAAGAATAGCTACAATGCATTCAGCGCAAAACACGCATACTTGGGTCTTCAGAAACAAAAATTGCATTACTTTTTGACAAATCTTCGTATAACAAGTCATCGTCGCATAATCTCACATAGTAATGGGCAGGGCCTGTGAGAGGGGGGTTCAGAGGGTACATCGTACCCGGCCCGGGCCTAGGGGGGCCCGGGCTCAAGGGACCCGGAAGAGTTCAGGTTTCCGCGTTAAGTTTTGGTATCGCACCATAACACCGTAATCAACCTTGCCTACGGTAAAAATGTCAGTCAGCCTATTCAGTGCTGGTAATTGGTCGCTATTTTTGCTACACAGCCTTTAGAGCATCCAATAGCGGCCAATTTGATTAAAAAAAGTGGAAAATGTATCAAAAGCCATACACTTGCATCGAAATTAAGGTTTTGTTACATTTCTCTGATTTAAGAGCCCTAATTCTACAGTGTGTCAATGTACGATGGCCCACATTTCCAGAGATCCAAAAGCATTTCAACTTCAGAGAGCGGAGTCAAAGTTGACATACTATACTACTATCATTAAGTAACTCACTCTATCTGTATGAGTTTAATAGATACCGCATTTGGGATTGTGAAGTCTATGATTGCAGATGACTTCTTAAAACTTTTATCAGTAAAATATTTGGATTTGCAGTATTAAAGTCATTATATTGTATAATATTGTGCCAATGTCATCATCCCCCTCTTCACATACTTTCTTTCATGTAAATCACGTTTTCTGCTTGTTAATTTAAGCAAGTTTGTTGCTGGGATGTTGATCAAATGCTGTATTTTACCCTCGAGAAACATAGAAAGTGCTAAAGCTTTCGGGGCTCCGCCCCGGACCCCGCTGGAGGAGCTCACAGCGCTCCCCCAAACTCCCTAGTTGGATTTAAACCAATTTTATGTCTAGTTTTGTTTTTCATAGATCCTATCTGTATGCGAATATCGTTATCCCCTCACTTTTAAATGAAGATCTACACCCAGTAGACAAAAAATGATTTAACGGCATGGGCCCCGTTAAGGCTTGGGGGGCCCAATAAGATTTGGGGGCCCGGTATCAACCTTTGTACCCCCTGGAAAATTTTCTCTTTGAGGCCCTGGTAATGGGGCCATGATTATGCAAAGCAAAACTATAGTGGGTATTGATTTTTCAACTAAACACGATTATTCTGCAAAATGTATAACTTGCCCATCCGGTCTGCTAAAAGTAGCATTCAAGTGACCTCAAAAGCACTATGACGTAGCTTATCAATCATAAATCAGCCTGCTGCAATTATGAAACTATTAGTCAGTGTTAACAGGTAAGCTTGGAACACAGCTAACAATTCAGACTCTTTGCAAGGTATCATTTTAACCTGGTTGCAGACTATTCCAGCTAGCCAAATCCTAGAGAGCAGAGTGGTTAGACCGTAATTGTGTTGACCTAAACGTTTTATAGATAAGGCACTTAAAATTATGTCCGAGTTTTTACCGAAAACGCGTATTTTTACGCAAAGCGAGTCATCAAATACGCTGAGGGTGGGGATTTTTCAGGCATTTATAAAGAAAAATTTTCATTTTGTGACGTTACTAGGTTGCTACTTGCTAGGTTTAGTAGCTACGTTATAACTATAATCGCTTTTGAACCTTGCAACTCTGGGTCGGTACTCACCATGTCAGACATTTTAAAGCAATGCAAAACCATTAGCGTTTTTTTTTTTAAGATTAATTTCTGAGTAAATTATTTGAGTTTTTTCACAAAAACTTTTTAAATAACTGCATATTGGTTCAAGATGCTGAAACAAAATGATTCTTTCTATTTCGAAAAAGAAGTCAAAAAACAAGTAAACCATCCCTTGAGTTACACCAGATACCTGTCATGATCTAAAAAAATTCTTTGTTTAAACGAGAACCGAAGACGAAATCAACGGGGTATCTAAAGTTATAGGGCAATCGCGTTGGATTGCAGTAGATTGGCGTTAACTCCATCTTCTTGACGAAGCCGTTCCAAAGATATTTTGCTTCAAACACGACATAAGGGCGCCCCTGAATTTAATTTTTATTTGGCAACCCTGACGTTGATAACATCGGCGACGCCATCTCGGTTCTTTCCTAAAGCAACCTTCCGGCCTTGACTTCCAATCATTGTAAGTTTTTTTAATCACCAAAGTTATTGAATGAAACAACTAAATCACAGTAAAACTACGTTTGAAATTCAAATAGTGGCGGAGGCAGATTTGTTCCCATCCTGTCTGAGCCTAACTCTGAATTTTTTTTTTGTCGCACTCTTGCTGGAGTCACTTAAAAATCAAGTTATAGTCGGCTTTTAGCCCAGTCATATTGCTGATCACGTGCAATTTTCAGCTTTCACCGTCTGGCGGTTTTTGTGATTCATGTCTTCTAGTGGATTATATTTTTGATGAAGCTAATCCATGCTAATCGCAATCAAAACTGGAAATGCTATGCATTCTTTTATTCACAATATCCATTCTTTTATTCATAATCCAGCTCCATATGTGATACTTTTCAAATTAAAAAAAAACACGATTTAGCCACAACCAAAAAGTAGTTGTACATTAAGCAGAAACAAGAAGACTGCAAACATTTTCAGTTCTAAGGTAAATTTAAGCAGTATACGTTTTTTATCCGTTTTTGTACGTTTTCTCTTCTGCATAATGAGTATGTTCTTTTTCGTCCGTATTTTTATCTGTCCATATCCGCACTAACCAGACTGTTGCATAATTATTGGACAAAAGTTTTCAAAAAAATTTTTGCGAAATAGAATAGCTCTAATTTGAAATATCAACGTCATCATTCCAGGGCCTAGGGGAGGGGGGGCAGGGCGGGACAATGACCCCGAGGCCCATGAGCTCGAGAGAGGGCCCATCCAAATGACATTGAGAAGTGAAAGGCCCATCAAAGTCGCATGTGAACAGCTTGATTTCGGCCGGAAAAACCGTTGAAATTTCGGAGAAGACCTTTTTTTTTTTGGAGATCACATCATTTTTCGGACCAAACAGCAGCATTTTCTCCGTCTATTTTGGACTTCACAAAACCACAACTCCGTCACATTTGAGCTGGCCCCGGGGCCCACGTTCGGCTGTCGGCGCCCCTGCATCATTCACACACAAAATTTTTTCATAAACTTTTCATCAATATGTAACAGTCTATTTAGTGCGAATATGGACTTCCAAAAATGCGAACGAAAAAGCGCATACTTTTTAATGGAGAAGCAAAAACGTAAAAAATAAACGGACTAAAACGGATACTGTGTAAATACACCGCTAGTCTAAGCAATTATTTTTGCAGGCTTGTTTTATCAATTTTTCGTGATTACGTTGAAGTCCATTGGAATAGCGTAGCTTTGGTTTACGGCGTCCTCTTTCAACTTGCTTAGCTATCAGTTCGCTTGAGCCCAAAGAGTACGATATCCATGCAAGCAATTTTTCAGCAACCATTTTTTTACATTCAGCAATCGCTTTGCGCGAACCGGATGAAGAGCAGTAAGCACCACCAATGACTGCCATAAGCATGTTTGAATAAGCGTTGGATGTACAACAAAACAATGGACTATAGGCCTTGATAACCTTAGCATTAAAATTATTTCTCATTTTTTGTCTCTTAACAATGCTTCAGTGACTCAGCGTCACTTATATCTTATCTACAGCTTATCTATACAAACAGTTGTAGTATTACACAATGGTCATGTAACTCGTATACAGTATATCGCACAATAATACTATATTTGTATTGAATTTCAAGTAAGGGCAATGATATAAATACCAACATCATCAGAGTTCTTTGCATGACATTGCCTACTATTTGTGACAAACTTATTGTTAGGCAACTCACGAAAACCCAGAAGAAAAAAGTTTTTAGTTTTCTGCTATGTTCTCTAGTCGTATTAGTGGCTTAAGTTTGTCTCGATATTACTTTGACTTTGATTGTTTAGTAGTTGCTTTCATAAAGACACGTATTATTCACAAAAGTGTAGCTTTAAAATGAAATTTTTATGGCAAGATTTACGGCCGATGTCTTTACTTGCCAGTGAAATAAAACCGTTGAAAATTTTTTTTTATAGATTGTTATTGTCAGATTAGTGAAAGAACAGGTTTGGTCAACTGAAACAGATGCAATCTGTCTTTTGTCAGTCAGAAAGTTGACGTTTACAACAGCAGTCAAGTCAGAATTACAGTTTCTAGCAATAAACACAACACATTAAAGGTACGGGAATATTTGGATGTGTAGTTTGAATATGGAATTACAGCATATATTGATCAGCATAATCACGCGGCAAAATTGAATTGCAGAAACAAGCCTAATGCTAATTAAAACTGAACGTAAACCAATAAAAGTTATGTACTATTTACTCGCCCAAGTCCAAAGCAAGGTATATTTGCAAAGAATATAGCTCTTGCTTTGGTGAAGAATAAATTTATTTAATTATTTTTTACCTTTCTTATTTTGCAGACATATTGTTGACTATTTCGAAACCTTAGAGTTCGTGGTATAAAAACAGCACCGATACCGTTACTGGCGTTTCGTAATTTCGGATCCGTTGCTTGTCTACGTGAAATAAATTATTACATAATATCTTCTTTAAAAAATTCCCTCAAGATGATCGCCGAAACTCGATACCTGCCCCAAGAAGACACAGCTTCAACAAGAAATGTAAGCTATTTATGATCAAATATATAATTGGGACTTCGCGTGAGCACATAGTAGCTTTGTTTTTGTTCGCGAATTTTGGCAGATGAGGATTGATTGTGCTTATAACTAGCAAACGGTATAACCTAGAAATTTGAAATTTGGACTCAATATAAGAATTAATGAAAGCGTCATGTGTACGAATTTTGGTGACCCTGAGTCACGTGATCGTGAATTGAGACACCAAAAAAACAAAAAAACGGCGATTTTTAGCTTGAAAGTTTATTATTTTGCCTATAACTCATAAACCACATGATGTGCAAAACGGAAATTTGGACACAGTGTAGGTGCTTGCAAATGCTTTTTACAAACCGAGTTTGATGGCGCTCAGTCACGTGATCAAAATTTTATAGGCCCAAACTGGACAAAAGTTGACGAATTTGAACCGATATATCTCGGTAATTACCGATAATGATCAAAAACGGTTGGCAGTTTTTGAGCATGCTATCAACCACCTTTTTTTGGTCATGTTCGTTTACCCCAACTTGAAAACTATTTTTTTGTTTTGCATCTTTTTTTCCTTTTCTGCCGCTATCTACTTTTAAACCGCTAAACGCACTGCATTCAAAGTTTGAGCGATTGAAGATATCAGGGTGGACTGGTGTGCGACTGAAATTGAAGGTGCCATGACGGGGAATCCCACTCAATTGGATCCCCCAAAATCTTGAACTTTTGAACCGTTGGAGCTAAATGGATCAAATTTTCGGAATTGGTGGATATAAAAAATACTGTGAACTAAACTTAACAAAAATTGGGGGGTGCACGAAAGGGGTTTCCCCCTTCCAAACGTGCCCTCCAAAATTTAAACTTTTTAACCTTTTAAGCTGGACAGAGAAAATTGTTAGGGTAAGAAAATAAATATATAGAAAACACAAAACTTGACAAAATTTGGGGGTACCAAAATGGTGGGTCACCTTTAAACGGGAATGCTAAAATTAGAATTTTTTAACCGTACATTCTACCCACATGAAATTTTCGGGGTTGGCAAATATTAAAAAAAGATAAAATTTGAAAAAATTTTGGGATATCAAAATGGGGTCCATGGTTGTTTCAGGGTTGGGACATGTGAAGAACAGATAAATTATCACAAAATTAAGGGATACCAAAGTAGGGGATCCCCTTCCAGTGCGGCCGGCCAAATTCAAACTTTTAACTACTAACGCTAGACACATGAAATTTTCCGAATAAGCAAATATGAAGAAGCGATAAAATTTGACAAAATTTGGGGGAACCAAAATGAAGAAATCCCCCTCAAACAAAAACACCAAAACTCAAAATTTAACCGCTTACGCTGGACTGACGAAATTTACAGAAAAGGTAAATATGATGAAAAGATAAAATTTGATAAATTTGAGGGTACCACAATGGTGCGTCCCTCTCAAACGAGGACGCCAAAATTCAAACTTTTTAATTGTGTAAGCCAGACCATCACAATTTCAGGATATACAAGCAAATATGAAGAAAACATCTAATTTGACAAAAAGTTTGGGGTGCCAAAATGGGGGTCCTTCAAAGTTCAAGCTCTTCAACCATTTAAGCTAGACGCATGAAATTTTCAGAATAGGTGAATTCAAAAGAAAGATAAAATCAGAATACTAAGAATAGGTGAACAAAATATGACTAATTTCAGGTGCCACAATTGGGGAGTCCTTCTCCAATGGGTCCTAAAAAATTTTTAACAACTCAAGCTAGACAAAGAAAAATTTCAAAATAGGTAAAAATATAGTATGAAAAAATTTGAGGATACCGTTGTATAGGGGTTCTCCAATTGTATTGGTACCTCCCCCCATTAACTACAAAAGCTAAACAAATTAAATCTATTGGATAGGTTAAGATGAATCAAAGATTAAAGACAACAAAATTTGGTTGGCCATATTAAGGAAACCATGCCGAATGTGCAATTAAAAGTTTTTAAATCTTTATTACGAAGTATTCCAGCTAGACATAATCTCATTATAAGAGTACCGGTTAGCTAATATAAAAAAAGATAAAACATGCCAAACTTGGCTATGCCATGTTGCGCAATTAGCCCTTAAATAGACCTTCAAACTAGAATTTGAATTCTCACAATGAATTAGAATCACGGAAAAGCAAAAAAGAGTCTAACTTATAGGTTACTGAAACATTTAAGACGTTGAAGTACTTGAGCTTAACGGCTTTGGTAGATTTAAGCTGGATGGCCGAATTTTTTTACTAAACTGTCACTCGTGACTTTGAAAAAATTCTTCTTCTTGCCTCTTCAAAGTTTTTGAACAATTTTATTAAGAAAGCAATTGTGCTGAATAATGAATTCAACACAATATATTGTACAATATCCATTATGTTGGCCGTTGGGTCACACTGCTAAATAGCAATCTCAGAATACGAGTAATCGTAAAATGCGTGCATATATCTGACCGTGGTTAGTGTTATGTTAAGCTTGGCTGACGTATTAAAGTCGCTGGAATTTTAAAGAACGCATTATGTTACTGCATAATAAAGTGAAAAACTGTTAGGAACTAAAAATTAGCAGCAATTTAAAATCATTAAAATTTTATTCAATAATTATCAACCTAAAACTATAGGTTTTTGTATTTCGACCATTAACTTAAGCCATCTTCACGGCTAGCATTTAAAAGCATAAGTTATTCATCTATACAATTTGTTACTATAATATACAGTGCGAATGAGCTATATCGCGATGCGTTTTGACCTTGCCCAAGGGTCTCATCAGGTGAAAAGATTAACACATACCTAAACATGCAATCATATAAAACTGCAATTACCAAATTTGGAAATAAAACTCCTAATAGCTTTTTGATTGACGTTGATTCATTATTTTGATAACTTTTTGAGACCTTTAAACTTTGAGAACGAATAACCTCATAGCTGTTAAAATCAAATAAACAGAGCGTAATGTGCAAACGAAGTAGATAATTTTTGGGAAATAACTGTTCGACTTTAAACATTAGACCTAGGGTTCTAGAAAGCACAGAGTCGAGTAAATTAACATAAGTTTTGAATGTGAAATCATTGTAAAGTTAGACTCTGCAATATCACTTATAAATTTATAAGAATTTGGTTTTTTGTTTCTAAATTTTGTTTGTGTACGTATCTTTTTCAATGCTGATTGCTACGGCAGGCATTGATTGATTTGGTTCTTAGATTTTAAGAAAAATTAGTAGAAGTGTTCATACATGACCTTATATAAAATTCTTCTAAAAAAAATTATTGCAACCGGCTCGTTGAGGGTGTAGATTTGATACTTAGGGCAGTATGTCAAATTTTTGGTCCAGATAATGTAAGTTACAACATCCAAAACTCATATTGGTATTTTTAGATCAAAGTTTTGTCCCTGTCGGAGCAAAAGGTTACTGTCAAAATACTTGTTTTAACGAGGGTTTTGTTTGTAACCGCAATTTTAACAAGTGCGCTGCGCTGCTAAGTGAAGATTCAACAAACTCCTTAAAAGCTGGAACGAAAGCTAATAGACATTTATAAATACCATTTCTAGACATTTAAAATTTGAAAGCCGTTAACCACAAACCTGATCAAGTTAACGGAACATTATGAAGATCGAAAGCGATGTAATTCAGATCTGACTATCAACAACCGTAAACACGCTTAACGTAATTGTGAAGTTCTTTAGTTCAGTAAAGTTAAATACTTTCGCGAAGTCCCGGATATCCCTTGCGATGTCATATTCTAGTTCCTAATTTGTCGTCGACTTACTCCGCTCGGAAGTGGTTAGTTTACCAGGCAAGCTGAATGCATACGTCGTTGTCATAGCGATTTTTCACAAAATGCAAGTCATTGTCTTGGAAAAATTTCTGTGACGTCATCGTGATGAGTGACAGTATTCAAATTGCAAGCGATTAGCGTCTTCATTAGCAACTCTCAAAACTGTTAGCTGAGATGATCCAATCCGCATAATAATTAATTTGTTTTTATAAAAAAGGAACGTTTTTCGAAAGAAGCAGTTTCAGCAAAAACAAAAAGTCAAAAATCGTCGTAATAATGTTGTCAAATCCTAAACGCCATATTTTTTTGATCGTTTCATAATTTTAAAATTTTCGTTGTAGAGTGATAATTTCATCTCAATCACTTAAATTTTTTAAAATAAACTAATTATTTTTCGACATCCGGTTCAAAAAAAACATGAATGAGCATTAAAGTTTTGTTTTTAATATTCTTAGCAGGCTCATTGCGAAATTGCTTTTAGTGACGGGTGTATTGTGCTTGCTATGAAAACAAAATATGTCGATGCATAACAAAAATTTAATAAATGTGCTTATCATTCAACAACATCTTCAACAAAATAAGTTAATGATGAACTTCAATATGCTACGTGGCCAGTAAGCGTTCAAAATAACTAACTTTTCAGCTATTTGACTATTATATACAGGGTGTTCCAAAATGGTTGACCCCATTCTAAGTACCCATATCTCGGAAACTACTCGATGGATCATAATGAAACTTAATACACTTTATGTTGAAGGTCATAAGTTTTATAGGCTAAATTTACAAAGAAAAGTACAAATATTTGTCGGTTCTATGACAGATTTTCATAAATGTGCAGTATGAGCGCCGCCTGTGACTCTGCACACGTTGAGTCGGTATTCGAGCTCGTGCCAAACTCGCTGCAGCATGTCTTCGGTAACAGTTTCCAGTGCAGCTGTAATTCTCTGTATCATTTCTTCAATGTTAGCTGGAAGAGGAAGTACAAAGACTAGTCCTTTCACATAACCCTAGAGGAAAAAAATCACAGGGAAAAAGGCCGGGTGATCGTGGTGAAATGGCCACCACGAATACCGACTCAACGTGTGCAGAGTCACAGGCGGCGCTCATATTGCACATTTAAGAAAATCTGTCATAGAACCGACAAATATTTGTACTTTTCTTTGTAAATTTAGCCTATAAAACTTATGACCTTCAACATAAAGTGTATTAAGTTTCATTATGATCCATCGAGTAGTTTCCGAGATATGGGTACTTAGAATGGGGTCAACCATTTTGGAACACCCTGTATATGATACTGGTGGGAAATCAGCAGCTTGAAAGTGTATCAATAGTTCTAATTCGAATCCATGTCTGTTAAAGTGAAGTCTTTAAAATTGTCATGTGCGGTTTTGAAAAAATGGTGTTGAGTACCCTCTTTTTTTTTTATAAGAACAATTAGAACACCAGACTCATTTTTGGTCAAAATTTAGAAACAAATTAAGAACAATGCCTGACTCAGCATGAAAAAAATTAAGAACATGAGCTAGCAGAACATATTATTTTGTAAATTGTAATTAATCAGCTCTGTTTTCCGTGCTTTATCTATATTGCCGTTATTAATTTGTTTATATTGAAGTGGTCACGATCTACAGCAAAACACAACTTTTAACCATTCAAAAATAAATTTGTGTCAGCTTATTCTCCTATAAAATTAAGAAATGAAGCTGAAAATTCAAGAACAGCTAGTCTCAGCTCATAATTTACTGATTCGTAAAAAAAAGTGTTTATTGGGGTCAACTGCGCGAATAATAGGATGGAGGTAGCCTATTGCCTCTAAAATCGCAAACTTTACAATCTCTGTCACTGGTTGAGTTCCAGGCAGATGATGTTATCTAGAAGATAACATGGTTTTCCCTTTTTTTCGCGGCAGCATTTAGTGTTTTTTTTTCGGAGAAAAAATACTGCTATAACTTGGTTTACAAAACTTTAATATGCGACCAGGGGAAAGCTTAGGGAGCTTCAGCCCCTCTCCCCTTAGCCAAGTTGCTTAGAAAATTTAACCTAAATCTGCTTTCAGGCCAAAACCTAGCCAAAATCCAGCGATAACTTTCATCTAATTTCCGGCAAAACACACTCGCAATTATCAGTCTTCTTACCCCCTGAAAATATTTCGCTCTGAGGCCCTGTTTGTGGTACGCGTAGTTGAACCAGTTTGTTCGGCACGCCACTTCAATGAGTCATTTTTCGAACAAAACGATTTTTGGAGTTAAGCTTCTCTCGTATCAAAATCTTGGTTACGAACCTATGTGCAACTCGGCCAAAGTCAACCTGGTAAATGAATGAAGTGGTTTAACCTTAGAAGGTTTAAACGTTTATAACCTTTTCATGTTGTATTCTGCAGTTAACGACCCAAAACACATGTGAGCAAGAATGTGATGATTGGACCACAGGAGTGAGAGGAATTTTGCTTAAAATCTTTGTGATCCTTCTTGTTTTTGTCATAGCTTTTATAATTGGCTACGCTGTTGGGTTCAGCATTCACCGCTGCGCAGATGACGTCATTCCACCTTGTTCAACTGCGACCAGTGCTTCTACATCTGCTGCTTTAACTTCGTAAAAAAACTTGGCTGTTTCTTATTCTCATTACCGGCAAGATTTTACATCGAACAGCTGATAGAGAAAGAGGGTCCTTAATCTTTGTTGAACCAAATTTTATACTTGATTGAAACTGAAAAAGATTGTACTTTTTTTATCTTACGCCAATTATGGAAATCAATAGGTGAAAATAATAATATTGTTTTTTTGAGGGTTAAATGTTTTTTAATGCACAGTATTAGTATGACGTCATGACAAAATATGTTTTTATACTGGGTCAGGTAAAATGATCTGACACATTTGTAGGTTTAATAAAAGCCTGGGCAATATGGGATCCCATTTGACTGATTTAATTTTCAAAAGCTAATGAAAAACATGGCATTATATGTAGTTTTCGAAAACAAAAACACTTTTTTGTTTCTTTCCTTTATTTGGATTTAATTAAACCTACTAGTGTGTCTGATCATTTTGCCTGAACCTATAGTGCAGGGGTCGGCACACTTTTCGTCCTCGTGGGCCACATCTAGACCCAGCAAGGTTCCAACGGGCCCTGCCACCATCTCTAAAACGAGGTCAACTCCAAAATTAGGTATTTCTCGGTCGAATTATTGGCGAGGTCCAAAAAATAAAAAAAATAAAGAAAAGTTCTCGCCCAGAAAATGAGGTACAATTCGGCAGAGTTATTGGTGAATATCAATCAAAAGAAAAAAGGTCTACGTCATAATTTGAGGCGGTTTTAGATTTCCGATTTCTAGAAGCCACATGAAATCCGGCCAGCCGGATTTAAGAGGATATAAAGGGTCGCGAGCCGGATGAAATTCCTTGGCTGGCCCGATCCGGCCAGCGGGCCATAGGTTGCCTACCTTTTCTGTAGTTGCACGTTACAAAATTTCTTTCCATCACGACGAAAGTTTTTGTTACATAAACAAACTAAAACTATTTTTCTTTTTGACGCAATAAAAAAAAAAAATGTATATATTAGAAAAATTTTCTTATAGCCTTAATCTTTTCTAAATAAATCACTATCAAGCCTTTAGAAAACAAGCCATGCAGCTTGGGCCAACTTTTCCGTAGTGCGTTCTATTGAGTCCTAGGGTATCATTACTCAAGCAATCTAAAGAGTTTGAAGAAGTACTACCCACTACTCAGTGTTGTAGTATAAAAATAAAAACTGGTAAATATGTTTGTCGTTAAAAATGAAATTCTCTGAATGCCTGTTGGAAGTAATAGCTTTTTTTCGTGCTTATGTGGTAAACTGTAGGACTTCAAAAAAATAGAAGACATTAAATCTCAATCTGGATCAGCCCCTGGTTGTCAGAAAAAATGACTACGGATAGGGTTCAAACCCAGGGCCACTTACAAACAGAGATATGCACTGGTTTAGGAGTCACGGCAATCCTTCAACGCAAGACAGGAGTTGGACCACCCTGTCAACGTATCCTTGAGTGGATACGAGCATGCTAACATGTAAAAATGTTACTGTTCACCGCCACTGCGTCATTTTGACTGACATTTCAATGAGGACTTTAAGTAGTTTCTGATTCATTTTGATGCAAATCACCACAAGCCAAAACGACTTGCTATGAATTATGAGTTTGTCTATGAACAATTTTACGCAACAATGGAGCTATGCATCTGGGCATTGAAGTCTAACTTCAGTTTTGGTACATCCCAAAAAAAGCTTGTGCATTCACCCCATTAAGACATACAAAGTCGTAGCCTTCGTATGTAAGGTGGGATATTGGAGCATTTGCCCTCGAGTTCCCGGCAAAAAACGCCTCTATCAAAAACGTTCAGTTATGTTAAAAACGGTAAAAACATTTTGAGTGCTTCTTAATTTTTCTTAAAATGTTTGTGGTGGCTTTATAGCACATTTATTAAAAGAGCAAAAAAAATATTTCTGAATCAATTTTAAAAACACTAAGTTGTGCTTCTGCATTAACATTTAGCAATATCATTTTTGGTCCTATTTGAAAATGTTTGTGCCTCGGGTGCGTATTTATGAGGTGTGTACCACATTGTTGAAATTTTAGAATTACGCGTTTAGAAGTTTTGATTGATCACTGCGCAATAGTTTTATGACGTCGCAGCGGCGATGTGCTTTTTTTCTTGCTTATGACATTTCGCAGCAGTGGGCACAAATAACATTATATCAAAAACGCGAAGCGCAACAAAGCGCTAAGATCTTTTCAACCGGTAAAAGTGCAGCGCAAAATGTGCAATTCGATTCTTTTTTTAAATTTCTGAAGCGCAACGCAATTTCCGTAAGGAAATTCTGATTCAGATGAACCGCAACGCAATTTCGCAATTGCGGAACGGCATTTTCGTACCAAGTTAAAGCGCAAGCTAACTTCCGCAATTGAAATTTCACAATACAATGCAAATACCGCTTTTTTGCAATTTTAGACAGAAAAAGAGCAAATAATTTGCTAAAAAAGGCCGACATTTATCAATATTGCGATCGAAATGGAACAAAATTGGGTTAAATGTGTAGAATTGCGCTATAACCAAAAAAAATTAAATTACGGGGGTTGCGAAAGTTGCGCTTCTAATTGCGCTTTGCCCACCTCTGACATTTCGTAAGTCGTGTTGAAACAGAAAAATCTATTGACAGTCTTGTCTGAATGCAAGTAGTTTTTTAGTTACCGATGTATGCATGGTAGAAATCAATTCACTATTAGCTAACTTTGTGCTGCAATCCTCTTCTAACTTCTGACTCTGGATACTGTTTATAGCTTATCTCTAATTTCTCAGTATATGTTTTTAATAAATATTATAATCAGTTTATTTAAAACTAATGCTAAAATCGATTTTGTTCTCAAAAGCCTATTTTCAACTTTTGCAGTTTTTAATAAATTGATTTTAAAATATTTGACAGATTTTGTGGAAGCGCTGATTGTTTCAACTGCTAAACTGCTTGAGCATGTTTCGTCGTGTCTTGCCTTAGCTAATTGGAGTAACTGAATCCCATCTGTTACTATTATTGTCATAAATTCTACATTGGTGTTTTTCGATGCGGATATCACTGCATTGAACGCATTTTTGTGACGTCAACTGCATTTAGTTTTTATTTTGTTTATATTATGTTTGTTTGGTGAAAAATGTATTGCAGTATAATAATTAAGAGACTATTTTATCTTTGTAATAAATTATAAAAAGCAGTTTAACATTTTGAAATACATAAGAGCAAATAAATCCGATAGGATTGCAAATAGTAGTAGAATGAAGTTTACATTCAGGGTGCCAAAACTGCTTTATTACCTCTGGGGTGCGTTTACATAAAGGTTTGACAATCACGTTTCGCTCCTGGTTGTCAAACCTGTCGCGTTTACACATGACAAACAAATCGTTTACACTTTTAGCGGTTTTGACGACGAGGAACGAAACATTGCGCACGTGGGAACAATGAAAAGTAGCGAAATCCAGGTTTCACACCCGGTTTTCAAAATTCAAACCTGCCTTTTTCGAGATTTTCAAACCTGAAACGCTTTAAAAGAAGTGCGAAAGCAACGGCGCAGGCAAAACAAAAGCATTCAATGCCCTGGAGCTGCATTTGCAGATGTTGTCACGTCAAACACCTTATTCTTAAAAGCACACAATCAAAATCATGTGATCGAGGTTTTCGTGTCAGAGCGTTTACACAATAGATTTTGCAATTCGAGGCGTGAAACTCAGGCACGAAAACCGCTCGAAAAAGTAAAGCACGAAACCTGGTTTCACGACAAAAAAACTCATTTAGACATGGCTGAAGTTTCATTCCTGGTTGCGAAAACCGCTATAGGTAAACGCGGCCTGTGATAATTTAACCAAACCCTGGCTTTGTAAATCTGTTTGTGAAGCATCAAACTTATTTGTTGAAAAGTTCAAATATCGTTTTATCAATTATACGAAGACTATAAGTGTAAAAAAGTTTCTAAGCTTTACATCACCGTCCTTGACAAAATAAGCAAAAAAAAAAAAAAATGAAATGTCTAATATTGCAAATAGTATTTCTAACAAAATAACCAGCTACTTGGCTCATTTGTTGTTGACTGCATAGTATTATACCGTAGCACACGAAAAAAAATGTAACACACCGCTGTACTTTGTAACACAAAAGCCGATCAGCGTTCGAATGGAGAGAGCATCTGCTACTGAAATTGTAAACCTGAATTCGATTCCCGGTTCGGTCAAGCCACAGACTATAAAAATTGCTATTGACAGCTTCGCTGCTTGACGTTCAGCAATAAAAGCGGACAATGTGAAGCTTCAGCTGTATGTGTAACAAGCAAATGGGCAGGTGGGAGCATCACTCAAAGACTGGTCCCTTCGCTGTCTCCTGGCCAAGGCAACTTACTGGGAATAAAAAATACTCTTATGTACGAGTAATAACAATTACAGTTTCTCATAAATGTGTTAAAACAAAATCAAATCAAATCAAATCAACTTTTATTCGGAATGATTCAAAGCTTACACTTCAACACATTTTGAATAGCATTAAGCATGCACAAAAAGGATGAAAACTGTGAAAGCAAAAAAAACAAACCAGGAGACAGCGAAAATGACCATACGGTCTTCGAGTCAGTTGCCCCCTCGAAGCTGATATCAAATGAAAACAAACAGTAAAAACAACACACATGACGGTATATACAAAGTTAGGCAAGTTGAAAAATTTAATTGCCCAGTCCCTTCAGTGAAAAAAAAAAAACAAAAAAAAAACAAACTTTAACCTGAAAGTAGGATTTCTGTTGGCAAATTTTACACAAATGTTAGCATTAATGTTGGAAAATTTTTACACAGAAAATGTGTAGAATCAAAATAGGGTTTTAGTGCAGAAGAACCATAGGAAAAATAAGAAAAGAAAAACTATATGCAGTATCATATGAAGTTGACCATAACATGATCCTAAACATAGCAATTATCCTTCATTTTTTTGTAACTAAAAGCTTTGTTAATTATTAGTTATCGGTATCGTTTAAATATTTTGACAGCATGTGATTTTTTAGTTTCTTAGCAAATAAGTTGGTTGGAGCTTGTTTTAGTTCATATGGTACTTGGGCCCAGATTTTTGGTCCAAGTATGTGCATGGTCCGTCTACCTATTCTTAAGTTGGTGGGCTTTATGTAATAGTTTGATTTGGAGCTGTATCTTGTGTTATGGTCATGAAGTGATGAGACTTGTGAATACAAAGACTGCTGGGAAAACTTATCTTGATTTGATGACAGAAAATGCATATATTTTGCAACTTCAACAAAAAATATATCTTCCAGGTTTAGTACTTGTAATTGGAGAAAAAGTGGTTTTGAGTGAGCCTGATAATCAGCACCACTGATAATGCGAATAATCCGTTTTTGTAATGATACCAAAGGGGTCAAATTACTGTGGCAACAAGAGCCCCATGTAGTGATGCAATATTGCAAGTACGGAAATATCATGCTATAATACACTGTTAGAAGTGTTTTTTGGTTAACATATCTTTTTAATCTTGTCAGTGCCCATGAACCCCTAGCAATTTTGGTGCTGATAGCTGCTATGTGTGGTTTCCAGGTTAAATTTTTGTCGATAAACACACCCAGATATTTGACAGAGTCAGCTTCTGTCAAGCATATATTGTTGATTTTGATTTCAAACTTATGCTTTAATTTTTTATTTGTTATAATCATATATTCAGATTTTGTGTAATTGATAGTCAACTTGTTCGCTTCCATCCATTTTTCGATATGTTTGATTGCTGAATTTACATTTTCTTGCATTTTGACTGCGTTATTGTGTTTCATAATTAATGCAGTGTCATCAGCATATAATTTAACAGTAAAATTTGTATGTTCTGGTAAATCATTTATGTATAATAAGAATAATAATGGGCCCAGTGTGGAGCCCTGGGGAACACCACATGTGACTAAGCGCATATCAGAACAGATTTCATTTACAACCGTACACTGCTTTCGATTAGTTAAAAAGCTTTGAATGAGCTGAAAAGAGACACCTCTTATGCCATAGCAGTTGAGTTTTTGTAACAGTATTTTATGATCAACAGTGTCAAATGCCTTGGCTAGGTCAAGAAAAATGCAACAGACGTTTAATTTTTCATCTAGTCCAGAAAGAATTTCGTTGTGCAAATCAGAAATTGCATGAGATGTTGATAGCCCTGTTCTGAAACCATATTGAGAATTGGTAATTAGTTGATGGTCTATTAAATATGAGTATAAACGAGTATGAATACATTTTTCAAAAATCTTGCTAAAAGAGGATAATAACGATCGATTCGAGACTAAATTTTGATGACCATATTAATTTACTTTGTGGTAAAATCTCAAGATCTATCGGAGTATTGTCCAAACTACGGCATGTTTTACCGTTAAAAGCTTTACAAAATTTGTATTACTCTTTAATTCACCCTCATCTTCTATATGGAATTATCATTTGGGGAAACACATATAAAACGTACTTAAAAAGGCTAACTACACTGCAAAATCGAGCAGTTAAATTATCGCTAGGAGCTCATTGGCGAGACAATACCACGAATTGCTATTTGCAACTGCAAGTTCTTAAGTTAAACGAATTATATACCTATGAGGTTGCTAAATTTATGTACAAGTACACGAGAAAAAATTTGCCTCCCAGCTTCTCTTCTTTTTTTACCTCAATCGCCTCGGTACACACACGATCAACACGATTGGCGTCATCCCAATATAGTTTGTATCTGCCCAGATATAAAACACTTACATTACAGAGAAATATTAAATTCCAAGGTGTTAAAATTTGGAACTCAGTACCTTTAGAAATAAAAAAATTACCCTTCAATCGATTCAAAATACAACATAAGAAGCATTTGCTGTCAAATTATACTTGATGCTTTCAGTTCTATATTATTCGGAACTTTGATATGACTATAACTTCTGTGACTATTATCGGACCAGTAGCTATACCGCATAGGGATTTGTCCGCAGATCATGCTGGAGGCTGGCTGGTGGGTTGCGTCTCTTCGCTCGGGTTCGCTTCATTTTACCTTACGAATTTTTTGTTAAGAATTTTTTCATCAAGGGTTGAGCGAGGTTGGCCGAGAGGGTGGAGGCGTGTTCGCTGGGGTGGTCATCGCGGGTCTTGCTGGCGCTTCTCGTTGCGCAGCTTTCAGCTACTTCTCAATTAATAAATTACATTCGCACTGCACGTTTGCTATGCTCATAGGTGGCTGCTCGACTTGATGACCGAGAGGTCCCTTCGCAGCTTCCTGTCACAACTCAATTCCCTGCTTTTTTGTGCTGTGTGTTGTTTTGTGCTAAATAAACATGACTATGACTATGAAAAAAAAATAATGAAATTGGACGATAATTGCTGCATGAGTTTTTGCTACCTTTTTTATACACAGGTGTTATGTGTGCTGTTTTTAGTATATTAGGAAATATTCCTTCTAATAAGCATTTATTATATAAAGAAGTGAAAATTGGTGTGATAACACCTGCAGTAAGCTTAATGAATTTTATCGGAATGCCATTGATTGGTGTACTTTTGTTTTGATTTAAAGCACCTATTTGTATTGATATTTCTTGCTCAGTGATTGGTTTTAAAAACAAAGAATAAGGTACACTACTGGGTAATAATATATTGTTGTTTGCAGTTTTATATGAGGAAGCCAATTTTGAAGCTATATCAGCAAAATAGTTATTAAATGCGTTACTAATATCATGAGCATCAGTATAAGTAACATTTTGATCATCAGTTACATATTCAAAATTTGTATGATTTTGTTTTTGTCTTAAGTTTACAATGTCGTTTATGATTTGCCAGACTTTTTTGCTATTATGTTGACTTTCTGCTATCAAAGTATTATAATGCATTAATTTTGATTTTTCAAGTATATGTGTTAATTTGTTTCGGTATTTTTTATAAAATAAACACAATTCAGTATCATTGGGGTGCTTTTTTGATTCTACAAACAATTTATTTTTTGTTTTAGTTGCAATGAGAATCGCTTTTGTTAACCAGGGTTTTTTCTGCAATCTTTTAACCCTTCTAGTAGGTTTTTGTAATGGGGCATGTTTATTAATAGTTGTTTTAAAAATGTCTATGAATTTATTAAAAGCAATTTCCGGCAATGCACTACTTATAGTAGAACTTTTCGAAAATTCATCATTTAAATCGTCTATAAACTCATTGGCTACAAAGTGGGACATATTTCTAAACATATGATAAGAATTTTCTTGTTTTTGAGGAGCACAACTTATGGTGAACAATAGCGGAAAATGGTCAGACGTGTCATGCAGCAAGATAGAGCATTTATAATTGCTTTGGATATCATTTGTATAAATATGATCAATTAAAGTAGCACTAGAGCAGGTAACACGAGTTGGGTTTTGCACAACTGACATGCAACCTAGACTACATATGTTATCAAAGTATGATTTTATTGCAGAGTTTGATGAAGTTTTTAAAAAATCTATGTTCATGTCGCCGCAGATGTAATACTTCTTTTTTGTTTTGTTAAGTAATTCAATGCTTTTTGTTAGTTCTTCTTGAAAGTGAGAAATATTAGTTTTGGGGTGTTTGTAAATAACACCAAAGATGCATTGCTTATCTTTTTCCAGGCCTATTTCAATCCAAATATTTTCACACCCAGTCATTTCCAACTTATATTTGTCACATTGCACAACATTTAGGGATTTCTTTACATATAACCCAACACCACCAGCTAAGCCACTGCCATCAGACTTTGCATTTGGCGAGTGCACATGTAAAAAGTTATAATCTGTTAGTTGTATACAGTTTACTCTATTTGAATCTAGCCATGTTTCCGTTACTGCAATGATTTCAGGGGTGGTAGGTAATTCATTAAGTAGTTCCTCAAGTTTAAAAAGATTTTTGACAAGGCTACGAATATTTACATGTATTACTGATATAGACTTTTTTCCAAATAAATTTTTGTCGATATTTGCAGCTTGAATATAATTAGTTGAGGAATCAATGTCAAACGAGTTAATGATACATTGTATTTGTTTAGGTAAAATATGTGGCAGATGTAGTTCATCAAATTCGTGATCATTTAGATTTTGAAATGGGAGAATGTTTTGCAAACAGTTATTGCAGATATAGTCAACTTTAGATGCACCGAGAGAAGTAAATTGGTTTTTTGTCATAGAGGTGCATTTTAAATGTAACCATCCATTGCAGCAGTCACAATAAATGGCATTTTGATTTTTCCTAAGGTTCTTCTTGCACTTGCAACATAAAAATTGCTGTGAGATGCTGACTGTCGATTTAAGTTGGGAGAGATTAAAAGGATGAACTTTTATGTAGCTGGTTCAATTACAGTGAGAATTCGGAATATAAATTATCACTTCAATTAACCTTAATTTTCTTTCCCCGCTTAAGCTTTTGTTTAAGTTGTACAGACTAGTAGTATCAATATCGGTTTTGTTGATCTATAGATATGATTTTAGTAATAATAATAAAAAAATAAGAACTACTACATTTGGGTTGAGTGCGGCAAATCTTTGACGCATTTATGTGTTTGCTATTTTTGACAGTAAGGAACAAACAGAATTACTAGAAACAGAGTAACAATTTCTCCACTTTAGGTATACATATCAGAGTGATATGTTCATCATATAAGTTAGACATGTTTTATCCAATGCAATGCTATCATGCTTTAACTATGGGGTAAAATAATGATAATAATTAAATGCAATAGAATGTCAACTATAGACTAATAAATTGAGATTCCAGTTTGACTCAAAGTTTTAAGGCTTCATTCACCTCAAGGCAAATAAAATCAAATTTGTTTTTACACTACTATTTGCAACTCCATACTTTTGCTTGCATCATTTTCCAGCAACAATATAGCCGATTAATCACTTAAATAAAATGTGCAATACAAATTTAACAAAACAAGGAAAAAAATTATTTTTTCCCTTTTTTTCTTCCCTCTCTTTTCTTCTCTTTTTTTTTTTTTGCCCAGTATATTAATATTGCTTTTCTTAATAGGCCTATCCTTTCTAAGACAGAAAGTTAGATCATTCTATTTGAATTTTGTAACATGTTTTGCTTACTTAATTGAATTTTTAACTAAATTAAGTGTCAGGTTGTTATAAATAACAACTTATCGACATACAGTGAACCTTCGATTAAACGGGCTAATGCGGAAACGGCTTTGTCCGCTGCTGAAAAAAAGATGGTGCGTAATGCCAAAAAAAAATGCCTGGTAAAATAATACAGGCCTCCTTCTCATGATAACGCGTTGAAAAGACTAACAAAATCGCGCAATATGTTGGATATGCCATGAGCAATAACTTTTGTCAGCATCCGAGATCAATGTTTACAAAAATTGTTAAAAAAAGTTCCACTGCTGGAATGGCTATATATACTAACTTTGAGGAATATCAAAACCTAGAAAGCAATAATACTATTATTGCTGAAAAATAAGCCTTCGACAGTAATTAAACCCGTGTTGAGTACATAAGCTTAGCCAGGATTTTTAATTGGGGGGGGCCCAATCCGCAAATCACATGCAATGACGTCATAAGAAACTTGAAAAGAGGAAGTTTTTGAGGGGGCAAAGATATCGTAGAATGGAAGATCAGAAGCCGTGGCTTGGTGTGGGCACGTAACTGGGAACTCGTTCAAGGGGGGGAGGGCTTAAACCAATAGTTAAAATGTAAAATATCTAAATTGGGAGACGTGTTGAGTGAAGAAGTGTACTGTAATTGAAACGTATCACTGCCGGGGTCTGGGGGCGGAGCCCCAGCCGCCGGAGGCAATGGGGGTTTGGGGGCTAAGCCCCCAGCCGCTGGGCAATTTTTCGTAATTAAAAAAAAAGAAGCTGTTTTAACACCATTGAATCATCACATTTCGCACATATTCGGAGCCATTTGAAAGTACTAGATTTCTAACATTGAGATTCACAGAGCTGGACAGCGCTGTTTCGAGCTGTTTCGAGCTCGAAACAGCGCTGTCCAGCTCTGTGCATCTTATAACTCGAGCTGCTTTGTAGCTGCAGGGTTGGTGGTTGATCTGGCCGCCTAACTGCCAGTGGAAGTCGTTATGATTTCCCAGGAGTCGACCACGAAGGACGTCAAACTTGTCGATTTGAGATTCAATTAAAAAAATAAGTTGTTCAGTCCCCCTTTTACTTGCAATTTAAGTCCAAAACACGTTTCAAATTTGTATTTTGGGGTTAGATTTCGTAGGTGATTTGGCCCAGGTAGGGGAAGTAAAGTACATTGTCTCCTGCAACATTTTAGTAGTAAATAACAATTATCTCGAAAAATTTCCTAGGAGATTATTATTTTATCATGAAAACAACCAGTTATAGGAATACATATAGTCTACGGCCAGGGGGCCCAAGCCCTCTCAATTCAAAATTTTGTTCAAGGATCATTCCCCTTACTGTGGCTAATTTTTTTCAAAAGCATTTTGTTGCATAAAAACTGGCCAGATGAAGGTCAGTTGTTATTAAAAAATGTGCAGCTGATGGTTACACCTACTAACCATGTTGTTGCCCGGGCAGGATTTATATTGTGTTGGGCCCCTGGTACTTTGGAATTTTTGCAATATTTTTCTGCCAAATACTGGTGAAGACCAAAAAAAGTGTTGTATGAGCGCGAGGCTCCTGGCATTGTGCCATTTGTTAAATCCGTCCCTGGTTATTGCATTACGTTTATAAAAAAGTTACACGAGGGCCTGAGTTAGCAACTATTAGAATAAAAACCCTAAATTTCACTCGGGTTATTCGATTAAATTGGTAGGCAAACATTAAATTGAGGGTTCCCAGCCCCCTGGATTGATATTATTGCTGGGGGCCCATTTAAATTGGAGGCCATTTAGATATTATTGTAGAGGGCCCATTTAAATTGGTTAGCAAACATTAAATTTAGGGGCCCGGGCCTACTGGATCAATATTATTGTTGGGGGCCCATCTAAATTGGGGGCCATTTAGATACTATTGTAGGGGGCTCATTTAAATTGGTAGGCAAACATTAAATTGAGGGGACTGGGCCCCCTGGATCAATGTTATTGTTGGGGCCCATTTGAATTGGTTGGCAAAAATTCAATTGAGGTGGCTGGGCCCCCTGGATTAATGCTATTGTTAATTACTGTTGTACGTGAAGATGCTAAAAGAAACTGAAGAAACAATAGTCTTTTTTGTGACATTTTTATTGTTGGTGGCATTTCAATTGGGGAGGGGGGCCCGGCCCCCCCCCTGGCTACGCCTATGGCTGAGTATTCCCTTGCCACACTTGCTGCATTTTTCATACTGCTTTCGATCGAGTCTTAAGTTGCGTTTACACTGCATGCGAAGCTACGCAAAGCGACTCGAACCAACCAAACTTTGACGTCATCGACAACTAGCGAAAGGTTTCTACCGGTCGTAAACTTCGCAAGTGCTTAACTTCACAAAGAGAAAATTGTTTTTAAATGATTGGCCTATTTTGAGTAAGCGACCACTCTCAAAAGTTGCGAACCTTCGATTCGTGTTGCTTCGCGTACAGTGTAAACACATCTTTAATCTTACTTTACACGGGTAATGCCCTTCCTTCCCTTATTTTTTTTCGTGATAAATCCTTTCAGAAACAAGCTTTTTATTTCAGAGTAACTTGACTTTGAGCTCCAGAGAACGCGTTACCGCTCGACCAGCTGGCCGCTACTGTAGAATTATATATGATTAAACAGAGAGCGTAAAAAAGTTCTACCAGCACTTAATAGCCTACTGTAGTTTCATTTTTTTCGCCAGCGGACCTGGCTTAACAGCGAATCTGGCATAGCCCCAGCACGGATAACTTTAACCCAAATTTGGATAAATGGCCCTGAAATTGCAATAATTATAAAATAATTTGAAGATTACTTCTGTAAACTTGAGAATTCAGTCTATTTTATTGTTTAAGATAACGTTATTATTTGACCACAACAAAAATTTAAAATATGCATTTGCTCAATCAAAATGAACACATTTTACTATGAATTTTTAGATGCTAATGATTGAAGAGGGAGTATGCTAAGCAAGGTGATATACCATATCTATTATACTAAAGTTAAACTAATTTTGACATCAAAAAAAACATGTAGTGGTTCAAATTGTATAGGTTAAATGCACAACTTTTTATATTCTATCGTTTATGTGATTTCTAGGTCAAGTTTTTTTGCACCAACGATTGCTAGAGTTTGTTATAATCTGCCGCGGCGATGCCTCAAATGGCAGTGCGTCAGAAATTGAAAAAATCCTCATCTTAAACTTTTGCATTTCTTTTGTGTTCTAATGATGACGTCATCTCAAACCGTATCGTCATCAAATGACAGTATCTTAGTCTGATGATGCTAAACAACATTTAGAGTTGACAAATTGTTCCGTAATATGCCAATTAGTTATACAATTTATAAGGTTTTAATGGTGTGGCCAATAAGTGGCGCCATTGCTCCGTCATTACAATGACTGAAATAGATAATGCAAGCCATTTATTTTTCAATTTGGGACTTAATTGAGAGATTAAAGCTTTCTAACTTTCTGGGGCGAAAATACGAGAGGTGTATGAAAAGTTTTAAGCATCAGAAAAACTAAAAGAAATTAGAGATTTAAAATAATTTATTTTTCAACATAGTCTTTTTCAAGGGCTGAACTTTTGGAGCAAGCGTTCAGCCCTTGAAGGGGGCTATGTTGAAAAACAAATAATTATAAATCTCTAATTCCTTTTAGTTTTTCTGATGCTTAAAACTTTTCATACACCCCTCATATAAGAGGGACGTTCTACAGTCACAGTTCACAAGACTAATCATCTCATTCAAATTTTCGACCGGCATGAATAACAGTATTGACACTGTGCCTTGACTTCACCGAGTTTCCTCAAAAATCGTCTAGATGTTGCTGCTATGCAAGCAAAATTCTTCACATCAACTCTTTCGTTATACTCGCGCGCTTTATTTCGCTGAAACATGTAACAAGTTGTCGGGGCCCATATCTGCGTCATCATTGCGACTGCGCCAAAACAGTTAGTTCCTTTCGACAAATCGTCGAAGCAGTTGCGAGTCGTTGGCAACACTGCGTTCGATTTGACCGGCCCGAGGTTTGAACCTCAGACCTACCGCTCCACAGGCAAACGCGTTACCGTTAGGTCAACCGGTCGGTAGGTGCCGGAACCAACAACCCAAATTGTTCAACATTGCATATATTGATTATCACTTGAAAACGGACACTACGTACGTGATAAAACTTTCAGAAGTGCTAGTAAACGGCGTTAAAACGTTGCAATGTATAAACTGGTGCACACTCCATGCAATGGAATGCGATGCTCGCGTTCTTTGAAAGAAGACGGTAACTTACATCAAATACGGTTATGACAATGACATAGAGAGTACTCCAGCAGTTATAAATTTTTGCCAAAACGTTTTACACTGCATGGCATTGACCGACAAGAAATAACTCTTACATTCTTTTTCTTGAAAAAATTACTCACCAAGAAATTAGCGATCAAAAGATCTTAATTTTGTTTTAAGGCATTTAAATGCAGAAAATATGGGTATGCTTCAACATTTGAAACAAGCAATTCATCTATAATTTGTGTACTTGGTGCAGAAAAGATTTCGAAGACTTTTTTAGCTGAGCTATAATTGACATTATATTACAAACATGTCTACATTTTACAGCATTCACATTCTTTAATAAATTTTGTTTTGTTTGTAATTTCTAATAATATTTAGACTTGTTGGGACTATTCGCATTCTCTTGTTTAAAAATCCCTAAATGGACATTAGATGTACTTAAAACATGTTTTCATTGCTAAATACTGAAAATGCAGTACTGCATGTGTTTGTAAAGATTTTATGCTAACCAGAGCACTTAGAGTACCACAAAGCAATTTAGACATAGAGTAGGCTTGGTGATAACTGCGATATAAAATGCAAGAATGGAATGATTTCAGAGACAGAATATTGAAAAAACTGAAAGTGCTATAAGCTGTAAGCCTATGAACTGCACAACTTATGATAAAATGAATGCAACAAATATGCAAAAACTTGCATCAGAGTTCTTAACAAGGGATTCGTAAACTCTTTCTCTTTTTTTCGTCTTTATCGTTTTTTTCTTTTTTTTTTTCTTTATTTTATATGTAGTATTGCTTATGCGTGAAGGAGTAGTCACATTACTCATGCATGAGGGTAGAAGTTTGCTTACCCAAGGAAGAGAACTCTAGTAGCATTAATCGCTTAGCGAAAACTGAAATGATAAAAATGGCAATTCAAATAAAATATTTGAAAAATACGCATGATTGAACCAATAAAAATAAGTAGAAGTCAATGATAATTATAATGCATATTGATAAATGTAATGGTTATGACAGAACAATTACTAACCACTTGGAAGTTTGCTACAGCACAATGGTAGTGAAATGGAACAGTAGTCTATATTAGCATTTTTACATTTCCACGTTTTTGATCTAGTTTTTAGTTCCTATGCCTGCTTATTGCTGAACCATGCACAAACAAGTGCCAAATTACGAAAGAATTGTTCCAATCGAAGAGTTTATATTATGTTAGTGATGTTTTGTTAATTAATAAACTATTTGATTGACATTGGCATGATTCTTTCGCAATTTGGCACTTTTTTGGTGTGACTCTGCATTTCAGCATTGAGCTGGCACCGGAAAAAGAGCCGTTCTTAAAAAGAGACATTTATGCGAAAAAGTTACAGGCCTATTCTGTTGAAAGTTAAATATAAATTTAACGAGAAGGTATGTCAGGGCGAATGATCGAGGATATCAGGAAAGTTAAATATAAATGAATGCACAGCATATGGATAATAATGTTAAAGTGAATGCATGAATGCAATGTAGAAGCAAAATGCATTGTGTTCGGAGATAATGTCTCGAGACGACAACACAAAGAGAAATCTGCATCATTGACTGATAAAGTGCTATGAAAACCATCAAACCCGTATTCAGAAAATACCTGTAGGCTAAGCCAAACACAAAGTCACTTTAATTAACATATGTAAATTAAACATAATGTAAATCAAAGTGGCTTTGGTTAAACCTACGGTACTCGTTAAAAATATTTCCCCAGACGCTAGTGAAACAACAAAGCACAGCAGTAAAACTAAACACATTTAAAAAACAAAATCATTATTTGAGTAGAGATGTTCATATTGTGGTGCAGCAAGTCCAACATCATAATTTGTAACATTATTTAAGGGAGCAATCATACGCGACTTTTTCATAGTGTAAGAATAACTCGGATTTGATTTAGTCATTGCACAACCTTTTAGAGAAATTGCATAAAATACGACAATGGGCAACGTAAACTTAGATGAAAATATATTGAATAAAAGTAGTTGCGATATGACTTTACATATTTCTGAATAAATGCATAAGGAACGTCTAAAAAATATCACTCATACATATTGTAATTTCAAGTGAAAACATTTTTAACTAGTAATAGACATAACATTTACAATGCAAAGCATGTAGTGCACACTATAGAACTTCACAAACAAGTTGAGCACAAATTTGTGACTATGCGTTATCAGCAGATTTGGGAGACCTACTGAACAAGAGACCCAAGATAAAGGTAACAAGGGTCAGGAAAAAAGTGATCCATCCTATGACGTAGGAGTAGCCCCAGAATCTTGCCCTTTCTCTTGCAATATCCTCATTAGAAACCTCTGCAGTGAAAAATTCGTTCTCAATATCCAGAGCTGTGTAAATGATCATTCCAATGAAGAGGAAGAATGCTAAAAACAAAATTAGATATTGATGAATAAAAGTTGCCACATGTCTCAAAATACATCTCGATTTGAAAAAACATGTAAAGCGGCCTTCACTAGTGGACAAAACTTCAACTTTGAAGTTCCAGACAAATCAAGCTGCAGCTAAGAACAATGCTAAGAACGTTTTCGCAACAGTACTCAACAGTGGCGCAACGAGGAAGACTAAGTCTTTTAAGTCAAGTCACTTAGAAAATTTAACCCCAAACTTAGCGGTTAGGGGGACTTGTGGATAAGGGGGGGTGATAATCATAAGGGCCAGAGCAATTTACCTCTTTCAAATGACTTCCGAGTTTGAGCAGTTTATTTCTTTCAAAGGGCTCCAAAAACGTGCAAAATGTGACCCAAACAGTAGCGTAGCCAGGAGGGGGGCTATAGCCCCCCCATTGGCCTGTCAACCAAAATGCAGAATAAGAAAAATGCCACGTTTTTAGCTCTTTTGAGACTGTTTTTTGAGCTGGAATTGACAAAAAAATGATTTAAAGCGTGTTTTGAAACATATATTCGGGGGGGGGGGCTAATTGTCAAAAATTAGAGTCACAAATCAATAAAAATTTTAAAAAATGCCCAAAAATAAACAATCAAATTTGATCGCTAGTGTAAAAACGCCAAACATAGATTTTATCAACAAATACGTTATAAACTCAGAAATAAGGGGAGGGGGGCTATTCAGTGTTAGTTAATTACCAATCACTTCTCTCAAATATCTTTCCATTAGCACCCCTACCCAATTATTTTTCTTTTTAAAATATAGACAAAATAGATTACTCCGAGTGAGTTTTATTGAATAATAGGATTTTATGATTTACCAGCATTTAAATAAGAGAACCGTAATGTTATCATTAGCCACCTCCCATATAGCCCGTTAATGCAACCACTTAAATCATGTTGCGCTGCCAATTTCTATGCCTTGTTTTAAAAGCATTATTTTTTATTAAAATAGATCTAAAATTTAGTTATTTTTGAAAAAAAATGCAAAATTTTTGAGCGCTGGGGGCTCTGCTCCCAGACCCCGGTGCCTCCGGCGGCCCCCCAGACCCCCAAAATAGCCCCCCCATTGCGAATTTCTGGCTACGCGCCTGGACCCAAATGGCGCTAAAAAGACTACTTTTTCAAACGAAAAATACAAAAATTGCCTGGCAGCTGATGCGTTTGCGTTGCTCTATTAATTCAGCATGCCGCCTATATTTGATTCCCCTTACGAGACTCTATTTGATTCCCCCACCCCTATTTGGAAGAAAAAGATTTTTTTTTGATCAAAATTGGATTGGTCAAGTGACGTTACTGGAATAGTTGACGATATTCATTCTAACTTTACCCATTAACGAGGGCTTTGGTGATTGATTTTACGTATCAAAGGGGAGTATAGCCAGGATTTCGTTTAGAGGGGGAAGTGGAATTAATATAAATGAGTAAAAAAACAACATAAAGGTTTTCGTCTTCTAGAATAACCTTTGTCAAAATTGAAAATGTTCATCTTTCAGGACGTTGTGTTGAAACGCGTGTGCTGAAGCTCAGATGGCTTTTGTTGGGGAGTAGAGGGACAAAAGCGCGCACCGTCGCTCTTTGCTATACGCTACTGACTCAATATGATCGCATTCATTGTAGTTACATTTTCATTTATCAAGTTGCCTGTGCGGATTTTTTTTGTTCCAACTTGTACATCTAGCTTCTTAACTAGATATTAGAAGTACTGGTATGAAACAAATCTTTTATTCCGGCTTATCGCACCTTAAAAGCAGGCACGTAACCAGAACAATTTTTTTGGGGGCAAGCAAAAAATTGGGGGGCAAAGACATATTTTGGGGGGCAAAGTAACGTATTTGGACAAGAATGGCATGAAATTTTGTTAAAAATGACGTTCAACTGAAATTATTTGGGGGGGGCAAAGAAAAATTTGAGGTGGCAGTTGCCCCCCTGCTGCCCCCTGGCTACTTCCCTGCTTAAAAGATGTAAGTGTTCGAGTAAACAATCAAAAGCATGGATTAAAACAAAAGTGTTATATTTTTGTTTGGTACGTGCCGCATATGCAGCGCTTTGCTGATACCGGGCTAAGAAATCTCGAAACATAAACATGATTACACTGATTTTTAATATTTGCAATAGTCCTACGCTGCATTACAGTAATTACAGTTATTTAGTTGCGACAGAAACTAATATATTTAGAGCTGTTATTTTTTCTACTACGTTAAATTTTAAGTTCTTGTTAATTTTTCGGCACATCAAAGGCTGTTTATAGAATTAGTTTCCGGAAATTCTGACCATCTACTTCGCAACTGTGTTTTTATAGAAAAATCGTGACTCGCATGTAACATCATTTCAAAGCGGAGGTTTTACAACAGCCAACTGCTTTTCAAAGACTAATAGACCCATTCAATAATGAATGTTGTGTTTGTTCAACATCTGTCCCACATACTGCAGAAAGAAAAATCTAAGCTAATCTATGTCGATTAGCGCTCCAGAAATTCGGGACGATTGCTGTTAGGCCGTGGTCATTGATGTGGACGTGGCATGGTCTTTGAGACTACTGTATCAGATGGTCGCATAAAAAGTGGGCTTTCCTCGTCCCAAATGTACAGCGCTAGAGCAGCCTCAAACTCCTTTTTCTGGTCCTTGCTTCTCTGTATTCTGCGGAGCTCTAACGATAGTCGGTTTTCTTGTTTCTAATTTCTTTTCTCATTTTTCTCGTTGTTTGACTTTGTAATTGCAACCACTTTATTTAAGGAGCGAAAACAATTTCTGTCGTATTGATGAAGTTTTGTTGTTAGCATAAACAAGCGAGTTTTATAGCACAAAACTTTCTTTTTGGTTGACCCGAATTTGACAACGCAAGGTACGAATTTGAGCAGCAATGGGCTAAATTTGAATATGTGGTGATTCAAAAAGATGAATACATTGGCATAAAAAATTAGTAACGATTTCTGAGAGAATTGGTAGGATAGCAAAACCCCATACTAAGCAAGTGAAAATCGCTTTCTTGATTTTTACTCAATTTCGGAATGATAATAAAGGTGAATTTACACAGTATTCGTTTTTCGTCCGTTTTTGTCCGTTTTTTTTACGTTTTTGCTTCTCCGTGAAAAAGTATGCTCTTATAAAGTGGTTGCATCCGCATTTTTATATGTCTGTATCTGCACTAAGTAGACTGCTACATATAGATAAAATTTTGTTCAAGCATTTTGCGTATGAACGATAAAAGCAATATTTCAAAATCGAGCTGTACCCCTTTACAAAAAATTTTTTTTTTTCGGAAAACTTTTGTCCATTTTGTGACAGTCTGGTTAGTGCGGATAAGGACATATAAAAATGCGGATAAAAAAGCGCATAATTTTTCACGGAGAAGCAAAAACGTAAAAAAACGGACGAAAAACGGATACTGTGTAAATTTACCTGAAGCCGCTATATTGCTCAACTCAACTTAAAATTTATTGCGTCCAACTTTACTGTCCGGCAGGTATCGTAAGCGAACGTCACGTTTATATCTTTGCCTCCAGAAGATTGAGTGTTTTCATGTAGACACCAATTTGAAAAAAAGGGCTGGTTAAACTTTTTTTAATCATGGTAACATCGGATGTGCGGGACCACCTCAAATTCATTTAGCGCCATCTAATGGCCACATCATTAAAACCTTATAAATCGTCGAACGGGCTAATTGACCTATTAGAAAACGATTTGTCAACTTTAAACGTTGTTTAGCACCATCAGATTAAGATAACGTCATCTGATTACGCCACAGCTTGAGATGACGTCATAAGCTGCTAGCCTGCACACACAGCAGTTGCAAATTGCATATTCGCCCAATCTACACGACGTATAAACGCAACTTGACCGGCATTGAGTTCCACTACCTTCTTGGCTTCTACCACTTCAAAACTGCCGTTTGGCGTGTTCTATTGCACTAAACGCAAATGAAATAAAATATGCAAAAATAAAAATTGTACTTACGGGCAAAAAAGAAGTTAATAAGCATAAAATGTTTGCTGTCCGGTTTTCCAAACGCTTTTCGCACAGCGAACAGTACTCCCGCCCAACATATCAACATTGCCATGAAGACGAAGGCGCGAACAGCCTTCAAAGTGTTCGAAATTGTAATTTCTGGAACATATACGATAGCAGTTTGATCAAACTGTAGTTGTATTTTAACAGTAGATAAAGCAATGGAAATGAGAACTGAGATAGCCATGTGTCACAGATTAATTGAACAAGATATTGTTTGAGGAAGTAGGAGGTGAAATTAACGGTAGAATACTGTTTTTTTGTTGGTCCCAGCTAAAAAGAGGGCTTTTGCTACCGATATGACATCATTTTGTTCAGTTTCAATAAGTCAGAATGGCAGAAAAAAAAAAGTAAATCATAATTATTTTTAGCTTATATATTCAGCATTCAGCATTATACAACAGTGAGAGGTTCTGAAATTACAGCTTCAAAGTGGCAGCTTGGTTCCTGACGGGCCAAAAAATATCGTAAATGTTACCGTACTTATGATAAATGGAAAATTAAGATGAAAATAAGTAAATTTGAGTTTGATTGCCGGTCGGGTCAAGCCAAAGATTATAAAATTAGTATTTTCTGTGCTCTGCTTGACGTTCAGCAATAAAAGGAACAGTGTGAAGTCTCAACCGTGTGTGCTAGACAGGTGGCAGCTTGACTCGAAGACCGAAAGGTCCCTTTGCTAAGCTGTCTCCTAGCCAGGGCAACTTTGCGAATTAAAGATGTAATTGCAAATTATAATTAAAAAAATTAACATACAGTAACTGTTACGCAGTGCAGTTTAAATCTTACTAAATGGCGAAAGCTTACTTTCTCGTTTCTCTTTTTAATAAACAGCTCAAGAATAAACATTAAGCTAGATATTTGAAGTCTGATCCGGTCAGTGATCCAGACATTGCAATGATAACTGTACAATAGAAGTGTACTGTACACTGTACCAATGATGTCACATCAGACCTGATGTTTTTGACATGCAATCTGATGTCTGATGTTTGTGATGGAAATCTGATATAATTTGCTGTAAGGATCAAATCAGATGATTTTGATAAAAATTTGATGCTTTCGATCAAAATAAAATTACAGAAAGCTAAATTCACCCTCTTCTGTTTGGCAAACAGCTTTGGAATTGAGATTATGCCAAACAAAAAGGTATCACTCGATAGTCAATTCTTCCGGGAAAAACGTATTGAAGAGAGATGATCTCCAAAAATTCATCTCTATTCACGATATTGTTTCTGTTGGAAATTTGCCGCAAAAGCCCGGTTTTGTGGTTTTGATGTAATGTGATGTTTTTATCTAATCCCTTTGGACATGATATCGTGGTTCTTTACGCAAAAATTGTATTTTTCGTCCTAAAGATCCTTATAAGCTACGAAACTAAAAACATGTTTGATTTTTAATTTTCTTTTATAAAAATACAAATTAGGAGTGGGGCGTACAATTGTACGGCTTGTGACTGACTTGGTTGTACAATTGTGCTGTATAAGATTCAACTGGCAAAAACGTTCGTTCTGTATGTATTCATTGGTGCCGTCGAGGGTAGGCCCGTCCCAACCAAGTTTATTTGGCAGGGTAGGCTTCCTATTGTTTTGCCCTCGAATGCCTTAACTTTTTTCTAATTCTCGTCAAATTCCACCATGAAATAACAGAAAAACGCTACGAAATTTTGGTAAAGAATTTTTTGGTTTCTCAAAATTAGTACAAAAATAAAAAAAATTTTTGGCAGAGATTTTTATTTTTTTTTCATTTTTACTAGAAATTGACAGAAGAATCGAACAAAATTTTAGCGAAGACCTTTTGTTTTGGCGGAAAAATGGAATAAAACTTCTAAAGCTTACTCACTTAAAAAAATTCACATTGCCAAGAAAAATGCTCATTCTAATATTTCTATAATGATTTGGAGAGCAAGTGGCTAAAAAATTGCGTTTATTTTACCAAAAATATAGCTATTTTACTTACATTATGTTTTGCTGGTTAAGCTACATTAAGACACGGAACGTACAATTTGTACATGATTTTGATCAAAAAATTCTGTAGGCTAGTGTATAACAAAAATCGTAACAAAAATATTCCCTAAATGATTTCAAGGAATTACTAATTCAAAATGCAAACCTAAGATAGTTTATTAACTTAGTTGGTTTCGACGTATTTTTAAACTTATTTTGCTCAGGCTACTCATTTGCTGCAAGCATGTTGGCAGCCATCTTGTTCGACAGTTGACTATCATTTTAACGTTGCACGCTTCGAGCCAGAACTGCTGTCACGTGATGGTGGTATCAATATTATTGTACCACAAGGACTTAGAGAGATACTGCTCAAAAAGATTAAAATTTTTTTTATTCAATGATTGTCAACCTAAAACTACAGGTTTTCGAGTTTCGACCAGTAACTTAGGCCATCTTCACGGCTAGCATTTAGTCGCATAAGTTATTTATCTATACAATCTAGTTCATTCGCTCTGTATATCACAATTTAATAAATTGTATAGATGAATAACTTATGCTTCTAAAAGCTAGCCGTGAAGATGGCCTAAGTTACTGGTCGAAACACAAAAACCTATAGTTTTAGGTTGACAATCATTAAATAAACAGAAAATTTAATGAATTTAAATTGCTGCAACTTTTTGCTCAAAATTGCTTTTATTGAAGAAATGAAAACTACTTAAGGTAATAAAGACGTGCCCTAAATATTTCTTACCAATTCCCTTTATTCGCAAAAATACAATTTAATCCGTTTGACGCCGTACCAATTGGTGACATCACAATAGGCAGGAGTTTGCAAAAATTTTTTGCTGACGAAGAAACGCTATGTTCATTAATGGTTCGATAAGGAAGATTCTGCTTTGGCCAGCGATTTTAATTTAAACTAAATTCATCGGTGGCATTATGCGAGTGATAAAATCTGTTTTGTCGCGAAGTTAGACCAGCTTTAGTGATGTTTTTAGCCTATGAATGATATAAAATTTGAAGCCAAAAACGATCACGTTGCAGATCAATACTGGTAGCTTAGATCTGCAGATACGAATTGTAGTAGCTAAGTTTTCCGATTTGGTTAGGCTACTTACTGCTACTAGTTAGTAAGTTGTGGGTGTTAGACTAGACCTACTGTATTATTGCGCTTGTTTCTGATTACAAATTTGAGGTTAGCCTACACTCATTGTCAGTGGCGGATCCAGAAAATTTTGGTGGGGGGGGATTTGAAGCCAAAACCTCAAAAATTCGGATGTCTTCACCAAAATTGAGAGTGATTTTTCGGCCGAAATCGGAAATTCAAACGTTTTTTTTGCCCAAAATCAGGTGGTCTCCGTAAAAAAAAAAAAAAAAGGTCTTCACCAAAATTGAGAATGATTTTTCGGCCGAAATCGGAAATTCAAACGTTTTTTTTGCCCAAAATCAGGTGGTCTCCAAAAAAAAAAAAAAAAAAAAAAAAAAAAGGTCTTCACCAAAATTGAGACTGATTTTTCGGCCGAAATCGGAAATTCAAACGTTTTTTTTGCCCAAAATCAGGTGGTCTCCAAAAAAAATAAAAATAAAAAAAAAAAAAGAAAAGGTCTTCACCAAAATTGAGACTGATTTTTCGGCCGGATTTGTTACGTTTAGGTCGGTGGGGGGGGATGCATCCCGAAATGGAGCCGAATTATTCAAAATAAGGGCTGATTTTTCGGCCAAAATCGTAACTTTTCGGCTGGTGGGGGGGGATGCATCCCCCCCATCCCCCCCCTAAATCCGCCACTGCTCATTGTATACATTTACCGGGATCTATTTGGTTGTTTTATGAAATTGCTTGTTGCTTGTAGTACAATACTGGTGATGGAACTTACTTTAGCGTAGTGAAAAAGAGTTCGCAAGAACAGGATTGGTAGTTCAGGTTGGTGTTAACTTGGCTATTGCTATTAGTACTAGCAAACCTAGGGTACCAATACTGATTTACAGTATGGTCGTTTGCGGCCATAGGCGTAACCAGGGGGGAGGGGCCAGGGGGCCCGGGCCCTCCCAAATTAAAATACCACCAACGAAAAAAAATTATGACAACACAGCCTAGCGATGTTTAGTTGCAGTGTTTTTTTCAATAATTACGCACATAACCGTAATTAGCAATAACATTAACGACAACGAGGGAGCCCCGGGGCCCGTAACTGACGACCAAGGGGGCCCTAACTAAGAACTAGGGGGCCCCAGGGTCACTAACCGACAAACCAGGGGGCCCTGGGGCTCCTAACTGACGACCACAGGGCCCCTAACTAACAACCAAGAGGCCCCAGGGCCCCTAACCAACAACCAGGGGGCCCTGGAGCCCGTAACTGATGACCAGGGAGCCATAGAGACCCTAGCTAACAACCAGGAGATCCCGGGGCCCCTCACTGACAACCAGGAAGCCCCGGGGCCCCTAACTGACAAGGAGGAGCCGCGGGGCCCCTAACTAACAACCAGGGAGCCGCGGAGCCCCAAAGTGACAACCAGGGGGCCCTAAAACCCTTAAACGACAAAAACAGGGGGCCCGGGGCCCCTAACCGACAATAATCAGAGGGCCCTTGGGCCCTTAACTGACAACCAGGCGCCCCGGGGCCCCTAACTAACAACCAGGGAGCCCTGGGGCCCCCAACTAACAACCAGGGAGTCCCAGGGCCCCTAACTAACAACCAGAGAGCCCCAGGCCCCCAACCAACAACCAGGGAGCCCCTAACCGACAATCAGGGGGCCCCGGGGCCCCTAGCTGACAAACAGGGAGCCCTGGAGCCCCTTAACTAACTACCATGGGACCCCAGGGCTCCTAACCAACAACCAGGGGGCCCCTAACTCACAATCAGGGGGCCCCGGGGCCTCTAACGGACAACCTGGAGGCCCGGGGCCTCTAACTGATGACCAAGGGGCTCCGGGGTCCCTAATTAACAACCAGGGGGTCCCAAGGCCCCATACTGACGACTAAGAGTCCAGGGCCAGAGGCCCCTTAATTCAAGTTTTTAATAATTTATATGCAAAACCTGTGAGAAATCTAAAAATTCTGTCCCAAAAGTTGCAACCCCAGGCCCTCATTTAACGTTATTATGAACTTAATGCTATAACACAGGCGGTAAAGCAAACCCCCTTATTGAAATACTACCAATGATAAATATAATGAGAGCATAGCCAGTATGTTGTCCTTGTCCAGAATTGCGGTTTCTTTGATTTAGGATTTACGCGTACAAAAGTAAGTAATAATAATGACGATTACGTTTCCACGTCATAATAATGTCATGCAATTCTTGGACGTTTCAAAAAACTGTCGAGTGAATTGACTCGAGTCCTCCACGTTTTGGAAAAAAAGTTATTTTAATTTTGCGTTGAATGTTTTTTTTATGAAAGAACTTAAGGGCGCAATCTTATCTTAAAATCATAGGCGTAGCCATGGGAGTGGCCCTGGGGCCCGGGCCATCTCAACCGAAATGCCACCAATAACACAAATTTGACTAAAAAGCCTTGTTTCCTCATTTTCAGTTTCTTTTAGCATCTTTGCGTACAACAGTACACGCGTGCAACAATAATTGACAATAAATAATATTGACGACTATGGGGCCCAGCGCACCCCCTTAATTAAATTTTTCCAATCAATTTAAACGTATAACCAGGGTGAAATCAAATTTTTCGTCCTAAAAGTTGCTTTCTCAGGCCCTCAACTGAACTTTTCATGGACGTAACGCAATAATCAGCTCCAGATTTGCCATAAGGCTCAGTGCCAGGGCCCTGCCCTCAGATAGTAGGACCTTTTTTGGTCTTTACTTATATTTGGCAGGAAGATGCTGCAAAAATCCCCGAAGTGCCAGGGGGCCCGTGGAATGTAAATCTGGCTCGGGAATAACATGTTAAGTAAGCGTAATTATCTATTGTACCATTTTTCAATTACGATTCACCTCTACTTCGCCAGTTTTTACGCACAAAATACTTTTAAAAAGCTTGCTAGGGAAAATGCTCATTGAACAAATTATTGAATTTGAGGTGACCTGGGCCCCCTGGCTGTATATGTACTTCTATAACTGTTTAACGTTATGACAAAGTAAAAATCTTTAGATAAGAAAATCTTCTAATGGATTATTATTTACCGCTAAAATATTGCAGGAGGCAATATGCCTTACTTCCCCCTACATGGACCAAATCACTTGCAATTAAGTTTTTAAACCATAATGCAAGATTTTAAACGTGTTTTGGACTTTAATTGCAAGTAAAAGGAGGATTGAACAATTAAAAATTTTCGATTGGCTTTCGATGTTAAAAATCTAGTTCTTTCAAATGGCTGTGAACACGTGCAACATGTAATCCAATGGGATTAAACAAGTTTTTTTTTCCTAAAACTTACAAAAATCGCCCAGACCCCCGTTTGTGATACGTTTGAGTACCGGTACACGAGATTTCTCAACACGTCTCCTAAGTTAGACAATTATTGCACTTTTTAACTATTGGTTTTCGCCCACTCTCTTTACCAAAATTCTGGTCAAGCGACAACAGGCTACGACTTCAGATCTTCCGTTCTATAATATCTTTGTGTTACAGCACGATCTTTTAGTGAGATTCGAACCTAGGTATTTATGTTCTGTCTTTAACACGTCCATTTACCTTATTTGCATATTACTTTGTGTTGCGCGTCTTTGATTATTCGCTCGGTAGAAACTCAGCAAAGTTGTCTGAAAAACGCGCCGTTTTGCCGCTTTAATTTGAGCACGGTAGTTAAATCAGTTTTATTTTTGAACAGTAGTGTCAAGAGGTTTTTATTTATGTTGTTAAATTCGCTCTTTCAGTTTAAAGTGTTTTCCTCCCAGCCGGGTAAGCTTCGATAAATTTTTGCTGGACTGGTCTTTTTTATTTGCCTTTTTATTATTACAAGTTTGTTTGTGAAATCTCCTTTGTTAGCCTCTTGAACGCAAGACCAGGCAGTGAAGACCTAGGCATTCCGCCGAGGACACAGGCTTCAATCTATAACACTTTGCCCCCGCAAAAAGTTCCTTTTTTAAAAATTTCTGATGACGTCATTGCATATGATTTGTGCTTTGGGCCCCCCCAATCAAAAATCCTGGCTACGCCTATGTTTGTGGCTTCAAATTTTATATCATTCATAGACTAAAAACACCAAAACTGGTACAACTTTGATACAACAGATTATATCACTCGTATAATGCCACCGATGAATTTAGTTTGAACTAGAGTCGCTGGCCAAAGCACAATCCTACCACCTTCCTCATCGCACCTTATCGAACATAGCGTTTTTGCAAACTCATGCCTATTGTAATCAGGGTGTCGAACCGTTTTAAATAACGGTTCGGGTTTAGCTCCTGCTCAAAATATTTTAGCGGTTCAGGTTTTGTTCGGGTTCACTTCAGCACCATTTTCGAGGTTCAGGTTTGGTTCAGGTTCACTCAAGTAAAATATTACTGGTTCAGGTTCGGTTCGGGTTCATTGACCTAAAATTTAACTGTCGTTACCGTACTCGTTTCGTCCAGAAAAAAAAAAACGAGAAATTGCTGATCCTGTTGATGATCACCACTACTCTTATTGTGCGTGTACCAGCGCCAGCGGCATCCGGATATGGAAAAATAAATTCTTACTTTTGTTAGGGGTTCAGGTTCGGTTTTGGTTCACTTGAGCACAATTTTGAGGGTTCAGGTTTGGTTCAGGTTTATTGAAGTAAAATTTTGCTGGTTCATAGATGGCAACAGCGCAGCGTGGCAACTAAAATCTGCATTACGTCACAGCGTCAGCGCAGCGCCGCGTACTATAATTTTTTACATTGTTTTACAATTATTGCTGGTGAATTATTTCTTTATGTCCAAGAATGATTAGTCATGATGCAACTATAATATCAGTTGAAGACAAAATCAATATCCTGTAGTGACAATACTTATGGTTAGGCTACCTAACCAGTAAAAAGTGCCTTTGGTTTAAGTTTATTTTTTCAGAATTCGGCGTTTAGCGGTTCTGCCGTAGTCTAATGAGAAGTAAAGCAGATCGATGGTTTTACCCGCTAATGTATTCGCAGTAAACATAACATACGAAATCGTTTCTCTGACTGTCTGAATAGTAAGGGAGTAAGTAATGGCTCGCTCCAGGTTTATATACCAACCGCCATTGTACGTCATTGTTACGTCAAGTTGACAAGAGCGTCACAGTGATAAAAAGAATGGGCAAATTTGATTGGTGCGCTGTAATTGAGAAACAATGGTGCAATTTATGGAAGCGGCAAAACGTGCTATCGCTACGGCCCCCCTCCAAAATGCGCGTGGGCCAAGTCCGAAGGACTGGGAACATGCGCGTTTTAGACGAGAATGAAAAAGGTGGGATGGGAGTGATGCAGTAGCGTAGCACGGGTCTGAGGAATAGGCTGTAGCATCCTAAAATAGGCTATTTTGGCTACAACAAACTCAGTTTTGGTCAGGGTGTCGAACCGTTTCAAATAACGATTCGGGTTCAGGTTTAGCTCCTGCTCAAAATATTTTCGCGGTTTAGGTTTGGTTCGGGTTCACTTCAGCACCATTTTCGAGGTTCAGGTTCACTCAAGTAAAATATTACTGGTTCAGGTTCGGTCCGGGTTCATTGACTTATTCGTTACTCGTTTCGTCTACAAAAAAAAAGGAGAAATTGCTGATTCTGTTGATGATCACCACTGCTCTTATTGTGCGTGTACCAGCGCCAGCGGCATCCGGACATGGAAAAATACATTTTTACTTTTGTTAGGGGTTCAGGTTCGGTTTTGGTTCACTTGAGCACAATTTTGAGGGTTCAGGTTCACTGAAGTAAAATTTTGCTGGTTCAGGTTCGGTTCGGGTTCACCAAAATGAAACAGTTCATTCTGGTTTACGGTTCGACACCCTGGTTTTGGTTGGTTGAACTTGTTTCTTGACACCAACAAAAAGATTTTGGTTTTGATAGGCAAAACTAGAAAAAGTTTAGGACGTTTGGTGAGAAGATGAAACAAAGGCAGACAAAAAAAAAATGTAGATGAAACAGGTTTGTGGGAACCGATCATCAGAGCAGAGGCACACAGTCTAGTCACTTACGTACCCACCCTGTATGCAGTAGGCGTATGATATTAGTACAACGCTTGCATTTCAAAGTGACAGAGTTAGTTCATAGTAGACAATAGTATTCGTCGACAGGTCATGGCATAAAGCATTAGGCTTTCGGTCCTAAATGTCTGTTGCCTATCTGGTATGTGGTAGAGTAGGAAGACTAGGCTACACAAAGTTGCAATGACAAAATAGCCTACATGGTAGTAGCAGATGTTTAGAGGGTTCCAGGTTCACAGATAAGTAACCTACCGGTAGTTTACCCAATATTGATTACCGGTACCCATACCAGAGGTGGAGTTCTCGAGGACGTCGTTGGCCTCGAGGACGTCCTTGAAGACACATTTTGAAGTCCTTGGCCTCGAAGCATTAAGTCCTCGAAAATTGCCCTGTCCTCAGCTCGAGGACAACACTATTTTTTGAACAGTTGAAATTGTGTTCGAAAACGCCAGAAACCTCGCGAAAAATTTGCGAACACCTTTTTTGTTTTCCTCAAATGGAGCTTAGGGTAGCCAAGAGGGAGGACCATGGAACCCGCCCCCCTCCCAATTGAAATTTCACCAATGACAAAAATTTGCCAAAAAAGCCTACTGTTTCTTTAGTTTCAGTTTCTTTTAGCATTTTTTGCTTGTAACAGTAGGCTAACTAACAACAATATGGAAGATCAGGGGTCCCGGCCCCCCCTCAATTCAATTTTTACCAGCCAATTTAAACGTATAACCCGGAAGAAATGGAGAGTTTTTGTCCTAAAAGTTGGTATCTCAGACCCTCATATAGCCTTTTTTATAAACGTAATGCATTAATCAAGGCCAGAGTTATCATAATATGGCGCAGTACAAGCTTGGAGCCCCGCGTTCAAATCGTAAGACTTTTTTTGGTCTTCCCCTATATTTGGCAGAAAGATCTTGCAAAAACCTCAAAGTGCCAGGGACCCAGCACGATGTAAATCCGGCCGGCAATAACATTGTTAATAGGCGTAGCAATCTATTGTACCATTTTTAACAACAATTCAGTTATTCACCTCCAACTCCCCAGTTTTTACGCAGAAAATACTTTAAAAAAATTAGCCGTGGAAAATGCTGATTTCATTGACTTCAATTGAGGGCCTGGGCCTCCTGGTCGAACATGTACTCCTATAACTGGTTATTTTCATGACAAAACAAAAATTTCTAAGGAAAATCTTCGTGTGGATTATTACTTACTGCTAAAACGTAGCCAGGGACAAAGCACTTTGCTTCCTCCTACCTGAACCAAATCACTTACAATTAAAATTTATATCAAAAATGCAAGATGTTAAACGTGTTTTGGACTTAAATTGCAAGTAAAAGGAGCATTAAACTACTTAATTTTTTCAATTGGCTTTTAAATTTCAAAAATCTAGTGCTTTCAAATGGCTCTAAACTCATGCGAAATTTAATTCAATGGCATTAAAACAGCTTTTTTTCCAAAAAATTACAAAAAATCGCCCAGCTGCTGGGGGCTTGGCCCCCATACCCCCAAAGCCAGGGCCTGCGAGAGGGGGATTCAGGGGGTACATTGTACCCGGGCCTAGGGGGGCCCGGGCTCAAGGGGCCCAGAAGAGTTCAGGTTTTCTCGTTAAGTTTTGGTATCGCATCATAACACCGTAATCAACCTTGCCTACGGTAGAAATGTCAGTCAGCCTATTCAGTGCTGGTAATTGGTCGCTATTTTTGCCGCACAGCCTTTAGGGCATTCAATAGTGGCCGATTTGATTAAAAAATATGGAAAATGTATCAAAAGCCATACACTTGCATCAAATTTAACGCTTTGTTACATTTCTCTGACTTGAGAGCCCTAATTCTACGGCATAACAATGTACGAGGGCCCACATTTCTATAGATCCAAAAGCATTTCAACCTCGAAGAGCAGAGTCATAGTTGACATACTATACTACTATCATTAAATAACTCACTCTATCTGTATGAGTTTAATAGGTATTTGGGTTTGTGAAGTCTATGATTGCAAATGACTTCTTAAAACTTTTATCAGTAAAATATTTGGATTTGCAGTATTAAAGTCATTGTATTGTATAATATTGTGTCAATGTCATCATCCCCCTCTTCGCATACTTTCTTTCATGTGTATCACGTTTTCTGCTTGTTAATTTAAGCAAGTTTGGTGCTGGGATCTCGATCAAATGCTGTATTTTACCCTCGAGAAACATAAAGAGTGCTAAAGCTTCCAGGGTTCCTCCCCGAACCCCGCTGGGGGAGCTCACAGCGCTCCCTCAGACCCCCTCGCTACATTTAAACCAATTTTATGTCTAGTCATGTTTTTCATAGGTCCTTATTAACTGTATTTTCATAGCAAATATCGCTATTCGCTCACTTTTAAATGAGGATCTACACCCAGTAGACAAAAAATGATTTAACAACATGGGCCCTGATAAGGCTTGGGGGGTCCTGTAAGATTTGAGGGTCCGGTATCGACCAGAGGTAAAGTCGAGGACACAAGGCTCGAGGCCAAGGCCAAGGACACAAAAAAAATCCGAGGCCAAGGCCAAGGACAGCTTTTCCGAGGCCAGACTTTCTCGAGGCCAAGGAAAGGAATGCTCGAGGCCAAGGTCCAAGGACTGAGCCGCAAGGGTTCTCCAAAAAAAAAAAGTTGTTAAAAAGGTTTTTCAGGCAATCTCCAATTTATAGGCGTAGCCAGAATTTTTGATTGGGGAGGCCTAAACCACATATCACATGCAATGACGTCATCAAAAATTTGCCTGTTGGCACTTAATCAGGATTTTGCAAAGGGAGAGGGCTTAAACTAATATAGTTGAAAAGTGCAAATGCGTAACTTTGGAGACGTTTTGAGAAAGCCAGTGTAACTCAAACGTATCACAGACGGGGGGTTTGGGGGCGGGGACCCCAGCGGCCGGAGGCTGTGGAGGTCTGGGGGCGAAGCCCCCAGCTGTTGGGCGAAGCCCCCAGCTGTTGGGCGATTTTTTGTAATTTTTTGGAAAAACAGCTATTTTAATGCCATTGAATCACATTTCGCACATGTTTAGAGCCATTTGAAAGCACTAGATTTTTGACATTTGAAAGCCAATTAGAAAAATTAAATTGTTTAATCCTCCTTCTAGTTGCAATTTAAGTCCAAAACACGTTTAACATCTTGCATTTGGTGTTAAAGTATAATTGTACATTATTTGGTCCAGATAGGGGGAAGTAAGGTGCATTGTTTTGTGCAACATTTTAGCGGTAAATAAAAACCCACTCGAAAATTTTCCTTGAAAATTTTTGTTTTGTCATGAAAATAGCCAGTTATACAAGTGCATGTGAAGCCAGGGGGGGCCACGGCCCCCTCAATTGAAGTTCAACGATTCGTTCAATCAGCATTTTCCATGGCTAATTTTTTTTTAAAGGTATTTTGCTTGTAAAAACTGGCTAGGTGGAGGTGAATTAATGAATTGCTATTGAAAAATAGTACAATAGATGGTTACGCATACTAACCATGTTATTGCCGGGCCGGATTTACATCACGCTGGGCCCCTGGCACTTTGGAGACTTTCGCAACATCTTTCTGCCAAATGTAGGTGAAGACCATAAAAAGACGTAAGATTTGAGCGCATGGCCCTTAGCTGGTACTGCGCCATAATGTGTGAAATCCGGCTTTGGTTATTACATTACGTTCATAAAAAAGCTAGATGTGATCCTGAGATAGCAACTTTTAGGACGAAAACTATCCATTTCTTCCAGGTTACGTTTAAATTGGCTGGCAAAATTGAATTGAGGGGGTCCCGGGGCCCCTGGTCTTCAATATTGTTGTTCGCTACTGGTGTAAGCGAAAAATGCTTAAAAAAAAACTGAAACTGAATAAACAATAGGCTTTTTTGTCACATTTTTGTCATTGGTGAAATTTCAGTTGGGGGGGAGGCCCGCTTGACTAAGCCTATGCTCCAATTGCGGAAAACAAAAAAGGTATTCGCAAATTTTCCGCGAGGTTTCTGGCGTTTTCGAACAAAATTTCAACGGTTCAAAAAATAGTGCTGTCCTCGAGCCAAGGACAGGGCAATTTTCGAGGAACTAAGGCTTCGAGGCCAAGGCCAAGGACTTGAGGCTTCGAGGCCAAGGCCAAGGGCTTCAAAATGTGTCCTCGAGGACTCCACCTCTGGTATCGACCTTCATTTCCCCTGGAAAATTTTCTCTCTGAGGCCCTGCTTAAAGCCTCTGGCGGCTGGGGGCCCAGACCCCCGTCTGTAATACATTTGAGTTACACAAGCTTTCTCAACACGTTTCCAAAGTTAGATATTTGCACTTTTCTACTATTAATTTAAGCCCACTCTCTTCGCAAAATCCTGGTTAAATGCCAATAAGTAACAATTTCATATCTTCCATCCTACGATATCTTTGTCCAACAAAAACTTCCTGTTTTGAAAATTTTTGATGACGTTATTGCATGTGATTTGTGGTTTGGGCACCCAATCAAAAATTCTGGCTGCGCCTATGAGCTGGAGATCGCCTGAAAAACTTTTTTTGAAGACCTTTTTTTTTGAGAACACTTGCGGCTGTGTCCTTGGTCCTTGGCCTTGGCGTCGAGAATTCCTGTCCTTGACCTCGAAAGGGTCTGTCCTCGGAAAGGCTGTCCTTGGCCTTGGCGTCGGATTTTTTTTGTGTCCTTGGCCTTGGCCTCGAGCTTTGTGTCCTCGACTCCACCTTTGACCCATACATAGGCTTACGTTAGGAGGCAGCAAAGTTGTTCTTATCAAGTTAGACAGTTAAATATGACTGTAGTAACTTGTGACAGCATGCAGAGCACAATGTATGTCAGTATTTGGGCTATTGGTTCAGGATTAGTACAGCAGTTTCATGAATCATCAGATAGACAGGAAGATCGTTTTTGGTTGCCAAAGCATGGCGCAGAAAAACTGATAGAAAGCACACACAAAGCAGATAAAACCAGTATAAGTTCAAGTTTAAGTTCAAGTTTATTAAATAGCACTGCACAAGTCCAAAAAAAAAAAAAAACAACTTTGCCAGTAAAATTAAACTAAACAAATATCAACAAAATAATATCGACAAGAGCAGCGACAGAGAAGCTACGTAGGGACCGTGAGGTCTTCGAGACAGTAGCCATCTCTGTTCATCTTGAAAAGATGACTTTAAATTCTAAGATAGTCGAGGGTAAGAAGAGGAAAAATAACAGGCAATAAAAGAATCCAAGGTGCTAATGTTAGCTACTATAATTCAACCAGTATGAAGAGCAACAGATCCCCGTCGTCAGCTAAAGCCACAGGAACCATGCAAAAAGCGCATCCACTGCGTTTCAGTAAATACAAGAAGATAAATGAACCATACAATTGGTTGACTGAGTGTAAAACAACAGAACTTTACTAAGCAGTAATCAGATGAGTGAAGTAGATATGCTTTGAACATTTTTTTAAAGTTTCGAAATGAGGATTTTCGTATATTACTCGGGATAGAATTCCAGATTTTAGCACCAGTGAATTTAATGGATTTTTGGGTTCTTTGCAGTCTTAATAATGGCGTCTGTAAGTTTTCGTTGGTGGTAGACCTAGTTGAGTAAATATTTTTTGACAATGTAAAATAATTAGATAGATTTACAGGAAGATCGTTGCTGCTGTGTCTATGCACGAGTTTGGCCGTTTCATATTGAAATAACAAGGGTATAGTAAGAACATTTGTTTTTTTAAACAAGGGAAAAGCACTATCGTTCCATCCACTACAGGTCACGATTCTTATTGCTTTATTTTGCAATCTCATTAATTTAAGTAGATACGAATGATAGGTGTTACCCCATGCTAATATTCCATAATTAAGATGAGAGTGAATTAAAGCGTAATAAAGTTTAAGAAGAGCATCTTGAGGTAGAAAATATTTTAATTTACTTAGAATTCCCACGGATCTAGAAACCTTAGTTTCAAGAGCTTTGATATGGTCTGAAAAAGTTAACTTAGCGTCTAAAAGTGTACCAAGGTACTTTGCTTTGTTTACTGATTTAATAAGGCCGTCCGTACATTGAATATCAATGTTAATAGAGGGAGAATTGAGCTTTGGAGTAATTATTAATAAGTTTGATTTAGCAGGATTGAATGTTAGTTTATTAGCTCGCACCCACATACTAACTCTGTTGATTTCAGAGGTGAGCGAACTTTTCAATTGCTTTAACGAAGGAGATGTTACCAAAAGGCAGGTGTCATCAGCAAATAATCGTGGAGTGGAATCAATGCTGTTGGATATGTCATTAATATATAACAAGAATAGAAGTGGACCTAAGGTAGATCCTTGGGCTACCCCAATATTTATAGTACTTAGAGAAGAGTGGGAGTTATCAATACTAACAAATTGAGATCTGTCTTTTAAAAATGATTTAACAAAGTCATTAACAATCCCTCTTAACCCATAATGATCAAGTTTTTGAAGAAGAATATAATGATCAACAGTGTCAAAGGCTTTGGCTAAGTCGAGAAGAACCAGTCCTGAATATAATTTCTTTTCTATATTATCATAACAAGTAGATAGAATATCTATAATGGTATGAGAAGTAGAGTAGTTTCTTCTGAAACCGTATTGAGTTGAGAGAAGGACATTTTCATGATTTAAAAAATCAATGGTTCTAGTGTAGACCAATTTTTCTAAAATTTTTGAGAAACATGACAGGAGGGAGATGGGGCGATAGTTAGTAACATTAGTTTTGTCACCAGCTTTATATATGGGAATAACTTTTGATATTTTTAGACAAGAAGGAAATACTCCAAGTGTTAGGCAAGCGTTACACAATAGCGCCAGTACAGGTGCAATGACCACAGCAGCAGACTTTAAATACTTTACATCGACACTATCAGGGCCACAGCTCTTATTGGGATTGAGTAGATTAATGATATTATAAACTTCCATTGACGTGACAGGGCTAAAAAACATTGACGAGGAAACACGCCTAGTTAAATACGTACTAAACTTAGGTGAATTGCTCGCATCAACTTTGTCAGAAAGTTTTTTTTTTACCGGTACTACAAAAGTGATTGTTGAATTCTTCAGCGATTGCATCCGTTTTGTTGATTAAGCCATTTGCTGTATTGATACAGTTTGGAAAACTAGATTTAGGTTTTTGCGGAGTCAACGAATTGATAATGGTCCAAAATTTACGAATATCATTTCTGGAGTTAACTATTTCATCTTGAAGATAATGTTTTTTAGCATTTTTTTTTTTTTAGTTAGTTTATTAGCGAATCGTTTGTAGATACGTTTTTGTTCTTTTGTACCTTGGACATAATGCGTGATGTAAAGTTTTTGTTTTTGCTTGATTTGATCCAAAATTTCATTTGTAATCCAAGGTTTAGTCAACAATCTACGCTTTTTGCGCGATGCAGGCTTGAGCGGTGCGTGCTTATCGATACACGCTTTGAAGACACTAACAAAGTTTTTGAAATTGATTTCGGTTTCATCAGTGGTAGTTAAAGTAATAGTATCTAAGAATTCAGTCATTAATCTTTGTAATTCAGCAGCGAAGTCATCTTTCTTGAAATGACTCATATCTCTGTAAAAGATAGGTTGCTCACAATGCTTGTTTTTTTGTTCATGTCTACTATTTGTTAGTACACATGCCACTGGATAATGGTCAGTTATATCACTTAAGAAAATAATAGGATATATAATACTTGTTGTGTCATTGGTAATTATATGGTCTATAACAGTTTGCGATGTATTGGTGATGCGGGTTGGTTTGTCGATTAACAAGTAGGCTCCATTGCTGGCAACCATTTGAGTATAAGTGGATGCATTATTACAGGCGTTCATGGGGTTAACATCAATGTTGAGGTCACCGCAAATACAGTATTTCTGAGTTTGTTTTTTTTGTAAAAGTTTTTCATTTAGCGCTGAAATAAAATCATTAACATCACCTTTAGGATGACGATAAATTATGCCGAGGTTAAAAATTTCTCTGGAGGATTTTTCAGCGATTTGAAGCCAAAGGTCTTCACAGTTGGATCGCAATAAATTTTTACCAAGAACTGTGGCAGAAAAATTTTTAGAAACATAAGCTCCAACGCCGCCAGCATTTGTATCAGAATCTGCAGTGATAAGTGGAGCATATCCCGGTAAAGATACGTTTGTCAAGGGATGATTTTTAAGTTTTGTTTCGGATAAGCAGATTAAATCTGGTAGCATCGCCAGAGAATTCAACAATTCATGATTCATGAGTTCGAAATTTTTGTTCACAGATCTGATGTTGATATGCATTATAAAAAGCTTTTTGGTTTTTAATGAGATTGGTAAGTTAGCATTAGTTTCGTAGTATCGGCAAGCTTTGAAATTACTAGTTAAGGTATTGTGCAAAGCATTGCTCAAATCAAATTTGGTGGAAGCAGCAGAATTTGCGCAAGTCGACATGGAGTCCTGCTGCAAGTCGCCCGCAGGTGCATTGCTTCCCACGCTGGTTTTCATGTCCATTGCAAACGTAAAAAGCTCAGTAGTAGCACAGTTTCGAATAACTAAATCTATCTAAGTTTGTTACTAGATTGTGGTCGAAATAATAAAATTAAAACACAGTAATCCATTCGCGTCACAGGCAAACTGCAGCAATTATATAATGTTCAATTAACACAGTATTTTTTCTATGCAACTCATGCCTATTGCATCAAGATCATAGGAGCGACATTCAAGTTGACAGAAAGAATATAATTAATGCTGATACGAAATAATCATTACGTAGTAAGCAAAGTATAAAACTTAATCATTTTAAGTAACACTCATTAACAGTTGATTGTACGTAACTAGCTTACAATTTAGATACGAGGTTAGAGAACCTTTGAGAAAATAATGTCATTTAGGAACAAATCTATCTCCTTCTATATACAAGCAGTACATTCCAGCAGAAATCTTCCACGAGACTCTTTTACCACTGCTCTTTGCTTTATTATAATGAGGTAGTAGTTTCTGTTTTTGGATTTTCAGTTCTTGAGGCAAGTGTTCGGTTACATAGACATACCCAGGTGACTTGGGTTTAAGGTTCAACGATTCGTTATATGTCTTCAAATTTTTTAAGGATTGGAAAATCAAGTGTTTATCATTGGAATTCGTTAATTTAATAATTATTGGTCGAGTCACTTTGCCACCAGCAGTATTGAATACTGGATGTTGTGGCAAACGGTGAACGTCAGCTAATTTGATAGTTTCTGGATTTTTAAGAAGCAGAACATCCCTCATGAAATCATATACTAGTTTTCCAGATTCAGTTTTAGTTTCCCACACATTTTGCTCATTCTCTTTTATACCATAAATCAGAAGGTTAAGTTTCTTGCTGTATAATTCATTCATAAGCGCGTCAACTCTACTTCTGTAGTTAGCTTTTTGTACATATTCCTCTAAATCATCGCACCTGTTTTTTAATTTATCAAGTGCTGCGTCAGTTTTAGCTTGAAAATCATTCACCTTGTCATAATCAGCTTTCGTTTGTTTAATTTCTTCAACTTCACTTTCAAGATTAGTTATTTTATTTTCAACAACACTTATTCTTTCATTGAAATTGTCTATACTTGTTTGCATGGCGGTAGATTTCTCAATCAAAAAGTTCAGTTTTCTCAACACTTCGTCAATTTTCGATTCAGACATGTTGCACTTAAATTGTAGTCGCTTCAATCTGCCAGTTTCTGCGCTGCTAGTTTTTACCAACCGCTCGCCAGCTCGACTGTTTCAGAATGATGATTGTATAATTAGAGCATAATATAATTAGAGCGATTGACCTCGCGTCACGTGTTCCTTTGCTTTTACTTGGCCATCTTCAACATTAACGAGTACGAAGTTTCAGACTTTTGCGTATATATAACTCAAGAACAGTGAGGTCTAGCTGTAAGAAATTTTAACAGCAGTTTGAGATTAATAAGTTATATGTTTGTGCCAAATTTCGAGGCAATGAGTCACGTGACTTCGGTTTTAGGACCCGAAAACCGAAAGCTTTGTGTGCAAAAAGTGGTCTTATTCAAAAACAGCTCAAATACGGCAAAAATAGATACCCTTTTATCCCTACCAACCCATTGTTGGTCACGATGAGTTTTTTTTTTTCTTTCTAAATCTTGTGCGCTGTTCTCCGAATCCACAACACATCGAAATCTAATTTTTGTGTAAAGTTGTTCAGCTGCAAACGCAATTTTGTCTCCTGAAAGTTTTTGGGGCCACTCCTCCAAAAACCCCTAATATGGAGCTCCCAAAATTAATTTTTTTGATTGCTCAAGCTAGGGCAATAGTTTCTTTTTTTTTTTTATATCAGTAGATATTTAAGCGACAAATGTTTTGACATACATTGGGGGTACCACCCCCCAGAGGGCCCGAAATGGACCTCCCCAAAAATCAATTTTTGTTTGGCTTAAGCTAGAGCATTAGTTTTTTTTGTTATCAGCTGATGTTTAAAAAACAAATTGTATGATGTGGTTTGAGAGGGCAACCCCTTTGAATATCGTCAAAAATGATACCCCAAAAATCAATTTTTTTTGTATATTGTAAGCTAGAGAGCTAATTTTTGTCTGATGTTTGTGGAAATTTGAAGAATAGATAACTTGCCGTGCGGTGTAGGGTGAACTTTGTTGCGTTTGTATGCGGTGCGGTGCAGCATGCGGACAAGGTTTGCGGACACAGCGCAGCATGCGGATGCATTTTTTGTTACAGCGCCATCTCTAGTACGGAGTCAAACGGATTAAATTTATTTTCGCGAATAAGGGGAATTGAGGAGAAATTTTTGGGGCACGTCTTTGTTACCTCAAGTAGTTCTCATTTCTTCAATAAAACCAATTTTGAGCAGTATCTCTAAAAACGCCCTACTATTATACCTGGACAAAAAACACCGCAAAAAAAACAAAACTGTACATTTGTACCTATGGTGACCGAAGGGGCTAAAAATCTGATGTCTTTTCAAAAGCCTTTTCTGGCATCACTGCTCTGTACCAGAGATGGAGTCGTGGACACAAGGCTCGAGGCCAAGGCCAAGGACACAAAAAAATTTCGAGGCCAAGGACACAGGCGCAAGTATTCTAACAAAAAGGTCTTCAAAAATGTTTTTCAGGTGATCTCAAAAAAAGGCCTTTTGCGGAAAACAAAAAAAGGTCTTCGCAAGTTTTCCGCGAGGTTTCTGGGGTTTTCCGACTTAATTTCAACGGTTCAAATAATAGTGCTGTCCTCGAGCCTAGGACAGGGCAATTTTCGAGGACTTGAAGCTTCGAGGCCAAGGACTTCAAAATGTGTCCTCGAGGCCAAGGACGTCCTCGAGGACTCCTCCTCATTACTGCACACTATAGTATCTTTCCCCATATAAGCTCTACGAGTCTCACAATTTTACCTGAAAAATGGACACAACCATTCCTTCTGCAAATTCGCCACAAGCCCAGCGAGACCGGATCCGTGGTGTTGTAATTGTCGTCATCTCCTTCGAAATCTTCCCAGTGGTCAGTTGTTAGCGATACAATGATCAAGCAAGCCCCAACCGTGCCGAGAAAGGCCATCAACAAAGCTGTAACTGGCTTCATTTTCTCGTTTTTCAATGTGACGCTTCAAGTTACGCTTACGGCTTACTAATTGAGCTGGAATAACCCAAAGTTTGCTTAACCGATACCTACGAAATATCTTTGAAGATTAAAAATTAAGGTTGACAAAAGAATTTTCGAAAGGAGGAAGAAATTTAAGCAAGGCCTCATTTAAAGTTCTTAGAAGTTGGACTTTCCGTCTAGTGTAAACACAAGATTTCAACATCCAAACCTTTGTTCTTTTGTCAACCAACCATACGCACAAAACAAATTTATATTCGTTGCTTTTTCCTTTCACATATTTTTGATCTTACTACAGTATAGTTTAATAAAATTTTACACTGCGATAAAGGTTTACACTTTTTATAAGAAGCAGAAAGTTTGTTATTTCGGAATTTATTTCAAAAATAGTTACTGTAACTACGCACTGCCATAAACGCACTGCCATAAACAACAGTTATAAAACTAGCTTTAATAATGAATCAAATTTTCGTCGAGGTTGTTGCAATAAGCAAACAAGTTGACGGGGCCCATCTCTGTGTCATTGCACCCTGGCAACACAGCTCCTTTCAAAGAACTATCGCAACGGTGGCGAGCCGTTGAGAGCACTGCTTCCGATTTGACCGGTCCGAGATTTGAACCTCAGACTTCCCGCTTTAGAGAAGAACGCGTTTCTGCTCGACCAACTGGAATTTAAATCGTTATGATTTTGATGGTTGCGGACCAGAGTGTAGTGTTTAATCGTTTACGGCGTTTAGCAGAGGTTTTCAACTTGTGGGCCATGGCCCACCGGTGGGTCACAGAAGTATTTTGCAGTGGGCCACAGAGCATTTTGATTTGAAAAAGTCGTATTTGCGCGATGAGTAGTTTATTCCCAGACATTGTCCAAAAGTTTGCAGAAAATTGCGGTGAATGGCGAGTTGACTAGTTTTTTTTTTTTTGAGATCGACTGAAAATACATAGAAAACGGCGTTCTCTGGTACAAAGACCTTTTTTTTTGGAGATCTCCAGTTTCCGGCCAGAAAAATCATTAAATTTTGCTGACGATCTTTTTTTTGAAATCACCTGATTTTGACAGAAAAACCGCCTCAATCTAATTCAAGAATGATGAAAATGTGGGTCAAGTTCGTTTACTGATGTTTCAAGTTTCCAAAAAAGCCCCCCTCCTTTGCAAAATCCTGGCTACGCTACTGCTCAGGATAGTGGAAAATTACAATTGAGCAATACTTTGAGAGTAGGGCCATGGTAAATTTTCAAAATGAAAAAGGGCCACATTTAGAAAAAAGGTGGGAACCACTGGCCTATAGGCTACCAGCGCGGAAACCATAAGTAAGAATCACCAGAACAGCTATTACGAACCAGTAGTGTGAAAACTTTAACGCACCCAGGATCCGAACCTGTAGCCTATAATTTACTGCGTCACTGCTCTACAAAGTTCGAATTTTGTGGAAGGATAAGGAGAACATTTTTTTGTATTTCTTGTTGGAGTCGGCGTTCGAGTAGCTCCTCCCTAGTCTTTTTACGGTGGTAAGCTATAGGCCGGAAAGCACGCATACCATTAAACAGCTACTTTTTATTAAGAACAATGTAGAACAAATTTTATGATACGCTACATTACAGGGTGTTTTAAAACTGTCCGACCATCTCAATACAGAAGCAAATTAAAAGAAACACCTTGAAACAAAAAAAAAACAAAACAATACACAGTGCAGTGATGTAACAGCCAAAATCAAATGAAGCATATTATTTGAGCTGGAAACGTTTCGGTTTATTCTTAAAGGCGGTAAATCATCCAGCCAATTCCAATGGTTTACAATAGCTCAAATTGAACTATAATTTTTGAAATTTTTGTTTTAATTTTGGGACTGCGGTTGCAAAGATATTCAACAAATACAAAAAGATGTCCCCATGAAAAAAGTTTTTGGAAACTCTGAGTTTTGTTCTTCCCGCCAAAACCACAGTAGGCCTAATAGTTTAGAGAACTGTGGTAGGCCTAATAGTTTAGAGATAGTTTATTTCTAAATGGTTTATTTCTAAATAGTTTAGGCCTAACTATCTCTAAACTATTAGGCCTAATAGTTTAGAGATAGTTAGGCCTAATAGCTTAATAAGATTACAGTAGGCCTAACAGTTTAGAGAACTGTGGTTTTGGCGGGAAGAACAAAACTCAGAGTTTCCAAAAACTTTTTTTGGGGGACATCTTTTTGTAGTTGTTGAATATCTTTGCAAACGCAACCCGAAATCAAAACAAAAAATATCAAAAATTATAGCTCAATTTGGGCTATTGTAAACCTCCGGAATTGGCTGGATAATTCACCGCCTTTAAACCAATATCAATTCTATTTGAATAAGATTGCAACCGAAATGTGTCTGGTTCAAACATGTTTGATTTGATTTGGCTCTGATATTTCTGACCCAACTATTGTAAGAGCTAAACCCATACAGTATTTTCTGGTCCAAAATGTACAGCTAGTATAGCTGCTACTACGCGTGATTATAAGTGCTAAAAATAGGGCGGAGCCCCCAGCCGCGGGAGACAATTGGAGGTCTGGAAGCAAAGCCCTCAGAGTTATAAGATTTTGTGTTTTTTTGGCAAAACAACTCAATTTCACGCCTATTTTGATAAACTTTAATGCTATTAAAACGTGGCATAGAAATTAGCAGTACAAAAACATGATTATGCTTGTTGCTTAAATGGGCGATGTGGGAGGTAGCTATTGCTAGAATTTCAGTTCTCTTATTCACAAGCTGGTAAATCATAAAATTCTATACCGGTAGTTCAGTGAAGCTCCCAACAAGTAGTCTGTTTCGTCTACATTTTATAGAGAAAAATATAATTAGCGGGCTAATGGGAGAAAGTTTGAGAGAACTGATTGGTAATTAGCCTAACTAATACTGAATAGCCGCCCCCCTTCTATCCCTGAGCATATATATTTTTTGATGAAATCTATGTTAAGCATTTTCCAATAGGCAATCAAATTTGATTACCAATATTTGGCCATTTTCAAAGTTTTTTTCTGATTTATGAGTTTTATTTTTGACAAATTAGCCCCCCCCCCTAAATAAACGTTTTAAAATATGCTTTAAATCACGTTTTGAGTTTATTCCAGTGCAAAAAACAGTCTCAGAAGTGCTAGAAACGCGGTATTTTTTTATTCTGCATTTTGGTTGGAGGCCAATGGGGAGGGGGGATATAGTTTCCCCTGCCCTTCCTGACTACGCTACTAGCTAAAACCAAGTTTCCTCGTTATAAAAGCTTTCAAATAGTCAAGAACGCCAATCTTTACAAAAAATCAACTTTGGACACTTAAGCAATTACTATATTTGCAAACTTTTACTTTTCTTTCAATCATTATTATTTAGTTATTTCTAACTGTTTACATGATAATTCATTTTACTTTCAAATCAAATTGCAAATTTGAGTTTTGTACGATATAGATTTTGCTAATCAATGCAGCAATAATGATGATTTAGATTGTGATTCAGTCCAACATTTTTTTGCGATGTTGTTATCTATTTCTGAACTTTTGAGTCTATAATGTCGCTTTGATTCGCAGTAAAAGTACGATAAAAGACGTCGTTCTGAAAATAGTAAAATCGTGGCGGAAACGCAACGAGGACAGAGATATTTAAAAGGAAAAAAGACGCTGAAAAATACCATTAATATCACGAATAGAAGTATCCCTGTAGCCAAAGCTAGCATAGAATCTTCTTTTGACCTTTCACGCAAGACGATAAAGCTTACAGTTTGTTGCAAATACCGGCATTTCTGTATACTCGTATCACAGACTTCAAGCGACCAGCCTTAGCCTTTTAGCCCAACACTTCTGCAGCTTATATGGTACAATAGCATATTGTACTTTGCGCAACTACATAGACATTTTTATTTGTCAATCGAAAGAAATGAGTCAAATTGTCAAATTATAGGCTTCTTGTCGCGTACAAAAGAAAAACTGTTTACTGTATGTTGTCTTAAACTTCTTTATCAAGTTTGACACCATACAACTAAAAGTGGATTTACACAGTATCCATTTTTCGTACACTTTTGTTCGTTTTTTTCTTTTCCATGAAAGAGTATGTTCGTTTTCGTCCGCATTTTTATAAGTTCATAACCACACTAATCATTCTGTCATATAATTATTGGACAAAATTTTCCCGAAAAAAATTTTTTATGAAGGGGTACAACCCTATTTTGAAGTACCGCTCTCATCGTTCATACACAAAATTTTTGAAAAAATTTTTATCAATATGCAACCAGTGTAGCCACCAATGACAAAAATGAGACAAAAAAGCCTATTGTTCCTGCGGTTTCAGTTTCTTTTAGGATTTTTTGCCTACAACAGTAATTAACAACAATATTGAAGACCAATGGTCCCGGGCCCCCACTCAATTCAATTTTTGCCAACCAATTAAAATGTATAACCAGGAAGAAATTGAGAGTGCTAGTCCTAAAAGTTTTATGAACGTAATGCAATAATCCTTCATCTAACCTTTTTATGAACGTAATGCAATAACTAGGGCCGGATATACCATAATATGGCACAGTAACAGGTAGGGGCCCAGCGCTCAGATGGTGAGACTTTTTAGTCTTCACGCGAAAATCTCCAAAGTGCCAAGGGCCCCAGGCAATGTAAATGCAGCCCGGCAATAACATTGGTTAGTAGATGTTACCATCTATTGTACCATTTTTAAATAACCATCCACCTCCACTTCGCCAGTTTTTAAGCGGCAAAATACTTTTGAAAAAAAATTAGCTAGGGGAAATGCTCATTGAACAAATTTTGAATTTCAATTGAGGGAGCCTGGGCCCCCTGGTCGTACGTATACTCCAACAACTGATTATTTTTACGACAAAGCAAAAATCTGTACGGAAAATCTTCGAGTGGATTATTATTTACTGCTATAATATTGCACGAGGCAATATATCTTGCTTTCCCTTACCTTGGCCAAATCACTTACAAAATTTAACCTCAAACTGCAAGATTTTAAACGCGTTTTGGACTTAAATTGTAAGTTAAAGTAGGATTGAACAATTCAATTTTTTCAATTGGCTTTCAAATGTTAAAAACTTAGTTTTTTCTAATGGCTCTAAACAAGTGCCAAATCGTGATCCAATAGCATTAAAATAGCTAATTTTCCAAAAAATCGCCTTGCAGCTTCGCCACCAGACCCCCATAGCCTCCGGCGGCTGGCTGTGATATGATCGAGTTACACCAGTTTGCACAATACGTCTCCCAATTTACACATTTACCCTTTTTACTTTGGATTTAAGCGTTCTCCCCAGTCGCGTATCCAGGATTTCGCAAAGAGGGGGGGATTTTTTGGAAGTTTGATACAACCGTAAACGAACTTGACCCACATTTTCATTAGTCTTGAATTAGACTGAGGCGGTTTTTCTGCAACAATTAGGTGATCTCAAAACAAAAAAGAGGTCTTCACCGACTTTGGGTGAGCTCCAGAACCAAAAAACTCCACTATTCTGCTCCACATACCAGCTAGTCCTTCACAACTTCTGCCCCCAAATCCCGTAGGGGGGCTGTTTTCATTTTTGGAGCGAAAATCAGCCTCAAAAGCTCTAAAAACGTGCTATTTTGCATAATTTTGAGGCCAATGGGGAGGGCTCTAGCCCTGCCTCCCTGGCTACGCTACTGCTTCTCCCTATAGCAATATGTTGGTGACATACATATACGCAGGCCGCAGCTTCTGATCTTTCGATCTACGACATATCTTAGTTCCACAAAAAGTTTCTTTTTGAAAATTTCTGATGACGTCATTGCACGTGATTTGTGGTTTGCCCCCCCCAATTTAAAATCCTGGCTACGCCTATGAACCACTCTATTTAGTACTGATATGGACTTATAAGCATGCGGACGAAAAAGCGCATACTTTTTCATGGAGAAGCAAAAACGTAAAAAAAATACGGAAAAAAAACGGATACCGTGCATATTTACCCTAACTCTACATTTTGAACAATTATTGTTCAATGTGCATTGTTCATAATCGGTAACGAGGTATAGTTTTATACGCTTTTTATGTACGCGTGGTTTTTGAAAAATATTCCTGATTCTTCAAGCTGCTTTACAGTATTTTCTTTCCGAAACTTTTAACAAAGAAGTCGGATATTTTGTAATTACATTTCAAATATTCGTCATTTCACGATTAATTTTTAGACAATGTAGAAAACCGTAGATATGTTTGGCTATGAAGTAAACAAAAAACCTTTATGTAGTGCGCAGAAACCAGCAATTGAATGGTGTTTTTTGCTTCTGCAGACATTGGCAAAAGATTCAGTGAATAGTGGTAGCCAATTTGATATTATGTCCAGCTTTTCAAAGTCATTTTTTATCTCAGCACTTTCTGAATGATTGAAGTTAATTTTTTTTAAAATTACCTTGATGCCACAGTGAAGAGGATTCAGAAAGAAAAACTTAGAAAATAGAAAAGTGTTTGTTTGGTTTCTGGACTCATTCCCTGCTTTACTACATCATCAGCACATAACCGTTAGAACGATGTCCACAAACACGCCATGGCCAGTTGATCGGGAAGCATATTTGTGTTGAATTGCACGTTATTGAGGAGCTACATTTCGGCAATTGTTTTTCGTTCCGTTTGTGGGAAAAGATAATTATCCCAATACACATTAAACTTTACTTATTCGAAAAAATGTGGGCAAATTGTGAACAATTGAACAGAATTTATTGCATTAATAAAGATTAATTTGGTATATTTTTGATCATCAGTTGTGCAAAACCATTCTGAATTGAAAATAATTTATTGGGACTTTACCCCCGCGAGCAGTACCCTTGTTTTTGTTCGCGAATTTTGGCAGATGAGAAATGATTTGCTCATAACTAGCAAACGGTAAACCTAGAAAGTTGAAATTTGGACTCAACATAAGAATTAATGAAAGCGTCAAGTGCGCCAGTTTTGGGGACCATAGGTTACGTGATCGTGAATTGTAGAGGTAGCATATTTTCATTGACCGAAAAATCGACAGTTCCGAAAAGCCCAAACGACCAAACTCGCGGAAGATATCGGACAACCAAACTGGCTGAAGACCTTTTTTTTAGAACACCAGTTTCGAAAAGCAAAGTCAGCGCAAAAACTGAAGCACTTTTTTTGGAGACCAACGGTTTTTGCGCCAATTTTGCCCTTCACAAATGGTGATCTCAAAAAAAAAAAGGTATTCGGTCAGTCCGGTTGTATTCGGGTCGGTGGGAGTTGAACGCGATTGGGGATGGAAGGATATCGTTTTTGGTTGGTTTGGTCTTCGACTCCGCCTTTAAGTTATGAGCATTGAAAAAGAGGATATTTGGCTACTGTTTGGGTGTCCTCGGAGGACAATTCATTTTGAACAAAAAAAGAGAACAAATTTTCTCAAAAGTAGACGTGTGGTAGTCCTAGTGAATTGAGACACCAAAAAACAGAAAAAAACGGCAATTTTAACTTGAAAATTTATTACAGTAACTTGCTTATAACTCAAAAACCGCTTGACGTGCGAAGCTGAAATTCGGACACAATCTGGGTGCTTATGAATGCTTCATGCAAACTGAGTTTGAGGAGGTGGTCACGTGATCAAAATGTTACAGGCCGAAAATGAGCAAAAATTTGACAAATTTGAATCGATATAGCTCGGTAATTACCGATATTGATGAAAAATGGTTTGTGATTTTAGAGCACACCATCAACCACCTTTCTTTGTTATGTTCGTTTACCTTAACTTTAATACTATTTTTCTTTCTTTTTTTTTCTTTTCTCTTTTTCTCCTTGAGCTATCTTTTAAGATGAACGCACGAAAATTTTAATATAAAGGAAAGATAAAATTTGACAAAATTTGGTCGTCTCAAAATGGGGATTCTCCCAAACGGGGCCGCCAAATTTTTAAACCGTTCGAGCTAGATGGATCAAATTTTCGGAGTGGGTAGATATCAAAAATAAACTAAACCTAACAAAAATTGAGGGTCCAAAAATGGGGAGTCCCCAAAACTGGGCCGCCAAAATTCAAGCTTTTTAACCACTCACCCTAAACAGAGAAAACCTTCAGGATAGATAAATATAACAAAAAGTTAAATGACAAAAATTGAGGGTACTAAAATGGGATCCCTCCATTGGGTCCTCCAAATTCAAACTTTTCAACCCTTCAAGGTAGACTTATGAAAGTTTCAGAATAAGTAAGTATAAAAAAAAAGATAAAATCAGAATAGGTAAACAAAATGTGACTAATTTCAGATGCCATAATTGGGGAGTCCTCTTCCGACGGGGCCTTCAAAATTTTTAACCATTCAAGATAGACAAATAAAATTTTCAAGATAGGTAAAAGTACAGTACGAAAAATTTTGAGGATTTTATGCTATAAGGGTCCTCCAATTCCGTTGACACCTCCTCCCATTAACCGCAAAAGCTAAACAAATTAAATATATTGGTTAGGTTAATAAGAACCAAAGATTAAAGATAACAAAACTTGATTGGCCAACTTGAGGAGACCATGCCCAATGGGCATCTTAAAATTTTCAAATCGTTATTACAAAGTACTCCAGCTCGACATATCAAATTTTAAGAGTACCGGTAGGCTAATATAAGAAAAAATAAATCATTGCAAACTTGGCAACGCCATGTTGGACAATTAGCCCTTAATTGGATCTTCAAACTACAAGATGAATTCTCACTATAAATTGGTATCACAGAAAAGTAGAAGAGTTAAACTAATGAAATTACCCCAACATTTAAGACGTTGAAGTACTTGAGCTTAATGGCTTTGATAGAGTTAAGCTGGATGGTCGAGTTTTTTTCTAAACTGTCACTTGTGACGTTGAAAAATCTTCTACAGTACTTGCTCTTCAAATTTTTGAAGAATTTTATTAAAATAGCATTCGTGCTGAATAGCCTAATGGATGTAATGCAATATACTGTACAATACAGGCCCGGCGCCACGGAGGGGGGGCATTCCAGAGCCGTGCCCTTCCAAATCACAGCTTGTGCCTACCACAAACAAGAATTGTGCTGCCCTCAGTGAAGATTGTGCCCCGAAGAACGTAACATGCTTGGTGCCACTGGAGTACAGTTCGAGACCTGAGATCCCCAAAATACTGATCATCACCCCAGAATTCGGGAGCAAGAACCGTTTTTTCGCAGGTTGTGCGGTTAAGACCTTTGTTTGCACCGTTTTTTGCAGCTTTTGCGGTGAAGACCTTTTTTTGGTCTTCACTCTCGAATTCGAGGGAACAAAGCTTTTGTGCTCCCCCGAGAATTTTTCATGCCCCTTAGTCACTCTACTCTGGCGCTGGGCCTGGAACAATATCCGATGTGTTGGCCGTAGGGTCACACTGCTAGATAACATAGCTGTAAAAAGCGTGCATGTTTCTGCCCATGATTAGCAGAGGTGGAGTCGAGGACACAAGGCTCGAGGCCAAGGCCTAGAATAGCCTTTCCGAGGACAAACCCTCACGAGGCGAAGGGCCAAGGAAACAACCGCAAGTGTTCTTCAAAAAAAAAAGGTCTTAAAAAAAGTTTTTCAGGCAATCTCCAATTTATAGGCGTAGCCAGAATTTTTGATTGGGGAGGCCTAAACCACAAACCACATGCAATGACGTCATCAAAAATTTGCCTGTTGGTACTTAACCAGGATTTTGCAAAGGAGAGGGCTTAAACTAATATAGTTGAAAAGTGCAAATACGTAACTTGGGAGACGTTTTGAGAAAGCCAGTGTAACTCAAACGTATCACAGACGGGTGGTCTGGGGGCGGGGACCCCAGCGGCCGGAGGCTGTGGGGGTCTGGGGGCGAAGCCCCCAGCTGTTGGGCGATTTTTTGGAAAAAAAAGCTATTTTAATGCCATTGAATCACATTTCGCACATGTTTGAAGCCATTTAAAAGCACTAGATTTTCAATATTTGAAAGCCAATTAAAAAAATTAAATTGTTTAATCCTCCTTCTAGTTGCAATTTAAGTCCAAAACACGTTTTAACATCTTGCATTTTGGTGTTAAAGTTTAATTGTAAGGTGCATTGTCTCGTGCAACATTTTAGCAGTAAATGAAAACCCACTCGAAGATTTTCCTTGGAAATTTTTGTTTTGTCATGAAAATAATCAGTTATAGAAGTGCATGTGAGGCCAGGGGGCCCAGGCCCCCTCAATTGAAGTTCAACGATTCGTTCAATCAGCATTTTCCATGGCTAACTTTTTTTTAAAGGTATTTTGCTTGTAAAAACTGGCGAGGTGGAGGTGAATTAATGAATTGCTATTGAAAAATAGTACAATAGAAAGTTACGCTTACTAACCATGTTATTGCCGGGCTGGATTTACATCGCGCTGGGCCCCTGGCACTTTGGAGACTTTCGCAAGATCTTCCTGCCAAACAGGGGTAACGAAACCCGGGGAGGATTTATCCCCCCAATAATTTGACTGTATCCCCCCAACAGTTTGAGTATGGTCTACATCTGCATCCGCCCCTATAATTTGACTCTGGTGTACAAATGAGCGTAGGTGTCCACTTGAATTCGGGGGAAAAAAGTATTCCATTTTTGGTGAAGATCTTTTTTTTGTTGGCCTTCATTTAATTTGCTCACCTGAACAAAATCATGGTTGAGATTCATTCCCCCAATGTGGAAAATAGGGCAAAATTGGGCTAAAATTGCAACTTATTCCCCAAAATGCTCAGCAAAGATCGGCACCCTTCCTGCCAAATGTAGGTGAAGACCATAAAAAGACGTAAGATTGGAGCACAGGACCCTATGCTGGTACTGCGCCATATTGCGGTAAATCCGGCCTTGGTTAATGCATTACGTTCATAAAAAGGCTAGATGTGATCCTGAGATAGCAACTTTTAGAACGAAAACTATCCATTTCTTCCAAGCTTACGTTTAAATTGGCTGGCAAAATTGATTTGAGGGGGTCCCGGGGCCCCTGGTCTTCAATATTATTGTTCGCTACTAGTGTATGCAAAAAATGTTAAAAAAAACTGAAACTGAATAAACAATAGGCTTTTTTGTCACATTTTTGTCATTGGTGAAATTTCAATTGGGGGGAGGCCCGCTTGACTAAGCCTATGCTCCAAATGCGGAAAACAAAAAAGGTATTTGCAAATTTTCCGCGAGGTTTCTGGCGTTTTCGAACAAAATTTCAACGGTTCAAAAAATAGTGCTGTCCTCGAGCCAAGGACAGGGCAATTTTCGAGGACTTGAGGCTTCGAGGCCAAGGCCAAGGACTTGAAAATGTGTTCTCGAAGGCGTCCTTGAGGCCAAGGACGTCCTCGAGGACTCCACCTCTGGTGATTAGTGTTAAGTTTGGCTGATGTAATTATATTTTTTACTCAAAAGTCGCTGGAATTCTAAAGATCGCTCAACGGTATTTCATAGAAAAGTGAAAAACTGTTGGGAACTCCTCCCCATAGCTTTTTGATTGACGTTACTTGATTATTTTGATAACTTTTTGAGACCTTTAACCTTCGAGAGCGAATAACCTTGAAGCTGTCAAAACGAACTAAAAAGAGCGTGATGTGCAAACAAAGTAGATTATTTTTGGTAATAGTTTTAAACATTACACCTTGGATTCTGGAAAGCATAGAGCTGAGTAAGTTAATACAAGGTTTCGATGTAAAGTCATCGTAAAGTTAGACTCTGCAGAATCACTTATAAATTTATAAGAATTTGGTTTTTCGTTTCTAAATTTTGTTTGAGTATGTATCTTTTTGCATGCTAATTGCTATGGCAGGCATTGCTTTGATTTAGTTCTTAAATTTTGAGAAAAATCGGTAGAAGTGCTAATACAGTCATGTCATATGTGATTATATAAAATTCTTCTCCAAAAAATATTGCAGAGGGCTAGTTTATGGTGTTGATTTGATATTTAGGATAGTGCGTCAAATTTCTGGTCAAGATAATGCAAGTTACAAAATCTGAAAATCATATTGGCATTTTCAGATCAAAAAGTTATGTTCCTGTCGTTTTGTTGTTTTAATCTGAGCCAAAGGTTAGTGTCGAAATATTTGTTTTAACGAGGGTTTTGTTTGTAACGGCAATTTTAACAATTTCGCTGCGCTGCCTAGTGAAAATTCAACAAACTCCCTAAAAATTAATACGAGAACTAAGCAGAGTTGTAAAATTTTGATTGACATTTTATAGATACCTTTTCTAGACATTTAGATTATGAAATCCGTTAATTACAAACCAGATGATGTTAATGAACCATTATGAAATTCGAAGGTGATGTATTTTAGATCTGGCTATCAACAACCATAAACACGCTTTACACAATTGTTAAGTTCTTTAATTCATTGAAGTTAGACACTTTCGCAAAGTTCCAGATATGGCTTGCGATGTCATATCCTAGTTTTAAAATAGGCAAATGAGAGCATCAGAAAGGACAAGTAAGAGCCTCATGCGGCTATAAGTGCAGCGGTTGGGAATCACTGCAATAGGTTAATACGTAGAATGGACCATTTTGGTGCTCTCTGGAGTCTAGAGATTGCAGAATTTCTGCTTTGCTGCCATCTTGAGGCAGCGTTTCCGAATTTTCCTCAAATTAGTATTTTTCAGCAATTTTCAGCAAAACTTTATTATTTTTTGAACAAAATTTGTGCAGAAAAATTACCGCGTTAGAATTAAAAAATTGATCGAAAACTGATCAGAACAAAGTTGTAGGCTAAACAAGCCAGCAGGCCAACTACTTCATACCCGAACCAGGCACTTGGCCAGGTCACAATTTTTTGGGGTGCATGCGCAAAACTTGAAGGGGGCAATGTTGTCTCTCCTAAGACGATATCTCTCCCCCACCAAAAAAAAGAAAAAAAAAAAAGGTGGGCTGTTTGGAAAGCTATCATTTTCGACGAGTTTAATGGTCATCTCAAAAAAAAAAAAAAAAAGAAAGCCGGAAAACTACGACAAATTTCTCAAATTTGAAAGAACAAGCTGGTATGGTAGGCTAGTCAGTAAAATTATACAGCACGTTTTCTTTCCATCTCAAAATTCAAGCGTTTAACTAAAATTCATTTGGGGAAGCAAACTTAAACTGGGGAGGCAATTGCAGAGGCGTCGCTAAGAATGGTGGCACCCGGGGAGGGATTTCGTGGTGGCACCCTTCATCGGCCAAAAAATAGGTGAAGACCAAACAAAAAAAAAGGTCTTCGCTGCAAAACGAGTTGGTTTTCAATCCGAAAGTATGTGATGACCAAAAAAAAAAAATCTTTGCCTACCAATCAGTGGGTTTTTGGTCTCAAAAGAAAAAAAAACAACAACAAATGGTGTAACCCCAAAATGGTGACACCCGGGGCGGGCCGTCCCCCTCCCTAGCAACACCACTGCGCAATTGTCTCCCTGGTCCCCTTGGCTACGTGCCTGAGCCGAACACGCAAAAAATCTTCAAACCCAAGTCAGGCCCGAGAAGTTTGGCCTGACTTACAACTCTGGCTCAGCGCTAATATTTCGTCTCAAATTATAAGTGGATCTTTATTTGCCAAGTTGCCTCGGTCAAGTGATTTCAAGTTATCACTCTTTTTACCTGTTTACTACTCACGATAAAATATCTTACTGTACAAGATTAAATTAAAAACCAAATCTTCCTATCAGGCCAACTAAACGTGTTACTCGAAACCTACCAAAAACTCTATGGAACCCATTTTTGTGAGTTGCACCCTGGCAGCACCAGCAGCTTAAAAAAATTTTGCACACAGCAAGTTACAAACTTTTGTACTAGTTTTTCTCTCGAGGAAAAGGTTACCGCACTTAAGCAAATTTACATTTAACCGACCAGTGGTGCCGATTTATGTTGAGCATTGGGGGGGATAGTTCGCAATTTTATCCCAATTTTGCCCTATTTTAACACTGGGGAGGTTGAAGGTCGACTACGATTTTTTTCACGTAAGCAAATTAGGTGACGACCAAAAAAAGATCTATACCGAAAATAGAAAAGTTCTTGTCCCCGAAGTTACGTGAAGACCAAAAAAAAGGTTTTCGCCAAAAATTGAAGCGTTTTTGTCTCCGAAATCACTTGAAGACAAAAAAAGGCCCAACATCATCCAGCGCTCAGATGCAGACGATAGTCAAATCATTGGGGGAAATGCAGATGTAGACCATAGTAAAATTATTGGGGGGGATGCAGTCAAATTATTAGGGGGGGTATATATCTCTCCCATCCCCATGGATGCCGATCTTTGTTGAGCATTGGGGGGTATAAATTGCAATTTTACCCTAATTATGCCCTATTTTTAACATTGGGGGGATGAACCTCGACCACGATTTTGTTCAGGTAAGCAAATTAAGTGAAGACCATAGAAAAGGTCTTCACCAAAAATGGAACACTTTTTTTTCCAGATTCAGGTGAAGACCAAAAAAAAAGATCTTCACCAAAAATGGGACACTTTTTTTCCCCGAATTCAAGTAGACACCTGCGCTCAGATGCACACCAGAGTCAAATTGATTGGGGGGGATGCAGATGTAGACCATGCTCAAACTATTGGGGGGATACAGTGAAATTATTGGGGGGATATATCCCCCCCGGGTTTCGGCACCCCTGGAACTGACCAAGGTGAAATCTTTTTTGTGGCGTAGCCCGGGAGTTTTGTTTCGATAAACCTGGGCGTAGCCGAATACAACAGCGCAAACTTGACAAATCAAATGCTCTCGTTTGTTTCAGGGAGATGCTCTGCCAGCCTAAGAAATAGCAAAACGATTTGAAAAAAAAAAAACGTACAGAATTTAAATACGCAACTGTGCTAAAGATTAATGCTTGCACTAATTTCGTTTTAGGAAATTTTGCAGCGGAATGAAGTCGTTAATAACACGTGGTCCTGTGGCGTGAAGGAACTGATCATGTTTATAGCGCGTGCAAATGCTGCAATCCCGCAGACCATGTACCAGATGATTTATCCGAGTGAATCAAATTCCGAACGCTTCAACTTGTTTCTGTGTCATGTTTTTGCTATGTATCAGCGTTGCTCCATATATGCCTCGTTTGAGTGATTCAGATTCCCAAACGAATGGTTTTCTATCTTTTTATCTGTGGGCGCGCGAGCTCAAGTTAGTTTCTTTTTGCCAAATTTCGACGTCATTAGGACAAAAGAGGCAGAGATGGAACCTGTATAAAAAACTTGTTTCGGGCGTGGCATCATATAGTCATAGTATAATCATATAGTCACATAGTTACAGTTATAACATAGTTATAGTATAGTATAATCATATAGTCACATAGACATGTAGTTATGTAGTCATGTAGTCGTATATAGTCATATAGTTGTATAGTCGATAAAGTTAATATAAAAAGCGTTTTAGACTTGTACAGTTGTTACCGATTTTCGCTGAACCAATTTTAACAAGAATAACTAACAAAGCAGCATTGGTGTGCAATTTAACAATGAAGACATAGGAGTCAGATTAGCGCAACCTTAAGTCATCATCCTACATCCATCCTCAACCATTCATCGTACATCCATAATTGGTGACCCCGACGTGATTTTCCCTGATGGAGACAACATCCATAGTCCAATTTGACCGACTAGAAATTGCTGGTTCATTTGTACCAGTCATGGAGCGCCGTTTGTGTACCCGAATTTGTGCTATTGTACCAGTCATGGAGCGCCGTTTGTGTACCAGAATTTGTGCTATGTTTTTTTGCATATTTAATTAAATAGTTATTTTAATTAAATATACAAAAATAAATATACAAAAAAACTAGTGCAAAATAAATATGCAAAAATTTTTTGTGCCGACTTTTTTTGACTATTGATTTTTGCAATAAGAAAAAACTGCGCCGAATATACCGTTGCAAAAGCAAATAGTCAAAAACACTGCGCGCAAAATAAACCGTTGCACAAACAAATCGTCAAAAAAACTGCGCACAAAATAAAGCGTTGAAAAAATGCGCTGCAGATATTTTTGTATATTTGTTAGTGGAGCGTGGCAAAGCGCTCTCGGCTGCTCTTTGATGCGCTATCGGCTGTTCTTTAATGCACTCTATGAGCAGCCTGAGCGCTTTGCCACGCTCCACTAACAAACATACAAAAATGTCTGCAGCGCATTTTTTCAACGCTTTATTTTGTGCGCAGTTTTTTTGACGATTTGTTTTTGCAACGGTTTATTTTACGCGCAGTTTTTTTGACTTTTTACTTTTGCAACAGTTTATTCTGCGGCAGTTTTTGCTTATCGCAAAAATACATAGTCAAAAAAAGTCGGCACAAAAAATTTTTGCATATTTATTTTTGAACTAGTTTTTTTGTATATTTATTTTTGTATATTTAATTGAAATGACTATTTAATTGAATATGCAAAAAAACACTGCACAAATTCGGGTACACAAACGGCGCCCCATAACCAGTGCATGTTTAATCTGTATTTGATAATGCGATAAACTTCTTAGTATATTTGGCTGCAGCGCTTGTGAGAAACTTCTGAAGTAGATAAAGCAACAGCCGATTCCGGTAGCTGCAGGTAATATGGCAGGGTTCGAAATTAACGCTTGCCCGAGACTACCTGAAATCGCCCCTGGCAAGTTATTTTTCGGCTTAACTTGTCCGACGAGCAAGCTAACAAAATACAGCATATTAAACAACATCAAACAAGGTAATTTAGATATGCAAGTTAGGTCCGTTTTTGGTGCAATAAAATAAAATGTTGAAGTAGAGAAAGCTGTTGCTTGGTTTTAGCACTTTGCAATCATCACAATGAACAGTTTGTTTAATCGTACGCACATCCTTAATCGCAATTAACACTTCCTAATCGCACGAATATTTTTCGATACTGCGACGAGCTTTGAAACTTTGTGGCTCAAAATGCTACGTTTTTTTTTCTGAGAAAAATTTGCCACGCTTGCCGCGTTAACCGCTGTTTGAAATATCACAAGCGCAGCTATACCCTGCGCTGCATGAAGACAACGTCAAGAATTTTGTAATTTTTTTGTCATGATTATTTTGAAGATGGTTTAGCTCCTGTTACTTTTGCAAAAAATTTCGGCTCTTTAGCTGGTGTAGTTTCCAAAATATTCGCGATTGAAAATGCATTACAATCAAAAAATCATTTTTAGCGTAATGCATTTAGAAAGTTCTTTATAACGTCACGTCTTTAGAGGAGTCGCAGACTCGGCGACCGGCAAGCTACGCTTGGTATATGGTCTTTCGCGACTCCTCTATGAACTAAATGCAGCAATTCGTTTGTAATTTCTTACATTTTTTTGTCTTAGCTATATTCGTAAATTCTAATTTGTGTTTTAGTTCAAAAAATAAACTCTCTCTCTCTCATGCTACTGTAACAATTGCGCAGTAAAACTTGATTCTCGAAATAGGATATAGATATGCAAATTCAGAGATTTGCCAAGAAGTACAGTACATTTTACAAATTTTTTTCCAAAGGTAAACAACCTCAAAACTTATTGTGCCTATTTCTTTCGGGCAAGTTAAAATTTCCTCAGGCAAGTAGACATTTGATATCACTTGCCCGACGGGCAAGTTGTTAAAAAAGTTAATTTTGAGCCCTGTAATATGGCCACTGTCAGAAACTTTCTCAAGAACTACTTGAAGGTTTCAGGTCAAATTTTCCACGAATGTAGTGTAAGTTGGTAGAAATCATACATTGAAGGTCAGATAAAGTTTAGGTTTTCTGTGAGTTAAATAAAAAAACAACTTTTTTTTGAGCCATATTAGATGCATATCCAGGAAATAAGGTCCAACATGGTCAAGCTATTTAAGAGATTTTGATAAAAACATAATGCTTTTTTGTTGCATTTTTGTATTAAATAAAGCATGAATATGCTTAGGAACATTAACAGGAGGTTTTGAACATCATTACTTAGTAGTAGGATGAATTTCAAAAACCAAGCGGGCAAACGTACCCTAAATTAATGCGTTAGTACAGGCGCGTAGCCCGAAATTCGCAATGGGGGGACAGTTTTGGGGGTCTGGGAGCGAAGCCCCCAGCAGCCGGAGGCACGGGGGATCTGGGGGCGGAGCCCCCAGCGCTCGAAAATTTTACATTTTTTTGCAAAAATAACTTAATTTTAGGGCTATTTTGATAAAAAAATAATGCTTTTAAAACGTGACTTAGAAATTGGCTATGCAAGCATGATTAAACTGGTTCCATAAATGTGCTATTTGGAAGGTGGCTAATGGTAAAATTTTAGTTCTCTAATTTAGATGCTGGTAAATTACAAAATCGAATAGTTTAATAAAACTCACTCGTAGTAATCTATTTCGTATACAGTTTATAGAGAAAAATAATTGGGGGGGGGGGGGGCTAATGAAAAGAAATTTGAGAGAAATTGGTAATTAACTAATACTGAATAGCCCCCCCTATTTCTTAGTTTATAGTATATTTGTTGATGACACCCTATGTTTAGCATTTTTACCTTTGCGATCAAATTGGATTGCGTATTTTTGACCGTTTTTCAAAGTTTTCATTTATTTGTTTTCAACAAATTAGCCCCCCCTAAATATATGTTTCAAAAGATGTGTTTAAATCACTATTAGTCCACTCTAGTGCATTTAACGGTCTCAAAAGTGCTAAAAACGTAGTGTTTTTTTTTTATTCTGCATTGTGGTCGACATGCCATTGGGGGGCTATAGCCCTTCCGCCCCCCCCACCTGGCTACGCTACTGCGTTAGTATGCTGTATGCTACTAAATTTAAAATTGAGCAATCACATTTTAAGCATAGTTGAAAAAAATAAGGTGTACTCACGTGAATGCTTACATTCAAATGGTGTACTTAAAAGTAGTATAGTGCAAAAACAATCTTAAACCACTCTAGTTTTCTGTGTAATTACTTTAGGCACCCATACCACAGATAGACTATAATCCTTGGGCCTTATTACCAGTAAAAACTCTTGAACAATTTTATAGTAATTACTCTCACGCTGAAATCTTGTTAAACAAACAAAACTGCTTAAATTAACTGTGAAACAATCCTTTCCTGTCTTACTAACGAAAAATGAATTTTCCGCAACGATACATCTTGTTTTTGAAAAGTGAAAAATCCCGTATTTAACAAAAAGGCTCCATTCCAGAATTTTGAAATTTTGTTGTGTTGTAGTTTACTGATAACTGCACGGATCTAACTCAAGCTCTCCAATCAATACTAGCATCGATCATACTCCAACTGAATGCAAATGCTACAAAAAATTTTTACTTTTAGATCCGAAAATTGGAGCATTGGGCCATATTACCAGCAGGTACCTTAGAAAAAAAGTAAGTTGTTGTGGCTGCAGATTAATCCTTTTGTCACCGGACAACATTAGACGCTTACTATTGGGCAATCAGCGCACTTTTCGTTGCAATTGCAATGACTACTTCGGGCCATGCTGCATTCCGCGATTTGGCATACTACATTTCGTGCACAGTGGTCATTTCTTCTACTCCCGTTTGCACCTTACAGCTATCTAAACATTTCTGATATTAGCTACCAAAAGTTTAATTTGCAGCCTTAAAATCAAGCAATTTAATATGGAGTGACCTGAAAAAAATCTCAATTATCCCACAAAGTCAGATAAGTGTGACCAGGCCCAGCGCCACGGGGGGGAGAGAGCATTTCGGTACCGTGCCCCCTCAAACGATAAATCTACCCCCAAAGCGAAGATTGTGCTCCAAAAGAAAGTAACAGGCCCGGTACCACTAAAGTGTATTTCAGGGCCTGTGCTCTTCTCCCCAACCGTGAGTAAACTCTCGTTTCAGGACGAAAAACACGAGTGAACGCCAAGACGAAGCCAAAGATTTCGCACCGAAGACTTTTTTGGTCTTCGCCCCTGAATTTGTGGGCAAGAACCAAAATCCGCACCATAAGATTCCGTCCGCCAGGCTATGAACGTGCCCCCCTCGAGCGAGAATTGTGCCCCCGAAAAGAGGCAAACGGCCCGTGGCCACGGGGCGTATTTTGGGATGAAGACTTTCTTCGTCTTCCCTCCCAAATTGGCAGGAAAAATCTACCTGTACCCCCCAAATATTTTTTCCCCTCCCCCAGTCACGCTACTCTAGCGCCGGGCCTGAGCGTGATTTGTTGAGTTTAAGAAAACCTATTCAAGCGGAAAGTTGTTTTTGTAGTTACGAACCGGATAGATCGTATTAAACTAAGAAGTGGAGTCAGGATACAACGTCCAAAGCCAAAGCCTGCAAAGGCATTAAAACATTCCGTAACCAAGGCTGATTAAAGACCGACTTTTCGAAGATAGCCACTTAAAACAACTTTCTAAACACGTTTTTTTTCAAAAACGGTTTTTGACGCTATGTTTCGCGCGGGGTAGGGGGTTTTTCGTCCCCGTCATTCAGTTTTTTTCCTGATAAATACCTTCAGAAAAAAAGCTTTTATTTGCAATCAACTCGATTTTGAGTCAAATTTATTCACAAATAACTCTTGAGCATTTTAAGTTGCTCAGGTGACGGTAAGTTTCCCTATTTTAAGGTTTCCCTACGTCGCTTTCCGAAATCTGAGCATTTTTGGGCCAATATTTAACTTCAATGACAACGTCGTAATTCGTGTTTGTGACGGAACCAACTTAACTTAGGCATTTTATGATCCAGTATCAAAAAACAATCGTATGTGCAAAATTTAAACCGCCTGTGACGTCATTGCAAAAATTGACGTCGTTTTTCTAAAATATGGCCGTGACGTGATCAACTCAAAACCCATTTTTCGTTGTTCTCTGGCCTTTTCTACTCTTTAATTGGTTGAATGTTTGTTTGAACTAGGAGGGATGTCCATATTGGAATCTCAAACGATTTCAAATCAAATTGTAAATCATTTTTTGCAGTTTACAAACCTAAAACTAATCACATAAAACAATTTTGATTGAAAAAACAGGAAAAACATGCATGTACATTGTAGTGTACAGCATTGCTGAAAATTACGATGATGTATCGCCCGTAATGTATGAACAATGAGCATCGTACAGCACGACACGCTAACACTTTGATCGTAAAACAACACAATGCTTTCGATGCATTGCCTGCGCAATAATTCTTGTGGTTTGATTACAAAATAAAAATCGGAACGAATTAATAATCATTCCCGAGTCAAAAAAGATTCTAGTACTTTGCGATTTGAAATTCTGAGATGAACATCCCTTGTTTGAACGATGTTATTTGTGGCTAAAGCCAAACAACCATCTCAAACAGTCATTGCTCCAGCACCCCTGATAAAATAGCACCGCTACTAGAGCTAGCAGCACTACTTTTGAAGTAGCGCAAGCCCATCTCTGATAACTGAAACCTCACCAGTTAAAAACACTCTGCTAAATCAATAGATATTTTACTAACCACGAATTAGCATTACAAGTCACTCATCAATAAATAACATAAAGTTAAACTTAAACAGGCTGGCGTAACAGGTCTTGATACATTCGGATTTTTCTGGAAGTTGACATATCAATATACTTCATGTCAGTGTATTTATCACCAATGCTCACAATCATTCCACCCATAATATCTGGATCCACCTAAAAAGCTCAGATATTCCAATATGAATACTGGTACAATTTCTACGCAACTCTGATGGTTTATGCACCAACGTGGATTAACTTTGAACCGAGTACTAACAAAACTTTAAGAGAAAAGTTTGAACAAATTGCTATAATAAAACTATAGTAATTCAAAGATAACTTCTCTGAACTTGCGAACTCAGTTCATTATATTCTGATTCAGTTTAACGGTTTAAAAGATAGAAAACTGATAATTGGCGGATTTAAGTTGATCCAAATTCGTGCATACTACCTTGAGACTCCGAGTTTCCGACGGTCGATTCTTGCCCAACGTACCAATAACGTTCGTCAGAATGTTGTAAACGATGTCTTGTGATAATGTACACTTACACCAGATATAGGGCAACACATACTGCAGTTTAAGCCCAATTCAAAATAACAGTATTTTTGAACAATTTTTAATTTTTTTTTACCGAATCCCAAATCTTCGAAATAACAGTCAATATTGTTTTCGTATCAATTTCACTAACTACTTCGAAAAAACAAAATTCTTAACTTAAGAGTATGTAGCCAAGTTACCGCAACAAAATACTATAAATCAAACCAAGTATAACTTGCATTATCTCACTAACTAGTCAACGCGCAACGTTTCAAAAGTTCGCAAGGTTTAGCAAACGCAATTTCCCTCCACATCGCGAGTATACGATCATGCCGATTCTCAAAAATGAAACCGGTTTCTGAGGATTCAGCATTCTGAAATTGACATCCCTTGCTACAAATAACCAAATATGTCTATGGCTGTCCTTACTACAAGGGTTCAGCGATTTTTTCACTAGCTTTTTTTTAAGTACCACAAGTGAAAAATCGTTTATTCCCTAAAAAGCCTCTGCCGCTGAGCAAGCCCTTAAGCTTTGTCCAGTTCGGCCAAGAGTCTTGTCCGGCTGGGGAATAACTTTGTTAGAGAAGCTGAGGGCTGCCGATGAGAGCTAAAAGCTCGAAACAGCGCTGTCCAGCTCTGTGAATAAACTAATATGTTGCAACCTGAACAGCTGTCAACACCTAATCCTACTACTACTTCAATCACGTCTATTTATTAACATTATCGTTCATTATGTGAAATCTTGTTTGAGATCTACTGCAACAGAGCAGCAGTACTTTTTTCTGGCAATTACAATAGCATGAAAAATAAGTTTCAAATAACAATTCGTCAGCTAAAGAATACAGAGGCGAAACGTTGTATAATCTTTTAGACAGTTATCCCTCGCTATATCGCGCTTTACCTATTGCGGCTTCGCTGTTTTGTGGAATTTTTTACAGTGCTTTTTTTACAGTGAATTCTGATTGGCTTAGGGGCGTTACTGCTGCCTAGAAGTTCATTACAATAAAAAAATATTGTTTTACAACACCGTTCTTTAAACTATTACAGTTATTTGTAAGAAAACGTTAATATTTTATTTCTTGAACACATTTTGGGCCTAAAAAGAGGTTTTATTTTTTGTTTCATTCTGCAGTACAGTATAGCATGGTAAAATAACAGTAAAAAATAAAGTTTGACTACTTCGCAGATTTCACCTATCGCGGGTTATTTTTGAAACGTATCCCCCGCGACAAAACGAGAGTTCACCTGTATGCAAAAAAACAACAACAAAAAAAAACAACGGAAACTCGTATGATATACTTCAAAACGCTAAGCATAGCCGCTGCACAATCAATACAGGAAATCGATAATAAAAAACTTAGGGTAGCTTTTACGATTGCAATTGCAGATTCTCATCCACCACACTGCTTTGGGCAGGAGACAACAAAGGAACTTTTCGGTCTTTTGAGTCAATTATCTTTTCAGGTTATTACCACAACTATATTTTTGAAAGCAAGCTTAAATTTCGGATAGATATGTCTCAAATATACTGCTAAAAATAAGTGAATCAAATATAAAAACTTACTGTTTCTTCCAAGACAATTGTTTCATTTGCTTTAACAAACTTTTTCATGGCTGCGAGAACTTCCTGTTTTTGTTTGCTGTCCAAGGGTTGTGCTGTGGTAATGGAGGCCGGCACTTCTCCTTTCTCGGCCCGCATTAGTCGAGAGAAAGTAGCTGAGATCTCACTCACCAAGTTAAATCGATGGTTCTCGGCCAAAACAGCTAAACAAAATGTTGAAATTTCAGAACATTTTTTTGCGCAATCAAAAGACTTTGATTAAAAACAGCAGAGCCTTAGTTAAGCAGCAGCATTTTTAAACGGTTCAGACTTGACTATATCCATTATTAGTAAAAAATCATTCGATTTGAATCAGATTTTATTTTTAACCGTCCAAAACGTTTAAGAATATTACTGTTGAAACTAAGGCTTAACTGTTTTAGCCATATTAAATGAAATTGTCCGTGCCGTACATTTACTACCGTAACCAAAACTTTGAGTCAGGAAAACAGAACATCTTTAAAATTTGTCATTATTGTCAATTGTCTGAAAAGAACTTGAGTGAACCGTAAATTAATCTTCACTGAATGTCCATTGTCCATGTCTTAAGCCTATTAATGTATAACATCTCAATAACATGATATAGAAAACTTGAAGTGAAATGGTAAGCAATATGAATGAAATTCAAAGCTAAAATTTGAAACTATTAGGTAATATCATAAATCGACCATTACTTACCAAGCAAAGCTACAATGCATAGCCATTTTTTTCACCCAAAGGATTGACAACAACCGAATTTGATGGAAGACAACTGGTAACACGCTGCTACTAAAACTAATTTAACAGCATCTATTTATGGTTTTTATAGGGATAAAATACACAACTAATGATCCCATTTATGGGTGAAACAAAACTGTAGGGCATTATTGGGTTTTGATTTTTTATGTTTCAGAACTGTAGTAATCTGCTATGGTATCTCTTTATTGATTAGTTAGTAAGTACCAGTACACACTTACAAAATAAATTGATAGTCTCAGATGCCATTCCTGTTTTCTTTCCAACTTCTTCAAGAAGTTCTACAAAAATTCCACGTTATTCTTATTCTAATCGTTAAAGTTTAATTTGATGTAGGGTTTTTGGCCTGCATTGAAATTTTGAACATTTTGGCCTGAGCAATGCACCTTCTATCCTATTTTATTACGTCCGATTCACCTGCTTAGCAAACAGGCAAAAATTGCGAGTTGTGTCATGCGAAGTAAATAACACAAATATCCAATGAACTGCTTCACTAACGGCAATACTAAGCAATGTACGGTCGAAGCAAAGTCGATACGAATTTGCTTCCACACATAATATATCAGTTTTACTCCTCCAGTTGGCAGATATATCTCGCAAAGCAATATAAATTAAAGAATGATTTCACTGCTTGGTACCATGCACGTTAACCATTGTCAATCATCTCCGGCTTATATGGTTTTAGCAGTTGCACCTCAAATCGATCTTGTTGATGTTGGGACTCACATAAAACAGAATTTAAAACAGCTTCAGCTACAAGCCGAATGCAATGAAAATGCAATCGGTGAACAATTCAGACTTTCAAAAAAAAACAGTCTGAACAATGCTTAGGTAGTGCTGGCTAAACACTACGCAATATAACGCGATGTCTGCTTGTATTGTGCTTTACTCACTTAGTTTAGTTGAACTTTCAACGAAGGGATCTTTTATATAATCTGCTACTTTAGGATTCTTCAGGACTTCTCCAAATTCAACAAGATCTTTTGCAACTTGATCTTTTGTCTTTGCTTTCACTGCAGCAGAATATAACGCTTGAGTATATGTTCCAGCAATACCAAAAAGAGGAACTGGGGCTTTGACCAAATTATGGTTAACAAAACTAGTGGAGAAAGCTCGGCGTATCTAAAAAGATTAACCAAAAGTTGACAAAAACTTAAAAAATGCAGCATTGAATCAATGATAGGCCTAAAGACTTCAAATCCCAGTAAGGCAAAAAAAATGGTTTGGGAAAATCTGACATAGGTTTGAAGTCCCACAACCAGGATTTGAGCAAACTGGCCAATGACAAATCTAGAAATAAAGCTATCAGTCTATCACACCAACAGTCAACGTTTCCTACGATTACGTAACCTATCGATACTTACTTTAGAAATAAGTGATTAAGACTCTACATTACCATAATAAAGCAAAGTACCTTTTTTGTTAAGATTACAAGTTTCTCATCAAACTCTGCCACGTTAATGAATTAATTTTAGGCTGCAATGGGAATAAAATCGTTAAATTAGGTTTCAAAAAAGATACATATTTTAGAGTATAACAAATTTTAATCAAATAAATCAGGATGTGTTTCTGGTAAGACTTATGTACCAATAATCCATTACCTTATTTTTAATCTTAAAAAAGTAAATGAAAATAAGCAGATAAATATTCGTCATTTTTGTTTTATTCTCTTTACTATAAAAATTTTGGGAGAAATAGTCACTCTCTATAAGCAGGGTTCAAAATTAACGTTTGACCAAAGCAAGCTGAAATTGCCTTGGGCAAGTTATTTCTTAACTTAACTTGCCTGAAAAGCAAGCTTACAAAATACAATGTATTAAACAACATTAAACAAGATTATTTAGACACAATTTAGGACCGCTTTGTTGCAACAAAAATAAAATATGTTTGTATGAGAGAAAGCTACTGCTAGCTTTATTTTAGTTAGCACTAGTAATCATCACCATTAAGACTTCGTTTAATCGTATGCACACAAATCGCAATCAATACTTCTTAATTGCACACAGATTTTTCGATACTCAGATGTGTCTTTTGGCAAAAAATGTCACGATTTTTTTCTAAGAAAAAATTTGTCAGGCTTGCTGCTCAACTGCTGTTTCACATATCACAAGTACTGCATGAAGACAATGTCAAAAATTTTGCAATTTTTTTGTTATGATTATATTGAAAATCTTTTAGCTCCTGTAATTTTTGCAAAAAATGTTGGCTTTCTAGCTGATATTGTTTTCAAAATAATTGCGATTAAAAATGCATTTGCAACAAACCACAACGTCAATCAATACTGTTGTAACATACATGTAATTGAAATAATTACAATCAAAAAATCAATTTTTGCATAATGCATGATTGAAAAAAAGTTACTTATTATATCACATTAATGTAACATCATGCACAACAACTTGATTTTCCAAATAGGATATGCAAATACACGTATTTGCAAATTCAGTGTTTTTTGGCAAAGAAGTACAGTTTACAAATATTTTTCTAAAGTTAACTTATTGTACCTTTTTTCGGGCCAAGTTGAAATTTTCTAGGGCAAGTAGACATTTGATATCACTTGCTCGACAAGCAAGTTGTTAAAAAGCTTAATTTCCACCCCTGCCTATAAGTAACAACTATTGCACAAAACAGTCACTGGCACCAACATGATGAAGATACTATAGATTATACAGCTGCAATGTTATATCAAAATCTACTGCTGATGCAAAGTTGAACGGTAGGCAATCCTAGAACATTTCTTATAGCAACAGTTCAAAAGAACGCAAGCCTCAGTTTAGCTTAAAATTTTAGGTTAACAATAATGCCAACCTCTACATGAATGAACTAATCAAGAAGACAGGCCGAATTTAAAATTCAGTTGCAGTTTTTCAGTGCCACATCACAACGAAACAACCACATTTTTGCAATCATGGCCAGTGGACTTCATTGTTTTTATCTCGCAGCTTTGATCATCAACAAAACTTTTGCACACAAAACTCTATACTAATCAAGAATCAATGAGTGAAAATGTAAAAATCATCAGCCTCAACCCCAACTTTACTGGTTCTTTAAAAAAGTGTACTGTGGCATGCTGCTACTGCTAGCAACACCGATCTAAGTTGAAAACATTGATGTGAAAATGTAATTTAGCTGAGACCATGCAATATTGATAGGAACAAATTAAAAATTATTGATACAGCTTATTTGTACATTACTCAAATAAACCTCCTATGCTTATTAGCACGCAAGTCTCATCAGTGTACTGTCAACTAGCAGGGAAGGGCAATTTTAGGAATAGTTTACTAAAACTTATCCCCAAAGCTGTCTTCTCTTGTTAAACTCATATTAAGCAATGGTCTACTCTGAAAATTGAACCAGGACTTGTGCGATGAAAAGCACTTGCTGTAACAGCTCGACCACACTCAAGCTGCAAGCTCACTTGAACAATTGTGTATCAGAACTTAAACAAAGCTATACCATGTGATGCCTGCACACAATATATAACACCAATTACACAGTTGACTTACGTCAAAATAACACCATACTTATCACCAAAAGTTAGATAACTTACCAAAAGGGAAAATGAAGAAGCCATGCTAATACAAATTCAGATTTGTTTGATGCCAAACTTGCAGTGCTACAGTACGTTCAAGCAGTAAGAGCCTGATGTCAGTGCTATGATAACATTAATCACAAAACATGTATCAACATTTGATTCTATTAGAATAAATAAAAAAACAAACTTAGTTAAGTTCAAATTGAAATATTTCATATTTTAATATACAATTTTGCTGCATTTTATCTTGGCTTTGTTTTTTTTTTTTTGTCAAAGCTTCTCAAATCATTCTGTTTTTCTACTTTGATGTATCAACACCTATTCTATGTTCTAAAGTTTAGGCCTACTGCAGTGTTCTCTCTAACTTTTAGGATAATCGGCGAGTACCCAAATTTTCCTGAAACAATTGTGCCCAATGCTCTAAAAGAATGTTTATGTACCCTAAATTTTGAACAATATTGTTATGAAAGTATAGCTAATGTCACATTTCCACAAATTTGTTGAATTTTCTAAAGCTATGGTTACCACATTTCCAACAATTATTTGCCTTCGTTCCAAAGAATCACTGAATTTGCTGAAAAAATCAGCTTAATTAGTCTAGTAGAAATACGACAAAATACATTGAAACCCGGAAAAAATTTATAATAAGCTGAAATATGGCATGATGACTAAGAACCTTATCCTGAGCCACCAAAAAAATCCCCATATTTTGGACACGGGACTTCCCCCTTTTTCGGCTTTTAAAGTCAGCCATCTAGTGTCCAAGAGCCTTTATTATCCAACAGCCAATCCAAAAGTTGTGAAAGAGCAAACTTTTGAATAGTAACTGATTTTCAAGTTCAGGTATAAACAAATTTTCTTTGAAACTGATGACGTCATTGTTGGTGACGTCATTGCCACATTTTTGTTTTTTTAAAAATAACATACTATATTATGTATTGATGACTCAAACTGTGAATGAGAGTTAGCTGTTTGGCTCCAAACCGAAAATTGCTTAAATCAAAGTGATGATGTCACAAACGTTTTTGATGACGTCATCTCTCAAGAGTTTTAATTGTAACTTTGAAAAAGAGTGTTTGACGAAACAAAACATTGTAACACTTTGGGATTATCAGCATCATCATCATTTTGAGGTCCCAAGCCATCTTCGAGTCCTTGGCCAAGGTCTTGCCTGATCCTCCTATATGCAATGATTCAAAAAATAGTAACTAGTGTAAATCAATACGAATATGTGTCGAGCATGATAATGTATCTGATAAGAACAAAATTTCTACCGCTTTGAATGTCAGACAATATTGTTATCTTACGCAAAATAATATGCGACAAATTTTTATCAAGCATTATTTTGCAAATTTTCGATATTTCTGCAATGTCTGACAGTATTATTATCTTAATCTACAATAAACACGCTAATATTTGACAATTTGTCGCCTTTATAGTTTTTTTTTATCGTCGCTAAAGCTTGCATCTTAAACTACAATTGCAGACTAACTTTAACTTTTCAATAAACATTCACGGGCTTTCTTGATCAAACTGCAAAATGCATTATTTTATTTTAACCCCGTATTGGCAGTGGTGGGCCAATTACTGCATAAACGTAATGACACTACGTCATCAAAAATTACAGTAAAAAAGTTATAAAATTAAACTATTCGTTACTTCTCTGATTAAGTAACCAGGAATTTGTCGTTACAAAATTTCATATTACTTTGAACGAAAAGTTCAGTCAAAATGGCAATAATCTACATCACTATTTCCAATGGCGATGAACGAAAACAAACTTGGATTTCGTCCATAATCCTAGTATCATTATACAGTTATAGTTTTCATTATGCTGCCTCTTCGATACGGTTTAGTGCTCACCACTATTATTTTGATTACTGTATAACGTCTGAGCCTGGAACCCATGGTCTGAGTGAGTACAGAATTGTTTTAAAACTAAGCGGTTTTCGAATTTCGAGTCTTTTGTTTCTGCCGTCAAGGTCATATCATAACAAGCCGGCTACTGCGGCTCCTGGAGCATTGAAGTCAGATCACGCTTATGCTGTAATTCAAGAAGCAAAATCGAGCAATAAAAATTTAATGCTGTAATTAACTCCAAATTTATTGCACTTCCTCAGGTTTTGGTAAATAATTTCCAATAACTCGCTAAATATACGCTAATAATCTAAATAATACGCTTAAGGTAATTCTCACATAAAAGTACTACCAAGATAAAAAATTGAAAAAATACTATGTGATTTACCTATTTGTTGGTTAAGCGGTAACGCATTTGTCTCTGGAGCAGGAGGTTCGAAGTTCAAATCTCGGGCCGGTCAAATCGTATTGCCAACAGCTCGCCATCGCTGCCACATTTCTTTGACAGATGCTGTGTTGCCTGGGTGCAATGACGCGCAGATGGGCCTTGCCCACTTGTTCAACGTTATACAGCAAGTATAATGAAAGATTTGATCTATCACGTTTCGATAGTATTTTTTCAATTTATTATTTTGATAGTATTTCCCAGTGGAGCCGAGTTTATCGAGTGAAAAAAAGGCACGCACCATATTATTAAACTGGAAACTAACAGTTTGTCTTTTTCCCTCATGGTTTATTTGTTCTAGAATATGCCGGTTTGTCCAATCAGCGTGACTTTTTTCTTCACGGTTCACTCATTCTAGGAAAACATGTCCAATTCAATCACTCGCATGCATGTGACCGTAAAAACTTTTCCAACCAGAGCAAACTATTTTCTTCAATGCTCTTCTCTTTTTCTCTGCGCGTTTGTTTCTAGTGTAGTAATAAAGAGTTGATGATGGCACTGTGCCTGAACAATATTGCGACTCCTGGGCGGCAAAGCCTTTTTTTAGGTAGTTTACGCTCTATTTTCGACGGAAAATGCAACTCCTAAGCAGTGAAAAATTGTTTTTTTGGTCAACAAATTTCGTTGGCAGAAAATGGGGTAAAGGTTACGGCACAAAATAAATTTGGTCCAGCCTACTGGTATCACCTCCGTTTAGTTACTAAAAATATTAATAAAGTTATTGATTTGATGAAAAACAGTGTAAGTATTCGGGGGATGAATTACTATGAACAGCGTGTGCGGGGGATGAATTATTACGAAGAGTGCAAAAATCCATCAGTGACTTTACGTCAAAACTCACTTCTGGTGTTATTAGTCGAGCAGTAACGCATTCGTCTCTTGAGTGGGAGGTCTGAGGTTCAAATCTCGGGTCGGTCAAATGAGACACAATGTGGTCAACGGCTTGCCACAGCTCAACATTTCTTCGAATGGAGCTGTGTTGCCAGGGTGCAATGACGCAAAGATGGACCCCACAAATTTGTTACACCCTTCGGCATTGTGCAGCAAGTATAACGAAAGATTTACTTTAATTTATAAAGAGGTGGTTGGTGATTTTATTTGCTTTTGACAAATTTATTTTTGTTTATTATGTGTTGATTTTTTTCTTTGATATTCTTTGGAAAGAGGCTGTAGTTTTCAGCTTTTGACCTAAAAATTTATTACGCACAAAATATTTAAAAACATTACCTGTTTTGAACAAATACTGCCCTTTGTTTGTATTGATGTTGTAGGGATGACAAAAATTTTACTCATTAGCGTATATGAATGAATAATGTATTGCAATACCTACCTTTTGTTTTTGCATTGCATTAAAATTTGATACTACATGAAGGTAGATAATAATGTTAACCCAAAATACGGTAGATTACTCAGATCAATGTCTGCTAATCAAAGATACAAACCAAAACTTTTGTAAATAAAGCCTGGGCATGTTTATCATTAAGCAAACAGGCAATAAAATATCACCACCAAAATCTCCTCCTTAAAACCAGTGAAACTAAAAAACTTGACGGTATATTTTCTATTATAGCAATTTTGTTGCATGAGCTTTATTAATGATTGAGATCATCTTAGACAAAACTAGCACTACATGTATAAACCATTCTAGCACGCAGAAAAACATGCAGCACATGGTATGATTGACTCTGCGTCATTCTCAACAAAAAACAACTTTTTTGATTGGCTGGAGGTATAAAATAAGTAGCCAGTCAAGCGTTTCTACTAGATGATAATATTTACAAAGTAATTTGTAATTAGCAATTTTGACAACTCTAGAAAAATAGGCTAATAAAATTACCACCAAAGTTACTTTTTTGAAAAAGTAGTGTCATTACCGCAAAAATTACTAAAAACGTAATTTGTTACAATAGCAACTCGTTAATGCTCACCACTGCCTATTGGGAGGTCTAAATTTTATCCGCTTGACTACTACACCAGAGTTTTACTGACAACACAGTTTTTGACTTTAAATTGAGAAAATTAACAATATAATTCTTCCCAAGTTTAATGCTAGCAAAAATAAAAGTTTGCAATGTTTCATTTGGTCAAACACTGTTTCAAACTAACAGTCAAAACTCGTTACAGAAGATGTCATCAAAAATGTTTGTGATGTCACCACAAACGTTTGTGATGTCATCAACTTGATTTAAGCAATTTTTGGTTTGGAACCAAACACCTACCTCTCACTTACAATTCGAGCCAGCAATACGTCATTTTTTCTAAAACTTTGGCAATGACGTAACCAACAATGACGTCATCGATGTCTAAGTAAATTTTTTTACACCTGAACATGAAAACAAAGTATTATTCAAAAATTTGGCACTTCTACAACTTTTGGATTGGTTGTTGGATAGTAAAGGCTCTTGGACACTAGATGGCAGGCTTTAAAAGTCGAAAAAGGGGGAAAGTCCCATGTCCAAAACATGGGGATTTTTTTTTTGGTGGCTCAGGACATGTTCCTGAGTCATCCTGCCAAATTTCAGTTTATCACAAATTTTGTCAGAGTAAAAGCTATCTCTACCGGACTATAATGGGAACACTGGCCTACTGTAGTGTTCATGTTTGGTTTAGGTTTGAAGTTGGTATTTTACTATATATACATACAGGTATGTAAGCTACTGTACGATACACTTCTACTGTCAACATTAATTGAAAAGGTTGGTTCTAAAATGTGACCAATTCATTTTATAAAGTAGTGCATATTGCTTTTTGTCAATAGGCACATAGGCCTACTATACGGTATAATGTACATAACGCATTTTGAAAAAAGTATAGATTTAATTTTAAAAACGGTCTAGCATAGAGCAGTTAGAGGTTTACAGTTTATCAAACTTTGACATAAATTCTGAATTAAAGACACTACTGTAGACTACTAACCAGTATGCTTACATTTTTTAACTACCAATACTCAATGGTAGCTACTTTTTCCAAAAAATCTCTTTTCTGCTAAGGGCAGAGCCTTAGGCCCCTGTTTGTGATACCGATACATTTGAGTTGCATTTCGGATTTGTTAAAATTTGCTCACCACATCTCTCATTTTTAAAACTTTTTAGGTGCGGTTTTAGTGCTAACCCTTTAGCAAAATTCTGATTATGTGCCAAACCAGACCCCCTGCTTCTGATCTTTCATTTTTTGTCCCATAAACATTCCTCTTTTCAAAAGTTTCTGATGACGTCATTGCATGTAAATTTTGGTTTGGTAACCCTTAATCCAAAATCCTCTTTACATCTATACATTAACTGATTAAGCCCTTTGCAACGTGCATACCAGATACTGGTACCAGTCGTCATAGATGGGCACGATCTTGAAGATCAAGATCGTGATCTTCAAGATCACATTATTTTAATGATCTGACTTTGATCTTCAAGATCCCATTTTTTGTGTGATCTTGATCTTGAAGATCAAGATCACTTACATTTTCAAATGTCGAGTAAAGTAAGCATTGCCGAGGCCAGGTTATGTGATATTTTGAAGCTATTTCATGGCTCCTACATGAAATGGAGTCTAAACTGGGGAGGAGTTTAATGGAAGGAGCAGATGGAGTCTAAAAAAATTCTTTTACTTTACTGTTTATGATCTACGATGTTAATGTCATAAAATATACAATGTCATGAAAAAGGATTTTGTTCTTGACCGGCGGAATGTCTGAGTGGCCAACGCATCCGGCTTCAATGGAAAATCTTGTGCGGGAAACCGGGTTCGATTCCCACATCAATTAAATCTAATACTAATTGCCAATGGCCAGCCACTGTAGTGACGTTAAATTGTGAGCCCGTAGCGTTTTGAAGCAGAGATGGGCCTCGCAAGCTCGCGGCACCCATAAAGGGTATTTAAGCGAGTAAGGCCTAATGAAGATTTGATACTTTTGAGTTGTTATACAAAACTAGCAAAAGTAATCTAAAAGGGTTTTTGTGACAATTTAAATTACTAAAATAGCTACAAAAAGTTTGTCAGTGTCAAATGTCATATGTTATTAGTGAAATCAGCACTGCCATTGCCCATTGATAGTCAATACTGATACAGCATTTAACATTTATAGCTTACCTCCCCCTCTCCATCATCACCGCAACCTCTCTTTGAGTACTAAAAGTAAAGTGATCTTGATCTTCATGGTCACAATCTTGATTTTGATCTTCAAGATCACAGTGTTTGGGTGATCTGATCTTTGACCTTCAAGATCACATTTTTGTGATGATCTGATCTTGATCTTCAAGATCACCAAAAGGTGGTGATCTTGCCCATCTCTGCCAGTCATAGCATCTTTGTATACCGTACCGTCGTCGGGGGTGACTTTGATCACCCGTCTAACTTCAAGTGCTCTGATCTACTACCACATTACCGTTCCATCTTTCTCTATCGACTGATCGTAACACTCTGTGGCTGAGCTTTCTTATGACACATTGCTTTTTTCGATTAGTGTCACGTGATGTGAGCATACTGCCACCTAATGCTTGATCAAAGTCACCCCGTGCCAGGGGTGACTTTGATCACTCATATAAAACTGCCGTTTTATCAAAGTAAACTCATCTGAATGATGACTTTGTTCATTTTTAAGTTTTTTAAAAAGTTGTCGGGGACTAAAATTTAGTTTTCAATTGGATTGAAGTACAATTACAGGGGGTTTGCTTCTGGTAATAGCCATCTCACATCTGCCTCGGGTTTGGGAGGGTAGGGGTTCGATTCCTTCAGAACCAATCAAATATATAGCTCTTGTTGGGGTCAATATTAACTCGCAACCACTATTACGTTGCTCATTTGCGCTAGGTGGCTTGATAATGTGTGTTCGATTTCAAAAAAGAAGACCTGAAGACTAGCTATACCAAATTTAACAAAGGAAAGTGAAGACTGACAAGGGAAAGTGTACCACGTTGCTAAAAGTGCTGCCAAGTATTGTTTGATTATTTGCTTTATTTTTGTTTTGCATTCACGTGGTAGGCTATTAATCTCCATTTGCGTTGAAGTGGCGAGCCGCCACGTTCTAAAAGCCAAAATTGGCGCCAAATGAAATTTTGGCGATAAAAATAGTAATCACGTGACCAAGCAACTGAATCACGTGACCAAGCAACCACACATAACTCCAAGTACAATGTGACGTTACATGGACAACGGATTTTGCAATTTGTAGTTGTTTTCTGGGAAAGATCAAAGTCACCCCAGGTGATCAAAGTCACCCCGCTGATCAAAGTCACCCCCGACGACGGTAAGTATTATTACGTGCACTGTCACGAGTAGTTGCTTAGCTAATAGTATCATTGCAAAGGCAAAAAGGTTAATATCAATATTATATGTTACATTTAGTCGAAAAGTTCTTTGGTAGGCCTTTGGAAGTGTGAAATGGATAATAGTAGAAAAGTTTAGTTTTTAGAATGCAACTGTGGAATATGGAATGGAATTGGAAATGGACAAAAACTGCCTGTATGGAACAGAGGTGAAGCCCTCGGGGGCACATTTTGAACTTGAAGTCCTATGCCTCGAAGGTCAAGTCCTGGGCCTCGGAGCCCCAAGTCCTCAAAAATTGCCCTGTCCTCGGCTTGAGTACAGCACAATTATTGGATTGTTAAAATTGTGTAGATGGCCTGAAAAATGTTTTTGAAGACCTTTTTTTCGGAAAACACTTGCGCCTGTGTTCTTGGTTTCGAGCATTCCTGTCCTTGGCCTTGGATTTTTTTTGTGTCCTTAGCCAAGAGTCTTGTGTCTTCGACTCACCTCTGGTATTAATTATCTCCCATTCCATACCATGCCCTGGTTCTAATAGGCCTACCGGTACGTGGTTGTCTACAGTACCGATATTTTTAAACAGTACATCCGATTGTAGCCGAATCTCCTTCCGCCCATCGCCATTTTAATTTTCAGAAAAATCTGCCTAAAGTCACGAATCCCTACCCTACCTTTCAACATTAACCTTGCAATTGAAGAATTGAAGCCCGTTGAAGCTGATTCTGGTGAGGAGTAATGTAAAATCCATTCCATGTTAGACCGGAGACGATAAACTTTTTCGTAGTCACAAAAAATACCGATTCTCAAGCTTAAAAACTAAAATTACGAGATTCAGAAGAGGTACCGTACACATAAGTGGCGGAGCCCTGGGGCCAAGAGGGCCCAGAATCTTAATATATGTGTTTGCAACTAAAGGGGGTAACGTATCCCGGGTGTAAAGCATTCATTTAGCCTAGATTTATGAGCGTAGACGTAGCCAGACGGAGGGGCCGAGGCCCCCCTAATTGAAATGCCATCAATGATAAAAATGTGACAAAGAATCCTTGTTTCTTCAGTTTCAGCTTCTTTTAGCATCTTCGCGGACAAAAATAATTAATAATAATTTTGAAAAATTGAAAACCAAGGGGCCCGGGCAGAGGCGTCGCTAAGAATAGTGGCACCCGGGGCGGGATTTCGTGGTGGCACCTTTTATCGGCCAAAAATAGGTGAAGACAAAAAAAAAAAAAAGGTCTTCGCTGCAAAACGAGTTGGTTTTCAGTCCGAAAGTATGTGATGACCAAAAAAAGAAAAGATCTTTGCCTATCAATCAGTGGGTTTTCTGTCTCAAAAGAAAAAAACCCAAACGGCGTCACCCCAAAATGGTGACACCCGGGGCGGGCCGTACCCCCCCCCCCACCTCGCTAACAACGCCACTGGGCCCGGGCCCCTTTAATTTTTGCCATTCAATTCAAATGTACAACCCAGGTGAAGTTGAGGTTTTTTTTTTCTAAAAGTTGCTACCTCAGGCAGAGGCGCCGCAGAAATTTTTTTAGGGGTGGGGGACAAGCGACGTATCCATTACTTATTGGATTAAATAAAACCTTACAGCTGCAACCAGGGTTTTGCTAAGTGGCTTGAACCAAAAATTAAAATGATCCTGTTCAAAACATGTTGCAATTGGGCGACATGTAGAGCAAACTGTTGCAATTCAAGTGTATTATGGACGGGGGTTTGGGGGCTTAGCCCCCAGCCGCTTGGCAATATTCGCAATTTCTTTTAAAAAATATCATTTTAACGTCATTTGGATCACATTTCGAACGTTTTAACGTTTTTAACGTAAAAACGTTCGATGTATCATTTTAACGTCATTTGGATCACATTTCGAACGTTTTTAAGGCCATTGGAAAGAAGAAAGTTGCTGAGATCAGGAGTCTACTTGAAATTCCTAAATTGCTCATCCCTTTCAGCCCTGTGTAATTGCAAATCAAATTCAAACCACGTTTAAACACATGTATATGCAAGTTAATCCTATTCAGCGGGTCAGTGTGTCGATGCGACACAAAAAAATTTCAGAGCGAAATTTTTTGGTAATATCCTTATCCAAAAATCTTGAAATTTCAATCATGACTTTTCCTGAAATTTACTCGAGTGTGTGATGGTGAAATTTTTGCTTTCAAAAAATTATTGTTTTAATGCAATTAATGATTTGTTGAACTCGACCCTGTGCTTTCAGGCAAATATCAAACATTCGAGCTGCCAAAATCAAATTTAAATGCCTGGGCACCGGCGAATTCTTTCACACTGACTGGTTTTGGTCGATTTTCAAGAAATTCGTCATTTACGTCGTTTTGAGGCAAAGACATCGTGCTTAGTCATGAACGTAAACGGCTGCGCATTAGGTACCGAAATTTACGACCCACAGCGACTCTTTATTTAGGAGGTTTAGAAATATGTTGAGGTGGTGATCAATTCTAATCGCGATGATTCATCAAAAGTAGAGGTGGGCAAAGCGCAATTAGAAGCGCAAAACGCAACTTACGCTTCCTCCGCAATTGCGTAAACTGCGTTGCGCTTTAGTTCGTTATTTTGAAACATTGCGGAAGTTGCGTTGGGGAATAAAGCCTTTAAAAATCGTTGCGCTTTCAAAATTTTTTTCGGTTAAAAGCGCAATTCTGTGCATTGAATTTAATTTTCAGTGGTGGAGTCGAGGACACTAGGCTCGAGGCCAAGACCAAGACCAAGGACACAAAAAAATTTCGAGGCCAAGGACAGACCCTCTCGAGGCCAAGGCCAAGGACCAAGGACACAGGCGCAAGTGTTCTAAAAAAAAGAAGGTTTTCAAAAAATTTTTTCAAGCAATCTCACAAATAGAGGTCTTCAGAAATTTTTTTCAGGCGAAAAAGGTCTTCAAAAATTTTTTTTCAGGCGATTTCCACTTGAGGAAAACCAAAAAAGGTCTTCGCAAATTTTCTGCGAGGTTTCTGGCGCTTTCCAACAAAATTTCAACGGTTCAAAAAATAGTGCTGTCCTCAAGCCGAGGACTTAGGCTTCGAAGCCAAGGCCAAGGACTTCAAAATGTGTCCTCGAGGCCAAGGACGTCCTCGAGGACTCCACCTCTGTTAATTTTGCTCCATTTCCATCGTAATATTGATAAATTTCGAGCTTGTTTAGCAAAATATTTACTCTTTTTCTGTCTAAAATTGCAAAAAACGCAGTATTTGCATTGTGTTGTGAAATTTTGATTGCGGAAGTTAGGTTGCGCTTTAACTTGATACGAAAATACCGTTCCGCAATTGCGGAATTGCGTTGCGCTTCAACTGAATCAAAAAGTTCATTGCGGAAGTTGCGTCGCGCTACAAAAGGCAAAAAAATTAAATTGCGCATTTTGCGCAGCGCTTTTACTGGTTGAAAAGTTCGTTGCGCTTTGTTGCGTTAGGCTTTTGATATAATGTTGTTTGTGCCCACCTCTAAAAAGCGACAATGCTTCGTTTCATAAGAATCACAGCATAAGGCATTTTGTAAACTAATCTAATTTTGTATTCTGACTATTCTAACTAACACAAAGCGCCCGCATTGGATTTGAAGCGAAAAAAACATTGTTTTAGCAGTAGGTGGTTAGCTGTTACTCTGCAACTGTATGACATTGACAAATAGTCTGTAGCTTTCTCATGAACATTTTCATGGTTCAAAGTAAGCTTTTGCTCTTTCATATTCGATCGTTTCCAATAATTTTGACAATTTCAACTACCTTACTATTAACTAGCTTTTTTGCTCAGTGAAAAACATGGCGTATAATGTAAACAGTTCATTTACTTTTACTTTTAACTGCAGTTTGTGCCAATAAAAGAACATTGAGAAACTCGATCAAATAATGAAAAAAATCGTGCTATAAATTGGTGAAAAATTTTCCCCAAATTCAGGTAAAGACCAAAAAAAAAGGTCTTCGCCTTCTAGTGCGATTTTTGTGCTTTCAAATTGGAGTGAAGACAGAAAAAAAAACAAAAAAGCTTTACTGCAGCTGGATGGAATAATCGACCGAAAATTGGAAAATTATCAGCTACACTTTTCGTTCAAACGTTCAGAATGCTTACTTTTAGTGGGCAGCGCTGAACTTTCATTAGGGGGACCCGTCCCTCCTACTATTTAAAGGCGGTGAATCATCCAGCCAATTCCGGTGGTTTACAATAGCTAAAATTGAACCATAATTTTTGATATTTTTTGTTTTAATTTTGGGGCTGCGGTTGCAAAGATATTCAACAAGTACAAAAAGATGTCCCCCCGAAAAAAGTTTTTGGAAACTCTGAGTTTTGTTTTTCCCGCCAAAACCACAGTTCTCTAAACTATTAGGCCTACTGTAATCTTATTAAACTATTAGGCCTAACTATCTCTAAACTACTAGGCCTAATAGTTTAGAGTTAGTTAGGCCAAATTATCTCTAAACTATTTTGAAATAAACTATTTGGAAATAAACTATCTCTAAACTATTAGGCTTACCACAGTTCTCTAAACCATTAGGCCTACTGTGGTTTTGGCGGGAAGATCAAAACTCAGAGTTTCCAAAAACTTTTTTCGGGGGACATCTTTTTGTATTTGTTGAATATCTTTGCAACCGCAGTCCTAAAATCAAAACAAAAAATATCAAAAATTATAGTTCAATTTTAGCTATTGTAACCCACTGGAAATGGCTGGATGATTCACCGCCTTTAAGTTCTGGTTGTACGAGTATTGTCTTCGGAAATTGTCAGAAATTAAAAAATAAGATTCAATTTCCTATGGATGCGATTTTGCAAAGCGACCTATTATACACAGTGATGGGCACAGCGGCGCTGTTTATCAGTAGCGGTAGCGGCAGCGCCACTGCTTTTTTTTGTCACCAGCGTCCAGCGAAAAGCGGCAGCGCCGCTGTTTTTTCAGTCAAAAAAGCAGCAGCGCTTTAGCGCTGTTTTTTAAACAAATTTTCTGCCGCTGCCGCTACTGCTAATAAACTTCTTCCAAGACTTTTTTTCGATTTAAATTTTTGCGCGTTACCGTTTGGAGTCTTTACAATTCTTTCTTTCACTCTGCTCTTGCTACTACATTATTTTAGTTTAGTAGAACAACTTATTGCCTTTTATTTTTTATTTCCTATTACAGCCCCAGCATTTCCTAAGGATGCGATTTAACCGATCGATGGTCGAGTGGATAGAGCGTCTGCCACCGATGCGGTAGACTGGGGTTCGATTCCCGGTCGGGTCAAACCAAAGACTATAAAAATTGGTATTCACAAGCTTCCCTGCTTGACGTTCAGCAATTAAAGGGACAGCGTGAAGCTTCCATCCTGTGTGGTAGACAGATGGGCAGGTGGCAGCTTGACTCGAAGACCGAAAAGTTTCTTCGATGTCTCCTGGCCAAGGCAACTTGGTGAATAAAATGTAATTACAATTACAATTGCATTCAGTATCTCGGTGTGCGTTGTAAAAAATGTGGTTGTACTTTTTGTTGATATTGCTGATAAGCGTTTACAGCTCTAATAGCAACAAAACATTCGGATTCGCTACGGAATCAAAAGATATAGGTGGGCGGAATACAGAAAGATAAAGTTGTCCGCAATTCTTGCTATTCCAATTTATTTCTGGTTCTGGTTATAATACGCGTTTAGGTTGTTGGAGATTTGGCCTGTAGGAAAAGTAAAACCTCGCGTAAAGTGAATCGATGAAAGATCCTATACGTGGAAGCCAAACTGTATTAGTATAAAACTAACTTACTTGTCTTCCAACAATAGCTTGGTGCCGCCCTTTTTTTTATAAGAACGATTAAATTTTGGTTCGAGACTGACTGTCCTTAAATTTTCACGAATTTTCCGCCACATTTGTTGGTTAAAAAAATAAGTAAATAAATGATTACCGTAAGCCAAACTAACCATGCTTTTTTGTCTTCAATATCCTCTGCATGTATTAACGTCTGACGTGGTGTCGCTACTTCCTTTTCCTGACTCTACGTGTTATTATTGTGTTACCATGCATTTGCTATTATTGTGGTGGTCAAGAATAAAAAAAGAATGAATGAATGAGCATACAGTAGAGCATAGGCGTAGCAAGGATTTTTCATTGGGAAGGGGGGGCAAAATACAAATCACATACAATAACGTCATCACAAATTTTCAAAAAAGGAACTTTTTGTGGGAAAAAGATATCGTAAAGTGGAAGGTCAGAAGCCGAGGTCTGGTTTTGGCACTTAACTAGGATTTTGCTAAAGGGGTAGGGTTTAAACCCAAAGCTAAATAGCAAAAATGTCTAAAGCGGGAGACGCGTCGAGTAAACTTGTGTAACTCAAATGTATTCCCAGCTGCAAAACGATTTTTTGGAAAAAAAAGCTATTTTACTGCCATTGGATACATTTCGCACGCGTTCAGAGCCATTTGAAAGAACTAGATTTTTAACATATAAAAGTCAATTAAAATATTAAACTGTTCAATTCTCCTTTTACTTACAATTTACTGTAAGTCCAAAGCACATTTAAAATCTTGCATCTTGGTGTTAAATTTTGTAGGTGATTTGGCCCAAATAGGGGGAAGTTAGGCACATTGCCTCCTGCAATATTTTAGCAGTAAAGGATAATCCACTCAAAGATTGTCCTTAGAGACTTTCGTTTTTGCATGAAAATAAGCAGTAATAAGAGTATATGTACGGCCAGGAGGCCGGGCCTTCTCCATTCAAACTCAATAATTTGTTCAGTGAGCATTTCCCCCAGTTATTTTTTTGAAAGTATTTTTTCGCGTAAAAACTAGTGAAGAGAAAGAAAAATGGTATAATACATGGTTGGACCTACTTGCCGGCGTGTTATTGCCAGGGCAGGATTTACATTGCATGGAGCCTTTGGTACTTGGGGGATTTTCGCAACATCTTCTGCTAAATATAGGTAAAAATCAAATAAATGTCTTACCATCTGAGCACAGGGCACCTGGCACTGTGCCATATCGTAAATCTGGCACTGGTTATTGCATTATGTCCATAAAAAGAGTTAGATGAGGGCCTAACGTGGCAACTTTTAGGACAAAAGCCCTTAATTTCACCCAGATTATACATGTAGATTCATGAGCTGGTTGCCAAAATTGAATTGAGTGGTTTGGGCCCCCTGGTCGTCAATTTATTGTTAAATACTTTTGTACACGTGTACTGTTGTACGCAAAGATGCTAAAAGAAACTGAAAGTGAAAAACATAAGACATTTTGTCCCATTTTTATCCTTGTTGTCATTTAAATTCGGGGGGGGGGGGGGGGGTGGCAGGTTTTGCTACGCCTATGTCTGAGCGCTGGGCCCTGGCACTGTGGCATATAGCAAAATCCAACCCCGGTTTTTGCATTACGTTCATAAAGAGGTGGGATGAGGACCTGAGGTAACAACTTTTAGAACAAAACCCTTAATTTTACCCGGGTTATACATTTAAAGTGGTTGGAAAAATTGAATTGAGGGGCCTCGGGCCCCTGGTCCTCAATAATACAGTTAATTACTATTGTACGCCTGCACTGCTGCACCCAAAGATGCCAAAAAGAAACTGAAAATGAAGAAACAATAGATTTTTTGTCATTGGTGGCAATTTAAATGGGGGGGGGGGGGGGGGGGCTGGCCTCCTGCCCTCCTGGCTACGCCTGAGTAAAGTTTATGTTTGACCACAGTACAAAAACCTGATATTTGGCAGAAAATCACAATGGCTATACAGTGAAAGCCATGAAAGCTTTGCTGATTGCGTAACAATAAGTTGCTCTACGGCTTTGTTCTTAATTATATTTTTCATGCTGAAGTTAGCATCGCTCATACACTACTTTCTTTTGACATTGTGCGCAAAAACGAGCCTTGTGTTTTTATAAAACCGTTCCTATGATGAAAAAAGCTAGTTTTGGAGACGCTACACCACGGTTACTCTAAAATTCGAAATGTGCCCTATTTAGGCCGAGGCCTATCTCATAGCGAAAGTATTTTTTAAATAGAACAAATAAGAAACATTCCAAACAGAAAGGAAGCAATGTTATCAATTTTTAGGAGCTCAATAAAAATAATTGTTTTCTCTTTACATGATTGCTGATGGAGAGATTCAGATCTAGAATCAAACCTAGACCGAAGAAGTACAAAATGACGATTTTGTAGAAAAAAACAGTGATATTTTAGAGCTTTTAAAAAATTATTGATTAATTTTGGAAAAGCATTCCATGTTTCATAATTGTTTTCTCTTTTTTCGTTCAACTTATCCTTTTTTCGATTTATCAGATGTTCTTTTACTGAATAACAAGTCACCGCATATGAAGTGCTATCGGTTAGATTAGTTCATAAAAAAGGAATCTTCATTTCTTTTTCTTCACATGGGCATGTACTACAATAATATTGTCTTGATGTTGACCCAACACTGCAACATTAGTTATATCTCTGACACAAAACAACCAGGTTTGGTATCAATTCTAGAATAACATTTGAGATGCTGGGTTTCCGATAAATTTATGAAAAGAATGTCGAAAAATTAATGCAATAAGCAAAAAGACAACGGGGTGCTGCAGCGTCCAGCGGCAATAAGGAGTCCGCCGTTAATGCAGATAAATTGATCTTGAATTAAAAATGATATTTTGTGTTTGGAATTTTTTCAATTCTGAAATTGTTAAAACTATTGATAAAACAGCCAGGGGTTGGCAATCTTTTTTTATGCTGCGGACCGGTAAAAAACGAAAAAATTTTCCCGGACCGGCTTTCGAAAACAAAAATGTTTGGCAGTAAAAATCTAAGCAGTAGCATAGCCAGGGGGGCTGTAGCCCTTTCCCCACTGGGCTGTCGACCAAAATGCAGACTAAGGAAAATACCACATTTTTTAGCACTTCTGAGGTTGTCTTTTGGACTAGAATAGACTCAAAAATGATTTAAAGCATATTTTGAAACGTTTGTTTAGGTGGGTGGGGCTAATTGGTCAAAAATGAAACTCATACTGTAAATCAGAAAAAAAAATTGAAAAATGGCCAAAAAGTGATATTCAAATTTGATCGCTCATTGAAAAATGTTTAACATAGGTTTTATCAAAACAATGTATAAGCTCAGAAATAGGGGGGGGGGCGCTACTTATTATTAGATAATTACCAATCACTTCTCTCAAATTTTCTTCCTTTACTCCCCCTTAATTATATTGTTCTCTATAAAATATAGACGAAATAGATTACTCCTTGAGAGTTTTATTAAACCACCGGTATAGGATTTTATGATTTCACAGCTTGTGGATAAGAGAACTGACATTCTAGCAATAGCTACCTCCCACAAAGCCCATTTATGCAACTAGTATGATCATGTTTTTTTAATGCTAGTTTCTATGTCACGTTTTAATTGCATTGATTTTTTTACAAAATAAACCTAAAATTATGTTATTTTTGCCCTCCAAAAAACAAAAATTTCGAGCGCTGGGGGCTCCGTCCACCCTCATGCCTCCGCGGTTTGCCCCCAGACCCCCGTAACAGCCCCCCATAGCCGATTTTTGGCTACGCGCTTGAATGTAAGTTTGCTGCAATGCTAAGGGAACTGCAGCAAATTCAACTGTTTGATGTAAATTGATGAATGATATTTACATTGCTACGGTAAGAAAATTGGGTTATAGTAATACTTTCTGTAAACTAGAATTATTTCATCGCAAGATGTTACGAATATATTCTAAAGTATTTAAGCCGGAAAATATACGGACCGGTAATGAACTCTCCAAGGACCGGCTCCGGTAGTTGCCGACCACTGATTTATCGCATTTATTTACTTCAGCGTCATTATATTTTAGCATGCGCATTATAACGATAAAGAAGCGTACCGCCAAAATGACGAACCGTGTAAACAACAAATAAGTTTTTGAAATGTGCTGAAACGTTTGACTTGATTTCGTCTTACAAATTTAATTTTAGACATATCGCAATAATGATGAAAATATTATAGTAATTATACACATTTTTTGTAACTTGCTGTTTCTTGTATTTTGTGGCGCTTTTTCGTAACATCGTATGCGTTTCTTTTCATATCCGAATCAGAGTTATTATTCGAGCTCAATTGAGTGCAGCTTATCAGTTTGAAATTATTTTAGTACTGCAGTAATTTACACGAATTTAAAATTTTTGAATGAAAAACTTGAAAACCAAGATTTCTAGATATCGTAGATCATAACAAACTTTAATGCAAATGAAATAGTAGTGCCTCCATCAGATAATCTTTTCCCATAAAAAAATTGTATAATGCAAATTAAAAAAAAAAGAAACGAAAAGAAACCGGAAAAATACGGCGTAATTATTTGTGTTCCAATATTGTTAATTCGTAATATTCGACTTATGGTGCTTGTTTTATGTTGCGATAACTATATCTACCTATAAGAGTTGGAAGCGTTTGTAAATCTATATTGTGAAATAAATTAACTTATTCTGCATGCACACAGGTAGACTGATGAAACGACGGATCACATTTAACAGTATATGTCTTTTTGCAATGACAATTAATGCCACAGTATAATATTGTGGACACAACAATGCTTTTCAAAAAAATTAGCTATTGGTATTTCTTAGTTCAGTGGTAGTGAATGGAAAGTTCGAAATAATGAATCAAAACGCCTCTGAATTTAGACCCCAAAAAAGTTACAGTAATTCCACTTCCTCACACTATTGAAATAGCATAGCATACTGTTACACTGGTTCGGAGTACAAACTGCCGAAACCAGTTTCATTATACAAGTTCACACTTTTATTGTACGCAACTTCTGTAATGCTATAGTAACACCACGGTAAACGAACTATTCATTTAGAAAAAAAATTTAGAACAACGCCTGTCTCAGCTTAAAAAAAAACGACAGATTTGCTCAACGAGTTTGTAAATAATTAGCAAAATTTTCTCGGCTTTTTTTTATTGCCATGGTTGCTTTGTTTGTCTAACTAACAGTATAATCATAATCTGCTGTACTGTGCATAAAAGACATCAATTTTAATCAAGTTACAATAAATTTCTGTCATTTTATTCCGTAATAAAATTTAGAACAAATTATTTTTCATTCATTCATTCATTCTTTTTATTGTTGACCACCACAACAATAGCAAATGCATGGTAACACAATAATAACACGTAGAGTTAGGAAAAGGAAGTAGCTACACAACGTCAGACGTTAATACATGCAGAGGATATTGAAGATAAAAAAGCGATTTTTATTTGCATGGTAGCTACATCTGTCACACCAGTTTTGTATACAATGTAGGCCTAATCAAGAATTAAATGAGACTGAAAATTCGTGAAAATTTTAGAACAGATAACCTCAACGCAAAATTTACTGGATCTTATAAAAAAATTTACTGCATTTTACTGCAACGACCGCATACATGTAATGGTAGTAAAAATTTTCATACCCAAAACGTTGGATGATTAACGATTCAATACGGAACCCACATGCGCTAATAGCACTTTTGCATCATCATTAGCGAAGATGGCTTTTTGGATCTTTCGTATTTTGTGCATGATGTAGTGTGGTAAATACTTGCCGGACTTGGCGAAAATGGTTAGAGTTGAGAGAATCGAACTTCAACTTTATGAATCGAAGTTCGATTGGTTTTAGATAGAGTTTGTATAGTTTTTACGGTGCACAAAAATCAATTTAGGATATAGCTTGATTAGGAGTTAATTTTGTTTTAATATTACAAACAAATTAATTTTAAAATAAAAGCAGTAACAATACTATCGTAGTATTTTTTTTTAGCAAACATTATAGATTTTTGTATATAGATTTTTTTTATCAATACTACAGATGGTGTATTTCTTGTAAATCAAAAACTCGTTTCGTACCGCAACGAAATTGTTTCTAAATTTCGTGCAACGACAAATAAATCGTCGTCTACAGAAAGATAAAAGCAAAATTTTACCGTAATATTTAGCATACAGTAAGCAACTTGTGAATATTAAAATAGATCGGTCGAATTTCGACCCTCAAATTCAATGGTTTGTAAAATTGTGATTAATAAACTTTTTGTTGTTGACAAATTTTTTACGTGGGTTTTACGTAAAGCCCGTCATCAGCGATACTGAAACTGCGCGAGTCCCTGGTTTCCTGCTAATTTTGTGATCGATGAGGCCAAAAATTAGCGAAAAATAGTGATTTTGGTCACTTTTGATTAACGCAGGATTTGCAAAAATGCACATCTGATAGCTTAACAAACTTAAGCTCCAAGCATTTTTGAATAAATCGTTTGTCTAATTGCGAAGGAACTACGCAAATAGCTTATTTCGTTCAAAAGCGTTTAAATATGATTGTGCCGGAACGACACAGTGTCCCGCTATTAGGATCAATTTTGAGGGCCTGTAAACTAGGATTAAGTGACTTGGATGAGGAGAAAGGGAGGCTAAGCTCCTATAGCCCCTTTGGTTGCGCCACTGACTGCAACCTAAATTTTGTAAAAAGAGGGGGCTTGATTAACCTAAAAATTTAAATGTTTTGCTTGAAAAATGCCTCAATTGACAGCGTGCCGAGCAAACTGGTGCAACTAAAGCATATCACAGACCGGGGTCTGGAAGCAAAACCTTAATTGCAGGGGAATTTTTGTGATATTTCAGAAAAAAATTCATTTTAACGCTATTCGAATCAAATTTCGCATCTTTTGAAAGCCATTTAAAAAACTAAATTGCTACAATTTGAAAGCCATAATAGCTCAGCCCCTTTAAACCCCTACGTTACTCACAGGCAGGGTTGGGAATCGATACTCAAAAATGTAAAGATTTAATCGATATTCGATAGTTCATCAAAAAGTAAAGAATAATTCGATTTCGATGGCACTTCAAAAAAGTAAAGAATAAAGAATACCATAATCGATATTCGATTCCGGGTATTTGGGAAAATGATAGATGGAGAGCGATGGAACATGCAGACGCTTTTCGCTCACTCTAGCAATAAGCATCAAAGTATCGGAGTTCCTTGCTCAAATCTCAATCAAAGCAGTCAGACAAACAACAGAAAACGAGCCAATTACAGCTTCCAGATCATAATAAAATATGGAAGACTATAAATGGTTTCAGCTGTCTAAAACCAAGAAATGCAAGAGGTAAATGTAACAATTAGGCTATCAAAGCAAATCTACTCACCAGAAATCAACTTACTAACGTTACACAAAGAGGTTTAAACAATTAAACTTCTAAGAAATACTAGGCCTATCAGATTTTTATTACTGCCTTTACTGAAAATAACGCAGTTACAGTTCACTTGTTTTATTTATGAGTTCAAATTACCAGAGTCCCCTGCATAGCAAGTAGGCAGTATCGTCTTAGCCTCTAGCGTCTAGTCTGTCACCTACATCATAGCACTATGCCTGCATTGACAATCACTGCTGGCCTAAAAATCACTCAACTGTATCGGAAATACAACTCCGCTTATATAATTAATTAATAATTCTCTTCGGAGTGTTTGCTCGTTTGCTGTTGCATAGCTTTCTGAAAAAAAAAATCGAATATCGTTTTAACCTGAAAAAAACTAAAGAAAACAGCATATTCGATACTCATTCCAAAAAGTAAAGGATCTGGTGTATTCGATTGAAAAAAAGTAAGGAATATCGCAATCGAATATCGATTATAATCGATTTTTCCCAACCCTGCTCACAGGTTAGTCCAAAACTCGTTGTAATTAAATAAATTAAATGCTGAATAGGCTTTCCTATACTTCTTTTTTCTTATGAAGCTTACGTTAAGCATTTTGCATTAAGCGATCAATTTTGACTGCTAGTATTAAGCCATGTTTTGAAGTTTTTATCGATTAGTTTTTAAGCTAAATTTTTGACAAGAAAGTTAGTATCACCCCCCTCCAAAAAAAATATATATATATTGATAATAATAAATGTTTCAAAAGTGGCCTTGATTCACTTTAGAGGCCATATCACTGCAAAAGACTGCCTCAGAAGGGTAAAAATTGTGGCATTTTCCTTATCGTGCTCTTTGGTCGACAGGACAAAGCAAGGGGGCACAGCCCCCTGGCAAAGCTATTGATTACAAGTTTGGTTTTGATTTTGGTTTTGAGCAAAATTAATTTAATGGCGGAGTAATTATTATTTTAGTGTTTATGCAAGCACCGCGTAAATTTGAAATATTACGCATTGTATTGTATTTAGATTCTGATAAGAACTCGATGACAGATGCTGAAACATTTGATAAACGTTTGATATTAATTATTTAATCAAACAAGTTGATGCTCAATCCTAGAGTGTTGCTAACGCTCGCTTTTAAGAAAATGCTGTATGATAATTCACGCAAGATGGGCAATCCTGTTCCTCTTGCCCCCAGTGGTGTTGCTATGGATGGTGACCTTTGGGGTGGAAATTCATGGTGTCACCTTTCACAATGTATAGTTGCAAAAAGTTACACTTTAAAGATAGCGATACTGCTTCATTACTCTAGATAGCGGTTGTTGTTTGACTAGATCAATAAATTCTCATAGTAGGATTTTAAAACTTGGAAGCATGAGCAGTACACGTTTAGTATCAGACGCCTAACCAGAATTCTGCAATGGTGGGAGGGGCTGTTCCGGGGGTCTTGGAGCTCCGTTCCCATCCGCTGGAGGCCATCGGGGGCTGGGAGCGGAGCCCCCTGTGCAAAACATGATTAGACTCAGGCGCGTAGCCAGACATCTGCAATGTGGGCTGTTTTTTGAGGTCAAATTTTGTACTTTTTTGCAAAATTTACTTATTCGCTCGAAAATTTTGTACTTGATTAGACTCAGGCGCGAAGCCAGGCATCTGCAATGTGGACTGTTTTTTGAGGTCAAATTTTGTACTTTTTTGCAAAATTTACTTATTCGCTCGAAAATTTTGTGCTTTTTTGCAAAAATAACTTAATTTTAGGCCTATTTTGACAAAAATTAATGCTTTTCAAATGTGGCATAGAAATTAGCAGTGCAAAAAGATGATCAAGCTGGTTGCATAAATGGACATTGGCTATGTGGGATATGGCTAATGGTTAAATTTTGTTTTTTTTATTTACAAGCTGGTACCGTAAATCATAGCTCAAAGAAACTTTTTAGGAGCAATCCATTTCGTATATGTTCAATAACTTCGGTAAAGTGGAAATTTTATTTAGCCAAATAATAGCAATAAACAGCAAGACTAATATCATTCTAGGGATTTATTTACAATAAAAATACAAGCGTTTTCGCTTTTCATCAGGCCTCTTCAGGTATTAGTTAAATTATACCCATGTTAACTTCAGACTAACTGGAACAAATGAAACACAAAAAATCAAGCGATATCAAGGTTTCGAGTCACCGGGCGTTAAAACAATAAAGATCATCAATCGCAAATTAACACATCAACAGTTCAGTTACATATGGAAAATAAAGAAATTCGGGGAGAAAAACAGCACATTAATCAACAGACGTCCATGGGCGTAGCCAGAAATTCGCAATGGGGGGGAGCTGTTTTGGGGCCAGCCGCCGGAGGCATGAGGGTCTGGGGGCGGAGCCCCCAGCGCTCAAAAATGTTGCATTTTTTTGCAAAAATAACTTAATTTAAGAGCTATTTTGATAAAAAAATAATGCTTTTAAAACGTGGCATTGAAACTGGCAGAGCAAACATGATCAAACTGGTTGCATAAATGGGCTATTTGGGTGGTGGCTAATGGCAAAATTTCATTTCTCGTATTTAGACGCTGGCAAATTATAAAATTGTATAGTTCAACAAAACTCACATGGAGTAATCTATTTCGTCCACAGCTTATAGACAAAATTAATTGGGGGGAGGGCTAATGAAAAGAGATTTGAGAGGAATGATTGGTAATTAACTAATACTGAATAGCCTTCTTCAACTATTCCTAATTAAGTTTATAGTAGGCTATATTTGGCGATGACACCTACGTTTAGCATTTTTACACTATCGATCAAATTTGATTGCTTATTTTTGGCCATTTTTCAAAGTTTTCATGTATTTGTGGGTTTTATTTTTGACAAATTAGCCCCTCGCCCTGAATAAATGTTTCCAAAGATGTTTTAAATCACTTTTTTAATCTATTTCAGTGCATAAAACTGTCTCAAAAGAGCTAAAAGCTTGGTATTTTTCTTATTCTGCGTTTTGGTTGACATGCCAATGGGGGGGGGGGGGCTATAGCCCCCCCGCCCCCCCTGGCTACGCTACTGCAGACATCACTATCATTTGTAGATATTTAACAGAAAGGACGAGCCATGAGCATGTAATTGCTTGTTGAAACTAGGTCGATGTTTCTTTGTTAATAAAGTTTCATAAATTGTGGCCTGAAAATCTGATTTACGTTGTTTCAGAACCTCGAAAGAATTTAAATCACGTCGCACATTAGAACAAACAGTACACGAAAATACGAGGATGTTGTTTAATCGCACTATTTTCATGCTGGCTGGCCACATTCAGGTGATAAAACTGTTATTTCAGAAATCAGAATGGTGTGATAAAACTACGGCAAATGTTTCTTTCCAAAGGTTATTCGATTTGGTTTTTAACAAGTTTTTGCCACGATTTTTGACTGCTGACAATAATTCATCAGATCGTGAGCGTAGTGAAATTAATTCTGTAGTATACTTGAACGTACCATGCACTCGGAAAGAATCCAGGCGTTTTGTTAGTCGTTTAGCAAAATTGTTTCATGTTAAATTTGATGTCAAGGTGTCTGCCATTTACAAAACCTTCAAAACGGGGACATGTTTTCAGCTACAGTCGCGCACTCCTCTCTTGCTCTGCTCAAATGTCGTTTACAAATTTACATGTTCGTGTGATTCGAACTTGACTTACATTGGTAAGTCAACAGGATATTTGAGTACCAGAGTGGGAGAGCACCTGAATGTGGCCAGCCAGCATGAAAATAGTGCGATTAAACAACATATATTTTCGTGTACTGTTTGTTATGATGTGCGACATGACTTAAATTCTTTCGAGGTTCTGAAACAATGTAAATCAGATTTTCAGACCACAATTTATGAAGCTTTATTAATAAAGAAACATCGACCTAGTTTTAACAAGCAATTACACGCTAATGGCTCGTCCTTTCTGTTAAATATCTACAAATGATAGTGACGTCTGTTGATTAATGTGCTGTTTTTTCTCCCCGAATTTCTTTATTTTCCATTCGTAACTGAACTGTTGATGTGTTAATTTGCGATTGATGATCTTTATTGTTTTAACGGCCGGCGACTCGAAACCTTGATATCGCATGATTTTTTGTGTTTCATTTGTTTCAGTTTGTCTGAAGTTAACATGGGTATAATTTAACTAATACCTGAAGAGGCCTGATGAAAAGCGAAAACGCTTGTATTTTTATTGTAAATAAATCCCTAGAATGATATTAGTCATTCTGTTTATTGCAATTATTTATTCAATAAAGAATAATAATTGGTGAGGGGGCAAATGAAGCGATATTTAAGAGTTGAAGTAATTAGTTACTAACTGATACTGGATAGCCAGTTAGCCACCCTCTCTATTCCTGTGCTTATATATTTATTTTTGAAATTTATATTAAGCAAGTTTGAACATGCGATCAAATTTGATTGCTTGGTTTTGGCGATTTTTCAAAGCTTTTACTGATTTGTGGGTTATATTTTTGATGAATTAGCGCCCCCATTAAATAAATGTTTCAAAAGATGCTTTAAATCATTTTTCAGTCCATTCTACTGTGCTAGACATTTCCAATGAGGTTAAACATATTGTTTTCTTTTTTGTTCGACTGGCATCATAGAATGGTGTAACCCCAAAATGGTGACAACCGGGGCAGGTCGTCCCCGTACCGACCCCACTACTGCCCTTTGCACTAAGAAAAAAAAGGTAAAAAAGCTCCATGAGGAGTTGTTTTCTTGGTTTAAATGGATATAGACTTATTTTGCAAATTAAAACATAAAAAATACTTGACATCTTAATTTCCATGATGTGGGGGAAAATGCCCCCCTTGCCCCCCTGCTGGCGCCTCTGACCTCAGGCCTTCATTTAATCTTTTTATGAACAAAATGCTATAACTAGTGCGGATTTACCATAACATGGCACAGCGTCAATGGCTCCGCGCTCAGATGATGAGGCTTTTTTCGGTTTTCACTTATATTTGGTAAGAAGATGTTGCTATAATCCCCAAGTACCAGGGGCCTCGGCAATCTAAATCTGGCCTGGGCAATAATATGGTTAGCAGGCGTAACCATCTATGGTACCGTTTTTCAATAACAATTCATCTCCACCTAGCCAGCTTTTACGCGATAAAATACTTCTGAAAAAAAAAAAAATTAGCTAGGGGAAATGCTCATTGAACAAGTTATTGAATTTGAATTGAAGGAGCGTGGTCCCCCTGGCCGTACATGTACTCCCATTATTGGTTAATTTCATGACAAAAATGCTTAAGGAAAATCCTCGAATGGATTATTATTTACTGCTAAATATTGCACAAGGCAATGCACGTTACTTTCTCTTGCCTGGGCCAATTCGCTTACAAAATTTATCAACAAAATGCAAGATTTTAGACGTGTTTTGGACTTACTTACAAATTCACTAACAAAATTTATCATCAAAATGCAAGATTTTAAACAGTGAAAAGAGGATTGAGCATTCTAATTTTTCCCAATTGGCTTTCAAATGCTAAAAATGTTGTTTTTTCAAATGGCTTTGAACACATTTGAAATGGCATTAAAATAACTTTTTTTCAAAAATTTACGAAAAATAGCTTAGCGGCTGGGGGCTTCGCCCCCAGACCCCCGTCTGTGATGCGTTTGAGTTACGCTAGTTTACTCTACACGTCTCGCAAGTTAAGATATTTACAGTTTTTACAGTAACTATTGGTTTAAGTTTTCTTCCTTTAGCAAAATCCTACTTAAGTGCCAAATTGGCCACAACTTCTGATCTTCCATTCTATGATATCTTTGCCCCTCAAAAATTTCCTCTTTTGATAATTTCTGATGACGACATTGAATGTGATTTGAGGTTTGGGCCCCCCCAATCAAAAATTCTGGCTACGTCGATGTTTATAAGCAAGAAATAAAGAAACTTTGAAAATGTATTTTCCAGTGGCGTTGCTTAGAATGATGACACCCAGGGCGGAATTCATGGTGTCACCCTTTATAATATATAGTAGGCTGCAAAAAGTTACATTTTAAAGATAGCAGTACTACTTCATTACTGTAGATAGCGGTTGTATTTGGCTAGCGCAATAGCTTCTCATTGTAAGATCCTAAAACTTGGAAGTATGAGCAGCCCACGTTTAGTATCAGGCGCATTACCAAAAATGTGCAATGAAAGAGGGGGCTTTTTCGAGAGTATGGGAGCTCCGCCCCCATCCGCCGAAGGCCATTGCGGGACTGGGGTTGGAGCCCTCAGCACTAGAAAAATTTAAATTCTCGCAAAAATAGCTTATTTTTGGCTTATTTTGATAAATATTACCGCTTTTGAAACGTGGCATCAGGAAGAACTCTGGCGGCATAAAAATTTTAATAATCAAACAGATGAAATTTAATATTTTACGCACCGCACAGTAATAGCATAATTCAAAATGCTACTGAATGTTTCAAAAAAGAACTGCTATTAACGTGGTTTGAAGTTTCCTAGAATGTATTACGAGGTGCTTCTCGGTAAATTTGAACTTCAACAATACCCATGCAAGATTTTTCTGCAAATGCTTCAAGTTCTTTCAAAGCGGAAAATCAAAAATTTAAATAAATAGTAAGAGCGTTTATCAAGTTTGTAGTTAAAACGTAGATGAAATATATTTACACTTTAGCAAAGCACTGTGACTGTTTGTGCGTTTTTTTTTTTGCTTTAAATTATATCAGTATTTCCCGCTATGTAATTTCTAGTTTATTTTCTGTATGACAATTAATTTATTTGTTGTAGAATGGAGATTTAATCAAAATCAAGCGCGTAGCCAGAAATCTGCAATGGGGAATGTTTCGGGGGTCTGGGGGCAAAGCACCCCGCCGCCGGTGGCAAGGGGGTCTAGGGATAGCCCCCTGCCCTCGAAGAATTTGTAGTTTTTTTTGTTGCTAAATGATAAATAAGGTGGCGAATGATAAAATTTAAGTTCTTTTATTTACAAGTTGATAAATCATAAAATCCAGGCTCGGCGCCACGGAGGGGCATTGCGGGGCCGTGCCCCCCAAATCAATGCTAGTACCCCCCAAACGAGAGTTGTACTCCCCCAAGTGAGGTTTCTGCCCCAAAGAAAGTAACACGCTCGGTGCCACCAGCTGGAGTGCAGTTCGAGGTCTGTGACTCCCTAACTACTAGCTATCACCCCAGAATTCATGAGCAAAAACTGTGTTTTCGCAGATTTTGCAATTAAGACCTTTTTGCTTTGTGGTTTCCCCACAAAATTCATGGAAATTTGCGCATTGTTTTTTGTTGAAGACCTTTTTTTTGGTCTTCACCTCAGAATTTGTAGAAAATCGCGCATTGTTTGAAATGAAGACCTTTTTTTATATTTTATTTCTTTTTGTTTTATTTTTGGTCTTAACCTCGGAAATCGTGAAAATTCGCGGATTTTGTGAGGCGGAGACCTTTTTTTGTTTTTTTTCCCCCAGAATTCGTGGAATTTACATTTTAGATTTGGAAGTGTTAAAGTTCTTGTGCCCCCAAATTTGCTTATGCCCCCCCCCCCCCCGAGTCACGTTATCTTGACGCCGGGCCTGATAAAATCCCAAACGTTCAAAAACCTTGCAAGGAGTAATCAATTTGGTCTATATTTTACGCAGAAAAATAATTCGGGGGCGGGCTAATGAAACAAGATTTGGGAAAAGCGATTGGTAAGTAATTAATACTGAATAGCCTCCACCCTATTTCTGAGCGTAGCCTATATGTTCATTTGATGACACTTATGTTAAGCCTTTTTTAACGAGCGATCAAATTTGATTTCCGTGTAACTGGCCATTTTTTAAAGTTTTTACTGATTTGTCAGTCTTATTTTTGACAAATTAGCTCCCATAAATAAGTGTTTCACAAGGTCCTTTAAATCATTTTTTGGTCCATTCCAGTGCAAAAGACGGTCTCCAAAGTGCTAAATACGTGGTATTTACCATATTCTGCGTTTTTGTCGACAGGTCAATGGAGGGGCTGTAGCTCTCCACTCCCGTCCCCCTGACTGTGCTACTGATCAAACCCTTGAATGAACTCAATGACGTTAAATAAACAAGATCATCTTCTTTTTACGTTGCCAAGCAGATCCGATTAACCTAGAGATTCCTAAAATATTAACAGCGAGCTTTTGGTTGTGAATGAAATTTAATTCCAGAACTTTGAGTGCTTTTGCTTTAACTGGAGTGAAACAGCAATGGCATTTGAAAGCCAAATGTTAATGAAAGGTTTGAAAACTCTTGATGGAAATTTGCTAAAAATTAAGTCTTATCTCGGGCACGGTGGCGAAGGAAACGTCTATTTACATGAAATGCGAAGAAATGGTGCAGTTATAAAAGTGGCTGTTAAATCAGTACCAAAAAAAAATCGAGATTGGATTAGGTAAGGTTAAACTTTTGTGTTTTTAAATAGCGTAAAGATTTGTTAGTAAAATTGAATAAAATTATTTTTAAAATCACGGTAGGCATATTTCTAAATAAGATTATGTCGTTTTGGATGATCTGACGTGAGATTTGCCGGTCTCCTAAATGTCTTTGTAAAATATCGCCAAAGTCTCTTTGGAAAAATCATCGCTATTTAAATTCTGAGAGTAAAAACGAATCCGTTCTACAAACTTTGATAAAACAAGACGATAACTCTACATACTAAAATTAATATAATGATATAGGTTTAAGACCGTCTGCCTGCATGCTGGCTAGATACGCTAGCTATAGTCGGCAGCGTCAGCGTGTCGGTAGCGTAGCCGGGAAGGTAAAGGTATCGCTTTTATGACTACCCTGGTCACACGATCTCGGTTCAATCCGCATCCTGGTCACGTTGTTTCGTCTTTGGATATGACGCTTTACGTTGATTATTAATTTCGCTGGGTGACTTCGAACAAGCTGCAAATTTACATGAGAAGAAGTCAAACGTAAATCGGAAATCTTGAACGGCCAACGCTTAAGCAGATGAAGACGATTCGACCAAAATAAAAGCGTCCACGTTGCTTCCTCGTGATTGGAGGATGAATATGGATCCAGCAACCAATCCATTGCAGCAAAAATATGTTACAAACGGCATCAGCTGTGATAAAATCTTATCCATCTTGAGGGATTCAATTTGAATAAAGTTTTGTATTGAGTTGTTTTTATTACCGGTTAATTGCAAAAAAAGAACAGAAAAAAGTTATCAGTTTCGTGTACCGAGTGCCTATAGTACATAAGCATAATTATAAATTTGTATTTTCAAACCATTCCAAATTTTGCGTTAAGGAGTTGCATTAAGCGATTTTCGCAGTCACACACGATCAGAATACTAAAATATTCACTAATTCAAGAAATTACTGTAAAACTTTCCTGGTTCCTTTTTAAACCGTTAAACATCTTTTCATGTATTAAAATAAAGTGGGAAGCAAAAATTTAGGATAAGTGTGCAACCATACAAGGATATTTTTTCTTATAGTAAATTAAATTGCTAGCTACTGTATTAACTAATATTGTTGTTGTTGTAGTACGTATTTACCGTATCTTCTTGTTGCCGAACAGCGTCACAAGCTAACTGATGTACGGTCTGGGCAATTTTCATTGCTATACCTATTTTGTGCTTGGAGGAATTCTTGGGAGACACTTGGAGTTTTCAGAGATCCAAATTTCTTTGCTACTTGTTTGAAGTCACAAAGCAGAGATAATTATCGCAAAAGCGTCTTCCACAAGGATGCAACAACGTGACCTGGGTTCGAGTTGAACCCACGCCTAGATCATGCCCTCTCTGCCACGCTGCCGATTACTGTCATACCATAGGTGGGCAAGTTAATGCAAAACGTTTGCTTCGTTTACCACTAGTTCGTTAACAAACCTCATCACCTTTGTTAAAGTTAATTCATTATTTTCAGCTTTAATTAACGGAAGTTAATGAAGTCATTTCATTCGTTAATGTTTTCCGTGTAATCTACATTTCTTTTTATTTGCTTACTTCTAGAACACATAATGACACTGTTAAGCTGATTTTAAGGAACAATTTAGTGCTATAATGGTCTTTTTATGTTTTGGAAGTTACATTTTATAGTCTAACATAATTTCAAGATAAAAATAGGTTCAAACGCACTAACGAAGCTGCGATCGGAAAATCTTTGGAAATTGCGAACAGCGATAACTAATAGACCTATAAGGCTGCAGCTATATATCTGCCACAAAAAGAGCTTCTTTCTTTACTTTTTTTTTCACAAAACTCGTGCTAATACCCTACAAGTGTTACCAGTGGAAACTGTTTTTTACCGGTTCGATGAGTGAGTGGTGCAAGATATCAGCGATAAAATCCTTAACGGAAGTTAATTTTGTCCGTTAACATAAAAAAAACTTTGTATAACGAATTAACGAGTTAATGAAAAAGTTAGCTTCGTTATTAACGGATTAACGATTAACGGATTTGTGCCCACCTTTGTGTAATACAGTATCTGCTGTAAAGTGCATTCAATCATGAATAAGAGTAGTGATCTATTTTTAGAAAAATACGATCACTGCGCAACGAAGCTTTAGTTCTCCAACGAATTGAGCATGGAAATATTGTGAAATATTTTGGAAGTGCAGTCAGCAATGGCGTGTTTAGGTACATGGATTTTAAGGAGATTGGAAAATAGTAAGGAGAAACGCAATCTATCCAATGACAGCAGGCTTTGATCTTACCGAAACAGTTGTAGAGTGAATACGAACTGCTTTTGTCAGCACAAATCAGATTTAAATTACCACGTAGTTTTACAAACTTTTTAAATTAAATTTTACAAACTTTTTACAAACTTTTACAAACTTTTTAAAATAAACTTTTCAAATTTTTTAAATTAAACTTTTTAAATTTAAATTACCATGTAGTTTTACAAACAAATCGAAGCAAAGGTTTTTTTATTAGCAAAAATGTCTCGGAAATAGCTGAAAACCCTTACTGCAGCTTAGTGTCTTTTTGGTCCCATGGCTTGTTTATGAACATACATTGTCCAAGCGTTTCTGTGCTGATGATGTGCTTTTATATTCCCTCCGGTCGGAGCGTTGCTTCTCCAATTTATTTTTGTTTTTGGTTGGTCTGTATGATTCTTTTGTCCAGCACAGATCAAAAACAACTCATAATGAAATTCAATTTTTGCTTCCTTAATTAAGGTACCACGGTTGCTGTGGATTATGATCAAAGGTTACCAGTATTTTGATTTTGCGAGCCCTGCTGAAAAGCTTTGGAATTACGTAAAACTCCAGTCCAGAGCAGTTCATTGAAAAAAATGCCCCTGATAAGTTTGCTGGTTTCAATTTTGTTTAGTGTCATAGTCAATGGTTAGGGCTCTGTAGATATACACGCCCGCGAATCCAGACTCTCATCGACAGGCAAAAACGCAATGCTGGCGTTTAAAAGTGCTAGAGTAAGTACGTTGCTCACAAGCTTCGCGGATATTATTTCGATTTCAATCTTTAATTAACGAGCATACGCACGCAGATTTCATAGTGAATCTACTGTGAACTGAGTTCTAAAAGTATGTGCATCGGTGTGAAAGCGGCATAAAACCCATACAATTCCCAAAGCTTATTGGGGCGGCAAATACAGGCCTGTACACATTTTAAAAAAACACACACAAAAAAAAAACTTTATTCAAAATTGTGAACCATTGGTTTATTGACCAAGAAAACTACAATCTTCCTCTACATTTTGAAAACAAGCCAATAGGATAAAAGATTGCAGCATAGAAAAAACTTTGTCGCTTGACACTAACTGTGATTTATGACAACATTTGTAATCATTTGCGACATAAACAACGGTTTAGTTCGAAAGTAGGCGTAAAAAACGTATAAAATCCATTACGAGTTAATTATTTCATTTAACTGGAGAATTCCATTAAATTGAACCGGGTGCGTAATATGTACGTAACATTAACCGAATTACTGAGCTTAAATTACAAATTTATGGAACAAAAATGCAGATAGATCAGCTTCTGATTAATCAAACAAGGCAAAGACAAAGTACTACCTTAACGACTTTTCGAAACAAAAATGAACGCAACAAAATCAGAAATTTTGATTTGTGGGTCTAAATTTATTTCACCTAAAAATCGGAAAATTTTTGAATCATTTTAAACAAATTTTTGCTACATTGAGTTTGGTCCATTTTCCATTGAAAACATGAATTATTTTTACTTGGTATTAGCTAATAACTAACAAAAAACATTTGCAAACGCCATTCATTTTACGTACATGCCAAGGAACAGAAACAAAAATTAGCTTTCCGATAATTTCCAATTAAAAATGGCATTTTAAATTGTGATAGGCCTAAATTAAATTATCATTTTGAATAATATCGAATGTATGAATCAGAGATGGAACCGGTCAGGATTTTCTCGACCCGATCCGACCGGTAAATTTCAAAATCATCGCCGGTTGACCGGTTTCTGACCGGCCCGGTCGACCGAATTTTTTACAGAAGGTTTTTGTTCACTGTTCAATGTATCTAATGAAAAATTTTCAAAAGGGGTGGGGGCATGGGTGAGGTGTTAAAATTTGTGACTTTGGACGGGGGTCTCAGAAAAAAACGCAAAAAAATTTTTGCGTTTTTTGCAAAAATGACTTAATTTTTAGACCTTGTTTGGTTGAGTTTCGGTTTGAAAGACCTGTTTGGAGCAGCGCAAAATGTGCTCAAAATAAGCATAAAAAGCACCGGAGGGCACAAACTAAATTATTAGACGTTCTTTCTAATGATATTTTGCGAAACGCCAAAAAATAAACTTACAATTTTTTAGCTATTGGTGACCGATTATTTGCAATTTGCCGAGCAGCAAACACTAAACTTTTTTTCAGCAGTGCTGCCTTTGCAGTTACAAAAAGATAAACGAGAAAAAAATAACAGCAGAAGATAGGTAACAGTAAAAACATACGAACATCACAATACTTGTACTATCGTACCCAAAAACATTAAAATGATGGAGCAATAACATTATTAAAAATTATGTCACTAAAAGCGTGAAAAAAATTAATAATATTCATAACACCTAGGCTGCTTCACTGACAGTTTGAGAAAGTATGAAAAGGATCTATTGCAAAATATTATGTACTGGAAAAGGTTTTTAGCTCCACAGAGATTTATATACGGACGGAACATTCAACTTTAATCTCTGTGGAGCTAAAAACCTTTTCCAGTACATAATATTTTGCAATTCCTTTTTTCACGCTGTTAGTAACATAATTTTTTAATATTCCTTTGTTTTCACACTGTTAGTGACATAATTTTCAATATTATATGATGTTATTGCTCCATCATTTTAATGTTTTTGGGTATAATAGTACAAGTATTGTGATGTTTGTATGTTTTTACTGTTACCTATCTTCTGCTGTTATTTTTTTCTCATTTATCTTTTTGTAACAGCCAAGGCAGCACTGCCGAAAATTGTTCTGAAGAATGGGAAGCGAACCGGTTTTGGAAACGAAACGTCAAACCAATAAATAAACTCATTGGTAGTACGTAGTCGTTATGAATAACTATCCCAGTGAACGCAACGCGCCCGTTATTTAGATTGAAAACACTGAACTGTTATGACATTGGCTAGAAAACATTTGAAATATAATGTGCCCCAGCAGTGTGTAGAAATGCTGCTACTTTAGACCAAGCCATGGCTAGTTAGATATAAGAAAAATAAGAGCTATGTCTTTTTTGCAAGGTGTAGAGTGTGGTAAATTTAAGTTGAAACAAGCTTTTCAAAGCGGCAAGATTTTAGCATGTAGTAAAAAATCTGAAATCTGCGCCTCTTCTACTCTTAAGCTGATTAAAATGATGCTAAAATGCCAGGTAGCGCAAGCCTCTTCCACATGCATGCTTTATTAAAATCTGATTACGCAATTTTAACGTATATTTTGCACTTTTTTGCTTTGTGCCGTGGCCCCAAGTCGGGAGGCTTCACAATACTACCACCCTAAATACGTCCCTGGATGTGCATGTCTTAATGGTTACAGCATATTAGTCACAGCTTGAAACCATTCAACAAGTGTTTTCGAAAGGTGTGGTTAGTTAATACTGATTTTTTATAAAAAGTTTTATTTATGATAAAATATATAAGTAAATTTCGGTTGGTGTTTCGATGTCTTTTAGTTGCAGAAACGAGAATTTGACCGGTTTTTCAACCGGCTTGACCGGCCGGTCGAAGAATCTCGACCCGACCGGCAACCCGACCGGCCGGTCGACCCAACCGGTTTCCATCTCTGGTATGAATCAACTTATTCGCAAGTATTTGATGTTATAAAAATTACTTTAAATTACGATAAATTACCACCCATTTTAAATTGCAACTAATCATCAAAAACGAAGCAACAAAAACATGCGAAATTTTTGCGTTTCAAAACTGCGGCATGCGCTCTTCTCGATTTCACCGATTGAGCTGTGTGACTGCTGTATCTGTCGTAACGTAAACCGTTTCGTGAAACATTAACCACAGTTTTCAAACAAGCTCACTAATTATGCGTTGCCAGGTTTGTCCATAGAAATAGGATTTCCATGGGAATGTCATTGAAAATGTACCATGGAATGGGATGGAATGGGACAGCACGCATTGCATTTCCCAAGGGGCCTATGGGACAAAAATTGATGAGCAGGAAATTGAAAATTTGCTGAATGAGCACAGTAACTCGAAATATGAGTGCCAGAATGATAATAAATTGTAAACTCTTCTAAACTTTAGAGTTAACAAAGTCAATATATTTTGTCGTTTTGTATCTCTCTTTGTACCTGTAGCTCTATGTAGTACACACTATACTTCAATTTGTGCAAATTCTTTACTTTTATTGAACAGTATTGCGATGGGAATTTCATGGGATGGGATGGGACTTGCATGAATTGCTATGGAATGGGATGGGATGGGACAGAAAAATATGTCTCATTGACAAGCCTGTGCGTTGCAGATAGATAACGACATGTTTTTAAATGGTACTTCATAACTCCAACTTCCTCTCAATATACTCTCAAATTTTTCTCAGTGGTCTCCTAGATTTACAGAAATGCATCTCTTTCGTCAGTAAATTGGCGAAATTCGCCCAAAAACGGCAATTTTGTATCACTGATGTATGTGTAAATGACACTATAACTCCTCAAAGTTTAAAGTTAACGAAAAAGGAAAAGTGCTGGAATGTTTCGTTTGGTAAAAAAACCTTTTCCAATAAAGGACCAAAACATGCTGTACATGGGCTCAACAAAAGCGTTTGTAACATCACCAAAAGTGTTTGTGACGTCATCAGAAGTGCCTATGACGTCATCACTTTAACTTCAGCGTTTTTTTCTTTAGAATAAAATAATAAAATAAGCCTGCTGGTTTGTTGGATTGCATGTTGTTGAGCAGCCAGATTTTATTTATCACTCTTTTCATCAGTTAGACTCGAGAAATGCATTACGCAATATTCGTAATCATTTTCGAGTATACTTTCTTTTATTTTTCAGTAATGTACTGGAATATCTTTACAACCAATCGCTCGAAGATTTCACATTCAACATTCTTCCTTGCACCTCTTACAAAAATTCCCCAATGTGGGTGTTTTCTTTGAAGCATCAACTTGGATTTGAAGTAAACAGCTGTGAATAATTTTTGCTCGCTTTTATCTACCATATCGAATCCTCACTTTTTGCCAAATCTTTGCGAATGATGCCATATTCTATATGCGTTTTTACTTATGATGTTAATGAAGTAACATCATGCTAAATGCATTAGGCCTATATACTGTAATTATGTCGTTTTATGCTCTCGATAACTTATTACGTTGAGAATGCTAATTGGTTTATAAATTCATCAATTCTGAATTTTCAACCATGTTGAGATACCGAAAGCTGATAGATGTTACTTTATGCTATACGAATTACTTTATGCTATGATAATGATTACTTTACAGTATTTAAATAATAAAAATGATAATAATTACTTTATCTAGATGGTACTTTATGCACGTATGTTACACACATTCGTATAAACAAAGAAAAAAAAAGATGTTGATAATATTTTTCAGTCGTATTTCCAACCGGTGAATAATTTTTCTCTGGAAGCAATTTTGTTATTGAAGAGAGGAATTTTATAAGTTTTATTGTGTGAAGGAGAGTGGTTTTTAAAGTGCGAGAAGTTCATTATAAATACTTCACTTACAGTTTTGGATTGAAATGAAGAAGTTCTATTCCGAAACTGCCAAAAAAGCTTTCGGCATTTTTATTTCTTATGTGTCTACATATAGCCTCTTGTATGAAGCAAAATTTTTTACTCTGCTACAGATCAAGACCAAAAAAAAGGCTTGATGTTAAAAATGACCTGGGTTGTAAAGTGGAGCGGAGAAGAGTCTTACTTTTTCACTTCAAATTCATTCCGAAATATCACGCATTCTTCCGGCTTCAATCCAGCCGCGAAATCCCAAAACAACACTCCACTGCGAAAAACTCCGAGATCCAAGTGCTTGGGCAAAAAAATTAAGTTAAAGCACAAAATGACAGACATGACCGACAAAATTGCACTCCAGCTTCTAAAATTTTTAGAAGAATGACGCTTCGGCTCCTAAAATTTTCGGAAGAAAAACGCTAAAAAGCACAAAACCCGGCTCCGACTACACTCCAGCTACGACTCCAAGCTCCACTTTACTAGGTTGTGCTTTGCCACAAATTACTTCCCCCATTCAGCGGCTCTCAACAATAAACACACAAATCACATAAGTTTGGTTGACTGTTTGAGTTAAAAGTAAAAACAGATTAATTGCTAAGTCAGTGCGTTTGTTAATTTGGCTCTGTTAGTAGCTCAATGGATTTTCGATCTCGACGACCCGCAAGCTATTTGAGCTAATCACGTTATGTGGAAGCGTCACTTATGTGAAAACCTTCAGTGATGCACAGGGATGTTTAGCGATTCCACCTACATAACTAACCCCTTGTGAACTTCTCAACAGCTGCAAGAGAAAATACTGCTAGCAAAATATCGTACATGGAGCGATTGCATAGGCGGCACGATATAAGTTACGTTGCCATACAACTTTTTCCAGACGTCCTTGTATAAGTCTTATACTCTAAGAACCTCGGTTCTAGACTCGCAGTGTTTTTAGTGGCAAAGTTGGCTTCCCAAACTCTTCAAAAATTGCCAACTAGAGGCTAGCATGACCTTACGGGCTGTCTTCAAAATGATTTCCAAATGATTTTCTATTCAGCTAAAAACTTTTTAAAAATTAGTGTGTTTTGTCAAGTTTAATTGATGCAGAGAAGAAATAAAATTTTCAAAATCGGCAAGAAGGAATTGCGTTCGCCTCTGGAACGGGAGGTTTGAGGTTCAAATCTTGCGCAGGTCGAATCAGATACAGCGTTGCCAACGGTTTGCCACCGCTGCAACATTTCTACGGAAGAGATCTGTTTTGCCGGGCGCAATACCGCGGAGATGGGTCACGCAAACTCGTTGCACGATTTAGCGTAATACAGCTATGCAAGACTTGAGTTGATTTAACAAAAGAGGAAACTACCAAAAAGTTTGGTAACCGTTGTATCATTATCTTATACAACGAAAAACAGAAATTTTTAAGTTTATCAAAAATAACACCATTGCAAGTTTATTTGGAATGGATCAGCGATAAAAATTTGCCCGTTCTTTTAATTAATAGTTTTCAAATTTTAGATTAGCGAAGGGATGGTTTTTCTTCACCAACACCAAATTATCCACATGGACTTAAAGCCACACAATGTACTCATCAGCGACGACTTACATGCAAAAGTATGATTATTGATTAAGTGAAATCAAGGGCGTACGCAAGGGGGGGTTTTGGGGTTCAAACCCCCTTATTGGTCTGTCGACAAAAATGCACAATAAAGAAAATATCACGTTTTTAGCACTTCTGAGCCTTTTTTTTTCAATGACAAGGACTCCAACATGATTTAAAGCAACGTAGTATTAGTTAATTACCAATCACTTGTCTCAAAAATTTTTCCATTAGCTCCCCTCATTTTTCTCTATAAAATATAGACGAAATAGATTACTCGGTGTGAGTTTTCTTGAACTATACGATCTTATGATTTACCAGCATATAAACAAGAGAGCTAAAATTTTACTATCAGCCACCATCCACATAGCCCATTTATGCAAACAGTTTAATCAGGTTTGCACTACCGATTTCTATGCCACGTTTTAAAAGCATAATTTTTTATCAATATAGCCCTAAAATTAAGTTATTTTTGAAAAAAAATTCAAAATTTTCAAGCGCTGGGGGCTCGGCCCCCAGATCCCCTATAAAAATAGCCCTCTCAACTGCGAATTTCTGGCAACACGCTTGCCACACTTGGCAATGTGTATAATTAAATAGGGGGCGCGCAGCTTTTGTTTTGAACAATTTTTTCTTCATCCTTCATCTGCAAATCGTATGATGTTAACTATAGATGGATGCTTAATGATTAATTGTTTTTTGGTTAAAAAGTTTTATTTGCATTATACACTGTGTGACTTTGATTCCATCTTGTTACATTACACTACGTTATTTATTCGCCAAAGTGTAGATCGCAAACAAATTTTTGATGTCACTTTTGAAAACCCCCCCATTGAAAAATCCTGCGTACGCCACTGAGTGAAAGCATGACTTAGCTTGAAAACTTTGGCAAATCAAATTCATTAGGGCCATTTTACATTAATTGTACTAAATATACCAAAACTGAATTTGTCGCAATGTTGTTGTATAGTCATAAAATCAGTAAAGCGTTCGTGTATCTGTACGGTCATGTTATAAACTTTTGCATACAGTGGTGCCGATTTGTCTTGAGCGTTGGGGGGATAATTTGCAATTTACCCCAATTTTACCCTATTTTAAACATTGGGGGATGAAGCTCGACCACTATTTTTTTACGTGAATAAAATATGACAAACGTTCAACACGCTTTCGAGTCCACAAAAAATATTAGGTTATAGCCAGTGCCGTCGCCAGAGCAAACGAAGTGAGGAAGCACTAGCCAAAATTGGGAGGGGGGAGGGACACAAAAATTTCCTTATGAAAGCTGATCTTCAGATCTTGTACGTCTACAAATGTGCGCAATTTTAAAATAAGGTCGGCAGAATTTCTTGGCTCGTTTTGTATGCGGTCAATAATCGCTTGAAAAATCTATCTACAGCAGTGAATGCTCCCAGACTAAATATTTAGCGGCTGTGGACGGGGCCTGGGGGCGGAGTTCCCTGACGCTGGGCGATTTTTGCAATTTTGCAGCAAAAAATAGCGATTTTAACGCCATTTTAATCACATTTTGCACTTTTTGAAGCCATATGAATAACTATATTGCTAAAATTCAGAAGTCATTTCAAAGAATTAAATTGCGTAGTACCTTCATCCCTTCCCCTCACCTTACTTCAGGTCAAGTCTAAAACACGATTAAACGCTTGTATTTTGAGGTTAATTTTTCTAAGTGACTTGGCTAAGGGGGCTTAAGCCCCTTCACCCTGCTGGTTGCGCCACTGACTGCGACCTCAAAATTTTGAGTGTGCTCTAAAAATCATGACAATTAGTGTTTGAAAACATGTTTTCACGTATTGTTTCGTGTCATAATCACTAACAAAGCATGGTCGGATTTAGTGGGGGCGGGGCTGGGGGGATGAATCTCTCCTCACCAGCCTAAACATAACGTGGATATGTATAACATTGAAGTTATTTCTTGAAAAAAAGCAATCAGTGAATACTCGATAGGCCGTGAGACTGAGATATAATTTCTAAAGCTATTAGGGAGAGGGGCAGGAAAATGCTATTTTTACAGCGAACTTTTTACAAAACAAAATTGGTCTTTTACAGGTCCGATTGATTTAAAAGCGCCAAATTAGCAAAATTCACAACTTGCACTTTTCAGCAATAAAGGCAAAGGAACACAACGGCAGTTCAATTATAGCGCGTTTTCGCTCAAACCTCACGCAATATACAGTCAGTAGCGTAGCCAGGGGGGGGGGGGGGGGGACTTTATTCAACTTCGGCGAAGATCTTTTTTTTTTTGGAGACCACCTGATTTTGGGCGGAAAAAACGTTTGAATTTCCGAGGTTTCCGAGAAATTCCGTCTTAATTTTTGGACAAACCGTGTGCAACTGATTCAAGAACAATGAAAATTCGGGTCAAGGTCATTTGCACTTTTCTCACTCTTTCAAATAAGCCCCCCCCCCTTTTCCAAATCCTGGCTACGCGCCTGTATACAGTAGTGCGGTTTCGCACAAAAAATGTGTCGATTTGATAGAACATCGAATAAAATGTCTTCTGGAATATAGTTACGTTGTTAGTTACGGTATGTTGAATGAACGTTTGAACTGAATAGACTTTTGGCAATAGGAATATCAAAGTCCGATTTAGGTAGTTTTTACTCATTCTGTGTAGATGCAGATAATTATGTTGGCGAAAGTTTAATAAATGCGATTTTTGAAGCAGGAAAGACGAAAGAGCATTTTAGTTTATTAATTTGAATTGCCTTGATTAAATTAAAAAAATTATTATATATAACGTTTTTTGGAGGGGACGGATCAAAAAACAGTAGCTTAAACAGGGGGCTATTGCCCACCCCTCCATTGGCCTGCCGACCAAAATGCAGAATAAGGAAAATACCACGTTTTAGCACTTCTTAGACTGTATTATGTACTGGAATAGACTGAAAAAATGATTTAAAGCATAACTTGAAATGTTTGTTTAATATAGGGGGTTATTCTGTCAAAAATAAAACTTATAATTAAGAATATCGATTAGACCCCCAAGTATATCATTCTCTGCAAAATATAGACAAAATAGATTAATCCTTGACAGTTCTATTGAACTACCGGTATAGATCTTTATGTTTGCCAGCTTGTAAAGAAGAGAACTGAAATTCTATCAATAGCAACAGTACAGTACCTCCCACAGAGACCATATATGCAACAAGTATAATCATGTTTTTGCCCTGCTAATTTCTATGCCCGCTTTAATACCATTAATTTTTACCAAATAGGCATAAAATTAAGTTATTTTTGCCAAAAAGATACAAAATTTTCAAGCACTAGGGCTCCGCACCCAGACCCCCGTAACAGCCCTCCCAACGCAAATTTCTGGCTAGGCGCCTGACCAAAAATATGCCAACACACAAATTTGCGTGAAGTCAAGAACACTAATCATAAACATTCGAAATTTTGAGATTATATAGAATTAATTGTGCTTATAAATTTTATCATCCCCTTCCACCAAAATTTTCAGGATGCGCCACTGTTAAAGTACCTTAACAATTCTGCAGGCTTACATGTCTCTTCCGCGACACATCTGTAAAGGTGTGTTAATAAAACGGAATATTGCATCAGATTTATGCACAGCAGTTGGTTGCCAGCAGTTTCGCAAAGAATCGAAAAACTGTCAAAGGAGAATTGTGTTAGAACGTAACTATTCCTTTTTGCATCATTGTTTGTTGTATTGTCGTTGTGTGAAGTTCCAAAAACAGTATTTTGAGTAAACCAAAATGGGGGGCACGCCTCCCCTCCCCCCGTAGCGACGGCACTGGTTATAGTCAATGTTTGTCTTATCTACAGAAGAGCAGAAGATCTACTTGGTTAGTCATGAAACGGGGTAAGGCATGATTCAAATGAAGTGCTGTAGATTTTGATTGAAAGTAATTTACAGGCACACGGATGCAAATTGTCAATTGAGAGAGGTTTTTCTAGTCATTCGCGTTAATGCAATACCCTCTAAAAAGTATTGATTGAAAAATCCGTAAATAGGCCAACAAGCAATTTAGAATTGAATTGAAAACGAATAAAATCACGTCTTAAAAAACAGCTTTTTCAAATGAAAAAAACGTAAGTAACAGTCCAAAATTAACCTTTCAAAACTTTTCAAACTGCTGACGATTAAAATGTACGCATTTTATCAGTTTTATGCACAACGGGATATAATATTTGCTTTCTAACTGCATGATGTTGCATAAATCTTATTATAGCCTCTGAGGGCTAATCTTGCTAAGTTACTTTTAATTGCACTTTTCACGGTTCGGCTATTCTCAGTATTGCCATCAAGCACTTCTTATTGTGAAAGGCGCCAAGCTAAGCAGATTTTTCTTGATAACGCAGCACGATACGTCAAATATGTCCTTCCCACCTGCTGTCACCTGAATGCGGCGTTCCGATGACTTAAAAAGACACGAGGCACAAGCTGATCGCTGCTGTTTCACAATGGGCTGCGTGGCGATACATTCACGCGCTCTTGTCTAGTTTATCATTCACACAAATGCAGACAGAACATAGCCAAATTATTGGGAAGGATGAAGTCAAAATATTGAGGGGGGATATATCCCTCGGGTTTCGGCACCACTGTTTGCGTAAAGCCACAATATGCAAAATACAGTATAGTAAATATATCTAAACATCTACTATGACGTTGAAGATAAAGTTTTACTTTTACCACTCATATTGTAAGCCAAAACAAAAAGTAAACGAACTAGAAAAACTTCGGTAAAAATCGCTCAGTATCCATTAAAATGACTATTTCTACAGACTTCAGCAAAAGCCTTCAGTTAAAACGTTAACCTTAAATTTGATTTTCATTTTGATTAAGCTGACTTGAAAACTTGTGCTCACAGCTTTCCTGCTTGAGTTTCAACTTCAAAAAAAGGCCAGTGTAAAGCTTCCAGCATCGTATGTGATTAAGTACCTTCGAAAACGACTATAATGCATCGGTTATTTGGGATAAAAATTGCTTTATCTAGCGAAAAACGCTTAAAACTCTATTTTATGTAAACTCAAATATTTTGCAAATTATGAAATCATTACTGATGATGTCATCCCACTTTAAGTCAAATATAGTTACAAAAGCACGTTCATGTCAAAAAATAATGGAATTAATAAAAAATAATTTCAAAAACATTTCATTTTGCTTCAGTTGTCAAAACTTAAACTTTTCATCATTATTGCAAAATCGGTGACGGATTTTAAACTTTCATTTGGTTCCACAAATAAGAATATAAGTCAACTAAATCTGTACAGTATAAAGTAGTGATAATTCTTTCTTGAACCATAATTTCGACCTTTTTAATTAATTAGAACCAAAGCAATAACAATAAACGTTAATGACCACCCTATCTGCACAATTTTTTGTTTTAACTTTTTTGTTACTACATTAATACGCCATGATCATTTCTGAATATGCCTACTAGTCTAACTTGTTGATGTTAAGTGATCCAAGTTTTGTACTTCAGACTCCGTCATTAGAGAAGTGAGAATGAATAAAGTACAAGTCAGCAAGTTTAAAAATTAGCTGAATTCATCAAAAATAACGTCATTGTGACGTAGATGTCCGGTATGGTGGGTGGGATCAATCTATAGCCAAAAACTTTAAAGTTAAACCACATTGAGCATCGCTTAGTAGGCCAAGAATCCCTCAAGGGCTCGGTTTTGCGTTTTCTGCCTAAATTATTCCAAGCTATTTTGTAACATCGAGATCATGCTGTAAAAAATCAGTCAAATACATCTGTTGTTACCAAACAAAAATACGCGCGTCTCTTTGATAACAAAAATTACGCAAGGCAAAAAGCTAATATGTACTGTAATAATTACGCTAAAACATTTTGTAAAGAAAACAAAAGGCTTCGTGCTACGAACTTGTTATTAAGCGGGAATGGAATATTCTAAATATTGGTTTAGTCAAAATAGGAACTAGAAACGGCGCTTGTAAAACAATATGCTTGCTGATTTTCAGAAGAATATTAATATATCATTTGTCTAAGTATCTCCTTACGAATCCCCAGATTTTCATACGGTGTTTTGCAGATGATGTGCTTTCGGTTCGACTCCAAAAAAACAGACACAATTGTCATACAACGAATTGTAAAACAATGATCAGAAAAATTAGGATAAATATATGAGCTATAAGTCATGGAATATAATATTTGAACTTCCAGGCTTGTGATAGAAATATTTTGCATATTGAGCCATATTTATTTATGAAAGGCTACGCTCCTGAAAGAAATTAACTTATACTAAAACAGAAATACTGAGCCCAATGCAATAAATAATTTTTTGCCATTGAGCAATAAAAGCAAACTTAATACACTTTTTCATACGATCAACTTTATAAGACAGCAGGCGCAATTTTGCTCAAAATTCAAGAACAATTTAAAAACAGGTTCAGCGTAAAAAAATATTTAAGAATGTGGGCTAACACAACGTATTTGTAAATAGTCAGCCGAGTTTTCTCGGTTTTTCTACTCTGCCATAGCTGATTTGTCTAACAGAATAGTAATGACCTATAACAAAATATACAACTTTTAACCAAGTATAAAATTGATTAATGTCGCTTTATTTTCCAATAAAGTTAAGAACAAATGAGGCCAAACATTCGTAAAAATTTAAAAACGGTCTGCTTCAGCGCAAAATTTACAAGTTCTCATAAAAAAAGTGTTATCTTTTTTCACTTTTTCGCAAAACGTTTTAAAACTGCATTTCAACCAAAAAAATTTAATCTGGGGCCATTTAATTGACTGAAATATGCGAAACAAGGGGTTGAAAATCTCTGCTCTAAAATTGAATTTTGTGTTGGACTTTTGCATGTTTTTAGATCAGTGATTTTGGTTGTGCCTTTGACCTAACGCGTCATTCATATGTGGAGGATTACGTCGGCATCACTTACAGTTATGCTGCTCCGGAATGGATTGCGTCATCAAAGCTATTTCTACCTACGGAAAAGTGTGACGTATATAGGTGAAATGGTTTGTTGTAATTTGTAATACCTTTCACAGAAAAATCTTATTTCATCTTTCACATTGAAGCCAATTAGCTAAAATGCTATTAAAAATAAATTGTTGCAAACCTTTAAAAAGAATCTTTTGAAATTTGAAAAATGCCTCGCCTTGGAGACTTTTCGAAGTCACCTGATAAACATTTAGGCTAGTGTTGGACCAAATTTAATTCAAAATTTGAGAAAAGACGTGTTACGTTGTTTTTGACCAAATCCAATGCTCTTCAACCTTTTTTTACGTGGTATAGCTTTTTTAATTTTGCAAGAATTTTGTATACCTTTCAAATAGCGATTTGTTTATGCTTTCTGGAGATGTGTAGTTTGTAGATGTAAGCTTGCATATTACTTTCAAAGAAGTTACATAGCAAGAGTTTCAACACAAAAACTTTGAGGTAGCACTCAACCTATTTATCTGCTTTCCCATAAGGCTAGTGTTTTATCAGCATCCGAATTCATTTATAGCCTACCCTGGCAGCCCAACCGAACCTTCAAACCACACGCAAGGGCAATTTCTGCACTTGCCATCGTACTCTCTTCTCAGATTACCATGAGTAAAGTCTGACAACACGATCACCAGATAGAAGATTCTTGACCAGCATCACACTGGGACTGCACTTAGTTCAGGGGTTTCTAAACTTGGGTACATATAACCGAGGGATACATTTCCACTTTTCAAGGGGTACATTAGATTAAGTATAAAGATATTCTTTCTATAACTTTTAATTTGCATTAAAACATTTTTTATCACCTGACGTTAATAACTTGAAGACCAGAGTTTAAGAACTCTCAAAAAATTTCGCTTCAACTACAATAACTAGCGTAACAAGTTACTGTAGTTGTAATTAGATACTGGGGTGAAAATCTGACTTGATTAGTACTTAAAATGAATAAGCTGCGTGATTAGTAGGCCTACTAATCACGCAGCCTTTTCATTTCAAACTAAAATAACCAATTCAAAAGATTCAGCAAATTTAAAGGGAATGTAATGGGTTTCCTACCAGCAATAGAAAATAAATTGTGCAATAGAGCAAGTTGAGCTTTGCAGCAAAAATATGAAAAAATTTTAGGGGTACTCTAGCGAATTTATAAATTGGCCAAAGGGTACCCATGAACAGAAAGTTTGGGAAACCCTGACTTACTTTAACCGCATTGCGCTAGCATCACTAAGCAGTTCTTTCATGTTCACACGTTAGTTTTGCGCTGCGCAATATTGTCAATTTAATATGCCATGGAAAGTATGATAAAAAATATTTAAAATCAATGTTTTCGCAATCATGTTTAATTGAGTTAAAGAAGCCCAAATCGAAGCGCAATACCCTTCGTATACCCTTTCTCAGTTGTATACCTTGATTTTGATTTGATGCACATTTGGATATACGGTTACGGTATGTCTGGTTGAGAAGCACTGACCTAAGCAACTTGATTTGAACATTTTATGCTTCGTATCGATGAAAAAATAGCTAACGTGCAAATTACATAAATGACATAGATAATTTGAATTTGAATCACATAAATGATTACATAATCACATAAATGATTACATAATTTGCATTACATAAATGATATAGTTGAAAAAGAGACAATTTTTTCTCTAAAATAGCCCGTGACGTGATTATATGATGATGTTTACCCTCATAGGCGTAGCCAGGATACTTGATTGGGAGGGGGGGGCAAACCACAAATCACATGCAATGACGTCATCAGAAATTTTCAAAAAAGGAACTTTTGTGGGGCAAAGATATCGTACAAAGAAGATCTGAAGCCGTAGCCTATTGGCACTTGACCAAGATTTTGATAAAGGGAGAGAGCGAAAACTAATAGTTAAAAAGTGCGAATGTCTAACTTAGGAGACGTGTTGAGTAAACTAGTGTACTCAAACCTATCAAAGACGGGGGTCTTGGGGCGGAGCCCCCAGTCGCCGGTGGCTATGAGGGTCTGGAGGCAAAGCCCCCAGCCGCTAGGCGATTATTGTAAGTTTTTGTAAAAAAAAGCTATTTTAATCCCATTGGATCACATTTTGGACGTGTTTGAGGCGATTTGAAAGAACTAGATTTTTAACATTTGAAAGCCAATCGAAAAAAAATTTAATTGTTCAATCCTCTTTTTACTTGCAATTTCAGTCCAAAACACGTTTAAAATCTTGCATTATGGTGTAAAAGTTCAATTGTAAGTGATTTGGTCCATGTTGGGGAAGTAAGGCACATTGCCTCCTACAGTATTTTAGCAGCAAATAATAATCCGCTCGAAGATTTCCCTAAAAGATTTTTGTTTTGTCATGAAGTTAACCAGTTATAGGAGTATATGTACGGCCAGGGGGCCCAGGTCCCCTCAATTGAAATTTCAATAATTTGTTCAATGAGCATTTTCCCTAGCTAATTTTCTAAAAGTATTTTGTGCGTAAAAATTGCCAAGGTGAAGGTGATCATTATTGAAAAATGGTACAATAGATGGTTATGCTTATAAAACATGTTATTGCCCGGGCCGGATTTACATTGCGCGAGGCCCCTGGCACTTTGAGGATTTTTGCAACATCTTCCTGCCAAATGTAGGTGAAGACCAAAAAAAGTCCTACTATCTGAGCGCGGGGCCCTGGCACTGTGTCATATGGCAAATACGGCGCTGAATATTGCATTACGTTCATAAAAAGTTTAGACGAGGGCCTGAGGTAGCAACTTTTAGAATAAAAACCCTTGATTTTACCCTGGTTATACGCTTAAACTGGTTGAAAAAAATTGAATTAAGGGGATGCACGGGGCCCGCTGGTCGTCAATACTGTTTATTGTTAATTACTGTTGTACGCGTGCACTGTTGTAGGCAAAGATGCTAAATGAAACTGAAAATGAAAAACAGGGCTTTTTTGTCAAATTTTTGTCACTGGTGGCATTTCGATTGAGGGGTCCCGGGTCCCCTTGGCCACCCCCTCTGGCTACGCCTATGATTTTGAGATAAGATCGCGCCCTTAAGTTCTTTCATAAAAAACAAACATTTAAAGCAACATTAAAATAACCTTTTTTCCAAAACGTGGAGGACTCGAGTCAAGTCACATGACAGTTTTTTGAAACGTCGAAGAATTGCATGACATTATTATGACGTGAACACGTGGTCGTCATTATTATTACTTGTTTTTGTTGGTGTAAATCCTAAATTAAAGAAACTGCAAATCCGGATCAGGACAACATCCAGGCAATGCTTTCATTATATTTATCGTTGGTAGTATGTCAATTGGGGGGTTTGCATTACCGCCTGTGTTATTGCATTAAGTTAATAATAACGTTAAACCAGGGCCTGGGATTGCAACTTTTAGGACAAAACTCGTAAATATCTCACAGGTTTTGCGTATAAATTGTTAAAAATTTGAATAAAGGCGTCCCTGGCCCGGTACCCTTGGTCATTAGTCAAGAGCCCCAGGGCCCCTGGTTGTCAGTTAAGGGCCTTGGAGCTCCTGGTTGTCAGTTAGGGGCCCTGGAGCCCCTTGGTTGTTAATTAGAGACACTGGAGCTCCCTGTTTGTCAGCTAGTGGCTCCCTGGTTGTCAGTTAGAGGCCCTGGGGCCCCCTGTTTGTCATAGGGGCCCCCTGGTTGTCGGTTAGGGGTCATGGGGATCCCTCGTGGTCATTAATATTATTGTTAATTACTGTTATGTGCGTAATTACTGAAAAAAGAAACTGCAACTAAACATCGCTAGGCTATGTTGTCATAATTGTTTATCATTGGAGGAATTTTAATTGGAGGGGAGGGTCCCCTGCCCCCGGGCCCCCTGCACCCCTGGCTACCCCTATGTTTACCCTTAAACCGATTTGAAACCCGAAGAGCTTAAACTAAGTTTAAATAAAGTTGATGTAAAAACCAACTTACTTATCAAACTTTGTTTTCCGTGATCTACGATCTTGAAATTACACAGAGCCAATTTTTAGAAAAAATACATTACAATGCGTAATCAATATCACGGTTTATTGAAAGATGTATTTTTGCAAACTACATAGAAATTATCTATACTGTCATTGTCAAGTAAGGAATTTTTTCAGCAGGTCATTTGAAGATGTTTACCTTATCTTGCTCAACACGATGCCCTTATATAAACATCATTGCAAAACTAGTTATAGTCGATATCGAGTTTACCGAATTACTCCATTCTGTCGGAACACTGAGCATTAATTCATATTTATTTATTGTGTTAGTGTAAGAAAATAACGTGATCTTTTAGGAAAACACTATATATAAAGAACTACGCATAATGAACTACGTAAGACTTTGAATATTTCAGACTGTTAGTAGCTTTCTAAACCGCAAAATTGAACAAAAAGCCTTCATATCTTTACTGTCAGGGTTATCTTGTAGTATAATTACTTTGCTTTACTGTATTTTATGTTACAGCTTCGGAATGACCTTCTGGTTCATGTTTTCTCAGCAAACGCCTTTTGAAAGTATGAAACTATAAGCAGGCCTAGCGTGTACAACAGTTTTGTAGCGTGCTGATTTGCATAGTAATTTAGATAATATTTTTTATTATACTCACTGTAGAACGCTGACGAAGCGTGTAACGAGAATGCGGAGCCTGTCTCTCTGTCATTACGCCCAGGCAACACAGCTCCTTTCGAAGAAATGTTGCATTGGTGGCGAGACGTTTGAAACTCTGTTTTCTATTTGACCGGTCCGAAATTTGAATCGCAGACCTCCCGTTCCAAAATGAGTGTTTAAAGCCTAAGTTGCGCGTAATATTTTGGGTGATAGGTGTGCTGATTGCGCAATTATACCTCGTACAAATACGATAATCGTACTTAATAATCTATCTCTTTCTCACTTCCTTGCCCTCTTTTCCTTAAGGGTTGAAGGGCCAGCAGCTCAAGATTAAGACGCCACACTTCACGGTCTTCCATCACCTCTATGATTTCGCTTGGGTGAAGTCCCAAGCGGTTCCATCCAATATCCCCAATATAATTGGTCCAACTAATTGTAGGTCGTCCAACTGGTCTTTTCCCATTTACTGTGGCGAGTAATCAAACCAATATCTATGCTGAAATATTTTGATTCGAAGAAGTAGAGGCTCGATATTTGAAGATTTTTGAATCTCAAGAGTTTTTCAAATTTCAAAACAAAATAATCGTACAATACAAGTACGAGCTGCTGATTGTTACCATGCAATCATCATCACAATGCAACAGTGTCATTAAGATGAAAACCTGCATTGTGTTGTAGCTTTAGTTTAGTTTGTTCAGTAAACAAAAGAAATAGCTATAATTGCAAAATTGTATCGGTAACTAGATGGGAGTTTGCCAGCAAACCCAGCGAACGACCGACGCGTAGCTAATGCTGTAACGCTCAAAAGTACATTTTGTCTAACGTTAAATCAGCAATTATTACTCAAAAAGATCTGATTATGGAACCTCCCAAAAAGTAGAGTCAAAAAATTTGTCAGTTAAATATCTGCTGACATCATAAAACACTGGCACGGTAAGTTGAGCCATTCAAAAAATTGATTTTTGGGGGTCAATTTTGGGGGGGGGTCCCCGGGGGTGGCACCCCCAAACTTTGTCAAAATATTTGTCTGTTAAATATCTGCTGATATCAAAACAGAATGGCACCCTAAGTTGAGCTATTCAAAAAATTGATTTTTTGGAGGTCCTGGGGGATGGCACTGCCAAACTATGCCAAAATATTCGTCTGTTAAATGTCTGCTGATATCAAAACAGACTGGCACCCTAAGTTGAGCCGTTAAAAAAATTGATTTTGGGGGGTCCATTTGGGGGGTCCCCAGGGGGTGGCACCCCCAAACTATGTCAAAATATTTGTCTGTTAAGTATCTACTGATGTCATAAAAAACTAGCACCCTAAGTTGAGCCGTTCAAAAAATTGATTTTTTGGGGGGTCTATCTGGGGGAGTTGCCAAAAAAAAATTTCGGGAGAAAAATTGCATTTGCAGCTCGACAATTTTACACAAAAATTAAATTTCGGTGTTTTGTGGTTTCGGAGAAGAGCGTACAAAATTTAGTCAGAAAAAAAGGAAAGAAAAAGAAAAAAAATTTTTAGCGGCCAAAAGTGAGTTGGTTGGGATGAAAAGGTATCTTGAGACATGTAACCTTATGAAATATTTTTTGCCGTACCTCGTAAGCCGTTTTTGATTGAGCCAGCTTTTTACGCCAAACTTGCGGGGAGGTTTTCGGGTCCTAAAACCAAAGTCACGTGACCTATTGCCTCGAAATTTGGTACAAACATACAACTCATTAATCTCAAACTGCTGTCAAAATTTCATGTAGCTAGACCAAACCGTTCTCGAGTTATATGCAAAAGTCTAAAATTTTGCACTCGTTAGTTGGAAAATGTCCGAGTAAAAACAAAGGAACACACGACGCGAGCGTCGGTCGTTCCTTGTTTGCACTTCGCTACAGTACAATGTAACTTTTCATCACCTCTAAAACTACCGTTGATGCACAAAACAATAATAATTATGACGATTTGCTTAATCCAAAACTTTCTTAACAGCAATACAAAAAATTTTAGGAGGTCACCTAATTTAGCACAGCAGTGTATAGCTGTACAATGTACAATGCGTACAGTACCTCAATGCAACAAACCAGCTGCTATCAAAGTTGATTGTGCTTATCCAATAACTTGACAGCTCTTTAAATTGTTAGCCCTTATTACGCAAACAATTTCAAAAACTGACTTTACAAGAAGAAGATCAGCAGCACTTATCCCACAAACCAACACCTAACGTCTTAATTAATGGTTTTGAAGGCACCCAAATTGTCTTGAACGATGTCTATACCAGAGATGGAACCGGTTAGGATTTTCTCGACCCGACCCGACTGGTAAATTTCAAAATCATTGCCGGTTGACCAGCCGGTCGACCGGCAGTTTGACCGGTTTCTGACCGGCCCGGTCGACCGGTCTTTTCGCAGAAAATTTTTATTCACTGTTCAATGTATCTCATAAAAAAATTTCAAACGGGGGGTGCATGGGTGAGTTGTTAAAATTTGTGACTTTGCACGGGGTCTCAGAAAAAAACGCAAAAAAATTTGCTTTTTTTGCAAAAATGACTCAATTTTAAGACCTTTTTTGGTTTAGTTTCGGTTTGAAAGACCTGTTTTGAGCAGCGCAAAACGTGAACAAAATAAGCATAAAAAGAACTGGAGGGTGCAAGCTAAATTATTAGACGTTCTTTCTAATGATATTATGCGAAACGCCAAAAAACAAAGTTACAATTTTTTAGCTATTGGTGACAGATTATTTGCAATTTGCCGAGCAGCAAACACTAAACTGTCATGACATTGGCTAGAAAATATTCAAAATATAATGTGCCCCAGAAGTTTGTAGAAATGCTGCTACTTCAGAACAAGCCATGGCTTGTTAGATATAAAAAAATAAGAGCTATGTCTTTCTTGCCAGGGCATGCTATGGAATGAAATGGAAGACGATTTTTCCATATTCCATACGGGCAATTTTCTTCCATTCCATATTCCATTTCATACTAAAAATTTTTTCCATTTTCCATTCCATACTTCCATACCAAAATAAGTTCAAACCGGGAGCAAAGCGTAATTTGTATAGCATTTTTGCAACGTTAAGCGTACCTTTGCAAGTTGTTGCTCGTGAAGGTAAGCAGTATGGTACGATGCATCTCATCGTATATTTGAAGGACTATCGCAATGAGCTACCACAAAAATTCACTCAGCATGAAAACATCAACCACGCAGTCAACCGGCAATAGGTTGACCCATATGCACTGGGTTTAATGATTGCAAGTTTGTAACCACACCAACTATGAAATTTAGCATAGCCAAACTGCCGCAATCATTTTACAAATATACCGAAAAAAAGTTTAAACGCAAAAAAAAACAATAAAGAATTCAGTTTAGTCAAGGATAGAAATGCAAAACAAATCTTTGTTACGAAGGAGGAAAATTCTTTTTTCGTTTTGCAAATTCAGCGCCGTCGCTGTTGAGGACCAAGGGGCCTTTCCCCCCATTTTGGTTTACTAAAAATACTTTTTTTGAAGCATTACGTTACAAAAAAATCGACAATGATGCAAAAGGAATAACATTTAATCTTACGTACTTGACTCAAGTAACCTACATTAGCAGTATATTGAAGTTTTTAAATACCGAAAGTTTAGTGGTTCAAGTTTCAAACACCACATTTAACTTCCCAAGTTTACACCCGTGTCTGAACCTAAAAGGTCATCAAGGAATTAGGCTAGTCATATCGATTTCATAGCTATGAACGTTTGCATCGTATTCGATTCAAAGTAGTCTAAGCCCGAAGTCATTGTTTCGCAAACAATGGGTCGGAATGCACAACAGGCTGCAAAGCGTTTACAGATATACTGCAGAGACGTAACTACGAAGGCAAAGGGGGCGTCAGCCCCCCTCCCCCTTTCAGCCAAGTCATTAAAAAATTTTTTAGCCTAAAATGCAAGCATTTAAACGTGTTTTTGAATTGCTCTGTAGGTAAAGTAGGGACTGAATAGGAAGGAGAATTTAATTTTTCCGCTGGCTTCCAAGTCTTAGCACTTTAATTCTTTCAAATAGCTTTCAAAACGTGCAAAATGTGATCCAAATGGCGTTGAAATAGTTGTTTTTTCTGGAAAAATCAAAAAATTGCCCAGCGACAGGGGCATTGTCCCCAGACCCCCGTCTATATGAGATGAGTTAGCAGCACCGCTTTGCTCAGCTCACCACCCAATCGAGGCATTTTTCAAACAAAAAAATTCTAACTTTCAAGCCTCCTCCTTTAGCAAAATCTTGGTTACACTTTTGTTTATGGGTGTGTCGGAGAGTAGAAGTGCAGACCAGCAAAAAAGTTTATTTCGTTTTTTGAAAGACCAGCTATTTTGTTTTTTTTTTAAAGCGCACTCAAGGTTGTTTAGGTCGCAGTCACTGCTGCAGATAGACTTGACACGTGATTATGGCCGGAAACGAAAGGAGCTAAGAAACAACACCGGACTTATCCATGTCTCTTTTTACGATATGATTGCACAATTTGGAAATTGAGCATAATTTGCATCCGTACAAGATCAGTTTTAATGTGCGAAAGTTCTGTCTATTTTAGAGCACCTTAACTTCATTTGCTCTGGCGACGTCACTAAGCAAATTGTCATTTTCAAAATAAAAGTCAAGCCAGTCAGCATCAATGCAGCTGCAAATTACAATGAACATGTATTCTATGATATTATGATGCAATGCCTACAGTTCTCACACTGTTTGAGCAATGTTTAAATGTTCATGACCGAATTACCGTATTAATTTGTCGACAGATGATTAGCTGCAAAATGCTTCCACATATTTTTAGTTATCACTATCCGTATTTATTTTTCTGTGTATACCATGAGCGAAATCTAGTATGGAAAAGTATGGAAGTATGGAAGATTGTCTTCCATTCAATTCTTGAAATCTTCCGTTCCATTCTTGAAATCTTCCATTCCATTCTGGCATTTTCCATATTCCATACCAAAATTTCCGTTCCATCCTATTTCATTTTCGATTCCATTCCATACCATGCCCTGTTTCTTGCCCAATGTAGAGTGTGGTAAACTTAAGTTGAAACAAGCTTTTCAAAGTGGCAAGATTTTAGCATGTAGTAAAAAATCTGAAATCCGCGCCACTTCTACTCTTAAGCTGATTAAAATGATGCTAAATTGCCAGGCAGCGCAAGCCTCTTCCACATGCATGCTTTATTAGAATCTGATTACGCGATTTTAACGCGTATATTTTGCACTTTTTTTGCTTTGTGCCGTGGCTCGAAGGGGGGCATGGCACAATACTTCGACCCCAAATAGGCCCCTGGGTGTGCATGTCTTAATGGTCACAGCATATTAGTCACAGCTTGAAACCATTCAGCAAGTGTTTTCAAAAGGTGCGGTTTGTTAATAGTGTTTTTTTATAAAAAGTTTTATTTATGATACAATATATAAGTATATTTCGGTTGGTGTTTCGATGTCTTTTAGCTGCAAAAAAGAAAATTTTGACCGGTATTTCAACCGGCTTGACCGGCCGGTCGAAGAATCTCGACCCGACCGGCAACCCGACCGGTGCCGATCGACCCGACCGGTTTCCATCTCTGGTCTATACCTCATTGATTTAAGTTGGATAGAAATTCAATTTTTCTTTGGTGCGATTTATAAAACTAATGGGCTTGTATAAATTTGGATGGTATTTACTTCAATTTCATGAAATTTGAAAACAATACTTTTGACAAATCACAATGGTAGGTCTCATAGACAATCAATACACAATAATAACGTAAACAGTACCAAGAATTTTGTCTGTAATTTTCAAACTTACAGTATTGCTAATCGTATAGCGGTTACAGCATTTACTACAGATTGAAGAACTTCGCCTTCATCTTACCTGTAACAGCGACAGGCTTGATCAGTTCGTATGATATAATTTTAAAATCAAATTTTAGATGTACCTTCAAACAATAAGGATCGTGCTTTTTATCATTATTATGTGGTGGAAAAAAAACAAAGGCCAATGCTAAACGAAATTCCTGAGCAAAATAGAAGCCTTTTAAAATTATGTTGGAGTGCTGACCCTGGATGTCGGCCTACGTCAGCAGGTAAGCAAATCTGAGACGAGTATTATTTGTTTCAAATTTTACTCCATAGTGGTTCTAAACCTTTAATAAATCGTGATATCTTGCCAATGTTTCCAACACTTGGGGCACCCTTCTTTAAAAACATCAGCTTCCAAAATACTTTAGAACATTATCTGCATCATTCAAAAGGAGAAAAGCAGAAAAGCTTTACGCGGTTTATAAGCCGAATTTCGGGCTAATTTAGGATAGAAGTTCATAGGAAGTAAAAATGCTTGCAGTGCTTCTTAAACCAAATACCGAGTAGCTAGGGCAATAGGCGTAGACAAGATTTTTGATTGGTGGGAGGGACCAAATCAAAAATCACATGCAATGACGTCATCAGAAATTTTCAAAAAAGGATCTTTTGTGGGACAAAGATATCGTAGAATGGGAGATCATCAGTCATGGCCTGGTTTGGCATTTTACCAAAAGTTTGTCAAACAGAGAGGGCTTAAGCCAAAAGTTAAAACTTAAAATGTCTAAATTGGGGGACGTGTGAAGTGAAATAGTGTAACTCAAACGTATCACAGACAGAGGCCTAGGAGCTGTGTCCCAGCCGCCGGAGGCTATGGGCGGTTTGGAGGTTTTGCCACAACCGCTGGGCAACTTTTTATAATTTTTTGGAAAAAAGTAGCTATTTTAATGCCATTAAAATTTTATTTTAATTCCATTAAAAAAAACTACATTTTTAACGTTTGAAAGCCCATAGAAAAAATTGAGTTGTTCAATTTTCCTTTTACTTGCAATAATTAAGTGCAAAATACCTTCAAAATTATGCATTTTGCGGTAAAATTTTGTGACTTTGCCCACGTGGAGAAAGTAAGGTACATTACCTGCAATATTTTAGTTGTAAATAATAATCCACTCGAAGATTTTCCTAAAAGGTTTTGCTTTGTCATGAAAATAACCAGTTGTAGGAGTACATGTGTGGCCAGGGTACCCAGGTTCCTTCAATTCAAATTCAATAATTTATACAACGAGCATTTTTTCTGGTTAATTTTTTTCTTCAAAAGTAATTTGTCGCATAAAAACTGGTGAGGTGGAGGTGAATTGTTATTATAAATGGTACAATAGATGGTTACTCCTTCTAACCATGTTTTTGCCAGGGCGTGATTTACGTTGCACGGGGTCCCTGGTACTTTGAGGGATTTCGCAACATCTTCCTGTCAAATATAGGTGAAGACCAAAAAAAGTCTTACCGTCTGAGCGCGAGGCCCTTGACTCTATGTCATATGCTAAATCCGGCCCTGATTATTGCATTACGTTCATAAAAAGGTTAGATGAGCGCCTGAGGTAGCAACTTTTAGGACAAATACCCTTAATTTCACCCCGGTTACACATTTAAATTGATTGGAAAAAATTGAATTGAAACGGCCCGGGCCCCCTGGTTGTCAATACTATTGATAATCACTGTCGAACGCGAAAAATGCTAAAAAAAACTGAAACTGAAGAACCAACAAGCTCTTTTGTCACATTTTTGTCATTGGTGGCATTTCAATTGAGAGAGCGGCCCAGGCCTTTGCCCCCTGGCAATGCCTATAGCTAGGGCTCCTGTGTGCAAATCTGTACCTCCTTTAGCCGTTTTCTCGTTACTTCCCCTCCTGAAAAGTCCTTAAGAAACCCTGGGTAATACAATTTATGCATTTTCATTACGTGTTTGGTTGTATAAGCAAATTAGTTCTAAGCATCAAAAATGTCTGTAATTTCTGGAAACTATAAATCTTTCTGGTATTATTCTAAAAGGAAACTAAGCAATAAACTACGTTGTTTAAAAAAGTGTATATTAATAGTGCAGGCGGTGAAAATGAAATTTTCCTTGTAATCTCAAAGTACTATATACAGAAAGTTTTGTGATACTGCATTTCTTAAAAAGTGAATTGTCGTGACTAAATATACAATCATACTGTAATATTAGCTTTATTTAACATAATAACAAATTTGTAATGATTAAAAACAAAATTCAATAAATTTGTAATGATTAAAAACAAAATTCGAGCCTTTTTGCAAGATTTAAAGCATTGGATGACTTGTAATTTTCTAAAATTGAATGAAGGTAAGACCAGAGTTATTGAAATTTTATTTAACCGTAACATTGAATCCAGAATAATTTCTAACGTACAAATTGATGATAGCTGTTCTTTGCTTATGTCCAATAATTTTGTAAAAATTCTTGGTGTAATATTTGATGACAGACTGAACCTTGAGAAGCATATCAATAGAGTGGTTTGTACTTGTTACGCCAATTTACGTAATTTAGGCAGAATTGCATCTAAGCTTACTAAACCTCTAAAAGCTCAGCTAGTTCATGCTTTGATATTGTCCCATACTGATTTTTGCAATGCCTTATTTTATAACAATTCAAAATTGCTTTGCTCACACACAAGTGCCTGCGTGGTTATGCTCCTACATATTAGAAAAATTTAATCAACTCTTGTTCTGTTTCGGAAAGATATAGCTTGCGTGTTAATGATGATAATTGGCTGCTTCAAACGGTAACTAGCTTAAACTTTGCTAGATCCCAATCTATGTTTTCGTGTGCATCACCCAAGGTATGGAATTCCTTGCAACTGTCTCTGCGTGAAATTGAAACTTTGTCCCTTTTCAAGAAACGTGTAAAAGCATATTATTTTAATTTAGCTTTTGAGGATATTACTACTCTTTGATGCCAGTATTTTGCTGCTTATTGCTGTAGAATTAGTACCTTTGTTGTGTATTAATTTTATTTCTGTAAAGTTATTTGAATGTTACTTTGGCCCCTTAGTCAGATGCATTGACACTTGTTAGTGTTATCTCAAGGGGGATATAAATTGCAATTACTATTATTATTATTATTATTGACACATATTCTAAATAAATAGATAAATAAAAAAAGTTACTGCAAAAGATTACAGCATAAACTTAAATACAAACTGTAGACAGCTCTGCTACAGTGTTTCTACCAACACGCTACAGCACAATGCCTGTAAATACTCAACAGAGACAGCGATTCGTATAGTACAAATTAGCTTGACGTAGTACATACAGTCACAATCAAAGGCGCACACTATCAGCAATTGTATAATACTGGTTCGAATACGACATTCACCCCCTCTAAAGAATTCTGCTTAAATCATAATTTAAAAATCAAGCATTATAAGCAAGCCAATCGGGAACTTCCTTGGGCGAGTTGAACGCCAATTTAACGGGGTCTGCAATTCAGTTTCTGGCTCATTACACGTTTCAGGTCCCATACTAAAGGTAGCACGTCTATCCCCAACCAATTCAGATTGAACTTGGACTGGAAGTGAAGAATGGTCCTCCGGGTCCCCATTGCAAGGCGTTGTTGCAGTGAGAGCAAATCTCGGGCTGAAACGGTAACTTCACGTCCTTCTGGATATCTCACAACCGCATGGTTTTGATTAGCATGAAGCAAACCCACCTCATCCACTGTTGGATCATATTTGTCACGTACATGCTTGCGTACATACACACTACACAGGCCCAGGTTCTGACATCCACGAAGGAGCAGTAGTGCCAAACATTGAACGGCGTGCAAACTTAAAAAATCTATCATGGGGAACTTCGTTTGTGGCCGTGCTCAACAATGACCTTAAAGCATGTAAACATTCTGGAATTACCATTTCCCACTGAGAAGTTTTCAAGCCTCTCGTACGAAGTGCAAGTTTTATGGTATTCCAAATTGTTCCGTTAAAACGTTCACATTGAGAATTGCTACGAGGGTTGTACACGGAAGAAAATGTGCTCGAAATTCCCCGTTCATTAAGAAACAGCTTAATTTTTTTAGACACAAAACATATAGCGTTATCACTATGCACAATGGCTGGAAAACCAAATAAGCTAAATAACGAGTTTACGCATGAAATTGCAGTACGCGAGCTGACATCACTGCAAGAAAATATAAACGGAAACCTTGAAAATTCATCAACAAGAGTTAAAACGTAATGATTTTTAGTGGTCGAAAGCAGAGGACCTTTAAGATTCATACTTAGTCATTCAAAAGGCTAAGAACTTTTAATCAGATTTACCGACGTGGGTTTGTAAAATCAGGGTTTGATCTCACAACATATCGAGCATGCCTCAGTCATTCGTTTCACATCATCTAACGAGTAGGGCAAATTGCGAAGTCTCAGGTAATGATACAGCCTGATTATGCCAGAATGGCACAGATTGGCGTGAATTCTATACAAAGCACTAACAGTAGTACTAGCACAATACGCACATGAAAGAGCATCAGGCACAACGTTAAATTTTTCTTTACGATAAACAATATCATAGCAGTATTGATTTAACTCGATTTTTCAACGCATGATTTAGTCGTTTTTGATTTTGCTGCGTCGGGTACTGTTAAACATGAACGATACGGAATTTTGATCCGCTATTGATGTGAACTGGCGAGCAGTTATACCGATCTTTGTTAAGCATTGGGGGGAGGGGATAATTTGCAATTTTACCCCAATTTTGCCCTATTTTCAACATTGGGTGGATGAACCTCGACCACGATTTTGTTCAGGTGTGGAAATTTAGTGAAGACAAAAAAAATATAAGCAAATGGAACATTTTTTTCCTCAAATTCAGGTGAAGACCAAAAAAAAAAGGTCTTCCACAAGAATAGAACACTTTTTTTCCCCAAATTTACACGCTCAGATGTACACCTTTCTGTAATGATAAAAGTCCTAAAACAGCCGACATGACGTCATGTTTCAATCCTAAAAAACGATCAAAATTTGCTGCACATACCACAGGGTATTTTGACGTTATGACGTCATTAACAAAAACTGAGACGTTATCAATTTGCGGTGAGAAACTTTTGACACAGAAATAGACATTTTACGTACGTAACAAAAAATATTTGCATAGCTTTGCCACCTTAAAAGTGAAGAAATGCAATACCACCTTCTTTGATGTAACCCTCAATTTATATATTTTTTAGTTCTTATTGCAATCACGTTGAGATTTTTGCTCAAATTTTGCGTGGTGTTATCACCATTGTGGTTTGAATAAGCTGACAATTTTGTATTAATTTTGGAACTACTTCAATTTTTGCCTTGATTTGCGTTCGAACACCATTATTTTACTTTAAAACGCAATCTTTTCAGCTAATAAGTAAGGTCATAGACAAAAATGTGACGTCATCATTTCTATTTTGCTATTTTCAAAAACTTAAGAATATAGACTCACTCCGAGCCAAAAATTATTCTTCCAGCCTTTTGCAAAGAGCAGTGAAATTACTGGGTATATTCTTGACCACTATCAATTTTTGGAAAAGCTCCCATTTTCACCCCCAAATTTACAGTATATTGAAAAATAAAATAAAATATATTGAAAATGGAAGTTGGATTTACGACCCTTTGAAACATAGGCGTAGCCTTTGTTTTTTGATTGGGAGGGGGGCACAAACCACAAATCACACGCAATGACGTCATCAGAAACTTTGAAAGAGGAATCTTTTGTGGGGTAAAAGATATCGCAAAATGGAAGATCATAAGCCGTGGCCTGGTGTTGGCACGTAACTAGGAACTCGTTTGAGGCCATGTTTTGGTTGAAAATCACACACAGGAGAAGAAAGAAGAAATTTCGACGACTTCGCATTTAGGGATCAGTAAAATAATATAGCCACAAGCTTATCGGGCATATACGAAATCAGTCGTAAATATACTACTACTTTATTTATTAAAATCGATTTCACCCCAGCGCGGCATCATCAGTTAGATCTTATTCAAATAGAAACCCAATTTAAATCTTCAAATAGAATAAACATTTAAATTGGGTTTCTATTTGAATAAGATCTAACTGATGATGCCCCGCTGGGGTGAAATCGATTTTAATAAATAAAGTAGTAGTATATTTACGACTGATTTCGTATATGCCCGATAAGCTTGTGGCTATATTATTTTATTTATTATTTATTTAACTAGGAACTCGCTCAAGGGGAAGGCTTAAACCAATAGTTAAAATGCGAAAATGTCTAAATTGAGAGACGTAAGTTGAGCAAAGAAGTGTAGTGTTATTCAAACGTATCACAGACGGGGTTATGGGGGAAAAGCCCCCAGCTGCTGGGCGATTTTTCGTAATTTTTTTGAAAAAAGCCATTTTAGTACCATTGGATCTTATTTAGCACGTATTCAGGGCCATTTGAAAGTACCAGATTTTTAACATTTGAATGCCCATTGAAAAAATTACGTTGTTCAGTCCACCTTTTGCTTGCAATTTAAGTCCAAAACACGTTTAAAATCTTGCATTTTGAGGTTAAATTTTGTAAGTGATTTGGCCCAGGTAGGGGAAGTAAAGTACATTGCCTCCTGCAATATTTTAGCAGTAACTCACAATCGAGTCGAATATTTTCCGTAGGGATTATTGTTTTGTCATGAAAACAACCGGTTATACGAGTACATATACGGCCAAGAAGCCAAGGCCTTCTCAAATCAAAAAATTTGTTCAATGAGCATTCCCCTTTCTGTAGCTAGTTTTTTTCAAAAGTATTTTGTTGAATAAAAACTGGCGAGATGGAGGTGAAATGTTATTGAAAAATGTACAATAGATAGTTACGCCTACAAACCACGTTATTGCCAGGGCGGGATTTATATTGAGTTGGGCCCTTGGCACTTTGGGATTTTTGCAATATTTTTCTACCAAATACAGGTGAAGACCAAAAAATGTCTTATCTATAGGCGGGGCCCCTGGCACAGTGCCATATGTTAAATCCGTCCCTGGTTGTTGCATTACCTTCGTAAAAAGGTTAGATGCGGGCCTCAGTTAGAACTTTTAGGATAAAAACCCTTAATTTTACTCGGGTTATACATTTAAGTTGGTTGGCAACACATTAAATTGAAGAAGCCCGGGCCCCCTGTAACAATATTATTGTTGGGGGCTCATTCAAATTGGAGGCCATTTAAATATCATTGTAGGGGCCTATTTAAATCGGTTGGCAAACATTAAATTGAGGGGGCATGGGTCCCCTATATCATAATTATTGTTGGGGGCCCATTTAAATTGGGGGCCATTTAAATGTTTTTGTAGGGGGCCCATTTAAAGAGGTTGGCAAAAATTAAATTGAGGGGGCCTGGGGCAACCTGGATCAATATTATTGTTAATTACTGTTGTACGTGTCTACTGTTATACGCAAAGATGCAAAAAGAAACTGAAACTGAAAAAACAATAATCTTTTTTGTGACATATTTATCATTGGTAGCAATCCAATTAGGGGAGCGGCCCCTGGCCCCCCCCCCCCTTGGCTACGCCTATGCTTTGAAATTGCGCAATTTGAACTTATCTTTATGTGGACATTTAGATAGGATTTCTGATCGCTTATTGAGGGTTGTGTCTTTATCTGACTTAAGGATGGCAATTTCCTCTTTTAGGCACAATTTGCAGCGTCCGCTGCCACAATCTTAGGAACGTGCTGATGTATAGGTATTCCATTTTATGTCCGGTTTATTGTTGTGAATGAGGCAGTTCCCATAGTATTTCGACAATTCGGTTGCTTTTGGTTTATTTCTGTTCCGAATTGAATGGGTGTGGTTATTAAATATGGCTTTAAAGGGTGTTTATCAGCTTTCTATATAGTTCATGATTTTGCTCCAGTTAGCTTTCTTTTTCCGAGATTCAGTAGAGTTGGTAGCATTAGCTGCAGTTTGTGAGAGTTGCTGTGTCGCTACATTGTTTTCTTGCTGTTTTATGGAAATGTCAGTAGCAGCTGAAGGGGGTGGGGTTCTTGCGGCGTCACAGTTGCTGTATAGACGATTGATTTTACGTTACATCGCCCGTTCATTGGACAGTTGGACGTGTTGCGGCAATTGAATGGTTTTTCTTCCGTCGGAACGTTTTCTTCCAAGATCCTTTTGTTAAGATTAGATGTTATACTTTTTATGTTAAGCAAGCAGCTATAGCTTATTTTAAGGTTGCTTCAATAGCAAATTTTTTGAAACTTGTGGCTGGGATTGCGAAAATGTTTGTCAATCAATCGCTAGAACTCTTTGCCAATGTTTGTGCGTACGTGTTGGCTGAAAGGTGGATTAAACCATACAACATTCCTCGATCTGCCCTTCTTTGGATTGCGTTGTTGCTGAGTCGGTTTGTAGGATAAGCTGGTGGTATGGCCGCTCTTTCGCAATGCATCTTGGAAAGCTGGTTTGGCCTTTTCAAATTCTTCGCTATTACACGAAATAGTCGATATCCTGGTTTCAATGATTTTGGGGAGCTGCTTTGTATAATGCTGCACGGGTGGTTTGATGCAACATTTATGTAAAGCAGAGAGTCGTGGGGTTATTGAAATGGCCAAAACTTTTCTTTTCTTAAATTTACAGTTATGTCCAAAAAGTTAACTTCATGTAAGCCCGCTTCTGCTGTTATTTTTAAGCCCTCTTGAGAAGACTCTCCACCGGCTTTCTGATTCTACCTGCAGTTCTCGCAGTACAATTGCAGAGCACAGACAAGCCATCATCTTTGTATACGCCGACTAAATTTTTCTCAAATGTTAGATAGTTTATCCAGCATAAACAATCCGACTAATTCATATACTTCTGCTCCGTCATACGATCCCTTTGTGAGCATCGTTTTCTTTTTTTTTCTGGACTAGCTTCTCGACATATTGTCGCCATATTGCTCATCCGTCACACGGTTGGCAAGAAAGGTGGTTTGAGATAAAATAATGCATAGTTTCGTCGCTGGTGAGTACAATTTTATCTTTTCTACTTATGTGTTATTATTTTGTTTAGATCTACTCCCTGATTATTGCGGTAACGCGTGAAATAGTTTTGTTGGAAATAAATGAAATAACTTTCAGCCATAAGCGTGTTAATTGAACTGCTCTGGACCTTATAGGAACATTGAACACTCTTCTGGTTATGCCAGCAACACAAATTTGTTATTAATGTATTTCATGTCAATGGCAAAGCTTGTATTAGTTGATAACAATGCAATTTGTTTCTTTCAGAGCTGAACAAGATGCTGAAGAACACAAAAATGAAAAGCGAGGAATATGAGGTTGCTAAGAAAATATGCAATATCAAAAACACTCAGGTAGTGAGATAATTCCAATGTAGCCGACTGGAAATTGCTGAAAAATTAACGCTTAAAGCAATCTCTCGTTTGGTCATAGACTCTTTAGTTAGGATTAGAGTTTTTAATTTGACCGACATAGTGGACATTACTTGTAACAACGGATTAAATCAAAAATAAAAGTTTTGGAGCATTCGCGACAGATTTAAAGATTCTTATCAAAAAAACAACCAAGAATATTTTTAACATAATCTAATTCATTAAGAGACGTTTCGGGAGGTATTTCTAGCCATTATCAATCTTATCTAAACAAAATCATTTGTCTATTTTAATATCTTTTACAGTATTTTGATGGCTATTTTATTTTGAGTTAAACAAGACCACTTTATTATGCATCTAAATTCACAGAATCAATTTTTGGATAAGATAATACAACTGTGCTAATTTTATTGAATATTCTTTTAGACCAGTGTTTCCCAGACTTTTCTTCAATAGCGCCCTCCTAAGCAACTTACTGACTACTAAACGCCCCTTTGACAGAAACGTAAAAACGAATTTATTTTCCGTTACCGACAATCACAACTTAATGTTGATTTAAGTCTAGAGAGAAAGATGAGCTTGGTGCAATTTTATCAGCTTTTTGATATTCGGTTCCATTTTATGTCAGAAACAGTCGTAAATCTCCCCGTCTCACTATGTTGAGGCGGCTTCCTCTGTTATCCAAAAGCACTGTGACGGTACTGAATGCACGCTCAACCGAGTATGAGCTGGGAAATGCAATGAAAAAATCTTTACCCGATCTCACGCATGAGGATATTTCACTTTAATAAGGTAACAGTCTTTTGAGGTAGCAATAGACTTGAAAGACAGACTACTAAATGTAAGTAATTTTAGGATTAACCGAAAATCCTCACACTATGCTACGGCAAACAGGAAAGTAAATTAAGTTTAAGTAAAACACTTTGGGAAACACTGCTTTAGACAATTAGATGGAGGATCATTACTTTGTCACTGTGAAGTTGTGCGACATTTTAGCCGTACGGGAAAGAAAAAAACTTGCAACACCACGAATTAAAATCAAAATTTAAACACATACATAAAATTACTACTTGAAGTGTTAAAAGTGAAAACCTGCTCATACAAATATTTTTTTTTATCATTTTTGATATTATTATAACTCACAAAATATTAATATCAAATAACGAGCCAAATCTTGAGCGAATTATTTTTTTTCTGAGCTTTTCAAGACATCGCTCGTCCCAACTTTGGCAGTTAAATCAGTGGTTCTCAACTCGTGCGGGTACGCGTATCAAAAAGGTCTTTTAGGTGTACGCGAGTAACTTTCTTTTTTTTCACAAAAAGTATGCTTTCACAGCTGCTTTCTAGTTTTAAAGTCTTTTTTTTTCTCACACAAAATTAATTTTTCTAAAGTCTGCCTAAAAATTGCCGAAGCAAGAGGTTGAAAGTTTCGATTTGCCAATCAACCAAATGAAAACACAAATTGTCACCAGCGATCAAATTTGTTATTCTGTAAAAAGTGGTAGACGCTGACGACCCGAGATGTCCAAGTGGTGCGAGATCGTGAAAAGGTTGAGACTTGAGAGCCACCGAATTGAATGATGATTGAGTCAACTGAAACAGAATTTTATGAGCAGAAGCAAAGAAAAAGGCGAAGCGGCGGGAAAATTAAATTGCCTTTCGCAGCAGAGTTGTACGTCGGGCCGGGCTTTTCGGGTCGGGTTCGGGCCTAAAGTTGACAAAACTTTCGGGCTTAATTCGGGCCTGAGACATACTTTTTGCCTTAAGTGCATAAAAATTGAATCAAAATAACCTGGCAACATTGCTAAATTTTTCAGACGTAACTTAACTTTCGGGTTTTTTTGGGCATGATTTGGGCTTCAAATTAGTTTTCGGGTTCGGGCCAGGTTCGAGCCTGAACTAGTTGGCCCGTTTACAACTCTGTTTCACAGCAAAAATATTGCATGAGAACCAAGTATCAAGGAATTAAGGATTTATCAAAATTTTGTTTTGGATTTTGTAAAAAATCTTAATACCTAAAGGTTCCAGTCAGTATGCTCTGAAGTTTACTAAATTCATAATTTTCTGGTTCAAAGTTTGCATAATTTTACTTTGCCTATCTGCCGTTACAGATATTGAACATGTTAAAATTTCTGTAACATTTTTAGGCGAGCACCGCCAGCTTCAGTTCTCGAAGGCTAATTGCTTCTTCATCTTGCAGTAGCAGGGTCGACGTTCATTCAAACATAAGCGAATTCTCTTTTGCTCAAGTATGCATAGTTAAGTCTTAATGTAGCACAAATAATTTTAGTGCCTTTTTTATACACATGGCATAATGATTAAGTTTCACTTCATGACAACTTTAGACTGTTGACTTTTATACGATTTGAGTCGTTTGAAAATTCAGATCAGTGGTTGCTCTGTATATGCTGTTTTTGTTCTTGACCTATTTTTAAATTTGGCTTTCACAAAAAATTTTCTCAACCTGAAAAGGAAACAGTTAGTTATGAAAAAATTTTGAAATGTTCAACTCACTTAGAACAAACGTTTAAAAGTTCAACTTACAGAAACTTTTTTGCACGAGAGGACTTGCATGTTCATGCAATTTTTGAAATTACAATAATGAAATCAAAGCAAAAATTTTATTATACATGCTGTATTACCCCAAGCGTAACGAGTTGGCAGGACCAATTGCATAATTGCGCCTGCAGGCAACACAGCTTCTTTCGAAGAAATGTCGCAGCGGTGGCAAGCCGTTGTCCGATGTGACCGGCCCGAGATTTGAACCCCAGACTTTCCACTCTAGAGGCAAACACTGGCCGGTTACACAAGGCACAAAAGTAATGAAATTTTTGTTTTTGCAGCTGCATCAACACAATAGCTAGAACTACCCATTGGCTTGCCACACTCCATGATTTAAAAAGTCAAAAAGCCAATTAACCTATGCTCTGGCAATTGCGGAATCATGTGCATTGTATACGGCTGCATTGAAAAAAATCAGTAGCATTCTATGACCTATTTCTATCGCTTCAATACTGCAAATGTTTCACTTTAGTCTAAGGTTAATCATCTGTTTTTCATAACGTATATTTTACTTGTATTAGATTGAACAAGACTTTGTTCGTCCAAAACATTTCGGCTAATCTTTAGAATTTATTGATGAGGATTAAAGTATACTCTAAATTTTGTATTTACAGAGTATTTCGCACCTCTCCTCACCACAAAAAGTACAACTATTATAGCATACAAAATTGTATGTTGCAATGCAAAAATGAGAAATGTATTACAATTTCTTTTTTTTTTTCAGAATTTGGAAATACCAAACAAATTGCCAGTAGTTCAAGAGAAAGTTGCGGAAACCAGTTTTATTGAGGCAGCAAGATGCTCCAGAGAACGAAATACACAACACAGCGATGCGGTTGCAAAAGTATTTACGCTTTAATTTTTGTTGCCTTTTGTTAAAAGCACGACGAAAATGAAGTCGTTGTGAACACAGCAATCGTTGCGACACATGTTCATCATAACACAGTGCATGTCACACGTAGAAATTAAATGTTAAAAAGATATACAATGTATAGGGCTACAACTTCGCTCATTATACGAAAATAATGCGTTAATTTTAGAGTGACTCAAGAGAGAGTTTATTCAAAGATGACATTATTTTACGCAATAATCACAACAGTTTTTTTGAAAACGAAGAAAGAAAACCAAAGATAAGAGAACAGCACAGTGAGTAACTCAGGTTTAGCTGGTAAACATACAGAACCGTCCATTTCAATCGTTTATACTCCGCAAAGCTGTAATCTTGATATTTGAATAAATTATTATCATTGACCAATTGAACATTACTTTGTGTAGAACTATAGATCATTCATATTATTATACGTTGAAAAAACGCGGAAGGCTAAAATGTTACTCTTGCAATAACATGCTATTGCTCAATTGGCCATCGATGTTTTTGTCAACAAGACTATATGAAAAAGGCATTATCTTGTCGGCAGCTAGGCCGAAAGGGTGAAAGCGGCATTGTTACAACGACCCTGATTGCATGATCTGAGTTCAACCCGCACCCTGGTCAAGTTGTTGCATCCTTAGATAAGACGCTTTACGAAAATTATCTTGGCTTGGTGGCTTGGAACAAGCACCAAATTTACGTGGGAAGAAGTCAAACGTTAATCGTAAAGCCAAGAATAGTCCAAAATAAAAGCGCCACCGTCGCTTCTTCGTGAGTGGATGATACATATAGATCAATCAAACCAATGTAACCAGTAACTTGCCACAAAATTCAAATTTGCCACAGCAAATGATACTTCAAATTGACCACAGCAGTAAATAACCACAAACGACAAATTAAAACAACTAAACGTGATAATTGGCAATGATTTTTTTGCATTATTATTGTGCTGCAATCAAAATAATACTTGGAAATCATCTTTTTTCTTTAAATAACCTTTCACATATTTTCGTCCGATTTTAAAACTGCTCAAAATTATATCTATTTGCTTTTGAACAACAGTAGGCTAAAGGCAAAAAACATACTGCAAATGTTTTGCTATTGATTTTAACTGCGTATCATTACCAATTTTTGAGGGGATGAGAATAAAATTCCTCATATCGTTCATCTATATACTTTTTTTTGCATATGTTTGTGTTATCATTTCGTTTGTTGTTATTGGAACATAGACTCTAATAAAGAGTCTATGGTTGGAGTGCATATTTATCCTTCTGTCACCAGGCGCGTAGCCAGAAATTTGCAATGGGGGTGGCTGTTTGGGGGTCTGGGGGCGGAGCCCCCAGCCGCCGGAGGCCAATGGGGGTCTGGGGGCGAAGTCCCCAGCTGCCGGAGGCTGGAGGTTTGGGGGCAAAGCCCCCAGTAGCCGGAGGCACGGGGGTCTGGGGGCGGAGCCCCCAGCGCTCGAAAATTTTGCATTTTTTTGCAAAAATAACTTCATTTTTGGGCTATTTTGATAAAACAACAATGCCTTTAAAACGCGACTAAGACATTGGCAGTGCAAACATGATTAAACTGGTTGCATAAATGGGCTATTCGGAGGTGGCTAATGGTAAAATTTTAGTTCTCTTATTTAGATGTTGGTAAATTTTAAAATGTAATAGTTCAATAAAACTCACACTGAGTAATCTATTTCGTATACACTTTCTAGAGAAAAATAATTGGGGGGGGGGGGGGGTAATGAAAAGAGATTTGAGAGAAATGATTGGTAATTAACAAATACTGAATAGCCCCCCTCTATTCCTTAGTTTATAGTATATTTGTTGATGACACCTATGTTCAGCATTTTTACACTTGCAATCAAATTTGATTGTTTATTTCTTACCATTTATCAAAGTTTTCATTTATTTGCTGGTTTTATTTTTGACAAATTAGCCCCCCCCCTGAACATATGTTTCAAAAGATGTTTTAAATCACTATTTAGTCCACTCCAGTACATAAAACAGTATCAAAAGTGCTAAAAATGTAGTGTTTTACCCATTCTGCATTTTGGTCGACATGTCAATGGGGGGGGGGGGCTATAGCCCCTGGCTACGCTACTGGCTAAAAACGTGGTATTTTCCTAATTGTGCGTTTGGTCGGCAGTTCATTAGCCCCCCCTAAATAAACGTTTCAAAATATGCTTTAAAGCATTTTTTAGTCTAATCCAGTGCAAAAGACAGTCTTAGAAATGCTAAAAACGTGGTATTTTACTGATTCTGCATTTTGGTCGGCAATGTATTAGCCCCCCCTCCCTAAATAAACGTTTCAAACTATGCTTTAAAGCATTTTTTAGTCTAATCCAGTGCAAAGGAGAGTTTTAAAAGTGCTAAAAACGTGGTATTTTCCTTATTCAGCATTTTGGTCGGCAGGCCAATGGGGGGGCTATAGCCCCCCCCTGGCTACGCTACTGTCTGTCACCGAACAACATCAAACGCTAACTTTTGGAAAATCCGCACACTTTTTGTTGCAATGACTACTTCGTGACTGGAGGAATCCGCACCAGTCCTGCTTAGAAATTTACTGCTATCCCATGTTTCTGTGCATTTCCTCGAACACTAATCCACTGAATTTGCTGTTTTAATTCTTCGATGGCACCAAACAAAGATAATAATCATCGTAAAGCGTCTTATCCAAGGACGTAACAATGTGATCAAGTTTCGGGTTGAACCGATAGCAAGTGATTAGGTTCGTTGTAAAAAGGACGCCTTTACCCTATCGGCCACGCTGCTTCATCAAAGCATAGCTCATGACGATTTTTTTCAGAAACAAAATTCTACTTGGTGCGTTGTCCATCAAAACTATGTGTTCTGGTGATGCTGGTAATATTTCTCGTAGTTGTAGTTATGACAGTGATTGGTTTAGTTGTTGGAAACTCAAACCATGGAGCCAAGCGACAACATAATCAAGGTAGATTAATCGCATCATTTTATAAATAAAAGTTAAAAAGGTGTACATTTACGTCTGAATTTTAGGCTACTATACGTTGTGCAATGTACTTTCAGTATATCTTCAATGAGAACAATGAGAAAAACTTAATGAGAACTTGCAAGCAAGTTCAGTAAACGACCGACGCTAGTTGAATAAGCTGAGCCTCAAAAAAGCATTTCAAAAATATATTGTTTTGGAGCGCCAAAGGGGATGGAATCCCCAAAAGTGCCAAAGCATATTTAACAACCATAAACTTGCTGATCCTAATAAAAAAATTATCCCCGCACTAGCTCAAGCCAATCAAAAATCAACTTTTGGGGGGGCACGTTTGAAGATCTCCAACGAGTGTCACCTCCAAACCATGTCAAAATAGTTGTTTGTTAAATATCTGAGGACTAGGTCAAGTTTTTATTGACCGAAAAAGAAAAAAAATTGACCTAAATATTCAAAAAAATTGACTTTATTGAACTAAAAAGTTTAGACTGAATAAACAATATTTTTTGAGATTTTATATTAAAGCAAATATTTTACAAACAAAAACGCACACAATTTCTCAACGAAACTTGCTACACAAGACTATTGCTCTCGCAAAACAAGTCAAGCCTTGGGATATAATTAACTCTGCAAGCTAGTAATCACCAGTTGGACGCATTAAAGTGCAAAACCATTTAATGTCGCACATTTTCGGCCTTAAAATTTCTGTGCTTGGCCAACAGTTTTTTCAACATGGAAAAGCTTCTTTCTACGAAAGTAGATGTAAGCTGAGAATTTGGAAGCATGTGATACACAGCAGGTGAAATATCTTGCCTTTCCATATTTATTATTTCAGAAATGTCATTGTTTTGCATTTTTTAAAAATATATTCGTTGATGTTACAAGTGTCTTCACCAAAGTCAAGTTCTTGGATTACTTGTACTGTTCTTTAATGGTATTCTTTGCACTTTCCATCTTTTCTATAAGGTTAACTAGGCATTCACATTGGTCTTTGATTTTGAGCAGTTGACCAGCTAAACCACTTTTTTGCAAGCTAACTTTTGCTTGAGTTACCAAAATCCCAGAACCTTCAAAACTTTTCACAATTGCTTTCACTTCAGGCAATTTTTTTGCAAAATACAAGGCAGCATTTAACCAACTTTCCCATCTTGTAGGAACAGGCTGAGGTGGGTAACCAATAGCACAGAATTTTTATAATAATTTAGTTGTGATGTTTTGACGTTTTGCTGGCCAGAGCTTTAATATTTAATCGTTTGCGTGCTATCTGGCCTAAAGACTACCAGCTCGGAAGCCTAGGAAGAGTCACCAGAACGGCAACTACTCCAAAACAAGCAATGCGAAAAAGACATCTTTTTTGCATTCAAATGACATCTTTTTCGCATTCCAGCAGGAAGACATCTTTTTCGCATTGCTTGTTTTGAAGTAGTTGCCGTTCTGGAGATTCCTCCTAGGCTTCCGCGCTGGTAGTCTTTAGGCCAGATAGCACGCAAACGATTAAATAGCAGAGAATTTTGCCGGTCTGGTTTTATTTTTAGCTGTTACTGCTTTGATTTTTGCAATTAGCTGATCCACATCTTCAAAGTGAGATTTGATTTTCACAGCGCAATTGTGCAATAAATGTGCTACGCACGTCACGTGGAACAGCTTGGGATAGAGATGTTAGTGTTACCCCAGCAGCAATCATATATTTCGCGGCATCAGACAGTAACAGGCAAAAGAAGCTTCTGTTGATTCCAAGATTTCTAACAGCATCGTCAACTGCTTGAGCAATGATGCTGCTATTTGAAGCACATTTGAGAGGTTGACAGTCATACAAGTAACTGACGTGTGGTGTTTCAGGGCTTCCCACTAGAATATTCAAGTATTGCGTGCCAGACAGAGTGCTCTCATCAACAATAAGAAAAATTTGTTGTCATGAACAGTATTTCGTATTCGCTTTAATTCATCTTCGCTTAATTGCAGTGCCGTTCGTCTGCAAGTAGTTTCAAATGGCAATCTGTGACCAATGTCACGAAAGAGGTTTTTAATGTGCGTATTGTTAAGCTTGTACATAGAAATATCAGCCGACAAAAATGCCTTGGTTACCTTTTCAACAAAATCGATGTCACTGCTCCTTAAAAACGTTTGCAAAGTCTGGAGGATAAGATCTTCAAATCTGCTGTCAAACGCTTTTTGATGTTTCGACGTTTTTCGATGAGAATCAACAAAAAAGAGTTTGTTGCAAGAAACCGCACAGGTACACAAATTGAAAAATATAGTTTATTGTTAATACTTTGCATAAATTCGTCAGGGAATTATTTAACTATGGATTGAATTTTATACGCTCTGGTAGTTTTAACTTTCGGCATTATTTAGGAATCTAAATCACTATCTAAAGACAAATTTAAATACTTTATTAATTGAAATCAAAATACCAATGTAAAAAAATTTTAATAAAAAACTTGCGAAACTGTTTGTTTCACCGATCATCAGGGGCATCTACGTGTTTCAATTTTAAATCAGCTCTAACATGTTATCGAGCATTTTTAGAAGTAGTGGCACCACAAATTTTTTAATGTGTTACTTCACCGGTTTGATAGTAGAATTCACAGTAGACTATCGCCTGTTTGGCTACAATTGCACAAAAACCTGAAAAGGAGCTGTTTTCCTCTTCCTAAAAAATCAAAGACTAAAAATGCTTTGTTTATTTAGTTCCGTTTGATAGGTAAACTACATCGATTTGGAATAAAGGTGCCTCCTGCATTTTGCGCTGTGAAAGCCAAAGCTAACAAAAATTGGCAGTCCCAGCATTTAATTACCCTCGAAGTTTTTGTAAGTGAGACCTTATGCAAATGTATTGCCTTAGTTAGCTTGCAGACTGCAGTTGCTTAAATAAACTATGACTCACTTCTTTATTTTTATTTACTATATACTGTAGCAGACTAAATAATAACATGTTAGTCCAAACTAACAACGCCGACGCCTATTTGTTTTTGAACTAACAACGTAGATGCCTGTCTGCGCTACCCTGCAATCATTTTTTGCAAAAAAACTCAAAAAATATTGTCCCTGCTAAACTAGCCACAAGGCGCACGAGTCACAAGCAACTACACAATTGCATCATACTCGAATGTTTTCTTATCCAATTTTAACTATTGCATCACAATCCTTTGATTGCGACAGATATGGTAATTTGCACTACTACCGTGCAACAAGTAGTTGACATTGGAAAACAAAGTAAAGAATGTGTAAATAAACTTTTAAATTGTCACTTTTTCGCACCAATACTAAAGGGAAATTTTAAATAATGATGATGATGATGATGATGATGATATCTATACAAAATTGACTTTATTGACCTATAAAAAGAAATTGACGTAACGGTAAAAAATTGACTTTTTATTGACCTTTGAAATTAAAAACACGGAACTTGCTCCTTATATCCAGAGTTCTAGCCAAAAAGCACGTTATTTAAGCTTACTACCAAAAAATTGACTTTATTGAAAAAATTTGCTCTACTGATAACTTTAAAAAATGGTTTTCTTGCTTAAAGTATTATTTTAAAAAATTGATACTGGGCGGTCCATTTGGAGGGAATCCCGTGGTGTAGCACCCAAGCTATGTCGAAATATCTGTCGTATAAATATCATTGAGATAAAAAAAATAAGCCTGAGTATTTTATCGACAGATTGTCTCGTTGTTGTGGTAATTGTTATATTGCCACGTTGCTTTATCCAGGAGACAGCGAAGGAACCTTATGGTCTTCGAGTCAAGCTGCCACCTGTCTATCAAACACAGTGGAGGTTTTGCAGAGTCCTTTTTTATTCCTGAACGTCAAGCAGGGAAGCTGTAAAAACCACTTATCTAGAGTTTTTCCCGAGTTTACAGTTTCAGTAGCAGCCGCTTTCTATCCACTTCACCACTGAATGGTTAAATGCAATCTACTTTATTAAACATTCAGTTACTGTTGATTGGATTTTCATTTGGGTAAATATCTAGTATGTAGCTCATGCAGCCAGAAGTAAACTCAATTAAACTCAACAATTGTTAAAATTTGTCCTCAGGTAGCATTTATGTTGGCGTAAGGCTCGGAAAAATAATTTGCCACCACTCCGAGTATTTTTCCAAAAGTACAATCAGGGAAAAGATTTTGGCGCAATGGAAATACAGCTTGGTCTTGCATCACTTGCAATTTTGGAGTTTAGCGGACACGTACAAGGGGTGGCTGAAAAGTTCGTAGGCCGACAATGACGCAATAGTCAAACATGACTCCACAAAAGTTATTTCTCTACGTAATCTTCTTCGAGGTCCGTACGCTTCTTCCAATGGTGTTTTAACATTTGAATTCTAGTTTTAAAGAATGTTTCTTCCTTGCCCTTACAGTGGATATGACGTCATCATCTAACTGGTATCGTTTTCCACTCAATTTTTTTTAATGTTGGGGAAGAGATAATAGTCCGAGGGAGCCAAATCAGGAAAATAAGGGGTATGATCAACCAATCCAAACCCACAATCACGAATAACAAACATTGCAGCCAAAGACTTATGCGCAGACGCATTGTCCTGGTGAAACAGAACACCTTTTGTCAGTGTTGCGCAGCCGTCCTATTCGAGTGGTTTGGGTGCACTCCGGATGCCAAAAAAGGTAATTAGCTAACAGTCAAACGCGCTCGAAACTCAGATCTTAATTCGGCTTTTCAATTTCTGTCCAATTCTCCAATAAGCGTGTAGATTAAATCGTTGTTTAGTAGGCAGTCGAGATATATATCAATATAAGAGCGAGAAAGCGAGCAATCGCACGAGCGATCGAACGAACGGTCGAACGAGAGGTTTCTGTTTAAAACATTGAGAAAAATGAACACTAGCACAAAGGCAAAACTTCATAAAGCACGTCACACAATAATTACGAAAAAGGCTGAATTATGGAAAACAATAAAAAACATCTTGCCCGAAGATATTTAGGAGAAAATCTTTTTAACTATTCGAATTTCTTAACCGACATTAACAAAACAACCATTAACATTTGAAGTCGGTAGTTTCTATCATTTAACGTACCAAATTGTTTTGCCCAAACGATGTTACGTTGACGGAGAGAAAGCCAATTATCACAGTGACGATGGAGCTGACAGTGCAGTACGGAATTGTGGCAAAATCGTGGTTCGCTCTACAATTTAAACTCCAAGCGTAAATTTAAGCGCGAGGGTTAAGCTAATATTATTCAATTAAAAACATTAAGTGAATTAGTGAAAACGTAATAAGTGAGAGGTGCAAACTAGCACAATTGCATTCAGAAAGTGGGCTATTGAGGATTACATAGCTAAACAATTAATATCTCGGTATCTTTAAAATGAACGTTCAACATGAGTTTATTCAAAGTGCAAGAAAGCAGCAGACCAAGCTAAATTCCACCAGATGATAGCAATTATACAAATTTATCTGTTAAAGCTATCATAATCATAATGAAAACGTACCTTGCGAAATTCAAATATTGCAGTTTCGAATTCAGTAAACTTAAATCACCTAGTCAGGTAATAAAAATCAAAAATAATTAACGTTACGTCGATTAGGCTCAACTGCTAACTGATTTGACTTAAACAAAAAAGCAACAACAGGATATGCAATCCAACGCGAAACAGAAAATTAGGTGAGTTTGGACGATTCTTTGCCGCTTAATTCTGTAGCTATGAGAAAAACTGATTTGCATACTGCATTACGATCAAAACTAGTGTATACCAATTCCAGGGGTTCGAATCTCTTCGCGGCAAAGTAGAAATTTACAGTAGAGGCGTGCACTATTTTACAGTCAGCATTCCAGGCTACTTTGCTTTGATTTTTCTTCGCAAACTGCTTCAATAATTTGGCGTAGTACTCTTCTTTAATAGTGCAACTTTTCCGAAGGTAATTGATGATCAAAATGCCCTTTGCATCTCACAATACGAAAGCCATCATCTTCCCCGCGGAAGCCACCACCTTTGCCTTCTTTGGTGCTGGAGAAGCTTGTGCTTTCACTGCATCGATTATTGTTTTGTTTCTGCTTTGAAGTGGAGTACCCAGCACTCATCTTGGGTTACAAAACGTTTGCATAAACAGTCTGAATTGGATTCAAAAATTGCTTAAATTTGCTCGCAGCATAGCCATCCTGATGCACTTTTGATCAGGTGTCAAGAGTCGTGGCATCCATCGAGCAGAAACTTTGGGCATGCCAAGTTCCTTGTAAAGAATGTTCTCTAGTAGTTCACGAGAGACGCCAACCTCTTGAGCCATATGACTTATTGTTAGTCGTTTGTTACCCATCACTACTTGGTGAACAGGATCAGTAACCTCTGGAGTGGTGGCACAGTTGCTGGCAGTCCAGACCTTGGATCATCTGCAAGGCTCTTTCGTCCTCTCTTGAAAACTGCAGCCCACTTTTGCACAGTCGACAAACCTGGAGCATGATCTCCCAAAGTATCGACCATATCAGCATGGATCTCTTTAAGGGTTAACTCCTTTTTTATGCAAGTATTTTATGACACTACAACGTCAATTTTTTTCCACATTCAAAAACTTCGCAATTACCACAATGACAAAAGTTTTACAGATCTTACAAAATCTCTTTAGTACTTATTTTTATTGCTTGTAATTTTCCTAACAATATGAATTTATCTGGAAATATGCAATGCAGTTAACATCATGAAGGTTTGAAGTAGTCACTTGCTAATTTTCATTGCTCTATCATAATCCCATCATATAGTTAGCCTACGAACTTTTCAGCCACTCCTCGTTTAGGAAATACCTCACTTTAATTTTTGCAAATTTGTGAGCTTGCTCTGGATGAAATCGCTGATTATATTGTTTATTGACAAATATTAATTTTTTTTAAGTCGTTTAATAGTATTTGGTACTAAGCATAGCATCAGACGAGCAAAAACAGAAACACTTATTATACATAAGATTGTAACGTTATGCAAGCGCTGAAATAAACTGTTATTTTTCATTGCATTTGCGCTCTTCCTGTTATTACAGAATGCCCTTCGATTGCGCTTTCCGCTCATCTCTCTAAAAACTGCAGCAATGGAAACAAACTTCGTTCTATTTGTTCCTTTTCATGCAATGATGGATTTCAAATTAAGGTAGCTAAAGAAATCGGTTTTATTGAAGAAATGAATACTACTTGAGGCAATAATGAAAGAGGTGCCCCAGAGCTTGTTTCACTAATTCCTTATCTGCAAAAATAGATTTAATTCGTTTGACTCTGTACCAATCGACAAACCTGCGTTTCCAAATTTCGTGACGTGAAGAAAAGGATGACTTTGCAAAGTTTCTTGCAGAATAAGTAGCGCGATGTTTGGTGATTGAACATTCTGCAGTGAAAGTACTTTGAAGTAGAAATATTAAAGCGGAAATTGGCAAAAACATAAATAATTAAGATTGGAAGTACAAATCTAAATCGCAATTGATAAATTAAGCAAAGGATGATTATTTTCAGGGCATTGTGTCAATAACTTGCCAAGCATCAAAAGCTTGGTCTGCCTACCCGCCCATTTGTGCGATCTCATCCTGCAGTAGTGGGATAAATAGTGATAATTCAGCAAGTTGGTACACTGCGAAAATTCAGTTACAAAAAATGCAGTATTCTTCCGAAGCGTTGGTAAGTTTATTGTGCATTTATATCATTGCCACAAACCAAACATTTAAAAGCAAATAAATTGATGAGAAGCTGAACTGTTTGCCAACACTGTTGTTCGCAAAATCCAAGAGCTTTAAATTTACAGTACATAAAGCAAAGAGTCACTAAGTGGCTATTGAAGGCATCTCTGTTTTAAAGCGACGGTGGTTCTATCCTGACGAACATAAAACAATCTGTTTTTAACAAAAATATAAGGCACCAACCAGCCAGTCGGTCGAGCGGTAACGCGATCGTCTCTGGAGCGGGAGGTCTGAGATTCAAATCTCGGGCCGGTCAAATCGGACACAGTATACCATTTCTTCTAAGCGAACTGTATTGCCCGAGCGCAATGACACAGAGATGAGCCCCGCAAACTCCTTCTACACTTCGACGTAATACAGCGAGAATAATACAGATTTGATTTGAAGAACATAGAAGCAATTAATATAAGTCGACTTCATTTTGCATCTCACAAAGTCTAAAAAGTACAACCTATTACTATTAAAAATGATATTACTTTTTTACAAAGAATGTTTTCTATCACAAAAACTCTGTAACTAGCCAATTACCAAAACAACACCATCTTTATTTATTCCACTAATAATTAAAATGGAAAATTTTATTGAATAATTCAAAAGCTACGGCGTATATAAATTGTATTGCGCTGTAACCGCTTCAAAAGCTCATTAGAGATGGGCAGATTTTTGACGAATGCCAAACTGTACTGTTATGCAACAACCTCTATCAACACGCGATACTTTGCTCTGATTTGTCATCAAGCACTTTGTATAGTGTCTTAACCATACTTAATTGGCAGGCGCTGAAACTCCAATTTTATGATCTTTATTTACAGTTAGGAAGAATATGATGGCATAATCATCATTAGGGTCATCTATCGTCTGAAATAATAGCAATTACATTTTCAGGTTACGTATGCTGATTTTCAAATCATGTGCGGTTTAGAACCTTATATTGATTTTGCAAATTTCCCTCGTGGACGGATAATATGCGGCTGCCAAGATGTTAGATATGAACAAACATAATATTGCAAAAAGTTTTTGCCACAAGTAACTTCTTGTGAAAACGCTCTTGCGAAGCTAATCACGTCAATGGTCAGATCTTCCTTCTACCCTCCCCCTTGTGATGCAAAGGATATGCCAGATGAAGAAATCTGTTGAATTGTGTTGGAGTTCTCATTAAAGGCACTTGGAGTAAACAGAAGAGATATGAGTGCAAGAAAAACTGAGTTTGAATGAGAAATAAACTTTGACTTTTCAAATCTTCGGGCGTTTGTTTCTTCGTTCCAAAAAAAGTTAAACCGCAAAGATATCGTTATAAATAAGCGATTACCTGGATTTTGCCAAAAGTCTACAGTATTCGGCCTAAAGAACTCTAGCGTATATATTTATGCAGCCTTTAGTGAATTGGTTCTCAAAAACCTTTTATACAGTAGAATTTACCTTTAACAGCACCTCCAAGGGGGATTTCACAAACTAGCCGTGATAGATAAATTGACTCAAGCAAAAACATTCTATAATTGCTTTTCAGTTCACGGCAAGGACTAGTTATCCCATTGGGTTTGCGTTGTAATGAAAAGCATTGAAACAGGCGAAACAAAACTCACGCAGAAATTCGATCATCTCACATTAACGGTGAGCGTTTTCAATTATTATAGCCCACACTCGATCTTCGAATCAACAAGTATGAATAAATCATTGCAGTTTCTAAAGTACTTGCTATTGTTCACTTATGATGCGCTTTTTGTTAGTTTACATCAGTGGTTCTCAACTGGGGTGCCATTTGCGATTCGCTGGGGTGACGCGAGCTATAGCACGTTGTTTATTTGTCTAGAAAGAAGGTTAAATGCTGTGATGTTATTTCAAGTTTAAGGTATAAACTTAAATTTTTTTCAAGAAAAGTGACTTTCAAGTTCATGCTTAATTTAGGTGAAAATTTGAGACGGTTTCGAATAATTGCTTTACATTGACGATGACGCCATACCAACTTTTCAGTTCAGTCAGTTACTGTTCAAAATCATACTGTTCTTTTCAGATGTTAAACAACATTAAAGCCTCATTATGACGTTTTATACTATCTCATTCATATTCCTGCTTGTATCAGATTTGATTCTCTGTGTGCTAATGTGTTCTGATTGTGATCGAAATCTAGAAATTTTCGTCTGAAAAGGGGGTGATGATACGATTTTGAAACCCCATTTTAAGCTTTGTCATTTTCGCAAAACTGCGTATCTATTAGCTGGCTTTTCAGGCCTCTCAAATTGTGGTTGTTTAGTCGTTCTGTGTTTTGTTTAATTGGTGCAATCGAAAGTTCTACGATACGTGTGGAAGCTCATTTAAGATATCAATTTTCGCTTTTTCTTGAAAACAACGTCATTTATCATTCGAATTGTAACGATTCCTATTATGGGGCGCCGTTTGTGTGTACTAATTTTTGCTATGTTTTTTTGGATTATTTTAATAAATAGTCGTTTTAATTGAATATGCAACAACAAATATTTAAAACAAATATAGTAAAAATAAATATTATAAAATTTTTGGATATTTATTAACTATAGTCAATATTTTTGCATGTTTATTTTTGCTATGTTTATTTTTGCCGGTTTATTTTTGCTTGTTTATTTTTGCAGGTTTATTTTTGCTTGCTTATGTTAGCATGTTTATTTTTGCCGGCTTATTTTTCCATGTTTATTTTTGCATGTTTATTTTTGCAGGTTTAATTTTGCCAGTTTATTTTTGCAGGTTTATTTTTGCCAGTTTATTTTTGCATGTTTATTTTTGCAGGTTTATTTTTGCGTGTTTATTTTTGTCGGTTTATTTTTGCGGGTTTATTTTTGCATGTTTATTTTTGCCGGTTTATTTTTGCAGGTTTATTTTTGCAGGTTTATTTTTTGTCAGTTTAGTTCGTGTCCATGGACAATTTTTTCTTGTGTAGTTCATGTCCATAAATAGCGGGATTATCACACCATGATGCAGAAGAGTCTTCAAAATCGTGTTATGGAGAGATGGTAAGAGTTAAGGACTAGGGCATTTGCAGATGCACTTTGCAGCTGTTCGGCTTCAACGTAGGCATACCCGAGCGCTGTTCGAGACTTACCAGTACAGAGTGCCGAAACTGTGTTAGGTGTAGGCTACTGATGAGTTAATAGCCTATAGAAGTTTATAACTGGTTAAGGTATCGTACCGGTAATACCGTATGCTTTCTGCCTACCTACTTTAGCCTATCTATTCATGTATAGGCTAACCTATTAGCAGATTAGTAGACAGCAAACAGCAAAGTACAGTTCTGCTAACCGAAACTCCGAAGCGGGTGAGGATTCATCCGACATGTCGCCGCACCGTAGCTTTCCCGTGATAAGAGGATAAGCATGAAATCAATCAATCAATATGCTATGAGTTTGGTAGGTCCACTGGAAGCGGCAGGCCCTGATATTGCAAAAAGGAACGTATTTGCTGTTTTTTTTAGTTTCAAATTTTTAAGATAGCCTCAGCCTGTAAGCTAATCAAGGGTTTTATGTTCCTTTGTTGACATCATACAGTAGCCGACCGCACAATTTGGAACAAACATATCATATTTTGCAAAAAAGAACATTTTGGTGATGTTACCATTTGCAATATCAGGGCCTGCCACTACCAGTCTGCTAGTGGACCTACCAAATTCATAACATATTGATTGATTGATTCCATGTTTGTTCTCTTATCACGGGAAAGTGACGGTTCCGCCACGTGTCAGATGAATCCTCACCCGCTTCGGAGTTTCGGTTAGCAGAACTATGCTGTGATGCCTACTAATATGCTAATAGGTTAGCCTAGACATAAACAGATAGACTAAAGTAGGTAGGCAGAAAGCATACGGTATTACCAGTAGGATACCTTAACCAGTTAATTCCTGTAGGCTATTAATGCATCAGTAGCCTACACCTAACACAGTTTCGGCACTCTGTACTGGTAAGTCTCGAACAGCGCTCGGGTATGCCTACGTTGAAGCCGAACAGCTGCAAAGTGCATCTGCAAATGCCCTAGTCCTTAACTCTTACCATCTCTCCATAACACGATTTTGAAGACTCTTCTGCATCATGTTGTGGTAATCCCGCTATTTATGGACATGAACTACACAAGAAAAAATTGTCCATGGACACGAACTAAACTGACAAAAAATAAACCTGCAAAAATAAACCTGCAAAATAAACTGGCAAAAATAAACCAGCAAAAAATAAACCCGCAAAAATAAACCGGCAAAAATAAACATGCAAAAACAAGCAAGCAAAAATAAACCGACAAAAATAAACATCCAAAAATAAACATGCAAAAATAAACCTGCAAAAATAAACATGCAAAAATAAACTGGCAAAATAAACATGCAAAAACAGACATGCAAAAATAAACAAGCAAAAATAAGCCGGCAAAAACAAACATGCTAACATAAACATAGCAAAAATAAACATGCAAAAATATTGACTATAGTTAATAAACATCTAAAAATTTTACAGTATTTATTTTAACAATATTTCGTTGTTCAGTCGTCGATTACGTCATATTTGTTCAACACGTGATGTAACTTTGACACAGCGATTTGTTTACAACCAGCACGTATAGCTGCGTACCGTACAGTATGCAGGGTTTTAGAGAAACATTTTTTCAGGGGTACTCATAGGCGTAGCCAGGGAAGCCCAGGGGGCCCGGCTCCCCCCTCCCAATTAAAATACCACCAATGATAAAAAATTATGACAACACAGCCTAGCGATGTTTAGTTGCAGTTTTTTTTTTCAGTAATTACGCACATAACAGTAATTAATAATAAGATTAATGACGACGGTTACGCATACTGGGTGAGGGAGCTCCGGGGCCCCTAACTAACAACCAGGGGGTCCCGAGGTTCCTAACTGACAAGCAGGGGGCCCTAGGGCCCTTAACTGATAACCACGGAGCCCCAGGGTCCTTAACGGACGATCAGGGGCCTCAGGGCTCCTGATTAACGACTGCAAAGCCCAAGGCCCCCAACCGACAATCAGGGGGCTCCAGGGCCTCTAACTGACAACCAGGGATCCCCAGGGCCCCTGACTGACCACCAAAGATCCCGGGCCAGAAGCCCCGTAATTCAAACTTTAACAATTTATATGCTAAACCTGTGAGATATCTAGGAGTTTTGTCCTAAAAATTGCAACCCCAGGCCCTCGTTTAACGTTATTATGAACCCAATGCTATAACACAGGCAGTAATGCAAAATCCCTAATTGAAATACTACCAATGATAAATATAATGAGAGCATAGCCAGTATGTTGTCTTTGTCTGGAAGTGCAGTTTCTTTAATTTAGAATTTACGGGTACAAAAGTAAGTAATAATAATGACGACCACGTGTACACGTCATAATAATGTCATGCAATTCTTCGACGTTTCAAAAAACTGTCAAGTGACTTTACTCGAGTTCTCCACGTTTTGGAAAAAAAGGTATTCTAATTTTACTTTAAATTTTTTTTTTTTATAAAAAAACTTAAGGGCCGGATCTTATCTCCAAATCATAGGCGTAGCCAAGGGGGTGGCCCAGGGGACCCGGGCTTCCTAAATCAAAATGCCACCAATGACAAAAGTTTGACAAAAATGCCTTGTTTCTTCATTTTTCGTTTCTTTTAGCATCTTTGCGTACAACAGTACACGTGTATAATAGTAATTAACAATCAATAATATTAACGACAAGGGGGCACGGCGCACCTCCTTAATTCAATTTTTTCCGACCAATTTAAACGTATAATCAGGGTAAAATCAAGGGTTTTTGTCCTAAAAGTTGCTACCTCAGGCCCTCATCTAAATCTAAGTTTTTGTCCTAAAAGTTGCTACCTCAGGCCCTCATCTAAATCAAGAACGTAATGTAATAACTAGCGCCGTATTTGCCATATGGCTCAGTGCCAGGGTCCCGCCCTCAGATTGTAGGACTTTTTTTGGTATTCACCTGTATTTGGCATGAAGATGCCACAAAAATCCCCAAAGTGCCATGGGCCCCGCACAATGTAAATCTGGCCCGGGAATAACATGTTTAGTAAGCGTAACCATCTATTGCACCTTTTTTGAATAACCATTCACCTCCACCTCGCCAGTTTTTACGCACAAACTACTTTAAAAAAATAGCTAGGGAAAATGCTCATTGAACAAATCATTGAATTTCAATTGAAGGGGCTGGGCCCCCTTGCCGTACATGTACTTCTATAACTGGTTAACTTCATGACAAAACAAAAATCTTTAAGGAAAGTCTATAAGTGGACTATTACTGTATTACTGCTAAAATATTGCAGGAGACAATGTGCCTTACTTCTCCCTACATGGACCAAATCACTTACAATTAAAATTTTACACCATAATGCAAGATATTAAACGAGTTTGGGGATTTAATTGCTGGTAAAAGGAGAATTGAACAACTAAATTTATTCGATTGGCTTTCAAATGTTAAAAATCTAGTTGTTTCAAATGGCTGTGAACACGTGCGACATGCGATCCAATGGGATTAAAATGGCTTTTTTTTTCCAAAAACTTACAAAAATTGCCCAGTGGCTGAGAGCTTTGCCCCCAGAACCCATAGCCACCGGCGGCTGGGGGCTGCGCTCCCAGGCCCCCGTCTGTGATGCGTTTGAGTACACTAGCTTACTCAACACGTCTCCTAAGTTAGAAATTTTCCCTTTTTAACAATTAGTTTTCGCCCTCTCACTTTACCAAAATCCTGGTTAAGAGCTAACAGGCTAAGGCTTCAGATCTTCCATTTTACGATATCTTTGCCAACACAAAAAGTTCCTTTTTTGAAAATTTCTGATGACGTCATTGCATGTGATTTGTGGTTTGGGCCCCCCCCCAATCAAAAATCCTGGCTACGCCTATGGGGGTAACAAGACTGCAACCGGGTACCTTTGCTGTTGTCGAGATTAATCGGTATCTACATTCTGGATGTAGATCATCATTTGAAAGCCAGGGAATGGTAACATTTGTATTGTTTAGATTCAGTTGGGCAGTCTCGGAAGCGCTGCAGGCTCCTCTAGCACAGTCCTGGGCAGTGCCCCGGAAGCTTTAGACCTTTCGATGTTTGTCAAAGGTAAAATTCAGCATTCAATTAATATCACAGCACCAAAATCGGCAGGCGGAAAAAGAGGTCTGGTTTGCTCAAGGGGTGGGCTCTATTCTCGATGCAGCATTTTTTGGAGAAGGGGGTAAATAGAGTCGGTAGTGGTAATTTTTGTCTTTAGAGGTTGGAAGGCGGATACAATTAGCTTATTATACCACATTCTACCGCAAATAGGAGCATCTTTGGAATAGTCCAACTTCAAGGTGGGTCCGAGTGCTTTTCTCCTTAGCCCGGACCCCTCACCAGGAGCAATCGCTCTCCGGCCAACTAAATCCACAACTGTTACGCTATTAGCGAGGAAAAGGCAGGCTGCTTCGCATTGGTCTCGAACCATCGTGGTCTTGGTCTCGTAGCTGAAAATTTGTCTCGACACTGAATAATTTTTTGTAAGTTAAATACTATAGTATGCTAAGTGTTTTCGCGATTAGGTGGTATTTCAAATTACCACAATTTGGTTTTCAAACAGAATTTCAACTTGCCGCAATCTGAGATATAATGTGTGATAGATATTTTGTAGCTACGGGCAGTCCGACTTGTGTTTTAAACGAACTAGTGGTTTTGTGATAATGTGAGCACTCTTTTTGCTTTTTTTATATATATGCATCATGCATGTTATTGGAACAACCGACGCTTGCGTCGCGTGTTCCCTTGTTTTTACTCGGCCATTTTCCAACTAACGAGTGCAAAATTTTAGACTTTTGCTTATAACTCGAGAACGGTTTGGTCTAGCAACATGAAATTTGGACAACAGTTTGAGATTAATGAGTTACATGTTTGTACCAAATTTCGAGGCAATAGGTTACGTGACTTTGGTTTTAGAACCCGAAAACCGCTCCGCAAGTTTGGCGTAAGAAGCGGTTTCAATCAAAAACGGCTTAAGTGCGGCAAAAAATATTTCATAGGGTTGTATGTCTCAAGATACCCTTTCATCCCAACCAACCCACTTTTGGCCGCGATGAGGTTTATTTCTTTTTTTTTTCCTTTTTTTTCTTTCTAATTTTTGTACGCTCTTCTTCTCCTAAACCACAAAACACGGAAATCTAATTTTTGTGTGAAGTTGTTGAGCTGCAAATGCAATTTTTTCTCCCGAAATTTTTTGGGGCGACTCCACCGGGAATCTTCCCAAAATGGGGCCCCAAAAAATCAATTTTTTGAACGGCTTAAGCTAGGGTGCTAGTTCTTTTTGATATCAGAAGATATTCAACAGACAAATATTTTGACATAGTTTGGGGGTGCCATCCCCCCGGGAACCCCCCAAATGGACCCCCAAAAATCAATTTTTTGAACGGCTTAACTTAGAGTGCCAGTGTTTTATGATTTCAGCAGATATTTAACAGACAAATATTTTGACATAGATTGGGGGTGCCACTCACCCGGGAACCCCCCAAATGGACACCTCAAAAATCAATATTTTGAACGGCTTAACTTAGAGTGCCAGTGTTTTGTGATATCAGCAGATATTTAACAGACAAATATTTTGACATAGTTTGGGAGTGCCACTCCCCCGGGGACCCAACAAAAATCAATTTTTGGAATAGCCCAACTTGGGTGCCAGTCTGTTTTGATATCATCAGATATTTAACAAACAAATATTTTGACATAGTTTGGGGGTGCCACTCCCCCAGGGACCCCCCCAAATAGACCCCCAAAATCAATTTTTGAACGGCTCAAGCTAGGGTGCCAGTGTTTTATGATATCAAGAGATATTTAACAGACAAATATTTTGACTCCACTTTTCTGGAGGTTCCATAATCAGATATTTTTGAATAATTGCTGATTTTACGGTAGACAAAAAGTACTTTTGAGCGTCACAGCATTAGCTATGCGTCGGTCGTTCACTGGGTTTGCTTGCAAACTCCCATCTAGTTTTATGGTCGAGTGTTGATAACAGTGGTAATAACCTACACAGTTTTGTCTCATTCTTGACTGCGAACAAACCAATCACTTTAAAATGGTAAGATTTGTTTGTTCGTGACGTATAAACTAAATGTAAAACAACCAGGATGCAAACAAGGGGCTTCAGCTCTCCCACTTTTCGGCACATCACTTCGAAAAGTTAAACCACAAATGCAAGCGTTTGAACATGTCTTGGACTTGACCTGTAGGTAAAGGAGAGGAGCTGAAGGGGCTGGGCTATTTGATTCATTCAAAAGTCTTCCGAATCTTTCACGTTCTTTCAAATACCTCAAAAAACTTGCGGAATACGATTGAAATGGAGAAAAATCAGCTAATTGTTTACAAAAAAGTGCAAAAATTGCTTATAGCGACTGGGGGCAAACCTACGGCTGTGATACAATTAAGTTGCACCAGTTTGCTCAGCACGACAACAAGAAAAATATTTTTTGGACAAAAATTTTATCGGTTGGTTTAAATTTTTTTTTAGCATAATCGTGGTTACACGCCTGAAAATGTCTCCTCCAATCGAAAATTCCCGCTGCGTGATCTTAGTAGCTAGGTATATAGCGCTATTTTAAATCTACAACTAGAATGTGACATCGCAAGCGATATCTGGGGAATTCGCAAAAGTATCTAACTTTACTGAATTAAAGACCTTTACAACTGTAAACACAGGAACATTGGACAGCTGTAAATTTCTAAGCAGGACTGGTGCAGATTCATCCAATCACGAAGTAGTCATTGCAACAAAAATTGCGCGGATTTATCAAAAGTTAGCGTCTGATGTTGTTCGGTGACAGAAGGATAAATATGCACTCCAACCATAAACTCTATATTAGAGTCTATGTTCCAATAACAACAACAAACGAATTGACGACACAAAAATACGCAAAAAAAGTATATAGGCGAACGATATGAGGAATTTTATTCTCATCCCCTCAAAAATTGGTAATGATACGCAGTTAAAATCAATAGCAAAACATTTGCAATATGTTTTTTGCCTTTAGCCTACTGTTGTTCAAAAGCAAATTGATATAATTTCGAGCAGTTTTAAAATCGGACGAAAATATGTGAAAGGTTATTTAAAGAAAGAAGATAATTTCCAAGTATTATTTTGACTGCAGCACAATAATAATGCAAAAAATCATTGCCTGTTATTACGTTTAGTTATTTCAATTTGTCGTTTGTGGTTATTTACTGCTGTGGTCAATTTGAAGTATCATTTGCTGTGGCAAATTTGAATTCTGTGGCAAGTTACTGGTTACATTGGTTTGATTGATCTATATGTATCATCCACTCACGAAGAAGCGACGGTGGCGCTTTTATTTTGGACTATTCTTGGCTTTACGATTAACGTTTGACTTCTTCCCACGTAAATTTGGTGCTTGTTCCAAGCCACCAAGCCAAGATAATTTTCGTAAAGCGTCTTATCTAAGGATGCAACAACTTGACCAGGGTGCGGGTTGAACTCAGATCATGCAATCAGGGTCGTTGTAACAATGCCGCTTTCACCCTTTCGGCCTAGCTGCCGACAAGATAATGCCTTTTTCATATAGTCTTGTTGACAAAAACATCGATGGCCAATTGAGCAATAGCATGTTATTGCATGAGTAACATTTTAGCCTTCCGCGTTTTTTCAACGTATAATAATATGAATGATCTACAGTTCTATGCAAAGTAATGTTCAATTGGTCAATGATAATAATTTATTCAAATATCAAGATTACAGCTTTGCGGAGTATAAACGATTGAAATGGACGGTTCTGTATGTTTACCAGCTAAACCTGAGTTACTCACTGTGCTGTTCTCTTATCTTTGGTTTTCTTTCTTCGTTTTCAAAAAAAATGTTGTGATTATTGCTTAAAATGATATCATCATTAAACAAATTCTCTCTTGAGTCACTCTAAAATCAGCGCATTATTTTCGTATAATGAGCGAAGTTGTAGCCCTATATACTGTATATCTTTTTAACATTTAATTTCTACGTGTGACATGCACTGCGTTATGATAAACATGTGCCACGATGACTGCTGTGTGTATAACGACTTCATTTTCGTCGTGTTCTTAAAACGAAGACAACAAAAATAAAAGTGGAAATACTTTTGCAACCGCATCGCTGTGTTGTGTGTTTTGTTCTCTGGAACATCTTGCTGCCTCATTAATTTCTGCAATTTTTTCTTCAACTACCGGCAATTTGTTTGGTATTTCCAAAGTCTGAAAAAAAAAAGAAATCATAATGCATGTCTCATTTTTGCATTGCAAGATGCAATATTGTATAATCCTCATCAATAAATTCTAAAGATTAGCCAAAATGTTTTGGACCAACAAAGTCTTGTTCAATCTAATACAAGTAAAATATACGTTTTCAAAAACAGATGACTAACCTTAGACTAAAGTAAAACATTTGCAGTATTGATTTAATAGGGAATAGGTCATAGAATGCTACTGATTTTTTTCAATGCAGCCGTATACAATGCACATTATCGCATAATTGTCAGGGTTTAGCTTAATTGGCCTTTTGACCAGGGAGTCGAACCGAACCTAAACCCGAACCGTAAACCCGAATGAACCGTTTCATTTTGGTGAACCCGAACCGAATCTGAACCACCAAAATTTTACTTCAGTGAACCTGAACCAAACCTGAACCCTCAAAATTGTGCTCAAGTGAACCCAGACCGAACCTGAACCCCTAACAAAAGTAAGAATATATTTTTCCATATCCCGATGCCGCTGGCGCTGGTACACGCACAATAAGAGCAGTGGTGAACTTCAACAGGATCAGCAATTTCTCCTTTTTTTTTCTGGACGAAACGAGTAACGACAGTTAAATTTTAAGTCAATGAACCCGAACCGAACCTGAGCCAGTAATATTTTACTTGAGTGAACCTGAACCAAACCTGAACCTCAAAAATGGTGCTGAAGTGAACCCGAACCAAACCTGAACCGCTAAAATATTTTGAGACGGAGCTAAACCTGAACCCGAACCGTTATTTGAAACGGTTCGACACCCTGCTTTTGACTTTTTAAATCATGGAGTGTGGCAATCCGATGGGTAGTCTCAGCTATTGTGTTGGTGCAGCTGCAATAACCAAAATTTCATTATTTTTGTATTTTATGTAACCGGCCACTGTTTGCCTCTAGAGTGGAAAGTCTGGGGTTCAAATCTCGGGCCGGTCACATTGGACAACGGCTTGCCACCGCTGCGACATTTCTTCGAAAGAAGCTGTGTTGCCTGCAGGCGCAATTATGCGATTGGTCCTGTCAACTCGTTACGCTTGGCGTAATACAGCAAGTATAATAAAATTTTTACTTTGATTTCATTATTGTAATTTCAAAAATTGGATGAACATGCAAGTCCTCTCGTGCAAAAAAGTTTCTGTAAGTTGAACTTTTAAACGTTTGTTCTGAGCAAGGATGGCAGTATGATACGGTACGTTCGGAATTTGCGTACTACGTACCTCGCTCCTTGAACCGTACTGTACCGTACCAACTTACCGTACCGTACTGCCATTCTTGCTTTCAACTACTCGCAACTTTAACTGACTTTGAAATTACTAGTCTATAAATCAACGATCTCAATTCACACATCCAGCGTCGGATTGAGCTGTCTTTTGCCTCTGCATACAAAAACCCGGTGCTATGTACGAAAAGTCTGGGATTTTTAATTCAAACAGCGTACCAACGTACCGTACTCGTACCATTACAAACAAAGCGTACCGAACCAACGTACCGTACCTGTACCATTACAAAAAAAGCGTACCGTACCAACATACCGTACCTCTTAGCAAAAATCGAGGCGTACCGTATCGTACCAACGTACCGTACCGTACTGCCATCCATGGTTCTAAGTGAGTTGGACATTTCAAAATTATTTCATGACTAACTGTTTCCTTTTCAGGTTGAGAAAATTTTTTGTGAAAGCCAAATTTAAAAATAGGTCAAGAACAAAAACAGCATATACAGAGCGACCACTGATCTGAATTTTCAAACGACTCAAATCGTATAAAAGTCAACAGTCTAAAGTTGTCATGAAGTGAAACTTAATCATTATGCCATGTGTATAAAGAAGGCACTAAAATTATTTGTGCTACATTAAAACTTAACTATGCATACTTGAGCAAAAGAGAATTCGCTTATGTTTGAATGAATGTCGACCCTGCTACTGCAAGATGAAGAAGCAATTAGCCTTCGAGAACTGAAGCTGGCGGTGCTCGCCTAAAAAAGTTACAGAAATTTTAACATGTTCAGTATTGGTAATGGCAGATAGGCAAAGTAAAATTATACAAACTTTGAACCAGAAAATTATGAATTTAGTAAACTTCAGAGCACACTGACTGGAACCTTTATGTATTAAGATTTTTTACAAAATCCAAAACAAAATTTTGATAAATCCTTGATTTCTTGATACTTGGTTCTCGAGTAATATTGTTGCTGCGAAACAGAGTTGTAAACGAGCCGACTCGTTCAGGCTCGAACCCGGCCCGAACCCCAAAATATAAGCCCTAACCCGGTTCGAACTCGAAAACTAATTTGAAGCCCAAATCATGCCCAAAAAAACCCGAAAGTTAAGTTACGTCTGAAAAATTTAGCAATGCTACCAGGTTACTTTGATTCGATTTTTGTGTACTTAAGGCAAAAAGTACGTCTCAGGCCCGAATTAAGCCCGAAATTTTTGTCAACTTTAGGCCCGAACCCGACCCGAAAAGCCCGACCCGACGTACGACTCTGCTGCGAAAGGCAATTTAATTTTCCCGCCGCTTCGCCTTTTTCTTTGCTTCTGCTCATAAAATTCTGTTTCAGTTGACTCAATCATCATTCAATTCGGTGGCTCTCAAGTCTCAACCTTTTCACGATCTCGCACCACTTGGACATCTCGGGTCGTCAGCGTCTACCACTTTTTACAGGATAACAAATTTGATCGCTGGTGACAATTTGTGTTTTCATTTGGTTGATTGGCAAATCGAAACTTTCAACCTCTTACTTCGGCAATTTTTAGGCAGACTTCAGAAAAATTAATTTTGTGTGAGAAAAAAAAAGACTTTAAAACTAGAAAGCAGCTGTGAAAGCATACTTTTTGTGAAAAAAAAAAGAAAGTTACTCGTGTACCACCTAAAAGACCTTTTTGATACGCGTACCCGCACAAGTTGAGAACCACTGATTTAACTGCCAAAGTTGGGACGAGCGATGTCTTGAAAAGCTCAGAAAAAAAATAATTCGCTCAAGATTTGGCTCGTTATTTGATATTAATATTTTGTGAGTTATAATAATATCAAAAATGATAAAAAAAAATATTTGTATGTGCAGGTTTTCACTTTTAACACTTCAAGTAGTAATTTGACGTATGTGTTTAAACTTTGATTTTAATTTTAGGTGTTGCAAGTTTTTTTCTTTCCCGTACGGCTAAAATGTCGCACAACTTCACAATGACAAAGTAATGATCCTTCATCTAATTGCCTAAACAGCGTTTCCCAAAGCGGAAGCCAACGCCCCCTTTGCAACTCTCAAGACGGCACTGGCTATACTACTGTAAATAGGCGATTGAGGGGCGCTGAGAATACATAGGGCAGTAACAGGAACAGTGCCAAATTAAATATTTGCGTTGTTTGTTTACAGCACTCTTGGATAGGTTTATGCTTTGATTTGCTTAAACTTAATCTACTTTCTTGTTTGCCGTTGCATAGTGTGAGGATTTTCGGTTAATCCCAAAATTACTTACATTTAATTGAATGTCTTACAAGTCTATTGTTACCTCAAAAGACTGTTACCTTATTAAAGTGAAATATCCTGGTGTGTGGGATCGGGTAAAAAATTTTTCATTGCATTTTCCAGCTCATACTTTGTTGAGCGTGCGTTCAGTGCCGTCACAGTGCTTCCAGATAACAGAAGAAACCTCCTCGACATAATGAGTTAATTAGATTTACGACTGTTTGTGACATAAAATGGAACCGAATATCAAAAAGCTGATAAAATTGCACCTAGCTTATCCTTCTCACTAGACTTAAATAAACAATAAGTTGTGGTTGTCGGTAACGGAAAATAAATTCGTTTTTACGTTTTTGTTAAAGGGGCGTGTGATAGTCAGTAAGTTGCTTAAAGGGGAACTATTGAAGAAAAGTCTGGGAAACACTGGTCCAAAAATATTCAATAAAAATAGCACAGTTGTATTATCTTATCCAAAAATTGAATCTGTTAATTTAGATCCATAATAAAGTGAACTTGTTTAACTCAAAATAAAATAGCCATCAAAATACTGTAAAAGATATTAAAATAGACAAATGATTTTGTTTAGATAAGATTGATAGTGGCTAGAAATACCAGCCAAACGTCTCTCAATAAATTAGAATATGTTAAAAATATTCTTGGTTGTTTTTTTAATAAGACCTTCAAATCCGTTGCGGCTGCTCCGAAATTTTTATTTTTGATTTAATTCATTGTTACAAGTAATGTCCATTATGCCGGCCAAATCGAAAACTCTAACCCTAACTAAGAGTCTATGACCAAACGAAAGATTGCTTTAAGCGGTAATTTTTCATCAATTTCCAGTCGACTGCTGCATTGGAATTATCTCACTACCTGATTGTTTTTGGCATTGTATATTTTCTTAGCAACCTCATATTCCTCGCTTTTCATTTTTGTGTTCTTCAGCATCTTATTCAGCTTTGAAAGAAACAAATTGCATTGTTATCAAATAATACAAGCTTTGCCATTGACATGAAATACATTAACAAAAAATTTGTGTTGCTGGCATAACCAGAAGAGTGTTCAATGTTCCTACAGTATAAGGTCCAGAACAGTTCAATTAACACGCCTATGGCTGAAAGTTATTTCATTTATTTTTTATAGGCCTATTTGGGTAGAAAAGATAAAATTGTACTCACCAGCGACGAAACAATCTATTATTTCATCTCAACCCAACTTTCTTACCAACCGTGTGACGGATTGGCAATGTGGCGACAACGAGCATTAAAGCCAGGAAAACAAAAAGAAAACGATGCTCACGATGGGATCGTATGACGGAGCAGAAGTATGTGACTTAGTCGGATTGTTCGTGTTGGATAAACTAACTAACATTTTTGAGAAAAATTAAGTCGGCTTATGCAGAGATGATGGCTTGGCTATGCTCCTCAATGGTAGTGCGAGAACTGCAGATAGAATCAGAAAGCCGGTGGAGAGTCTTTTCAAGAGCTATGGCGTAAAATAACAGCAGAAGCGGGCTTACAACAAGTTGACTTCTCGGATATAACCCTAAATTTACGAAAAGAAAATTTTTGGCTATATCGATAACTCAACGACTCTCTGCTTTACATAAATGCTGCATCAAACCACCCGTGCAGCATTATAAAACAGCTCCTCAAAATGATCGAAACCAGGATATCCAATATTTTGTGTAATAGCGAAGAATTTGAAAAGGCCAAACCAGCTTTCCAAGATGCATTGCGAAAGAGCGGCCATACCACCAACTTATCCTACAAACCGACTCAGCAGCAACGCAATCCAAAGAAGGGCAGATCGAGGAATGTTGTATGGTGTAATCCATCTTTCAGTCAGCACGTACGCACAAACATTGGCAAAGAGTTCTAGTGATTGATTGACAAACATTTTAGCAATCCCAGCCACAAGTTCCAAAAAATTTGCAACACAAACAACCTTAGAATAAGCTATAGCTTCATGCTTAACATAAAAAGTATAACATCTACTGTAATCTTAACAAAAGGATCTTGGAAGAAAACGTTGCGACCGAAGAAAAACCATTCAATCGCCGCGACACGTCCAACTGCCAAATGAACGGGCGATGTAACGTAAAATCAATCGTCTATACAGCAACTGTGACGCCGCAAGAACCCTACCCAATTCAACTGCTACTGACATTTTCATAAAACAGCCGGCAAACAATGTAGCGACACAGCAACTCTCACAAACTGCAGCTAATGCTACCAACTCTACTGAATCTCGGAAAAAGAAAGCTAACTCCAGCAAAATCATGAACTATATAGGAAGCTGTTAAACAACCTTTAAAGCCATGTTTAATAACCACACCCATTCAATCCAGAACAGAAATAAACCAAATGCAACCGAATTGTCGAAATACTATTGGAACTGCCTCATTCACAACAATAAACCGGACATAAAATGGAACATCTATACATCAGTACGTTCCTACATATGTGGTAGCGGACGCTGCAATTTGTGCCGAGAAGAGGAAATTGCCATTCTTAAGTCAGATAAAGACACAACCCTCAATAAGCAATCAGAAATCCTATCTAAATGTCCACATAAAAATAAATTCAAATTGCGCAATTTCAAAGCATAGGCGTAGCCAAGCGGGGGCCCAGGGGGCCCACTCCCCCAATTGAAATGCTACCAATGATAAAAATGTCACAAAAAAGATTATTGTTTCTTCAGTTTCAGTTTCTTTTTGCATCTTTGCGTATAACAGTAAACGCGTACAACAGTAATTGACAGCAGTATTGATCCAGGAGGCCCGGGCCCCCTCAATTTAAGTTTTGCCAACCTCTTTAAATGGGCCCCCTGCAATAATATTTAAATGGCCCCCAATTTAAATGGGCCCCAAACAATAAAATTGATCCAAGGGGCCCGGGCATCCTCAATTTAATGTTTGCCAACCGATTTAAATGGGCCCCTACAATAATATTTAAATGGCCTCCAATTTGAATGAGCCACCAACAATAATACTGCTCGAGGAGGCCTGGCTTCTTTAATTTAATGTTTGCCAACCAATTTAAATGTATAACCCGAGTGAAATTAAGAGTTTTTATCCTAAAAGTTGCTAACTGAGACCCGCATCCAACCTTTTTACGAAGGTCAATGTAATAATCAGGGACGGATTTAACATATGGCACAGTGCCAGGGGCCCCGCGCTTAGATAAGACATTTTTTTGGTCTTCACCTGTATTTGACAGGAAAATACTGCAAAAATCCCAAAGTACCAGGGGCCCAACTCAACGAAAATCCGGCCCAGGTAACAACATGGTTAGTAGGCGTAACTATCTATTGTACATTTTTCAAAAACAATTTGCCTCCACCTCGCCAGTTTTTATGCAACAAAATACTTTTGAAAAAAATTAGCTACAGTAAGGGGAATGCTCATTGAACAAATTTTTGAATTGAGAGGGCCTAGGCTCCTTGGCCGTATATGTACTCCTATAACTGGTTGTTTTTATGACAAAACATAAATCCCTACGGAAAATATTCGAATCAATTGTTATTTACTGCTAAAATATAGCAGGAGGCAATGTACTTTACTTCCCCCTACCTGTGGCAAATCACTTACAAAATTTAACCCAAAAAATGCAAAATTTTAAACGTGTTTTGGACTTAAATTGCAAGCAAAAGGTGGACTGAACAACTTAATTTTTTCAATGGCCTTTCAAATGTTAGAAATGTAGTACCTTCAAATGGCTCTGAATACGTGCGAAATGTGATACAATGGTATTAAAATGGCTTTTTTCAAAAAATTACGAAAAATCGCCTTACGGCTGGGGGCTTCGCTCCCAGACCCCCGTCTGTGATACGTTTGAATTACAGTACATTTCTTTACTCAATCAATACACGTCTCTCAATTTAGACATTTTCGCATTTTAACTATTGGTTTAAGCCTTCTCCTTGAGCGAGTTCCTGGTTACGTGCCAACACCAGGCCACGGCTTATGATCTTCCATTTTGCGATATCTTTCCCAACACAAAAGATTCCTCTTTCAAAATTTCTGATGACGTCATTGCATGTGATTTGTTGTTTGGGCTCCCCAATCAAAAATCCTGGCAACGCCTATGTTTCAAAGGGTCGTAAATCCAAGTTCCATTTTCAATATACTTTATTGCACTGTCATGTCTTTATTTTTCATTACTGCATCTGGTTTTTATGGTTAGATTTTGACCGTATTCTAAATTTGAATTGATTCGCTTTATTTATTCCACCCAACCCACTTTTTTCTTTTTTTTTTTCTTTTTTTCTTTTTCTTGTTCATTCCGGTGTATATCATTATATTACTATGTTGTAATTCTTGTCCTACAAAACGCGCATCCTATTTTTCTACTCTGCTAAAGTTTTCACCTTTTTTTATCATGTCACAACCGCAATATAACCAGTACACCTTTAATAATTCTGTACTAATGCAGAAACAACCATCCAAAAACATTTCATAACATTTTATTGTACTGTAATTTCATTTTGGACTTGTCAGTGTAGACGTAGGACGTATGGCTGTGTGGGGGAGCGAGCATCGCTTTCTTTTTCTTTTCCGGGCTTGAATGCTCGCTGTGGCCACATTGCCAAACTGTCACACGCTTGATAAGAAAGTTGGGTTGAGATGAAATAATGAGTAGTTTCGTCGCTGGTGAGTACCATTTTATTTTTTTTAACCATTTGTTATTATTTTTTTTAGATCTACTCGCGGATGATCGCGGTAATGCGTGAAATAGGCCTGCAGGAAATAAATGAAATAACTTTTAGCCATAAGCGTGTGACTTTGAAATACATTATACAGTTCAGTAAATCTACGCCAAAATAAGGTCCAAACTAGAAAAAATTGCACGAAATGGTTTTGGAACGGTTTTTGGTGCTACATGATGCGAAGAATGACATACAAAAAGTCTAACAAAATCCACCCATCAGAAAGTCGAAAAAAGACTGCTCCGTGTTCATTCTCCCGCCCTTCCATTTACTCCGTATTGGTCCATTCCACGCAATCGCAAGCCCAGTGCGAATCGAATCCGAGTACGATGGTTAGAAGCTGAGCGCGATTACCACTACACCGTGCTGCTTGCAACAATGCATTGACAAAATATCGTATTTAAACCAAATGTATGAGAAAAAGGCAATTGAGGGTCACGCTTAAATGCGGCTCGCTACGTGACGTGTGCATGAGTAGCTTCTAGCCGTACCTGGGTTCGATTCGCCCTGGGGTTGCAATTGCGTGAAATGGACCAATACGGAGTAAATGGAAGGGTGGGAAAATAAACACGGAGTAGATTTTTTTGGGCTTCAAAACCTTGCATTCTAGTTTGGGTTGGGGTAGCGATGCCAGCCTGAGGAGATAGCAATTACGTGGCAGCAGCTTTTTTGCTTAAGAAAGCGACATACTGTTATGCTTGAGTGTGGCTCCCTGCGTAAGATTTGCACGACTAGCTCCTCGTCGAAATTTTACAACAGCACTCCGCTCCGAAATACTCCGAGACAAAAATACGCTTCGACGAAAAATTTAAACAAATTTTTATGTTGCTCAATAGCTTGTTATAAGCAGGGTGTCGAACCGAACCTGAACCCGAACCGTACCCCCGAATGAACTGTTTCATTTCGGTGAACCCGAACCGAACCTGAACCACCAAAATTTTACTTCAGTGAACCTGAATCAAACCTGAACCCTCAAAATTGTGCTCAAGTGAACCCAGACCGAACCTGAACCCCTAACAAAAGTAAGAATATATTTTTCCATATCCCGATGCCGCTGGCGCTGGTACACGCACAATAAGAGCAGTGGTGATCATCAACAGGATCAGCAATTTCTTCTTATTTTTTCTGGACGAAACGAGTAACGACAGTTAAATTTTAAGTCAATGAACCCGAACCGAACCTGAGCCAGTAATATTTTACTTGAGTGAACCTGAACCAAACCTGAACCTCGAAAATGGTGCTGAAGTGAACCCGAACCAAACCTGAACTGCAAAAATATTTTGAGCAGGAGCTAAATCTGAACCCGAAACGTTATTTGAAACGGTTCAACACCCTGGTTATAAGCCTAGCCTACCTACATATTCTGATATTCTATATCCAGAATGCAAAAATATTTACTCATTTTACTACCAAATATCACTTCGACTTAAAAGACTATTTTAAAGTCAGACTCCGGCTCCAATCCGCTCCTAATTTTTTTAAAAATTGTTACTCCGGCTCCGCTCCGGCTCCGGCGTAAAAATGCAAAATCCGGCTCCGACTCCACCCCGGCTCTGGCTCCAAGCTCCACTCTATGTGAAAGTAACACACAAAATGGCGCAGTAAACAAACAACCGTTAGGTGGCAGTCAGCGATTTACAGCAACATGTTTTAACAAAATATTAAGGGGTGATCTTCTTACCCCCATGATCGTCTTGCCTACACCAAACACTGGGTAATCTATTTTAGTGTAATGTTATGCTTGAATGAATAGAAATGTTTCATATTATGCTCATGTAAAGGAGTAACAACGCAACAGATATGCAACAACTTTCTACATATTCATATTTATTCAGATTACCAGCAATGATAAAAAGTTATATTGCTCACAAACGCCAAATTTAAGACATAATGCCTGCATCAGGTTGTGCTAAATCAGTGGTTCTTAAACTGGGTTCAATCAAATCTCTGGGGTTCGTATCAGGATTGTCAGGATTAGGATTGAGCAGAGATTAGGATAAGTATACACACGCTGTGTGTATGAACGTTAGAATGACAATGTCCTCTGCTTAACACTAATATAACTTCGTCAATTAACGCACACAGCTGATGTGCAACAAATGTTTAGTTAAGTTTATGCCGGCGCTGTACCAAGAGCAGCCCGCACAGCAGAGTTGTAAACGGGTTGGCAAGTACAAGCTCGAACTAGGCCCAAACCCGAAAATTGATTTAAACCCAACACCTGGCCCAAAAATTAGTTTAGATCTAAAAATGTGTACGATTGTTGCTCGTAATAAAACTACTGTTGCTGATAAATACTGACGTAACAATAATAGCTGTGGAATAATAATCGCATTGCTGTTTAAATGAACTCATGACTTATTGTTGCAAAGTTATTTGAATTAAGCTTTGATAGCATTTCCACGACGAAAACACAAGTCAAGTAAGTACGTATATCACGCCTGAATTAAGCCAACTATTTCGCCAATTTTAAGCCCGAGGCGAAAGGTTAGCTTTTACAAATGCTGGGGGCTATAACCCGCAACTGAATAATGACTGTAACTGCGCAATAAGAGACATTGTTCACTCTGGGTCTGGCATACTTAAGGACTTTAACCCTATTTGGCCCAGAGGGGATCGATTAGCTCCCCCTCTTCATTTATTTCGAAGTTTTGTTATGAAGCAGTCAAGCCACAATAATAAAATTTCTTGACTTTTCCTAAAACTTACTGCTTCTACTTTCATTTGCAAAACTATTGTCGTATGACAACTAGATTCGGAGTTATTAAACGTTTCTCAAGTTCAACCCTGCATTTCTGGCGAATTTTCAAAAAATTAATCTAATCCTGTTAGTCCCAATTGTTCTGTCGTGATTAATAATTTCACGCTTTTTTGTAAACACTGGTAACGTAAATCAGAACGTAAATCCAGTAACCTCTTGAACGGCTTTCTTTGCGATTGATGTTCAAAAAGAGTTGTGACAAAAGATTTCATTTCCTTTTTTGCCTGAGGCATTATAATTTTCAGAGGTGGAGTCGAGGACACAAGGTTCGAGGCCAAGGACACAAAAAAAATCCGAGGCCAAAGCCAAGGACAATCTGGAGTTTAGGTCTCGTTTGGTCTGGCCAACATAAACAAAGTCACAGTCTTTGCAATTCTATCACCACTGATAAAATTACCTGCGTTGTATTTGAAGTTCCTTGCAAAGACTGTGACTTTGTTTTTGTTGGCCAGACCAAACGAGACCTAAACTCCAGATTAAAAGAGCACCAAAAAGCCATTAAGCAACAAAAACCAGAAAATTCCGCCTTGTGTGAACATGTAATATTATTAGATCACGTAATTGATTGGGCCAACTCACGAATTTTAAAAACTGAAAGTAATTTTTCTAAAAGATTAACCGCCGAATCTTGGTTTATTCTTTCTAGGCCAAAAGTAATTAATCGTTCAGATGGTGAATCCTTTCCGATTAGTTTATCGTTCTTTGCTTTAATGTCCTGATGCTTTGCTATCATTTTAGTTTATACTGTAATTTTTTGTGACCAAAGTTTTAACACTCTCCGCTTTTCTGCAAATTTGTTTTTTATTGTTGTGACGTAATAATTAACTTTCGGATTTTGAAAACTATAAAAATCTTACGATTCATATTGATGCTACGTAGCTTCAGTCGTAGTTCTTTATCGTTGCTCGTATTCCGATGATGTTGGTCGTCATGACCAACGAAACGTCAATAAAAACAAAGCTTTTAAGATCAAGCTTGCTGTGACTATGACTTTACCGGAAGAACGCAAGAATTAGATGCACAGAGCTGGACGTCAAATTTGTCGGCAAGAATTAGAGTTATAAACGTATTTGTTGATAAAACAATTAGAGGCCAACATAAGTGCAAATCTTTTTGTTTTTTGCCAATGTTTTTTTCGCATTGCTGATATAGAGTGGTAAAAAATGTCCATAAGTTATCAAGTGTGTGGCATATGCAGCATAAATTTTGGTAGTCTTTACGTTCGAAATTTGTTTTTGGTGACCAAAAAAAAGAAAAAAAAACGCAAATTATAAACAAACTTTTAGTTTCTGCTAAGTAGCGGTATCAGTAGAAAGATGTTCATTTCATTTTTCAAAAAAACATGAGCATAATTTTGAATGCCTAAGGTTTTTCCATGAAGTACAAGTGATAACATCCAACACAGAAATTCGCCCGAGTGTCTTTGCGCGTGACGTAGCAGCGCACTGATGATTTCATTGTGCGCATCCTCTTTGTTTTTACTAAATTGAACATTTCATATGCCTTTGCGATATTCAATCACATTGCAAAAAGTGGAGAGTTTTTGATAATACTTGTTTTGTAACCATTATTTTCAATTTTTAGCTTTTTGTTATTCAAGGTTTATTATTGCAAACAGCTTTGCGTAAAAAATACTTTTCGCAGCAATAACCAATAGCTAGTGTAAAATATCATTAACTTTTTATAAAATTCACGTCAAACCAACAAATATTGGGTATGTACATTGTAACATCTGCTATATGGTATATTATACTTGTTTCTGCACTTACCAGTAGCGTAGCCAGGGGGGGGGCGGGGGGGGGGCTCGTGCCCCCCCCATTGGCTTGTGAAGTATGCAAAATCGCATGCTTTTTGTGCGTTTGAGGCCGATTTTCTGTGAAAAATGGAAAATAGCCCCCCCATTCGAAAACAGCCCCCCTTCAAACGTCTGAATTTGCGAAATTGGACGAAAAAGCAGCCTCAATTTTGGTGAAAACCTTTTTTTTTTTTTTTGGAGATCACCTAATTTTGGGCGGAAAAAAGCTTTGAATTTCCGAGCTTTTCGAGACATTTCGCCTCAAGTTTCGGACAAACCGTCTGAAATTGATTCAAGATCAATGAAAATTCGAGTCAAGGTCGTTTGCACACTTCTCACTCTTTCAAAATAGCCCCCCCTTTTCCAAATCCTGGCTACGCGCCTGGCACTTACTAATTTTATATTAAATGCTACTACAGGCCTACAGCTTGGCGTACTATAGCAGATATTACTGAGTTTCACATTGATTTTTTATTTGTGGTCTATAATGATAGGTGGCAACCGTGGCATGCTAAGTTTTAAAAATTTATGTTGTTTTTTTGCTTTTCAATTTCCGCTTTTATGTGTGTACATTCAAAACCAATAAAAATTATGTTTGTTGATACAAAATATCAAAATGAAAAGCAGATTCTCTAACTAACAGACTTTGCAAGTAACAATCCGATTAGCTAAACATTTTGTAGATGAATTTATAGTGGAGTTTTTTGTGATCATGAATAACTAAGATATTTAAATTCATTAATGTCTTTGGCATATTTTTAATGTTTTTAATTTATTGCAGCTATCTAACGGCTTTATCGCATACAAACAATATTGTTGGTTCTGGATGAGAGGACGATAAGAGTGCAATAGCTTTGATGATTTTGATCAAAGATGAGAACCGGCAAATAAATTTCTACTCTTGAGATTATACTATTCTTTTTTTACTATTTTTCTAAACTTATTCAGCATTAATCCCAATAATGACCAAAGTTTGCAACAATTTGTTTTAAAGCTACCTCTGAAATAAAATCTGAAACATTATCAAGATAAAATCGTTACGTTTGAGAATTAGACAGTCTTTGTAGATTGATACAAATGAATGGTAATAAAAAGAATAGTATTTCGAGCAGTATAACCATTAATTGTAATTACAAAGTTATAATTACAAAGCTAACCTTCAACTTCTTGTTCACTCTATTCACCAAAATCCGAAACCAGAAAACGGTGCTATGCTTGCGTGTCAAATGCATATGGTACTGGCTACAAAAAAAGCAAAGCCAAAATACCAGCTTCACAAAATTAATGCCAAAAATGTAGAAAGCCTGTCAGCTGCAATCCTATTTTGCAAATCGGACCAGAATGCCAAAAGCTGCTGCAAGGTGCCCAATTTTACAAAATAGTAACTTTTTATTGTTTTTGAAGTTACCCCAGTATGTTATTTCTTGCTCATGTCATTAATTCTGTTGTAGCTCAAATCAAAAACTAAGAATATTTTCATAAAATCACTATCACAAAAAATTGATCTTGACCTTTTTAAAAATTTTTAAATGTCCTCGTAGTAGTGGTACGGTAACCTTCAAAGCCAAATGCAAACCTTAATTGCTAGTACACACATGATTGCGTGTCTGTTAATTGCTGCATTGACGTCAAAACAATTGCAGCATATTACTGTAAATGAAATTGCTCTGTGTAAAAATAAAAATTCTAAGTAAATATTTTTTAGAAGGCTAAATATTATTTGTTGTTTTATAGTAGTACTTCGGAGTATTTATTTGGCTAATTCTGAAACAACGCAATATATTTTTTTTATGCAGATGCTGTTTTATTGTATCGCATTGCTATTTGCTTTTTACAATTGATCTATTTATCGCAGAGTACTGTTGACTTTGATTACCACATTACAACAAATAATACTGGATATCAATGTCGACTATTTTGTTCCATAAACATTATGGAGTTTTTTATATTTAAAAACTTTCGAATGATTATTATTAATTTGCTTCATTGTCTGCGCTAAAAGTTATTGATGCTAAATTTTTATGATGGCCAACACAATGTAGGAACGAATGTGAAACATCTAAAGCTGCTTTTACCGAACGTCCGCATTTACGCATATGCGTATAAAAAACGCATATCTGTAAATACGGATATGCGTATTTACAAAGGGTAATTTATTGATGTGCAGAAATACGCGTATGCGTATTTCAGCTAGCGTATCTCAAAAGCATGAAAGAAATGGCTTGTGAGTTTGGTATTACTTTTTATTTGATTGTTAAAATGTCGCTGATAACATCTCAATCGAAAAGTCACATCCTGAATTTTAGTCGACAGTCACACGAGGGCGTAAATGGCATTCTGTAGCTATTACAATTTATTAAACAAAAAAACTGTGGCAGACGAATTTGCGGTATGATGAAGAATAATTTAATTTTGTTTTCATAGTAAGACCGAAAAATAAAATGGCAGTTGGATAGAATAATACTTCTTTTTTGGATCTATCCACAGGCCCAGAATGAATGTTTTTCACTAGTCCTGGTTACGTTTAAACACCTTTACTCGCACTCTTGAGTAGTTACTCCAGCACTTACCATCCATGCCATCAACTCCCATTGCCATGCTGATGCTTTCCCAAACATTCTGTAACCGTTGTGCGTCCCTGTGTTTATCGCTTTCGACATCGTAAATAAAACATGTGGCCGGACCAATTCGACCAACTTTTTTGTTGTTCGCTCACTCGAGAGCTGTATCTTGCTGGGATTCTATTACGTATTTACCGTGTATATTACAGTGAAAAATAAAAATAAGTTATAAGCTTAAAAAATACTTTATTTTCTATTAAAAAAAATAGGGTACTTGGTGACTTCAGAAAAATGTAGGGCAGTTAATTGATAGCGCTGTAGGCCTACTTGAAAACTTGCCATCTCGCATTTTCAAAACAGCAAGTTTTGTTACAGTTGTGCACATAGGTGGGCAAGTTAATGCAAAACGTCAGCTTCGTTAACCACTAGTCCGTTAACAAACTTCACTCCTCCGTTAACGTTAAATCGTTATTTTCAGCTTTATTAACGGAAGTTAATAAAGTCCGTTGATTCATTAATATTTTGCGTGTAATTTACTTTTCGTTTAATTTACTCACTTCTATAACACGTATTGACGCTGTTGAGCAGATAGTTAGGAAATATTTATTGCTATGGTGGTCTTTTTGTGTTTTGTAAGTTTCATTTTACAGTCTAATCTAACTTCAAGATGCAAAATAAGTTCAAATGCACTAACGAAGCTGCGATCGGAAAATATTTGAAAATTGCGACCAGCGATAATTAATAGACCTCTGAGACTGCAGCTTATTATTTGCCACAAAAAAGAGCTCCTTTCTTCGCTTTCTTTGATAAAACACGTGCTAATACGCAACAAGTGCTACCAGCGCAAACTGGTTTGTACCGGTACGATGAATGAATGGTGCCAGATGTTAACGATAAAAACCTTAACGGAAGTTAACAGAACTTAACGGAAGTTACTTTAGTCCGTTAACAGAACTTAACGGAAGTTAATTTAGTCCGTTAACATGAATAAACTTTTTAACGGATTAACGAGTTCAAGAAAAAGTTAGCTTCGTTATTAACGGAATAACGATTAACGGACTTGTGCCCACCTATGGTTGTACACATAGCATACCGGTGCAACTGTAATCAAGGCCTACGAAAGGGGGTTCAGGAAGCGCATCGACCCGGCGGTGGAAGATCTTACCAGTATAAGTAGTTTACGCACTCAATTAGTGGTAGTGATACTTACTGCATGATCATTCATCATAGCGCTCATTTCCGGTGGAACACAATTTTCGGTACCCGTAAAGGCACTCCTTGACAAAATTTTTCTGTGAAGCCTTGGCTGTAATGACTCAAGCCATGGTCTACCGCGGCTCGATGCTCCGCCCTCAAGCCTCCGTAAGTAAACACTTTAGTTGCGTTAATTTGCACAACAGTCTTGCTCAATTGGGACAGTTTTCATACAAGAAAATTTTGCTCAAGATTTAAGCTTTTTTAGCAATCTCGTTGCGCGCCTGACGCCTGAGCACGCCACTAGCCTATCGGGAGCTTCAAAGCTGTAGTGTAACCTTACATGTTATAAAAGCTTAGCATAAATCTTTAATCGAATTCGCAGTCTGTAGTCCTCTACAATAATGCCTAGGTATATTCAGTACTTAAATTGTAGTGGAGACGCGTAACCACCGAGATTTGAGCGCTGGATGATCAGACGAAAAAGGGCCTGTTAGCAAGAAAAAATCCCTCAAATTCCGGCTGAATATAGTCTTATATTGCAATGAAGACCTTTTTTTCTAGGTATTCACTCGATTTCGAGGACAGAATTACATAATTTCCACTAAAGTACTTTTGCATTCCGAATGCGTTTGGTCAAGACTCCAAAAGCGTCTCCCCATGCAAAATTTTACAGGTTAAGTCCTGGGTATATATTTAAGTTTGGTTTTAAGCCTCTGATTTTTGAGGGTTATGCTAGGCCCGAAGTTAGGCCTTGGGCCAAGCATTTCTTGGCCTTGGAATTAAACTTTCTATGACAAAACCTGAAACGAGCAATGAATATCTTATTGTACTGTACTTTTCTTGATTAATTCTCCCTAAAGTTGCTTCATCCTAATTTCATACATTTTTTTAAAAACAACCTTTTGTTTTTTAAAATTTTGTAACTAATTGTAAAAATGTTGTTGTCCTTGGTGGTATTCGAACCTAAAGACCCAAACCAGAACAAAAGCAATTAGGCACGCAGTCACTTAACCACTCGTCCAATCGAAGTACATACAACGCAAAATAATCGCATATTTTAAATGTTTGCTACAACAAAGGACATTTACAAATGCAATGATAGCATTTTGATATGAATTGTGGTTGATATGTTTGTGGTTCCCTGAACAACTAAAACTTGGAAATGCCTAAATTGCAATTTACCGCGAGAGCAAGTACTTTTTCTCAAAAATCAAAACAAGACATCGACTGAGTTGCTTCCGTGGGATTCAATTTGAATTGCTCGCAAAAATGCGATAGGCTAGTAGTAGGCTGCTAATAACCTTTCATTGTCAAACAGATGGGCCCGCCTACACGCTACACACTTCGGCATATTACAGCGAGAACGCAAAAGATAGAATTTGATATGCAACTAAACATTTAAAGAAAAACTTTGATTAATCAAGTATTTTATGCCTAGTGGTGGAAACTTTGTAAAAATTTCCAAACAAAAGATCCAAAAAATGATTGCAAAAAAATATTTATTACCAATGTGTAACAAACGTAAGGTTAGGTTTTGGTGAGAACCGAACCCACTTTAAATGATTTAACGGCAAGTACCATATCCACTACACTAAGCAACCTTGTGACATCCTACGGAAAAAAATTTCTTTATAAATGCCTGAAAAATACGCATGCTGCGTCCGTATTTTATTCTTTGCCAAGCGTAAAAAAACGCATGCGTATATACGCATGCTGAAATACGCATGTTCGGTAAAAGGCAATGTAAAACAAACCAACGAGAGTAAGAATTTTATGCGCATATGCGTATTTTTTATACGCATATCCGTATTTTTTTGCACATATGCGTAGATACGGACGTTCGGTAAAAGCCGCTTAATTCAAGCGAAAACAAGAATCCTTTTTAGTCCAAAGTTTTGCGAAAAAAAAATGACCGACACTGCTGACGTTTTTCCAGTTCGCTTTATCAGTTTTTGATCTTTATATTAGAGTTTGGAAAATGTAATGACGAGCAATAACCAAATTAATTTGGGGCTTCTCATATAAACTTCATAAAATTGCAGAATTTTTGAATTTTAGAGAAAAAAATACTCTCCAATATTAGACAACGTAATTTTTTGCAAAGTAAGCAAAAAAATCTAACCCGACGCTAAAACCTATTACAGTACTTCCAATTATCCAAACTATTATTCTAAAAAATGAACCAAGAATATGAGTAGATCAAATAAGATCAATTTCTTTTTTTTATAATTCAGAAGTCCGTGAAAAATCGCACAAAAAATAGTTTGAAAAAATTAGCATTCGCTACACTCCTTCCAACATATTGCAAAGTTTTTTTGTGAGTTCGAAGTAATTGCATTTTCATTTACCATGTTGTCTACAGACAGCGAAAATTTGTTCATTTTTTGAGAAAAGGCTTTCGCTTGCCCACCTGTCTACCACACACGATGAAAGCTTCTCACTGCCCATTTTATTGCTAATATCTAGCCGGGAAGCTGGATGTGAATGCAAACTTTTTTCAAGTTTTGATTTGACCAGACAGATAACCGAACCCAAATCTACTGTATCAGCAGCAGACGCTATATCCACTCGACTAATGATAAGATTGATAAGGTAAACAGTTTTGTTATAAGCTTATACAGAATGCTATGCGGCACTTTTGATTAGGTTTAGCGCCAGATCTCCAGACTGAGAATGAAACCCATAGTACGAGTTTTCCAAGTGAAAAATCTTACAATATTTTATTAGACTACGAATTTTCAGCATACTATAAATTGCATCAAAATTCAACCAATTTTATTGACGTTTGTTACATCCACGTCATAAACATTTACGCACAAAATCTGAATGAGAAAAACTGGTGGTTTGATACTTGTTATTTCAAAACTTTTGTACAAAAAATACCATATTTTGTAGTGTTTAGCAAAAGGAACTAGAACAGTAACAAATATTTGGCTTGCAATTAATTTACGCAACAACAATAATTTAGATGTTAAATTATTCCTGAAGTGAAATAGGCAGAACTAATTTAATAGTTCACAGAGACATCACGTCTTACAATCCTACTTCATTTGACAACACCTTAATGCTGTCTCCGCGTCTAAATGGGTAATCATTTCAACCCCTAGTGACGCAGGTGAGGCGGAGCTCCCTATCTCGGGAGCATTTCCGTGTTTCGAAGTCAACTGACTTCATTATCAGTGTGAAGAGGAGTCGACACAATGCAAAGAATTTTGATCCCTAAATTAGGCTAACTCAACCGGTAAATTTGAATAACCAAGCTATCGGTATAGGCTAACGACTTCATCTCGTAACTTCAGCTGCTAAAAAGGCAGACCCAAATTTTTTTTCCCCACGTACTGCTCTGGACTCGAGTTTCGCGTAATACCAACGCTCATCGGCAGAGCTGACGTTCAAACCGAAATTCAAAAACTAAACTAAGCTTGTCTGCAAACCGAAATTCAAAAACTAAACTAAGCTTGCCTGTAAACCGAAATTTCTAAATCTAAGTAAACTAGCCCATAAAGTTAAAATCAAAATAGGATTGTGAAACATAATCGCAATTGTGACCAAGGTAACCAGGAAAAAAAAATTAACTCTGGACAGGGGACCAAGTGGGCTAACAGACAGGGATGAAAAATTAAGTACATAAAATGGGCAAGGGGACCAAGTGGATAAGGGGGTGGGGGGGAGAGTTAAAGGACAAAGATCAACAATTCATTCAGTGCGAATACAATATTTTTTATAGGCAGAACTAATTCAATAGTTCACAAGACATCACAAGGCAGAACTAATTCAATAATTTAGATATTTTATCACCAAAGAAACAATCTTTTAATTTAGTCCGAATTATCTCTGAGTTACTGAATAAAACTCCAGCTGTGATGCCGCGTCACGGCACTCAAACGCTTATTAGCATTATGCAGAGGAAAAGCGAACCGATTGCTTCCGATAGTTCTCGACTTATGTCAAAATTAATTGAAGATCAAGGATGCAAATATTATGACAAAAAGTTCAGACTTTTTGTCAAAAAATTGAGCTTCTCGTGAAGCAAAAACGGAGTTTTTGTCTTTTGTAATTCGGGAGTTGTTAACGTTTGAATGTCTTGTGTCGAATCAGTAGCGTAGCCAGGGGGGGGGGGGCGGGAGGGGCTATAGCCCCCCCATTGGCCTGCCGACCAACATGCAGAATAAGGAAAATACCACGTTTTTAGCACTTCAAAGACTCTCTTTTGCACTGGATTAGACTAAAAAATGATTTTAAGCATAGTTTGAAACGTTATTTGGGGGGAGGGGGCTAATGGACTGCCGACCAAAATGCAGAATAAGGAAAATACCACGTTTTTAGCACTTCTAAGACTCTCTTTTGCACTGGATTAGACAAAAAATGCTTTAAAGCATAGTTTGAAACGTTTATTTAGGGGGGGCTAATTAACTGCCAACCAAAATGCAGAATAGGGAAAATATCACGTTTTTAGCACTTCTAAGACTATCTTTTGCACTGGATTAGACTAAAAAATGCTTTAAAGCATAGTTTGAAACGTTTATTTAGGGGGGGGGGCTAATGAACTGCCGACCAAAATGCAGAATAAGGAAAATACCACGTTTTTAGCCAGTAGCGTAGCCAGGAGGGGCGGGGGGCTATAGCCCCCCCCCATTGACACGTCGACCAAAATGCAGAATGAGAAAAACACTACATTTTTAAAACTTTTGAGACTGTTTTATGCACTGAAGTGGAATAAATAGTGATTTAAAACATTTTTTGAAACATATGTTCAAGGGGGGGGAGCTAATTTGTCAAAAATAAAACCAACAAATAAATGAAAACTTTGAAAAATGGTAAGAAATAAGCAATCAAATTTGATCGCTAGTGTAAAAATGCTGAACATAGGTGTCATCAACAAATATACTATAAATTAAGGAATAGGGGGGCTATTCAGCATTTGTTAATTACCAATCATTTCTCTCAATCCTCTTTTCATTAGCCTCCCCCAATTATTTTGCTCTATAAATTGTATACGAAATAGGTTACTCCGTGTGAGTTTTATTGAACTATTCGATATTATAATTTGCCAGCATCTAAACAAGAGAACTACATTTTACCATTAGCCACCTCCCAAATAGCCCATTTATGTCACCAGTTTAATCTTGTTTGCACTGCCAATTTCTAAGCCACGCTTTAAAAGCATTATTTTTTAATCAAAATAGTCCTAAAATGAAGTTATTTTTGCAAAAAAAATGCAAAATTTTCGAGCGCTGGGGGCTCCGCCCCCAGACCCCCGTGCCTCCGTCGGCTGGGGGCTTTGCCCCCAGACCCCCATTGGCCTCCGGCGGCTGCCCCAAACACAGCCCCCCCCATTGCGAATTTCTGGCTACGCGCCTGTGTCGAATCAATCTCCCCTCTGGGCCATTAATCAAAAAATTATACCTGTTCCGAGTAGGGTTAAGCAGTCATCGACGTCAAAATTATGCTTAACAGTTTTAATGGTCTCAGAACTAACGCGTATTGAATTATTTTTAGCCACTTTACGTAACGCATAACTGGCAATGCTTGGCGATGAGGTAGCCCCAAACAAGTGCACTAATATTTGATAGTCAATGGGAATAGAGTACAAGTCATTGTCAGCAAACCATAAAAACCGTAGATAGTCACAGTCGCGAGGGGTAACTTGAACTTGATGAAACATATTTCACAGGCAAATGCAAATAGTTTTTTTCTCAAGTGCAATAACACTTCTACCAAGTTGTTCGCATGGTTAGGCCAATGACATAAAACTAGATGATCCGAAACTCGGCGAATGCGCTCATTTTATTCTCTGCTTGGTCACGCTTGGCTGCAGGCCCCACTCTTTTGCTTCTCTCTGGCACTGGCGGTTGGTGCGCAGTTTGAAAAAGGTCGGTTGAAACGCTAATAATGAGCTTTGACAGTAATTAACGGTGGTTTGAAGTGAACTAATCTGTATTCATGTTTATGTCATTCGATTGAAAGCGATATCTTGAAAATTGGAGCTGATTCTACAGGTCTTTGATAGCCTATTCAGAGTAGGATCGAGTTCGTTCTTAATCGTTTAAAGAACGTGAACGAAATAGTCGAAGTCTTACTCATCCGCACCAACATTTTTCATAGGTCATAACTTTTGCTGCAGTCACTCGATCGATCATTTGTATGAACCATGCTGTAGCGTCAGCACGTTTTGCCGCTTCCATAAATTGCACCATTGTTTCTCAATTACAGCGCACCAATCAAATTTGCCCATTCTTTTTATCACTGTGACGCTCTTGTCAACTTGACGTAACAATGATATACAATGGCGGTTGGTATACAAAGCTGGAGCGAGCCGCCATTTACTCCCTTACTCAGATAGTCAGAGAAACAAAATTCGTATGCAGTGTTGATTACGAATAAATGAGCGGTGAAAACTTATCGGTCTGTTCGACGTTTTGCTAAAATGTATAAAGCCGCTAAACTGGTGACCCCGACGTTGAACCGAGTACAAAGATCGAGTGCAAAGTACAGAAATATCAGGCGAAGGCTACTAGCCTTGCGAGACAGAAAGAGTACAACCAGCAAACTAGGCAATGGCTGCTTTCTTTAACCTCCCGCCAAGAACTGGGCAGCCACCTGAAGCTTATGCAACACCTCTGGGAAGGGGGCGAATCCTTCCGCGCGCGGAAATGAACAACCGTACAGTCCACGACAACTTTGGTAGCCCCCCATTACTGTCACCGGACGATTTTGTTTTGAGATCCAGTAACAACGTAACAGGCACGAGTGGTTTGACACTGCCGAAATTTTGGGATGGGGACGCGGACCTTTATTTCTCGACAATCGAGACAATTTTTAGAACTGCAACATCTTGACGTCCTGTGACGCTCGGATAGCTGAGGGCTGCCGATGAGAGCTAAAAGCTCGAAACAGCGCTGTCCAGCTCTGTGCTTAATTGACAATTTTTAGAGTTAGGGGAATTAATAGCGAGCCGTCATTTACTCCCTTACTCAGATAGTCAGAGAAACAAAATTCGTATGCAGTGTTGATTACGAATAAATGAGCGGTGAAAACTTATCGGTCTGTTCGACGTTTTGCTAAAATATATAGAGCCGCTAAATTGTTGTCAGGTGTTTGTTACTTTCGTTTGCTCAATCATAGTCGCATCTTCGTAAATTTCAGCCACGATCTAACCTAGCGCTTGTCTCGCTGGACGCAAAATTCGGCCTTTTGAGGGGGCATGAGTTTTTTTTTCTACCGATTTTTTACAGGGACTGCGGCACCCTGTTTCGCATACAGGAGGACTTTCACGTCCTGCTTTTGGACCTTGCTCTGCGCCTTGCAGCGCGTGGAGATTACCACACCACTCGCTCCTAGAATGGATTTGGTGAACATTGTTCGACGTCCCCCTTTGACATTCCAGCATTGGACACTTTTTGTGAACTGAACATTGAACGGTTTTGCATTCCAGCGTTGGACACTTTTTGTGAACTGAACATTGAACGGTTTTGCATTCCAGCATTGGACACTTTTTGTGAACTGAACATTGAACGGTTTTGCATTCCAGCATTGGACGCTTTTGTGGACTGAACATTGAACGATTTTGGATTTCAGCACTCTGTATATTTGAACTTTGATGTGTATACGTTTCCCATCGTTGCGCGGAACGGCGCGCTGAACCGTGCTGAACTACTTGAACATTTTGTTTGCGAAGACCTTTTGTTACTGACGACGTTTTTGTTTGCCATTTTGAACTACTGCATTTTGTTTTTCACATCGCACGCTCCAGCCGCCAGCTTCTCCAGCACCTCCATGCAAAAGTCAACTGCCTAGCCCCTGCTGGCTCAGCCGCCATCCCCGTCCATCTTCACCCCCGCCCGAGCGTCACAGTTGAGGCCCACTCGTTCCTCAGACCCGTGCTACGCTACTGCATCACTCCCATCCCACCTTTTTCATTCTCGTCTAAAACGCGCATGTTCCCAGTCCTTCGGACTTGGCCCACGCGCATTTTGGAGGGGCGCCCTGTAGCGATAGCACGCTTTGCCGCTTCCATAAATTGCACCATTGTTGATTGATTGATTGATTGATGCATCTTTATCCTCCTGTCACGAGAAAGCGACGGTGCGCTATGCTTAGGACGAATCCGCACCCGCTTAGGAGTTGACCATTTTCCAAGCTTTCCTGTTGACGTTTTGGCTTCTTCCCACGTAAATTTGCTGCTTGTTCGAAGCCACCAAGCAGAGATAATTATCGTAAAGCGTCTTATCCAAGGACGCAACAACGTGACCAGGGTGCGGGTTGAACTCATGATCATGCGATCAGAGTCGTCGTAAAAACGACGCTTTTACCCATTCGGCCACGCTGCCGATTGTATGCCATTGTATATCATTGTTTCTCAATTACAGCGCACCAATCAAATTTGCCCATTCTTTTTATCACTGTGACGCTCTTGTCAACTTGACGTAACAATGATATACAATGGCGGTTGGTATATAAAGCTGGAGCGAGCCGTCATTTACTCCCTTCCTCAGATAGTCAGAGAAACAAAATTCGTATGCAGTGTTGATTACGAATAAATGAGCGGTGAAAACTTATCGGTCTGTTCGACGTTTTGCTAAAATGTATAGAGCCGCTAAAATGCACTTTGCGTCTGCCTTACCACATCAACGCCTAGCACAGGCGTAGCCAAGGGGGAGGGGGTAAATTAAATTGCCGCCAATGATAAAAATAATGGCAACAAAGCCTTTTTTTCAGCTTAAGTTTATCTTAGCACTTTTGCGTTCAACAGTACAATATTAATATCCAACCAGTGTAAATGTATTATCCGGAAGAAACTCAGGCTTTTTGTCCTAAAAGTTGCAATCTCAGTCCCTCATCTATCCTTTTTGTGAACATAATGCAATAACATGACACTTAACCATCTATTGTACCAACTTTGAATAACAATCCACCTCCATCTCAGTAGTTTTAACGCGACAAAATACTTTTGAAAAAAAAAATTAGCTTGGGAAAATGCTTATTGAACAAATTATTGAATTTGAATTGAGCGAGCCTGGGTCGCGGTCGTTTATGTACTCCTAAAACTGGTTGTTTTTACGATAAAACAAAAATCTCCAAGGCAAATCTTTGAGTAAATTATTATGTACTAGCTGCTAAAAATATTACAGGAGGCGTTGCATCTTGCTTCACCCTGCCTGGACCAAGCCACTTGCAAAATTTAACCTAAAAATTAAAGATTTTAAACGTGTTTTGGACTTGACCTGCAAGTAAATGGAAGATTGAAAATTTTAATTTTTTCAGTTGGCTTTCAAATCTTAAAAATTTAGTGATTTTAAATGGATCGACAAACGTGCGAAATGTGATCCAAATGGCCTTAGAATTGCATTTTTTTCCAAAACATTCCAAAAAATCGCCCAGCGACGGGGGGCTTTGCCACCAAACTCTAGTCTGTGATACGTTTAAGTTACACTAGTTTACTCGCCGTCTCTCCCAATTTACAATTTTTTGAAAAATTTTCAAATTTTGGTTCAAGTCCTGACCCCCTTTAGCAAAATCCTGGGGCTTTTGCTTCTGATCCTCCATTTTACGGTATCTTTTTTCCATTAAAAATTTCTTTTGAAAAGTTCTGATGACGTCATTGCTTTGCGGTTTAGCTCCACTAATCAAAAATCCTAGCTACGCCTATGACGCCGAGCACTTTTTTGGGTTCTATTTGCAAGTCTTTCCTCTGGCTGGGCCTCCATTGCGGGTAGACTGCTTAGCCCTCATGGGAAATATGCGTCAAGTGTCTTTCCCAAGGACGTATTTCAGTCACTAATTCTGAAAAAAATGTGCGTTGACGCTTTTCGCAAGAAGTTCGTAAAATACATGAATCTTCAAAGGTAGAGGGGTTTATTTAAGACATCAGACGACATTTAGAGTTTTGATCGTATGCTGTAGCTGATGATCTATTTTTGGTTTATCCTGGTGTCACGAAACAACGGTGGCTCTGTATATTAGACAAAACCGCATCTGCTTTGGAGTTTCTCTGCGATCAATTTCAAAACATACCCTTAATTTTTCATTAAATTATTTTGATGAATTCAAGTTTTTTTCACTAAAACGTCTCAAAATCGACGGTTTTTCTTAATGAAAAAGCAAAAATTTCTTGAGCGGCGACCCTCCAAAATAAAATTTGCAGCCGAAATTTCGCGCAAAAATATTATAGAATAATCTCTTTTGTAAAAAAAGAGCAAGATTTTTCAGCGGCAAAGACTCCGCAATCCAACGAAAAAGTTAATGTTTTTCATGAAGATACTTCACCACTGGATAACATATCTTAAAAAAAAGAAATGAAAAACGCACAAACTAACAAACCATATTCATTTTTTTCTAGAACAATTTTATAAGAACACTAGGCTCATTTTTGCTCAAAATTTAAGAATGAATTAAGAAAAATTTCAGCCGCAGCAGCAAAAATAAAGTAAAGACAAACGTAAAAGAAAAAAATCCAAATTAATAAAAGAAACTAAATTCTGTACTGATTCAAAACTATAAAATTTCAGTGGTTTTTTAGTATTTGCGAGCAAAATTGCAACTATTATGAGATTAAAGAATGCTGTTGCGCTCTATACGAGTAACTGAGAAAAATTTTGGCAGTCGTTCAAGTCGAAAAGAGCAATTTTGCGTTGCTGCAAAAGCAGTAAAAAACGTTCACTCAAGCACACAAAGCTTTCAAAATATGGTCGCTAAAATTAACATCTTAACAGTTGTACAAATGTGGTTGCTAAAATTAACATCCGAGTTTTCAAACTTTAAGAACAATTGACGCCAAAATTCGGCAAAAAAGTACGAACAGCCAGCCTTAACTTAATATTTAATGGTTCTTATAAAAAAAAAAAGTATACTATATGCCGAAAAAAGCTACGGCAAGTTTTTTTGACATTATGAATATTCAGCTTATTTTTGCCATTTCTGGCATGGAAGCAACGAAAATTAACATACGCTCTTGGCTCTTCAAAGTTCAATGCTACCGTAGAAACAACAGCACAAAATGAAACATCAAACTGACACGTACATATTTAGAGTAGTTCAACCAATTCAGTGTGAAACATTTAACATATTTTGACTCAGAAAAGCAGAAGAAATGAAAAACCACAACAATAAACAAACAAACAACACTTTTCATATCTACATTTCAGTGATGTCGTAGCATTAAGTTGTGATAACACGTTGATATTTATGTATTTTACGCAAAACTTACTCGAAAATTGGATTTTGGGGGGTAATTTAGTGGTTGGCAAAACTTTACGTAGGTTACGCAAAGCCACAATTTACGGAGACAACGATATATGTTATAATTGCTACCCTATTGTTATAGTTGAGCAAGGCAAAGGCTGTACAATACAGCCACTGTCAGCAGATCAGCGCGGGCAAAGACAGAGCAAAAATCCGCACAATAAAGAAACAAAGAGAAGAAAGAGTGGGAAAAAGAGTTGCGTGCGTATCATCTAGCTTTATGTCATTGGTTAGGCCCTTTCAATAATTGCACATTTAACAAACTGTTCTTAAATTTTGCAGCACAGTCAAATACAATCCAAAATTTGCTTTCGGTTGTGGCATACTGGGGAATGCACCAAAGTTTATCAAAATGTGAGTCTTTTGGCACCTTTCTCATAAATCCCTGATCTTCATACTCAATCATTCTATTCTTATTTTGCTCAAACCGTTCAGGATCCTCGTCGAACTTCTTATGCAGACAACTTAAACGTTTCTCAGCTATTAGGCGGTTGTTGGGCAATGAAGGGAAGCCTGTCCTCCATATCAACCCTTCGAACTAATGACTTCATTTGATTAAGGACTTGAATATCTTTCACAGAGGGAGAAAAGCCAGTTTCTGACGCAGCTTCACAAACGTCACAAGAAAATATATCATTCAATTGGTCATGAATCAGGTTATATTTATGGGAAGTGAAGTGACTGGCTGTGCTCCCCTCGTTACAAAGTTGTTTATTCCAGCCAATGTCCAACCGAATCCAATATGCAGTGCAAGCGGTTGATTTTTTTTTTCCAATGTTTGCATGATCTACAAGAAAACACTCAATGTTATCCATGCCATGTAGAGTATCAACATCATAATCAGTCAAAAATGGAATTTCAATCCCTTTCCAGATGGGTCAAGTCCAAAAATATTTGCCCACTTAACTATATTCTCTAATACGTTGAGCAGTTTCAGCAAGGCATAGACGCCCTTCATAAAAAACTGCCTGGACTCTTTAACACCATTTATTGTTAGGTTTAACTTAAAGGTTGTTTGCGACCTTTGCCCGAAAATAGTAAAAATTTCCATGCTTTCCTTTTCTCCACGAATGCCTAATCTTCTCATAAGCCTGGTGGTACGAAGTGTGGCGTTGGGTCCATAATCTAAAAATGCATAAGCTTTGATCTTAATTCCAGACAAAGGAGACATAACCTAGACCGGTGTTAATTTCAGTCTGGCTTTAAACTTTAATTGCAGGGTAAATGCAAGTGATGTAATTGTTTTACTAGTAGCACCACCCTGAGAAGAATCAGGTAAGGATGGTGGATAGACGTCAGCTCAGAAATGTAACAGACTGTGATAAGCACAACTACAGTTATCAACCTTGCATCTGCCAAGAAATAGACCGCTTTTTTGCCAAATGATCTTTTGACTTCAAGCAATTAAAACACAAGCGGGCTTCACTAACAATGCTCAGGAACTCTTTCACTATATGTTCAATGAAATCAAAACAGTTATACAATGGATGAGTGTTTTTACAAAGAACGCATTTATACGTAGTTGCACCCTTTTGTGAGACTTCGGTAGCATGAGCTTGTCTCTTACCATAATATCGTCGCAGTTTCTGCTCCAGCCGATGAAACTGTGGAAACTACCAGCAAACTACCCACAAGCAAAAATAATTGGAACCGATAGCTTCCTAACTTGACAAACCACACAGCTCAAAGGTTGTTTAACCATGCCGGTTAACCGCAATCGGAGCGCGCTCCTTTTGACCCGCCACAGCATGCTTTGATGGGAGTTTCTTTCGAGAAAGGTTGACATTGAAGTTTTGGGTACTCCTTCCAGTTAATGTGGAGTCAGAGTTTTTGGGAGTACGCAACACTTGACGGAACCGTGTCTTGGAAAACATTGCATGATTCTGCACAAACTCCATTAAACATTTAAAATCTGGTTCCTTTCCTGCTGCAAACAATAATACTGTCTTCTTTTGAAATTCCCTCTGATGTGAAAGTAGTAAACGCAGGAAAATTATATTAATAGTATCGTGGTTATTTAAATGATCCTCGTAGCACCAGTTATTCAGGGTTGTGTGGCAGTTGCGCATCTGTGTGGCTAGTTTGTGCATGGCTCACTACCTCCCTCCTTTAAGCGAAAAACATTCTTTAGAACTTTCACGTGTGCGGTAACTACCTTAAATTCTTGTCCAAACTGCACTTTTAAAACTTTTCTGGCGGTCCGATATGCCTTTTCCAATGGTTGGATAATGATTGTGAACTGAATCGCCTCGTACGCCTGGCGTATAATACAATGACTTATTATGTAGGTCAGTTTGGTTATCCGGTCTTCTACTTTACTGGCAATATTGTCATTGAAATTGATAAGAAAACGATAGTAATAAGTGGATCTCCTGTGAACTTCTTGACTTCGTGAAGCGAGCGCTGCATTCCTTTTGTGAATGCTTAAAGAGCATGTGCCCAATCTTGCATACAAAGTAGAGTGACTACGGCACAGTCTCTGAGTCAAGCCAAACCCAGGATATGCATTTCATTATCTCGTGTGACTGACTAAACAAAAGAATTTGGAGAAGTGCGTGGAGGTTACTTGTCGAATGTTGTCAAGGTCTGTCGAAAGGAATGGCGTTGTCTTATCTTGACCTAAACTGGTTATTTTCAACTCTGCTTCAATGACCTTCCTTCAAGCTTTGGCTAGTTCCAACTATAACTCAAAAGTCTTGACTTTGAGCTTCAACATCTTTCTTTTAATCTTCATTTTTTTCTCTTTAATTCGAAGCAGCACCAACTGGCTGGTATTTGCGTCATTTACTTGAACTTCATAGGTTGGCTTGGACTAGCAGGCAGTAAAAGGTTTGTTATCTGAGTGACTTCAGCAGTCATGCATCAGTAGAGAGGTCAATGAGTAAACTGTCCAATCTATCAGCACTTCCATCACCTTCTGTGGTGCCAATGTTTGTAATAAAATCAAATCTTTGATCCTTAACTCTTAATGAAGTGAAGTCACAGCTTATAAGCTAACTTGAATTTTTTTTTTAATTCAAATTTAGATTCTATTAAGTCACCAAACAGTCAAAGGTTTAAATTCAGAAAATTTAATTGGTTTGTTCATATGGATTATATCAAACGTCAGAATTATAGCAGAGCAAATTACATATTACAAAAACAGATCAAAATTATACATCAAAAAGCAGATTTAAAGAAAAATTGCCTATTTGTTAACTTATTCAAATAGAAATACGTTGTAAAGGATTGGCTACTGCACGCGGTAGGATAAGCACCACTGTAGGCTTTCCACGTTACTTGAAGGCACAGTAAACTACCGTACACTCTATTAAGCGGTGTGGCAAGGTATAAGTACTAGTTACAGCACTGAATTACTCGGATTATCACTGACACAGCTTTTACTAATGCTGTCATATTTCAAAAGAACGAAGTACTACAAAAACAACGCTAACGTGATTACTCCATAACGCCCTTACGTGGATAAAATCGAATTAAATTATAAAAAGTGACAGGAAATCTACAAATAGAAATTAATAACATTTAGTTTACAGTTGTGATACATTGGAACAAAGCTGAGTTACTGAAGTTTGCTATCAACAGTGTTGCAGAACTTAGATTGAATAGTTTTGTATTGTGTAATTAATGTATTGCTTGGTAACTACTTTTGCATTGCTGAACAAGCAGCTTTTTTTTATGAGAGCTTGTTTGCTGTTATGTACTAGAACAATGTTGAGCAGCTGGGATTTGCTGTACAACAGTTAAACAGTACCTAGTCTGAATTGAAGTTTTTTTGTCGTCTCAAAATGAAACATTTTTAAGCAATTAGCTTTAGATTTACATTTTTGAACATTAAGATGTTTTGGCATTGTTGTAATGCACTGGAGCAATGTTGGGCTGCTGGGGTTTGCCTTGTAACAGTAAAACAGTGCTTAGATTGAAAAAACTGTTTTGTTTTTGGTAAGTAAAACATTGCAAGACAGCCAATTTTGGATTTGCATCACTGAATAAATACTTTTTTTATGACTTTGTTCGTCGTGATGCACCAAAACAATGCTAAGCAGCGGGGGTTTGTTTTGTAACAGTGTATCAGTGCTTAAATTGAATTGAAGAGTTTTGTATTCTGTTACTGAAATATTGCTGGCCAATTGGTTTTAGTTTTCCATTACTGAACAAATATTTTTTTATGACTTTGTTTGTTGTGATGCACTTTGCAACAGTGTGACAGTGCTTACTTTTAAATAAAAAACTGCTTTCTTTAACTAAAACATTTCTAGGCAAGTAGTTTAGGATTTGCATGCCTGTACAAATGGCGCTTTTGGTATGACTTGAAACGTTGTGATGACGTGGAGCAATGCCGAACCGCTAAAGTTTGCTTTGCAAAAGTCTGATAGCCTTTGTTTGAATTACAGACTATCGTTTTCTGCAAATGAGACATTGCTGGAAAACTAATTATAAATTTACATTGGCGACCAAGTAGCCTTGTTGGTATGTTGACGTTGTTTGTTGTGATGCACTGGAACAATTTTGAACTACTGCACTTAGCTTTGTAACAGTGTAACAGTGCTTAGGTTTAAGTAAATAATTATATTTTTTTAAGTAAAACATTGCTAGAGAGCTAGTTTTGCATTTGTATTTGAGAAGAAAAGGTATTTTGAATACGAATTTATCTGTTGTAACGCACTCAAACAATGCTAACATGTAGGGTTTGCTCTACGACAGTGAAACAGTGCCTAGATAGAAATGAAAAGTTTTGTATTCTGTAACTGAAACATTGCTGGGCTACTAGTTTTGCATTTTCATTTTTGATCAATTGAGTTTATCAAGATGTTGTGCTTGTTTCTTCTGAAGCAGTGCAACAATGCGGAGCTGGCGGGGTTTGCTTTGCGATAGAAAAGCAATGCTTGAGTTGAATCGAATAGTCTTGTCATTTATAAATCAGACATTACTAGACAACTAATTTTAAATTTGCATTGCTGAACAAATGTCTTTTTATTACTTTGTTGTTGTGATACACTGAACCAATGCAGAGCTGCTAGGGTTTGTTTTGCAACAGCGTATTAATCATAAGATTGATAGAGATTTTTTTTTCTGTAACTAATACATTGCTGGCCAAAAAGTTTGGACTTTGCATTGCTGCACAACTGCTGTTGTTTTTTTATGACTTTGTTTGTTGCATTGCACTGAAACCATGCTGAGCAGCTGGGGTTTGCTTTGCGAGAGTGTAACAGTGCTTAGTTTGATTTGAAGAGTTTTGTTTTCTGTAACTAAAACATTGCTGGGCCACCAAATTTGCATTTGCATTGTTGATTAAATGAGTTTTTGGAGATGTTGTGTTTGTTTTTCTGAAGCAGTGCAGCAATGCTAAGTTGGTGGAATTTGGAAATGCAACAGCTAAACAGTGCTTAAATAAAATTGAATTGTTTGTTTTTTTGTATCTAAAACATTGCTTGGTAACTGGTTTTGATGCTTTATTGAACAAATGTCTTTTTCGCCTTGGTTTGTTGTGATGCACTGAAACAATGCTGAGCAGCTGGGGTTTGCTTTGCAAGGGTGTAACAGGGCTTAGTTTAAATTGAAGAGTTTTGTTTTCTATTACTGAAACATTGTTTGGCAGATAAATTTGCATTTGGATTGTTGGTCAAGTGAGTTTTTTGAAATGTTTGGCTTTTTGTTGTGAAGCAGTGCAACAATGCTGACCTGCTTAGGTTTGCTTTGCAAACAGTGAAACAGTGATTAAGTAAAATTGAAAAGTTTTGGTTTTTGTAACTAAGACATTGCTGGGTAATTGGTTTTGAATTTGCGTGGTTGCGCAAACACAGATTTTTTAAAGATTTTGTTTTTTTGTGATGCACTAAAACAATGCTGGACAGCTGGGGTTTGCTTTGAAACAGCGTAACGGTGTTTAGTTTAAAATGAAGAGTTTTGTATTCTGTACCTGAAACATAGATGGGCAGCTAAGTTTGCATTGGGATTGTTGATCAAATAAGTTTTTTGAGATGTTGCGTTGTTTTGTTATAAAGCAGTGCAACAATGCTGAGCTGCTTCGGTTTGCTTTGCAAACAATGAAACTGAACTTTAATAAAGACGAAAAGTTTTGATTTTTTGTCGCTAAGACATGGCTGGGCAATCGATTTTGGATTTGCATTGTTGAGCAAATGTTTTTTTCTGCCTTTGTTTGTTGTTCAGCACTGAAACATTGCTGAGCTGGTGGGGTTTGCTTTGCAAGAGTGTAACATTGCTCTAGTTAATATGGAAAAGTTTACTTTTTGTAAGTAAAACGATGCTGACAACTAACTATAACTTTGCATTGCTGAACGATGCTGTTTTTTTAGAAAATTTGCTGATGAAGTATCTTTGGTATAACTTTTCTTGTCGTAGAGAACTGGAACAATGATGACATATGCTATTTGGTTTACAACAGTATAACACTGCTTAAATGGAATTGCAGAGTTTTGTATTCTGTAACCGAAACAATGCTGAAAAAATAATTTTGCATTTGCATTGTTGATTAAATGAGATTTTCGAGATGTTGAGCTAGCTTGCAATAAAATAGTGCAAAAAAGCTGAACTGTAGAGTTTGCTTTGCAACAGTAAAACAATGTTCTAGTTGGGTTGCATAATTTTGTTATGTTTCAGGAAAATAGTGTTGAGGAACTGCTTTGGAATTAGCACTGTTGAACAAGTGGCTTTTTCATATGACTTTGTGTGTAATGATGCAGAGGAATAATGTTGTGCTGGTAGGGTTTGCAATTGTAACAAAGCAGCATTGCTTTGTTTGAATTCAAGAGTTCTGCTTTCTGTAAATAAAACAGCCCTTAGCATTTAGTTTTGGCTTTGCATTTGCAAACCAGCAGTCTTGTTGCCAAGTTGACTTTGATTGTTGTAAGTCACTGGAACAAGGCTAAAGTATTGGGCTTTGCTTTGTAAACGTGTAACAGTGCTTAGGTTTGAACAAACCGTAACGGTTTACTTAGATAGAACCATAATACAATAGGCAAATAATTTTGCATTTGCATTACCGAAGTAGTAGTATTCCTGGTATGACTTTAATTGTTGTTATGCACTAAAACAATGCTGACTTACAGGGTTTGCACTATCAAAGTAAAACACTGCCTACCAAACAATTGAAAAGTTCTGTATTCTGTAACTGAAACAATGCAGGAAAAACATTTTTGCACTTGCATTATTGATCAACTGAGTTTTTTGGGACGTTGGGGTTTGCTGTGCTACAGTAAAACAGTGCGTAAGTTGATTTGTACATCTATGTTACTGGTAAGTTAAACATTTCTTGGGAACTACCTTAGGATATGCATTGTTAAACAAGTGGTTTCTTCATATACCGGTAACTTTCCTTGTTGTGATGCAGTGGATCAATGTTGGGTTCGTTGGGTTTGCATTTGTGAAAAAATAACAGTGTTTTGTTTGATTTCAAAAAGTTCTGTTTTCTGTTTATAAAATATCGCTCGGCACTTAGTTTTTTTTTTGCATTTGTGAACCAGCAAGCTCGTTGATATGTTGACTTTGTGTGTTGTTAAGCACTGGAACATTGCTGAGAAATTGGGCTTTGCTTTGTAACAGTGCTTAGGTTTGAACACAGAAAGTATCATTGGTTTTAAGTAAAAAACTGCTTGGCAACTAGTTTTGCATTTGTTTTGCTGATCAAGTGGTATTTTTGATATGACTTTAACTGCTGTGATGTACTGAAACAAGGCTTACATGTTTGCTTTGCTCTACAACAAGAAGACAGTGCCAAGATAAAACTGAAAAATTCTGTACTCTGCAACTGAAACATTGCTGGACAACTAAGTTTGATTTTGCATTGTTTAGCAAATGCTTTTGCTTACGGATTTGTTCGTTGTTATGCACTGAAACAATGCTGAGCTGGTGGAGTTTGCTTTGCAACAGTGTAACAGTGCTTAGATGGAAATTGAGAGTTGTGTTTTCTGCAAAGAAAGCATTGCTGAGCAACTAATTATAAAATTGATAAGCTGAACAATGGCTTTTCAGAAATAAACATGCTGATCAAAATGTAATGTGAGCAAAATATTGAGTTGTTGTGGCGCCTTGGAACAATGCTGACACGTGGGATTTGCTGTACAACTGTATGTTTCGCATAGATCGCATTGTTGGTATAGGTTTCATTGTTGTGGTGCACTGGAACATTGCTGACATGTGCGGTTTGGTTTACAACAGTATAGCAGTGCTTAAATATAATTAAACTTTTTTATGCTCTGTAACTAAAACATTGCTGGTAAACTAAGTTGCATTTGCTTTGTTGATTAAGTGAGTTGTTTGAGTTCTTGGGCTGGTTTCTAGTAAAGCAGTGCAACAATGCTGTGCTGATGGGGTTTGCCTTGCAACAGTAAAACAATGCTCAAGTTAATTTGTCCAAATTTGCTACCGGTAAGTAAAACAGCGCTGGGGAACTGGTTAAGATTTACATTGTTGAACAAGTGACTTCTTAACATGACTTTGACTGTTGTGATGCAATGAAACACTATTGTGCTGGTGGGGGTTGGCATGTGTAACAGACTAGCAGTGTTTTGTTTGAATTGATAAGTTCTGTTGTCTGTTTATGAATCATTACTGGGCATTTAGTTTTGTATTTGTATTTGTAAACCAGCATGCTTGTTGATATGTTGAGTTTGTTTGTTAGTAAGCACTGGAATATTGCTTAGGTATTAGGTTAACCTTTGTAACAGTGCTTAAGCTTAAACAATTACAGTTTGATTCATTTCAAGTAAAACGTTGCTGGGCAACTAGTTTTGCATTTGTATTGCTGATCAAGTGGTATTATTGACATGACATTAGTTGTTGTGATGCACTCAAACATTGCTGACGTGCGCGGTTTGCTCTACAAAGTAGAAAGCAGAAACAATGCCCAGGTAAAAATAAAAATTTATGTATTCTGCCCCTGAAACATTGGTGGTAAACTAATTTGGATTTGCATTGTTCAGCAAATGCTTTTGCTTATGGATTTGTTTGTTGTTATGTAATGAAACAATGCTGAGCTGGTGGGGTTTGCCTTGCAACAGTGTAACAGTGCTTAGATGGAAATTGATAGTTTTGTATTCTGCAAGGAAAACGACGCTGAGCAACTAATTATAAAATTGAAAAGCTGAACAATGGCTTTTCAGATAGGAACGTGCAGATAAAAACGTAATGTGGCCAAAATATTGAGTTGTTGTGGCGCCTTGGAACAATGCTGACACGTGGGATTTGCTGTACAACTGTATGTTTGGCATAGATCGCATTGTTGGCATAGGTTTCATTGTTGTGGTGCACTAAAACATTACTGACATGTGCGGTTTGGTTTACAGCAGTATAACAGTGCTTAAATAAAATTAATCTTTTTCATGCTCTCTAACTGAAACATTGCTGGTAAATTGACTTGGATTTGCATTGTTGATCAATTGTGTTGTTTGGGATGTTGGGCCGGTTTCTAGTAACGCAGTGCAAAAATGCTGAGCTGGTAGGGTTTGCCTTGCAACAGTAAACGAGTGCTGAGGTTAATTTGCCCAACTTTGTTGTCTGTGAGTAAAACAGCGCTACGGAACTGGTTAGGGATTTGCATTGTTGTACAAGCGGGTGCTTTTTGTATGACTATGTTGTAATGCAGTGAAACAAATTTGTGCGGTTGGAGTTTGCAATTATAACAGATTACCGCTGTTTTGTTCTGTTTGAAGATTTCTGTTAACCGTAAATTAAACCTTGCTGAACTTTTAGTTTTAGATTTGCGTTAATAAACCAATAGTTTTGTTGACATGTTAACTTTGTTGCTAAGCACGTAAATATTGGTGCGACAGTGGGCTTAGCTTTGTAACAGTGTAACAGCACATGGGTTTGAATAATTTATGATGTTGTTTTGGAGTAAAACATTGCTGGGCGACTTGTTCAACACTTTTATTGCTGATGAAGTGGTATTTTTGGTATGACTGCAAATGTTGTGATACACTGAAAGAATGCTGACTTGTGCAATTTGCTCTGTAACAGAACAAATGTGCCTAGATGCAATTGAAAAGTTCTATATTCTGTGATTTAAACTACACTTGGCAGTTAAGTTCGATTTGCATTGATGAACAAATGGTTATGTTTAGGGCTGTGTTTATTGTTACGCGCTGAAACAATACTGAGTTGGTGGTTTTGCATTGCAACCGTGAATCAGTGCCAAGATTGAAAAATTTTGTGTTTTGATATGTTGGCTTGGTTTGTTGTTAAGCACAAGAACAAGAGTGAAGTACTGGGTTTTGCTTTGTAATGCTGTATCATTGGTTAGGTTTAAAGAAAACCCTTATTATTTTTTTTGTATGAAACATTGCTTTGCAACTGGTTTTGAATTTGTAATGCTGAAGAAGTGGTGTTTTTTTATGACTGTAATTGTGTGATGCACTGAAACAAGGCAGACATATGCGGTTTGCTTTATTTCTGTATTTTGTAACTGAAACATTGCTGGGCTACTAAGTTCGAGTTACATTGTTGAAGAAATGTCCTTTTTTAAAATTTTGTTTGTTGTTTTGTACTGAAACAATGGTGAGCCATGATGTTTGCTTCGCAATAGTGCAAAAGTGCTTTGGTGTTTTGAGAGTTTTATTTTTTGCAAGGAAAGCATTGCTGAGCAACTTATTATTAATTTGCAATGCTTAGCAACGTCTTTTTTGAAATGAAGATGTTGATGAAGTCGTAAATTGGGCAAAGTTTTACTGTTGCGGTGCACTAAAACGATGCTGACTTGTGGGGTTTGGTTTGCAACAGTGAATCAGTGCCGAGATATGTTGAAAGAGTATTGTTTTTTGTTTTTGGTAGCCGAAACATCGCTGGGAAACTAAGTGTAATTTGCATTGTTGATCAAATAAGTTTTTGGAGAAGTTGGGTTTGTTTTTTCTGAAGCAGTGCAACAATGCGCAGCTGGTGGGATTTGCTTTGCAACCGAAAAGCAGTGCTTACATCGGTTTGTATAAATTTGTTCTCTGTAATCAAAAAAAGTTTGCTAAGAAAATGGTTTGGGATTTGCATTGTTAAACAAGCGTTTTTTTTTATATGACTTTGTTTGTTGTGATGTAATGAAACAATGCTGTGCTGGTAGGGTTTGCTGGCGTAACATTCTAACAATGCTTGGTTTGATCTGGAGAGTGTTTTTTCTGTAAATGAAACTTTGCTGGACATTTAATTTGGCTTTGCATATGTAAACCAGTAGCCATGTTGATATGTTGACTTTGTTTCTTGTTAAGCTCTGGAACAGTGCTGAGGTGCTTGGCATTGCGTTGTGACACTGTAACAGTGCTTGGTTTGAACTAAAGAGCTTCGTTTTATTTAACTGCAACATTCCTAGTAAGCAAAGTTTGCATTTGCATTGTTGGTCAAGTGAGTTTTTGGACATTGTTATTGGATTTGTGTTTGTAAACCAGCAGGCTTGTTGATATGTTGTCTTTGTTTGCTAGTAAGCACTGGAACAACGCTGAGGTATTGGATTTACCTTTATAACAATGTAACAGTGCTGAAGCTTAAACGATCATGGTTTGATTTATTTCAAGTAAAACGTTGCTGGGCAACTAGTTTTGCATTTGTATTGCTGAAAAAGTGGTATTTTTGACATGAAATTAATTGTTGTGATGCACTGGAACATTGCTGACCTGTGCAGTTTGCTCTACAACGTTGAAACAATGCCCTCATAAAACTGAAAATTTCTGTATTCTGCAACTGAAACATTGCTGGTAAATTGACTTGGATTTGCATTGTTGATCAATTGTGTTGTTTGGTATGTTGGGCCGGTTTCTAGTAACGCAGGGCAAAAATGCTGAGCTGGTAGGGTTTGCCTTGCAACAGTAAACGAGTGCTTAGGTTAATTTGCTCAAATTTGTTATCTGTGAGTAAAACAGCGCTACGGAACTGGTTAGGGATTTGCATTGTTGTACAAGCGGGTGCTTTTTGTATGACTATGTTGTAATGCAGTGAAACAAATTTGTGCGGTTGGAGTTTGCAATTATAACAGATTACCGCTGTTTTGTTCTGTTTGAAGATTTCTGTTAGCCGTAAATTAAACTTCGCCGAGCATTTAGTTTTAGATTTGCGTTAATGAACCAATAGTTTTGTTGACATGTTAACTTTGTTGCTAAGCACGTAAATATTGCTGCGGTATTGAGCTTAGCTTTGTAACAGTGTAACAGCATATGGGTTTAAATAAGCTATGATGTTATTTTGGAGTAAAACATTGCTGGGCGACTAGTTTAACAGTTTTGTTGCTGATGAAGTGGTATTTTTGGTATGACTGCAAATGTTGTGATGCACTGAAACATCGTTAGTTTATGAGTTTTGCTATGCAACAGTGAATCAGGACCGAGATAAAGTTGAAAAGTTTTGTATTGTGCAACTCAAACATTGCTAAAGATCTTATTTTGCATTTGCAATGTTGGTCAAGTGAGTTGTTTGGGATGTTGTGCTTAATTCAATTGAAGCAGTGTTCCAATGCTGTGCTGCTTGGGTGTGCTTTGCATACAAAGACACCGCGCTTAAATGAAGTAGATTATTTGAGTCTTATGTTCAGTGCTGGGCACCGCAAGTTTTTTTTTAAGTCTGCAGTCCGCAAATCCGCAACCGAATTTCAATTTTCTTAATCCGCAACCGCAAGTCCGCAATTGGACGTTTAAAAGCTTAGTCCGCAACCGCAAGTCCGCAACGACTTTTCGAGATTGTTGAATCCGCAACCGCAAGTCCGCAACTTCCTAATTTTTTAAGTCCACAACCGCAAGTCCGCAACTTCGTAATTCTTGAAGTCCGCAACCGCAAGTCCGCAACTTCGTAATATTTGAAGTCCGCACCGCAAGTCCGCAACTTTTTATGAACCGAGTGAAAAAGTTTTGCAATTAACCACGTTCCGAAGTAAACTGCTCAGAGTTGATTGGCAAAAATAAGTCAAAAGTTGTGACTTGTGGGAAGTATAGCAAACGTATGGTGAATACATTCCACGCAATAGAAGAAATTACTCACAATCGTTGATTGTAATAAATGTACCACAGCATGACTTATTATTGAGCTGTTTTTTCGGATAGCAAACTTAAGAATTGAATAGCCCAGCCCATTTCACTTTCAGGTCCAACTCAAAAAAGATTCAAACGCTTGTAATTTTGGTTAAAGTTTTTAAGTGACTTGACTAAGGGTTTTTAACCCCCAGCCCTCCTGGCTGCGCTTCAGCTTATACAGTAGGTGCCTAAACTGCGTGGAAGCATAATGCACAACCCTCCGGCGAACCCTCAAAAATGCTACAATGAAGCTAGGGATTCGGAGATTAAAAGCCATTGAATTACAGTGAGAAGCTATCAAATAGCATAGTACAATCCGCATTTCCGCTTGCAACAATTTATTCTAAGAACACAATTTTTTCCGAGGCAGGAAAAGGCAAAGGCAGTAGAAGGCAAAAAAACATTCATATCACTAATCGTATTACTTAATTTTTAGTTCCTAGTTTCAATAAATACTCTAGGAAAGAGATAAGCACACGCAACCAGCAGTGCCGTCGCCAGACCAAACGAAGTGAGAGGGCCCTAGCCGAAAATGGACTAAACTTTTGCAAAAAAAACTGATATTTTAAAGCTACAATTTTGTATTCATCTTTGGAAAAAGATACATCGGCAGCGTTTATTAGCTCGTTTCGCATGCGGCCGGTATAATCGCTTGAAAATATGTCAACAGGAGTGAATGCGACCAGAAGCGCAACCAGGGTTTTGTTAAGTAAGAGAGAGAGGGCTTGAACCAAAAGTAAATGTTTTTTGCACAAAAATTTGCAATTTTGCGGCAAAAATAGCGATTTTAACGCCATTTGAATCACATTTCGCCCGTTTTAAAACCATACCAATAATTACAGTAAATTGCTAAAATTCAGAAGTCATTGAACGATTTAAATTGTGTAGCCTCTCAAGTCCAAAACACGTTTAAACGCTTATTCTTTTTTTGGTTATATTTTCTAAATGACTTAGTTAAAGGGGGTTGATGACCTCTTAGCCTCTTCCCCCTAACTGCGCCACTGACTGCGAACTAAAATAAATCTTGAGTGTGCTCTAAAAAAAAACAGCTGGTCTTTTAAAAAAATGATTTCACGTATTGTTTCAGGTCATAATCACTAACGAAATACCGGTAACGCTTCTGTAGGCATACATTCCTATAATGCGACACATCCGTATAGGCGTATTAATAAGACGGATTATTGGGTCACATTTATGTAAAGCAGTTGGTGGCCAGCAATTTTGTAAACAATCGAGAAAACTTCAAACGAGAATCATGTTTGAAAATTATTCCTTTTTCCATTATTGCCTGTTGTCTTGTCGTTACGCGATGCTCCAAAAAAGCATTCCGAATGAACCAAAATGGGGGGGCACAAGCAGTCGTTAGGGGGGGACGGCGCCCCTGGCCTCACCGTAGCGACGGCACTGGCTACCAGTACAAAAAATGATACCTCAGTGGCTAATTTTGTAAACTCGCGGTAAAAAATAACAATGCCATACTTTGAACCAGGGCTGCAAATTCAAACTTAAACCCAAAAAACGAACTTGTTTTGCCGAACTAGAGAAAACAGTGTTGACTCCAATTTAAATCAGGTTAGACCCGTTTGTAATAGCCTGTCTCGCCGCGCGCCGTATCCTTCATATTTCTGCAGTCATACTACACTTTGGATATAAATATAACAATGTTATTCCTCACAGAACACCAAAAATTTGATTCATCCAGAGGAGCACGGCAAAACAAGAAGTCAATTTTCAGCTAGCCAAATCAATATCAATTAACTAAAATTTACAAGACCAAAATTTACGCGATTGATTATACTAACACTATGCTAGACTTTACTAGACTGCATTACTAAAAAACTGCTTCGAGGTCTCACTAAAGAAATAGAAACATCAGCAACCAACTTACTACACATCTAACTTGATACACTAAACTACGAAAATTTGAGACACTACATCACTCGTGCTGTCGAAGACTATCTAATTTGAGCACTAGTTGCAGATTAAAGGTCTAAAGACAATACAGTTAAAATGACCACAATGACAGTTCTAGAAGATTCTTAAAACAAGCACAAAAGGGGGTTCTAAAATGTTCTAAAAAATCAACCAACTATTTGCATAAAAGATGAGAACGCGACATGTATTCGTTTCTCACGTTACCAAACAGCATGTCAACAAAAAGAAAGCTATTAAGTCGAAAAGCAGACCTAGTATTTATGTCAGCCTGAACTAGAATAACTTGATATTTTTGCCGAACTTGAACTCGAAAAAATTAAATTGATTTCTCATGTTTGACTGGGTAAAAACATGAATATTTTACGAAAATAGAAAAAAATTCTAGATTTGTATAAAACTTGCGGAATTGCGGACTAAAATTAAAAATAGTCCGCAACCGCAAGTCCGCAATTTAAGCTGCCAAAGTCCGCAAGTCTGCATGTCCGCAACTTTTTTCGTTAGTCCGCAATTGCGGATTTGCGGACTTGCGGACTAACTTGCGGACTTGCCCAGCTCTGCTTATGTTATTATAACAATGCCAGGCAAACGATTTTAGCTTTGCCTTGTTGAACAAATGCTCTTTTCTCCTTTATGTTGTTGCTATGCACGTAAACAATGCTGAGCTGGAGGGGTTTGCTTTGCAACAGTAAAACAGCGTTCTGGTGTAATTGGGGAGTTTTGTTTTCTGTAAGCAAAACATTGCTGAGCAAGTAATTATGAAGTTGCATTGCTGATTACTGCTTGTTTGAAATTAATTTGCTGATGAGGTGTTATTTTCGGTTCATGTTTCATTGTTGTGGTGCACTGCAACATTGCTGACATGTGCAGTTTGGTTTACAACAGTGTAACAGTGCTTAAACAAAATTAAAGTCTTTTGCGCTTTGTAACTGAAACGTTGCTGGTAAACTAAGTTGCAATTGCCTTGTTGATCAATTGAGTTGTTTGGGATGTTGTGCGTATTATTTTTGAAGCACGGAGACAATGCTGTGCTGATGGGGTTTGTTTTGCAACAGTAAGACAGTGCTCAAGTTAATTTTGTCCAAATTCGTTATCGGTAAGTAAAACAAAGCTGAGGAACTGATTAGGGATTTGCATTGTTGAACAAGTGGATTGTTTAAATGACTTTGTTTGTTGTGATGCAATAAAACAAAGTTGTGCTGGTGGGGTTGGCATGTGTAACAGACTAGCAGTGTTTTGTTTGAATGATAACAGCGTTCTGGTGTATTAGGGGAGTTTTGTTTTCTGTAAACAAAACATTGCTGAGCAAGTAATTATGAACTTGCATTGCTGATTATTGCCTGTTTTGAAATTGCTTTGCTGATGAGGTGTTATTTTCGGTTTATGTTTCATTGTTGTGGCGCACTGAAACATTGCTGACATGTGCAGTTTGGTTTACAACAGTGTAACAGTGCTTAAACAAACTTAAAGTCTTTTGCGCTTTGTAACTGAAACGTTGCTGGTGAAATAATTTGATTTACATTGTTAATCAATTGAGTTGTTTGGGATGCTGTGATTATTATTTTGGAAGCACGGAGACAATGCTGCATTAATGGGGTTTGCTTTGCAACAGTAAAACAGTGCTCAAGTTAATTTTGTCCAAATTTGTTATCGGTAAGTAAAACAGAGCTTGGGAACTGGTTAGGGATTTGCATTGTTGAACAAGTGGATTGTTTAAATGATTTTCGTCGTTGTGATGCAATGAAATAATGCTGTGCTGGTGGGGTTGGCATGTGTAACAGACTAGCAGTGTTTTGTATGAATTGATAAGTTCTGTTGTCTGTTTATGAATCATTACTGGGCATTTAGTTTTGTATTTGTATTTGCAAACCGCATGCTTGTTGGTAGGTTGACTTTGTTTGTTAGCAAACACTGGAACATTGCTGAGGTATTGGATTTACCTTTATAACAATGTAACAGTGCTGAAGCTTAAACGATCACGGTTTGATTTATTTCAAGTAAAACGTTGCTGGGCAACTAGTTTTGCATTTGTATTGCTGAAAAAGTGGTATTTTTGACATGAAATTAATTGTTGTGATGCACTGGAACATTGCTGACCTGTGCAGTTTGCTCTACAACGTTGAAACAATGCCCTCATAAAACTGAAAATTTCTGTATTCTGCAACTGAAACATTGCTGGTAAATTGACTTGGATTTGCATTGCTGATCAATTGTGTTGTTTGGTATGTTGGGCCGGTTTCTAGTAACGCAGGGCAAAAATGCTGAGCTGGTAGGGTTTGCCTTGCAACAGTAAACGAGTGCTTAGGTTAATTTGCTCAAATTTGTTATCTGTGAGTAAAACAGCGCTACGGAACTGGTTAGGGATTTGCATTGCTGTACAAGCGGGTGCTTTTTGTATGACTATGTTGTAATGCAGTGAAACAAATTTGTGCGGTTGGAGTTTGCAATTATAACAGATTACCAGTGTTTTGTTCTGTTTGAAGATTTCTGTTAACCGTAAATTAAACTTCGCCGAGCATTTAGTTTTAGATTTGCGTTAATGAACCAATAATCTTGCTGACATGTTAACTTTGCTACTAAGCATGTAAATATTGCTGCGATATTGGGCTTAGCTTTGTAACAGTGTAACAGCATATGGGTTTAAATAAGCTATGATGTTATTTTGGAGTAAAACATTGCTGGGCGACTAGTTTAACAGTTTTGTTGCTGATGAAGTGGTATTTTTGGTATGACTGCAAATGTTGTGATGCGCTAAAACGTGGTTAGTTTGTGAGTTTTGCTATACAACAGTGAATCAGGACCGAGATAAAGTTGAAAAGTTTTGTATTGTGCAACTCAAACATTACTGAAGATCTTATTTTGCATTTGCATTGTTGGTCAAGTGAGTTGTTTGGGATGTTGTGCTTAATTCAATTGAAGCAGTGTTCCAATGCTGTGCTGCTTGGGTGTGCTTTGCATACAAAGACACCGCGCTTAAATGAAGTAGATTATTTGAGTCTTATGTTATTATAACAATGCCAGGCAAACGATTTTAGCTTTGCCTTGTTGAACAAATGCTCTTTTCTCCTTTGTGTTTTTGCTATGCACGTAAACAATGCTGAGCTGGAGGGGTTTGCTTTGCAGCAGTAAAACAGCGTTCTGATGTAATTGGGGAGTTTTGTTTTCTGTAAGCAAAACATTGCTGAGCAAGTAATTATGAAGTTGCATTGCTGATTACTGCTTGTTTGAAATTAATTTGCTGATGAGGTGTTATTTTCGGTTCATGTTTCATTGTTGTGGTGCACTAAAACATTACTGACATGTGCAGTTTGGTTTACAACAGTGTAACAGTGCTTAAACAAAATTAAAGTCTTTTGCGCTTTGTAACTGAAACGTTGCTGGTAAATTGACTTGGGTTTGCATTGCTGATCAATTGTGTTGTTTGGGATGTTGGGCGGGTTTCTGGTAACGCAGGGCAAAAATGCTGAGCTGGTAGGGTTTGCCTTGCAACAGTAAACGAGTGCTTAGGTTAATTTGCCCAAGTTTGTAATCTGTTACTGAAACAGAGCTACGGAACTGGTTAGGGATTTGCATTGTTGTACAAGCGGGTGCCTTTTGTATGACTATGTTGTAATGCAGTGAAACAAATTTGTGCGGTTGGAGTTTGCAATTATAACAGATTACCGATGTTTTGTTCTGTTTGAAGATTTCTGTTAACCGTAAATTAAACCTTGCTGAACTTTTAGTTTTAGATTTGCGTTAATAAACCAATAGTTTTGTTGACATGTTAACTTTGTTGCTAAGCACGTAAATATTGGTGCGACAGTGGGCTTAGCTTTGTAACAGTGTAACAGCACATGGGTTTGAATAATTTATGATGTTGTTTTGGAGTAAAACATTGCTGGGCGACTTGTTCAACACTTTTATTGCTGATGAAGTGGTATTTTTGGTATGACTGCAAATGTTGTGATACACTGAAAGAATGCTGACTTGTGCAGTTTGCTCTGTAACAGAACAAATGTGCCTAGATGCAATTGAAAAGTTCTATATTCTGTGATTTAAACTACACTTGGCAGTTAAGTTCGATTTGCATTGATGAACAAATGGTTATGTTTAGGGCTGTGTTTATTGTTACGCGCTGAAACAATACTGAGTTGGTGGTTTTGCATTGCAACCGTGAATCAGTGCCAAGATTGAAAAATTTTGTGTTTTGATATGTTGGCTTGGTTTGTTGTTAAGCACAAGAACAAGAGTGAAGTACTGGGTTTTGCTTTGTAATGCTGTATCATTGGTTAGGTTTAAAGAAAACCCTTATTATTTTTTTTGTATGAAACATTGCTTTGCAACTGGTTTTGAATTTGTAATGCTGAAGAAGTGGTGTTTTTTTATGACTGTAATTGTGTGATGCACTGAAACAAGGCAGACATATGCGGTTTGCTTTATTTCTGTATTTTGTAACTGAAACATTGCTGGGCTACTAAGTTCGAGTTACATTGTTGAAGAAATGTCCTTTTTTAAAATTTTGTTTGTTGTTTTGTACTGAAACAATGGTGAGCCATGATGTTTGCTTCGCAATAGTGCAAAAGTGCTTTGGTGTTTTGAGAGTTTTATTTTTTGCAAGGAAAGCATTGCTGAGCAACTTATTATTAATTTGCAATGCTTAGCAACGTCTTTTTTGAAATGAAGATGTTGATGAAGTCGTAAATTGGGCAAAGTTTTACTGTTGCGGTGCACTGAAACGATGCTGACTTGTGGGGTTTGGTTTGCAACAGTGAATCAGTGCCGAGATATGTTGAAAGAGTATTGTTTTTTGTTTTTGGTAGCCGAAACATCGCTGGGAAACTAAGTGTAATTTGCATTGTTGATCAAATAAGTTTTTGGAGAAGTTGGGTTTGTTTTTTCTGAAGCAGTGCAACAATGCGCAGCTGGTGGGATTTGCTTTGCAACCGAAAAGCAGTGCTTACATCGGTTTGTATAAATTTGTTCTCTGTAATCAAAAAAAGTTTGCTAAGAAAATGGTTTGGGATTTGCATTGTTAAACAAGCGTTTTTTTTTATATGACTTTGTTTGTTGTGATGTAATGAAACAATGCTGTGCTGGTAGGGTTTGCTGGCGTAACATTCTAACAATGCTTGGTTTGATCTGGAGAGTGTTTTTTCTGTAAATGAAACTTTGCTGGACATTTAATTTGGCTTTGCATATGTAAACCAGTAGCCATGTTGATATGTTGACTTTGTTTCTTGTTAAGCTTTGGAACAGTGCTGAGGTGCTTGGCATTGCGTTGTGACACTGTAACAGTGCTTGGTTTGAACTAAAGAGCTTCGTTTTATTTAACTGCAACATTCCTAGTAAGCAAAGTTTGCATTTGCATTGTTGGTCAAGTGAGTTTTTGGATATTGTTATTGGATTTGTGTTTGTAAACCAGCAGGCTTGTTGATATGTTGTCTTTGTTTGCTAGTAAGCACTGGAACAACGCTGAGGTATTGGATTTACCTTTGTAACAATGTAACAGTGCTGAAGCTTAAACGATCATGGTTTGATTTATTTCAAGTAAAACGTTGCTGGGCAACTAGTTTTGCATTTGTATAGCTGATGAAGTGGTATTTTTGACATGAGATTAGTTGTTGTGATGCACTAAAACAAGGCTGACGTGTGTGGTTTGCTCTACAACATTGAAACAATGCCTAGATAAAACTTAAAGTTTGTTTATTTTGCATTATTCAGCAAATGCCTTTGTTCACAGGTTTTTTTGTTGTTATGCACTAAGACAATGCTGAGCTGGTTGGGTTTGCTTTGCAACAGTGTAACAATGCTTAGGTGGAAATTGAGAGTTTTGTTTCTGCAAGGAAAACATTGCTGAGCAACTAATTATAAAATTGAAAAGCTGAAAAATGGCTTTTCAGAAATGAACATGCTGATGAAAATGTAATGTGGGCAAAATAATAATAGTTGTAGTGCCCTGAAACAATGCTGACCCGTGGGATTTGCTGTAGAACTTTAGGTTTGGCGTAGTTTGTATTGTTGGTATAGGTTTCATTGTGGTACATGGGAACATTGCTGACATGTGCAATTTGGTTTATTACAGTATAACATTGTTTAAATAAAATTAAACATGTTTATGCTCTGTAACTGAAACATTGCTGGTAAACTAATTTGCATTTGCATTGTTGATCAAATGAGTTGTTTGGGATGTTGTGCTTATTTTTATTGAAGCAGGGAGACAATGCTGTGCAGATGGAGTTTGCGTTGACACGGTAAGACAAAGCTCAAGTTAATTTGTCCAATTTCGTTATCGGTAAGTAAAACAAAGCTGAGGAACTGGTTAGAGATTTTCATTGTTGAACAAAAGGATTTTTAAATAACTTTGTTTGTTGTGATGCAATAAAACAAAGTTGTGCTGGTAGGGTTGGCATGTGTAACAGACTAGCAATGTTTTGTTTGAATTGATAACGGCGTTCTGGTGTGTTTGGAAAGTTTTGTTTTTTGTAAGCAAAACATTGCCGAACCAGTAATTATGAGCTTGCATTGCTGATTAATGCCCGTTTGAAATTAATTTGCTGATGAGGTGTTATTTTCGGTTTATGTTTCATTGTTGTGGTGCACTGAAACATTGCTGACATGTGCGGTTTGGTTTACAACAGTGTAACAGTGCTTAAACAAACTTAAAGTCTTTTGCGCTTTGTAACTGAAACATTGCTGGTAAACTAAGTTGCAATTGCATTGTTGATCAATTGAGTTGTTTGGGATGTTGTGCTTATTATTATAAAAGCAGTGCAACAATGCTGTGCTGGTGGGATTTGCTTTGAACATTAAAACAGTGCTCAGGTTAAATTGTCCAAATTTGTTATTTGTTAAGTAAAACAGAGTTGGGAACTGGTAAGGGATTTGCATTGTTGAACAAGTGGATGCTTGTAGTATGACTTTGTTTCGTTGCAGTGAAACAATGTTGTATTGTTGGGGTTTGCATTTATAACAGTCCATCAGTGTTTTGTTCGATTTGAAGAAATCTGTTTACTGTACATTAAACTTTGCTGGGCCATTAGATTTGGCTTTGTATTGGTAAAGCAGTAGTTTCTTTGATGTGTTAACTTTGTTTGTTGCAAAGCACTTAAATATTGCTGCGGTATTGAGCTTAGTTTTGCAACAAAGTAACAGCGTTTAGGTCAAATAAACTATGATATGTTTTGGAAGCAAATGATTGCTGGGCAGTTAGTTTAACATTTGTATTGCGAAGGAAGTGGCGTTTTTGGAATAACTGTAGTTGTTGTGATGCGCTGAAACAATGTTGCTTTGTGGGGTTTGCGTTGTAACAGTGAATCAGGGCCGAGATGAAGTTGAAAAGTTTCGTTTTGTGCAACTAAAACATTACTGGGGAATTTACTTTGCATCTGCATTGTTGATCAAGTGAGTTTTTGGAGATGTTGTGCTTATTTCAATACAAGCAGTGCTACAGTGCTAAGTTGGTGGATTTCGGAGTTGCAAGAGTAAAGCAGTGCTTAAGTTGATTTCTATGATTATGTCATTTGTCGGTTAAACAATGCCGAGGAACTGGTATGAGATTAGCATCGTTGAACAAGTGGCTTCTTTGTAGGAGTTTGTTTGTTGTGATGCAATGAAACAATGCTGCTGCAATGAAATTTGGATTTGTAACAGTCTAACCATGTTTTGTTTGATTTGAAGAGTTTTTTTATCTGTGCATGAAACTTTGCTTGGCATTTAGTGTTGGCTGTGCATTTGCAAACCAGCAGGCTTGCTGATATGTTGACTTTGTTGTGAAGCACTGGAACATTACTGAGGTGCGTGGCTTTGCGTTGTAACAGTAAAATTGTGCTTAGTTTGAATTGAAGACTTTCGTTTTTTTGAACTGAAACATTGTTAGATACCAAGTTTTGTATTTGCATTGTTGATCAAGTTAGTTTTTGGAGTTCTTGGGTTTTTTGTTCTGAAGCAGTGCAACAATGCTGAGCTTTTTGGGTGTGCTTTGCAAGCAAAGACACTGCTCATAAATAAAATAGGACAGTTTTGTTTTTTGCAACTAAAACAATGCTAGGCAATCGAGTGTCGGTTTGCCCTCTTGAACAAATGATTTTTATTGCCTGGTATGTTGTTATGCACTGAAACAATGCTGAGCTGGAGGGGTTTGTTTTGCAACAGTAAAACAGCGTTCTGGTGTGTTTGGGGAGTTTTGTTTTCTGTAAGCAAAACATTGCTGAGCAAGTAATTATGAATTTGCATTGCTGATTAAATGCCTGTTTTGAAATTGCTTTGCTGATGAGGTGTTATTTTCGGTTTATGTTTCATTGTTGTGGTGCACTGAAATATTGCTGACATGTGCAGTTTGGTATACAACAGTATAACACTGCTTAAATAAAATTAAAGTCTTTTGCGCTTTGTAACTGAAACGTTGCTGGTAAAATAATTTGCATTTGCATTGTTGATCAATTGAGTTGTTTGGGATGTTGTGCTTATTATTTTTGAAGAAGGGAAACAATGCTGTGCTGATGGGGTTTGCCTTGCAACAGGAAAACAGTGCTCAAGTTAATTTGTCCAAATTCGTTATCGGTAAGTAAAACAGAGCTGAGGAACTAGTTAGGGATTTGCATTGTTGAACAAGTGAATTGTTTAAATGATTTTCGTCGTTGTGATGCAATGAAACAATGTTGTGCTGGTGGGGTTGGCATGTGTAACAGACTAATAGTGTTTTGTTTGAATTGATAAGTTCTGTTGCTTGTTTATAAATCATCATTGGTCATTTAGTTTTGGATTTGTTATTGTAAACCAGCATGCTTGTTGGTATGTTGACTTTCTTTACTAGTAAGCATTGGAACAATGCTTAGGAATTGGGCTTTGCTTTGTAACAGTGTAACAGTGCTTAGGTTTAAGCAAAGGCGATATCATTGATTTCAAATAAAACATTGCTGGGCAACAGTTTTGCATTTGTTTTGCTGATGAAGTAGTCTTTTTCGTATGAGTTTAATTGTTGTGATGCACTGAAACTAAGCTGATATGTGCGGTTTGCTTTACAACATTGGAACAATGCCCAAATAAAGTCGAAAAGTTTTGTTTTCTGTAACTGAAGCATTGCTGGGCAGCTAAGTTCGATTTTGCATTGTTGAGGAAATGCTTTTGGTTACGGATTTGTTTGTTGTTATGCACTGGAACAAAGCTGAGCTGGTTGGGTTTGCTTTGGAACGGTGTAACATTGCTTAGGTTTAAACAAAGACGATATTGCTGATTTTAAGTGAAACATTGCTGGGAAACTAGTTTTGCATTTGTTTTGCTGATAAAGTGATATTTTTGGTATGGGTTTAATTGCTGTGATGCACCGAAACAAGACTGATATGTGCGGTTTGCTTTATAACAATGAAACAGTGCGTAGATACAATTGAAAATTTTTGTGTTTTGTAATCTAAACATTACTGGGAAACACTTACATTGTTGATCAGTTGAGTTTTTCAAAATGTTGCGCCTATTTCTATTAAAACAGTGCAATAATTTAAAGTTGATAGATTTTGAAGTTGCAAGAGTAAATCAGTGCTTAAGTTGATTTGTGGAATTATGTCATTTGTAAGCAAGTCATTGCTTGGGAATTGGTATGGGATTAGCATTGTTGAACTAATGGCTTTTATATATGAATTTGTTTGTTGTGAAGCAATAAAACAATGTTTTCCTGGTGGGGTTTGCATTTGTAACAGACTAACAGTGTATTGTTTGAATTGATAAGTTCTGTTGCCTGTTTGTAAAATATTACTGATCATTTAGTTTTGAATGTGCATTTGCAAACCAGCAGGCTTGTTGATATGTTAACTTTGTTGTTAAGCACTGGAACAATGTTGAGGTATTGTTGTTAGCTCTGTGGCGATGTATCAGTGCTTAGGTTTCAACAAACAAAGCATTGTTGAAGAAGTGGCTTTATCACGTGACTTTGTTTGCTGCGTTGCAATGAAACAATGTTGTGCTGGTGTGGTTTGCATTTGTTAGAGACTAACAGTGTATTGTTTGAATTCATAAGTTCTGTTGTCTGTTTATAAAACATTACTGGGCATTTAGTTTTGTCTTTGCTATTGTGAACCAGCAGGCTTGTGGGTATGTTGAGTTTGTTTTTTGTTAAGCCCGGGAACATTGCTGCGGTATTGGGCTTAGCTTTGTAACAGTACAGCAATGCTTAGTTTGAATTGAAGAGTTTTGTTTTGTTTAGCTGTAACATTGCTAGAGACCAAGTTTTGTATTTGCATTGTTGATCAAGTGAGTTTTTGCAGTTGTTGGGTTTTTTGTTATTAAGCAGTGTAACAATGCTGAGCTGTTTGGGTGTGCTTTGCAAGCAAACAAACCGCGCTTAAATAGAATGGAACAGTTTTGTTTTTTGCAACTAAAACAATGCTAGGCAGACGAGTTTCGGTTTGCCCTGTTGAACAAATGCTTTTTTTCAGCATTTGTCTGTTGTTATGCACTGAAACAATGCTAAGCTAGTTAGGTTTGCTTTGCAACAATGCGACGATGTTTTAGAGCAATTAAACTTTCGTTTTCTGTAAGCAAAACATTGCTAAGCAACTATTTATGAGTTTGCATTGCTGATTAAAGCCAGTTTTGAAAGTAATTTGCTGGGGAAGTCGTATTTTTGGTTTATGTTTCATTATTGTGGTACACTGAAACAATGCTGACGTGTGCGGTTTGGTTCGCGACAGTGAAACAGTGCTTAGATGAATTTTTTTTGTTTGTGCTCTGTAACTGAAAGATTGCTGAGAAACTAATTTGGATTTTCATTTTTGATCAATTGAGTTGTTTGGGATGTTGGGCTGGTGTGTAGTAGAGCGGTACATTAATGCTGTGCAGGTGGGGTTTGCTTTGGAGCAGCAAAACGGTGCTTTAGTTGATTTGAATAATTTTGTTGTTTGTAAGCAAAACTGGTTAGGGATTTGCATTGTTGAACAAGTTTTTTTTTGTAATTGGATTTTGTTCGTGGTAACGTAGTGGAACAATATTGTGCTCTTGGAGTTTGCATTTGTCACAGAGTAACAGTGTTTTATTTGATTTGAAGAATCTTGTTAACTGGAAATAAATCTTGGTTGTGCATTTAGTTTTGGATTTGCGTTAGTAAAGCAGTAGCCTTGTTGATATGTTAACTTTGTTTGTTGCTGAGCACTTTAACAATGCGGAGGTGCTGAGCTTTGCTTTGTAACAGAGTAACGGTGCTTAGGTGTAAATAAAGAGTTTTTTTGAAAGTAAAACATTGCTGGGCAACTAGTTTTGAAATCGCATTGCTGACGATGCGGTATTTTTGCATGACTTTAATTGTTGTGATGCACTGAAAGAATGCTGAAATGTGCGGATTGCTCCAAAGCAGTAAAGCAGTGCCTAGATGAAATTGAAAAGTTTTGTTGTCTATAACTGAAACATTACTGGGGAACTTATTTTGCATTTGCGTTGTCGATCAATTGGATTTTTTCAGATGTAGTGATAAGTTCGTCTGAAGCAGTGCAACAATGCTGAGCTGGTGGAGTTTGCTTTGCAGCAGTAAAACAGCGCCCACATTGATTTGTATAATTATGTTTTTTATCAGTGCAACACTGCTGGGAAACTGGTACGGGATTAGCATTGTTGAGCAAGTGGCTTTTGTTTTTGCTTTTGTTTGTTGTGATGCAGTGGAACAATGTTGGGGTTTGCATTTGTAACTGAGTAGCAGTGTTTTGTTTGAATTGAAGAGTCTTTAAATGAAACATTGCTTAGCATTTAGTTTTGGATGTGCGTTTATAAACTAGCAGGCTTGTTGATATATTGACTTTGTTTGTTGCAAAGCACTGGAGCAATGCTGAGGTCCTGGCTTTGTTTTGTAATAGTGCAACAGTGCTTAAGTGTTATTAAAAAACGTTATTTATTTTAAGTGAAACATTGCTTGGAAACTTCTTTTGCAGTATTTTTGCTGAAGAAGTGGTATTTTTTGTATGACTTTATTTGTTGTGTTGAGCTAAAACTATGTTGACGTGTGGGGTTTGCTCTTCAACAGTGAAACAGTGTCTAAATAAAATTGAAGAGTTTTGTGTTCTGCAACTGAAACTTTGCTGGTTTAATGATTTTGGATTTGCAAGGTTGATCAATTGAGTTTTTGGAAATCTTGATTTTGTTTCTGAAGCAGTGCAACAATCTTGAGCTGGTAGAGTTTGGAGTTGCAACAGTGAAACAGTGTTTAGATAAAATTGATTAGTTTTTCTTGCAATAAAACTTTGCTGGGCAACTGGTTTTGGATTTGTAGTGTTGAACAATTTTTTTTCATGTTCTTGTTTGTTGTGAAGCAGTGTAACAATACGGTGCTGGTTGGGTTTGCTTTGCAGCAGTAATACAGTACTTAAACTGATTTGGTTAAATTTGTTATCTGTAAGTAAATAGAGTTGAGAAATTGGTTAGGGCTTTGCATTGTTGAATAAATGGCTTTTTTTGTAAGACTTTGTCTGTATTGATGCTATGGAACAATGTTATGCTGGTTGGGTTGCACTTTTAGCAGTCTAATAGTGTTTTGTTTGTTTTGAAAAGTTCTTTTATCCTAAAAATAAAATATTGCTGGGCAATTGGTATTGAATTTGCGGTTGTAAACCATTATTCTTGTTGATATGTTGAATTTGTTTGTTGTTAATCACTGAAACAATGCTGAGGAACGAGGCTTTGCTTTGGAACGGTGTTTAGGTTTCAATACACGGTATTGTTTATTGTAAGTAAAATATTGCTTGGCTCCAAGTTTTTCATTAGTTTTGCTGAAGAAGTGGTATTTTTGGTGTGACTTTAATTGTTGTGATGCATTGAAACAATATTGACAAGTGCGGTTTGCTTTACAGCAGTGAAACTATGCCTAGATAAAATTTAAAAAGTTTTGTATTTTATTACTGAAACCTTGCTGGGAAACTTATTTTGCATTTTTGAGGTGGATTAATTGAATTTTGTGCTTATTTTTTCTGAAGCATTGCAATAATGCTGAGTTGATAGTGTTTGTTTTGCAGCAATGAAGCAGTGCTAATGTTAAATCGAATAGTTTTGTATTTTATAAGTAGGACCTTACTGGGCAGTTAATTTTGAATTTGCATTTTTGAAAAAATGTTTTTTGATGACTTTGTTTGTTGTGGTGCAGTGGAGCAATGCTGAGCAGCTAGGGTTTGCTTTTCACTAGCATATTAGTGATGAGATTTATCGTTTTTTTTTTGCATTTTTTTTTCGGTAACTGAAACATTGCTGGGTAAATATCTTTGAAATTGCAGAGCTACACGAGTGTTGTTTTTGTTTTTTATGACTTAGTTTGTTGTGATGCACTGAAACAATGCTGAGCAGCTGGGGTTTGCTTTGCAATAGTGTAACATTGTTTAGGTTTTTTTTTAGAAAGTTTAGTTTTTGTATGCAAAATATTGCTGTGCAACTACCTATGATTTTGCAGTGCTAAACAATGCTTATTTTGAAATGACGCTGTTGTCGAGTTGCACTGGAACAATACTGAGTCACTGAAGTTTGTTTTGCAGCAGTGAAACAGTGCCTACTTTTAATTAAAATATTTTGTTTGTTAAAACATTGCTAAACAGCAATTTTTTTTTTGTGTACCGATTCTGTAGTTTCACTCAGTTGACTATTGTTGATGTTTATAAGTTATGCTTTTTATTACAACTTTTTTTGAAAAGGATTTTATGTAGTTGATTTACTTATTGCCGATATGAGGTTATGTTTGCAATGTAACTACCTTTTTTGATTTTATTATGATGTAACATGATAGTGCTATTGGTTTTAGAATTTGCAGTTCTGAAGCAATGTTACATTAAATTTAGGACGTTTGTTGTTTAGAACCGAAACAGCAGGATAGCTTATCTGATTATGATTTTGCTTAGCTGATTATGCTTTTGCAATTTTGAAACACTGTTTGGATTGAATTGTTAAGTTTTGTTGTCAAGCGCTTAAGCATTTTTGGGCATTTGAGTTTGGGTTTGCAATACTCAAGTACACTTTTTTTTGTATTGATGATTTTTGTTGTGTTGCAGTGAAACCTTTCCGGGCAGTTTATTTGGGCTTTGCAATACTTAGGCAGTGCTTTTGTTGTGTGAATGAATTTTCTTAGTAGATCAAAAACAATGCCAGAAGGCTGGTTCTGTTTTTGCATGACCAAAGCATTGCTTTCATTAAATTGACATTTTTAGTTTTCATACACTGAATTATTGTTTGGCTGCTGCTTGTTTTTGCATTGCGATGCCAAAGTAGGGTCTAATTTAAATTGACGCTCTTCTTTGTCTTGTTTTGACTTTATATCTGCTAGCTGATTTGAGCTGTTCGATTCCGAAACAGCACTTGTGTTGAATTGACATCGTTTGTTTTTTTTGTCTGAAACCACGCTGCGCAGCTGTTTTTGGCTCTGCAATACAGAAGCAATGTTAAAAATAAATTGATGTTCTTTGTCGTGCAGCTGACTTTGGCTTGGCAATACTAAAGCAGTCTTTGAGTTGAATTGACAGCTTTTGTTTCTTGAATCTGAAGTATTGCTGGGAAGTTGTTGTAGCACTGGAGCTATACTTGTGCTAAATTGACTTGTTTTGTTGTCCAACTTTGAATCATGTTCGTCTGTGCGTAGTTGACTATTAATAGTCTTTGGTATTGAAGCAATGTATTTTCTGAACTCACAATTTATATTGTCTTGCACTGGCTTTAAAATCTCATTAAAATCATTGGTTAGCGTAGCAATTTCAAATTTTTGCATGTTACAGTAAAAAACGTCAGTATGAGTAACCAGATCATTCTTTAAAACTTGCCTTTCTGAATGAATCGTCATTTTATGCTGAGAGTTTTTGTTGTCGTAAACTAAAAAATAGGAGTCTTGTTGAAATTCGCAATATTTAAGCTTAAATTGATATTTAAATTTAGTTTTGCGTCTCTGAAGCAGGGCTTGCATTGAATTGTCAAGTTTTGTACATATGCGCTGAATCACTGTCGAGCACTTATCTTTTGCTTTGCGATACTGAATAATTTCTTTCTTCGAATTGACGACTGGGCAGCTCGATGTTAATTGAGGCAGATCTTTTGCTGATTCGATGAATTCTCTTATTTGAACAGGCGTACTGCTGAAATTCCATTTTCGTTTCGGGGTAACTAAAGTAAAGCTTGAATTGAAATGATGTTTTTTTTTGTCATGCACCAAAACATTGTTGAGCAATGAACTCAACTTGGAACTTTGTTTAGCACTTAACACTGAAGCAAGACTTGTGTTTAGTTGAAGTTTTTTGTTGGTTAGCATTGAAGTATGTTCTGTGGGGTGCAGTTGAATATTTCTTTCGTTTAGTGCTGCATCAACAAAGCTTGCACCGAGTGGACGAGTTTGGTTAGCTTGAACTGAATCAATGTTTTTGCTTGCAAGGTTCACAATTATTATTTCATAGTCTTTAGTGTCATAGACTCTAATAGTTCGAGAGTGCAATTGAGATTCACCATCTTGAGGAGGTAGTGGTGTTAAATTGCGTGTGTTCAATATTTTGGGCAAAAGCGATATTCTTGGTTGGTGTTTCGCAGCCGATTTTTCAATCATTGTCTGGTTGTTAGCATCCATGTTTTGCTTTCGTTTCTGAGGCGGTGCAAGTAATGAATTGATGAAATCTGTTGTCGTGTATTACAGAATAGCTGTCAGAAGTTATTAGGCCACTTCCAGTTTGCGTTTCCTGCGGTTTTACGTTGATTTAGCAGTTATTGCAGCTAGTAGTGAAAAACTGTTATTGTCACTTGACTGTAGACATCTGCTTTTGACGTACTCAGACCAGAAATTGGCGACTTCTTCATTTACCAAATTAGCTTTTAATCGGATACTTTGCGTCCGCAACTTTTGACAAACAGCTGAAAATTAAAAAAAATTAGTAACTGCGAATGTTTAAAATTGCTTTAGTATAATTTACAAAATTAATTTTAGCAGAAGCATAAGTTAAAAATAAAACGATCAAGTGGTGGATAATTTTCATTACAGTGGTTGAATCTACGTCGCGCCGCTTTCTATCAAGGTTGCCACAAAAATCGCAAAATCAAATTCCAGGACTTTTCGAAACTATTTTAGATCTTTTTTCAAGACTTTTTCAGAAATGTTTGAAGCTTTTTTACGGAACTTAAACTTTGATTTTTACTCGTAACCTTTCATGCACATAGTTTTTTGTAATTGCTATTGAAGAAACATTTTAATATACCGCATTTGCAATGCTAGTACTGACTACTAGTCAGGTGCATATCCAGAAATCTGAAATGATCAAAATAGCCAGAAATTAGCAATCAGTGGTTGAGTGGATAGAGCGTCTACTACTGAAAGGGTAGTCTTGGGTTCGATTCCGGGTCAAACCAAAAACAATGAAAATTGGTATTCACAGCTTCTCTGCTTGACGTTTAGCAATTAAAGGGACAGTGTAAAATCTCCACCGTGTGTGGTAAACAGGTGGCAACTTCACTCGAAGGCGGAAAGGTCTCTTAGGCGTCTTCTGACTAAAGCAACTTGGTGAATAAAATGTACTTAATTACAATTACATTGGTATAGGGCTGTGCTCGGGGGTGTGGGTGCGAAGCCCCCAGCGCACAAAATTTTGCAATTCTTTTGCAATCATTTTTAATCTAGTTCGTCTGTATTTTATACATAAAGAAAATTTGGGAGGGGGCTAATGAAATGACATTTGACAAAGGTAAATAATGATGAACTGAATTAAATAATTAATCTACCTTAGTCCCCATAAATTTTTTTTACAAAGCTTATACGTTTAGCATTTTGCATCAGTGATCAAACTGATTTTTTTTGACCATTTTTTAGTCAATTATTATTGATTTTCTTGTGGACAAATGTTAGCCCCTCGTCTCTTCTTCTGAATAAATGTTTCAAAAGTGCTTTAAATTAATTTGGAGTCCATATCACTGCAAAAGACTGCCTCAGAAGTACAGTGCGAAAAACATCGACTTTTTCTGATTGCACATTTTAGCCAAAAGACCAACAGGGAACCTACTGAGCCCTACGCAACTGCTACTAGCAGTAATAAAAAGAGTATTGCATTGCAAAAGCTTACTGCCCATGAACCCCACTCTTTCTAATGTTGTTCAATAGTTTATGCATATTGTACTGGAAATTGCCAATTGTTGGCATTTAAAAAAAAAAGGATCTTTACAATGCAAATTAATTTAGCATTGGCTTTGTACAATTACAAGATACCAGTTATTATAAAAGAAAAAACACTTCACTATTCTGTCCCAGTAAATCACAGAAAAACTTTTCAATTATTTTCAAGGACTTATAAACAAAATTTTAGGGCTTCCAAGGACTCTCCAGGACAGCAAAAAATTCCAGGGCTTTTACAAGATGTGGCAATCTTGTCCTACAGTTTAGTCAAACAACGCTTTTAAGGGCCCCAAAAAGATATGCAGTAGAATTCGCATAAATGGTCATCTCAACGGGATTAGAAAAAAGTGACGAATTAGGCAAACTGTCGAATTATTATGCAAACAGTTAAAAACTCCTTAACGGCTGGTTTACTTCGACCTAATTTTGCTGTTAACGCATTTTGTAACGTACATTGTTGAAAATAATGCACGTTTTTTGCTGAAAATAAAGCGATTTAAACTGACGCACTCAAATCTTTTTACTTGACATTGATTTTCTGTAACTTTGTTCGACAATAATCCTGAAATGCAACGCGAAAAGCGCAAATTATGCCGTTAATTCTTAATCTTAACTGTTCAAACTGCAATTTCTCATTTTTTACACTTAATCTCTATAATTACCGTATACTCTGTTTAAATCTTCTACACTCGCAGCTGGTGTAGTTAATGCTTGGTAGCTATAACGCGCCTCGCACTCATTCTTTTGTGTAGCTGCTGCTAGATTTTTTTGACTAAAATAATCCAATAAGGACTCTTTTATTGTTTGTTTTAAATCTCACACCTGTTAAACTAAATCAATCCATCCTGCAGTTACAAACTAAGTTGTACATATCGCTTGAACATTGAATCGAATGTGGCTAATAAAAAGTTTATCAGGGATACAAAAATGTGGCTAATAAAGCGAACTGACAAATGTAGTAGTGGCAAATTAGACGAACTGAAATGCATGAAAAAATAAGAATTTTGCCGGGAGTGACAAAATAATGTGAGAAAATAAAAAAAACTGACCAATTAAACGATGACGAATTCGACAAATTTTACTGTTCTGTAATTTTTTTTATTTATGTAGTGATGCTCAGCATAGTCTGATTTATCCGGCAAGGGTTGCCTTCAACCTACTTTTCCTGCCATTTATGTCATAGTGACGTCATTTCCACAAAAGTTGGCTAAATTTTGTAGCTTTGTTGATCTTTAGTTTATCACTTCTTTTATGATGGAATCTGAATTACCAAAGTTGGGTCACTCTACAACTGGGGCATGGGCAGCTTTTCGATACATTTATGACGTCATAAGATTGTAATGCTGTCAACTCCTATAACTTTTGCTGTATTTGATGTAGAGCCTTGATATTGCTTTTGAAGAAAGTACATGTTTATCAGAAGATACCGCATGAATTTGGTTTACTTTGAATATCATTTTCATGCAATAAATTACGCTGAAATTATAGCACTCATATTGCAATATATATTGTTTTTCAGGGTTTTGGTTGTCATCCAAGACCGAGTTTATTTCAAGAAAAAATATTTGCTTCCGTATCTCACTTCTTTCAAACTTAGAAAAATTTTAAAGTATCATAAAGGTGAAAAAGTTATGACGGCATGTTGATGACGTCATATGGTAGTAATAATCACAAAAACGGCCCCAAGTTTGTGCTGGTGTTACAGATACGATGATATCAAGTTTTTCACGAACCGCACAATTGTGAGCAAAAAAAGTGATCACGTCAATTTTTCGAACACATTTTTTTGCAATTATTGCTGTAATTGATAAAAGAAAATTTTCGCACAAATTAAGCAATGTACTTTGCAATTTATTTGATTTTATAGAAATTTGGTGTTGCAAGTGATGATGTCGCATTTACATAATACATTATAAGTTATAAACAGCCTAACCTCAATAATTTAATTTTTTATCTTAAAGACAAGTAGCTTGACTTTTAGTCCGTTGAGAAATCATCATCCTTCTTCTCCTCAATTCAATCACTGAAATCATTTAATTCAATGAACACTTCCTGCTCGCGTTTCTATTCTACTGTCTATGATGTCTACCAAAGCGCTTGCAAGAATGGGTCCTACTTGCCATATCGGTTTCTAAAGATTATTTTGGTTTTTGAGCCAATCCTGCTGGTCGTCATAAGGAATCGATAATTTTATGAATGGTCTATCAACTCGTTTATAAAAGACAATAAAATGTTTAAATCTGTAAATGTGAAGAAGCAAATTAGTAAAACACGGTGGAAGTATAGCCAAATCCATTTTAAAATTTGATGTAAGACTTAGACCGTCTCCAAACATTTTTTTATCGTTTTGCTATGCAAAAATTAAGTAATTGAGTTTTAGTCTTCATACATTAAGCAAGTAAATAATTCTAGGTCTTAACAGAATTGGTCCGAAACTAATCGCCAAGTTTTCTGAAAAACGATATTTTGTAAGTTAAGAAATTTGCCCACACTCATTTTAACCTTCAATCTACTATTCTACTTGTGTTGCCGCACGGCAACTGGGTTTAGAAAGTTTAAAAATGATTTTTGACCATGTTTTTTGGATTTCAAAAACTTTAAAGTACTCTACGTTTATTGCAGTTGAACGTCTGTTTACTGCATGAAATAATGTTCCTATCATTTCAAGTTTTGTCTCCAGCACAAAAAGAAATTTGAAGAAATTTTCAAAAAATATCTTATTCATTCAGATTAATTTTTGTATAACTAGTTTTTTTTAGAAAATCCTTTTTTGTTGCTTGTTTTTTTGTACAGTAATAGCGTAACGCGATATTGTGACATGTGGCCCAAAACACAAATTGTAGGATGAAATGGAAAGTGAAGGGTAGGGGGCTATAAATTGGCGCGTGTCCATATGGTGGCACTAGTAAGTTATGGGTACTTTGTTAATGTTACGTAGTCAAATACGGTTTAGTTTGTGTCATTGTGATTTCGTGATTTAATTTGCCTCATGTATTCTGTTCGACGCACTAATTAGTGAATTTTGTGATCGAATTTGCGTTTAAATCAACGCACCGCTTCTTCAGTTCATTCACAAACCTTTTCTCAGTCTAGTGACTACAGCTGTGAGAAGCGCTCAGTCAAAGAAAAACGATTTTTTGAAACCGGTGTTAAGTGTTTATTGGTTCAGACTGCTTAATACAGTTGAAAAATTATATGAGTACATTTAAAGAGTGCCGAGTTTCTTATGTTAGTCTCAAAGACTGAGCTTGCCGCAATTGAGATTTAACAAAGAGGTTTCGAAAAATCTATTATTTCTGATGGTGATATCAAAAATATTTCAGTATGATGACGTCAGAGGAATTCTCGGACAGTTCTATTACTAAAATGCAGCAGAAGCTTACCGGGTATTTAGTGGCAACCGAGAAGTTGATGTCGTTGAGACAGGCAAATGTGCCTCATTTGCAATCGCTTGTAGAAAAGATCGAAAAGCAATATTGCGATTTGCTGCAAAAACTTGAGTAATCTGACTCGCCCTCAGCTTCTAACACGAAAGAATCCATATCACGAAATAAAACTGAGTTTGATACCCGTTATCAAGAATATGTAAAACGCCGTAATAGCTCAGAAAGACTTTCGAAATCTTTCGAAGATAAGGACCGTCATTTCATTTATTCCTTGTGCAATTCGAGATCGGTTAAGTTGTCCAGATTGTATGCATCATCGAGATCTAGCGTTAAACTTTGTGAAGCTGAAGTTGAATTTCGAATTGCTTAATTAAAGGCAAAGCAAGCTGCAGAAAAGGCCAAAGAAGAAGCGTTTCTTCCCAAGCAACGCCGAGCGATCAAAGCCAAGGAAGAAGCACACAAGGCCAAAGAAGAGGCACTCCTTCTGCAACAACGAAAAGAAGTAGAGCGTCGAAATGCTGAAAGAGAGATGGAGATCGCTGCGGCAAAGTTGCAAGCGTGGCAACAACAGGACAGTCAAGAGTTTGATCGAAACGCAGATATTATTGGTAACAGTGCATGCTTTTCTGATGTAATTGTTAATTCAAATAACTTGAACGTTAATGTTGCTAGCTCAAGCGGTCATATTGCCACTGCTGTGTTTCCTGAGAAACAAATTGCCAAAACTTTGACTAAGGTCTGCTCAGGTGCGACCAAAGTGAGCGCAGCTGTGGCAAATCGAACTGAGGCTTGCTGCAGTAGCATTCAAGAAAATGCGTTTCGTGAACTTAAAGGTGCTAAGATTCAACAGCATGGTTTTTTACCATCTCATAGATATAATGATGATGTTCGAGTTTGCGACGTAACATACTCTCACGCTCCACAAGCATCTTATTGCTTTTTCACAGCTTATACCTCTCAAAATTGCCCACATTATTTGAGTGTTCAGCAATCTACCCCTTTATCGCATTTAGCTGAGCCTTATTTACCTCAGAGACCGATTTTTGATTTACGACTTTTGCAGGGTCTGGTGGAAAGAATAGTTTTGCGTCGACTAGTGGTGCCAATTTTTATCCTCCGTGGCATGTGATTCAACCGCCACCAGGTTTTACGCCACTTTTGTATCCGGCTTATGATGAGCTGTTTTTACCTAGGCTGGAGTTCGAGAAATTTAATGGTAATCCTCTGGAATTCAAATCGCTTATCACCAATTTTGAGACTCACGTTGAACCCCGAGTTCAAAATAAAAAGATGTTGTTTTGTTTGCTGTCGCAACATTGTGCAGGCAAGGTGAGATTCAAAATTGAATATTGTGGTGAAATGGGCGAGGTGGCGTTCGAACTTGCTAAAAACAAACTTAAACGTGAGTTTGGTCGACCCTGCATTATAGCAGATCTTTGTCAGCAGCAATTGAGGGATGCCTAGCAAGTGTAGGCGAATGATACGGCCTCACTCAAATTGTTTTCCGAGCTGCTTGAAAGGACCAACATTACCTTGCAAAACTTGCAAGAACAAGGAAGTGTTAATTCACTCGATTTTATGACAAAGCTAGTAAACAAGCTGCTCTTGACATGCGAAAGTGCTGGGTTCGAGAATCGGTTATAATTGAGGAATAAGGCGGTCATGTGGCTACCTTTGGTGACTTTGTCAAGTATGTGACTCGAGAATCTGAAGAGCAAAGTTCTCTGTTTGGCAGACGCGTATATGCGAGCAAGACTGATACTAAGCCGTCAAATGTCAAAGGTTCCAGCGAACAGCCTAAAGGTGCTAAATCTAAGTCTAGTTACAGTTTTTCTATTAATAGTTATACGGAGAAAGCACGGTTTCGGTGTTGGTTCTGCGAGAATGACGGACATCAGTCGCACGATTGCCCAAAATTTAAGGAACTAACAACAGTGCAAAAGAAATCGAATTTTGTGAAAGCAAGACAATTGAGCTACACTCAGCAGTACGTACAGAACCAATATGTGTAAGCGTTCGAATACTTGTACCCTTCCAGGGTGCACAGGACGTTATCACCACACCCTGTTGCATGATTCCAAGGCTTCCAAAAAAGTGGCGCCTCAACGAGTTGATCAGGAGTCGGCTTGTGACACACAAACGGCTTCTAAAGATATGGAGCCTTGCACTAGTGCTAGTCTAATTATCTGCAACAACCTAAGCTTAGAAGGAGTCTATCTGTGTGTCGTTCTGTCAAGGTTCAGCACGAAGGTAAAACTGTTTTGACGTATGCCTTCTTGGACCAAGGATTGACGCACAGCCTTTGCGACACCAAACTCTGTACAGGCACTTGGAGTAACTGTTCGGGAAGAAAGCATGACTTTCAAACGTTGGGTCATCCAGCGACTAGTTATCGTGTAGTATCCCTTACTTTGAGTGTCTCGTCACTGGATGGGCTTCATTCAGAAAACGTTCCTAACGTGTTTTCGATAAAAAACATTCCGATTTATCCAAATGTAATTCCTGCCAAGGGTGTGCTGAATACCATGCCTCATTTGAATGGGATTACATTTGAGAGAATACCAGATGCAACCGTAACCTTGCTCATGGGTGCAGACGTGCCAGAAGTGTTTTGTCCCACTGACGTTTGCAAGAGCGGCCGGGGACAGCCAATTAATTGCCTTTAAATCGATTTTAGGCTAGTCTCTTTTAGGGCCATCATTTTCTTCGTCACGTTCAAGTAATTGTTCGGTTAATTTTATCACACACTCTGAAAAAGGCAAAGAAATTGAGCAATTTGTTTAAATGTTATGGTCAACTGATTTCGGTGACGGGACTTCAGTTTTTGACCAACCCTATTCCCGTGAGGACAGAGCAAAGTTGAAATTACTCGACGACTCTGTTGAGTTGACACCAGATGGGCATTATCAATTACCATTACCTTGGCGAACTGGAGTGACGAATTTGCCAAACAATAAATAAATGGCTCTCAGAAGATTGCTTAGTTTAAAAGTCGTCTTTCTAAAGACGTTAAACTGAAGACCAGATATGCTCAAGCCATGCTTGATTACGAGAGTAATAAATATGCCACTGAGATTACTGAATGCGAAGAAGAGCGAAGTGATTCGCTGAGTTGTTATTTAACCCATCACCCAGTCACGCATCCATTCAAACCAGAGACGGTGAGAGTGGTCTTTGACTGCAGTGCCAAGTATAAGGGCGTTAGTTTGAACAATTTGTTAATGCCCAGACCCTCTTAAACTAATAATTTGTTTGTAGTTATCGCATATTTCCGTAAGGAACAAGTTGCATTGATTGGTGACATTCAAGCAATGTTCCACCAAATACCAGTACATCCTAAATATCGCAACGCTCTAAGCTTTTTATGGTGGCCTATCGGCAACCTGGAACAAGAACCAGTCGTGCATCATATGCAGGTGCATCTGTTTGGAGCCACTTCATCGCCCAGCAGCGCATCTTATTGTTTGCGCAGTGTTATTGTTGACTTTGGCAACGAGCATCTTCCCATTACTTCAGAAATCGTCACACATAACTTTTATGTGGACGATTGTTAAATGTCATTCCAATCGGCTGAAAGAGCGATTGAAGTAATGCGTGACCTTGCCCAGCTACTTCAAAAGGGTGGATTTCACCTCACGAAATGGTTAATCAACAGTTCTGAGGTTTTCCACATGATTTCTGAGTCGGAAAGAGCCAAAGAAATGCAAACTCATGATATTCCCTGCACGCAATCTCACAAAATTTTAGGTGTGCAATGGAATTTTAAAGAAGATTCCTTTCTCTTCTTTGTTTCCTTGCCTAATAAACCGTTAACTCGACGTGGATTGCTTTCGGCTGTTTTTAGTCTCTTTGATCCTTTTAGGCTTGTATCTCCTGTTACCTTGATGCCAAAACTCCTCTTGCAAGAGTTATGCAAAAAGGGACGAGGATGGGATCAAGATTTGGAGGACGAAAAAGTGAAGTGCTGGAAAAATTGGTTATTTACCTTACCTACATTGAATCACTTGCGGATTCAGCGATGTTTTAAACCGTCTGAATTTTAGAAGTTAAGAATTGTGAAATTCATGTTTTTTTTGACGCTTTACTCCACTGCTACGGCAGTTGTTGGTACTTGAGGCTAATTAATCGCAAGGATAAAATCCATTGCTCGTTCGTCATTGGTAAGGCTCGAGTGGCTCCAATTAAGGCAGTGTCGATACCTAGAATTGAGTTGACTGCTGCGATATTGTCAGTTCGACTTTGCCAAATGGTACAGAAAGGCAGCTAAATTTACCTAACTGCAGATCTGTGTATTGGACAGATTCTACCGCCGTATTGCACATAACACACAATGAAACGAAACGGTTCCCTATTTTTGTTGCGTATCGTTTGCTTGTCATCAATAAGCTCACTGAAATTAAATCGTGGAAGTACGTGCCTTCGAAGATAAATCCGGCGGATTTCGCTACGCGAGGCATACTTGCTAATTAGCTGAATGCAATGCATCCTTGGTTAATAGGACCAAATTTTCTTTGGCAGCCAGTTGAGGAATGGCCGGAAAAATCTTGCGAGTTATTTGACGTTCCTTTATGCTTAATTAAAGAGCAGAAACAAAAGACTACGGTCTTTCTGACGAAATCCACCTCACAAGATCTAGCCGGTGATGTTTTCAACAGATTAATTGAACGCTGTTCATCTCTTTTGAAAGCGAAAAAACTCACAGCGTGGCTGATTCGAACGAAGCAGTTTCTATGCAATAAGGTGAGATGCGGCAGCACGGTGTTTATTGCCGCGCCATTTTCCGCTGAGGAGTTGAAGTCAGCAGAACTTGAATTGGTTAAGCATATCCAGAGGAAAAACTTTCCCTTTCCGTTTTCTGCAGGTTCGGACCAACTTCTTCGGGCAAGTTCTCTTCCACGTTATTTGAACAAACTTTGTCCTATCTTCAAGAACGGAGTAGTTCGAGTGAGAGGAAGACTCGAAAGAGCAAATCTTGATCATGCCTTAAAGCACCCTGTAATTCTACCATCAGATTGCCATTTTACTGAACTCGTAATAAGGCAATATCATTGCGAAGTTGGCCACTCTGGCATTAACCATACTTGGTCAGCAATACGCAAACGGTATTGGATCTTGAAGGGAGGTGCTGCTGTTCGCCGCACAATCGGATAATGCACGTATAGCAAAAAACGCAATACGCCAGTTAGCAACTAATGACTGATTTGCCTTCCGCTAGCCTTCAAATTGATCAACCGCCGTTTAGCCACGTTGGTGTTGATTATTTCGGTCCTTTCCAAGTCAAACAAGGCCGGGCTTTGGTTAAACGGTATGGCTGCGTTTTTACGTGTATGACAGTGAGAGCAATTCATATTGAAGTGTCTCACTCATTGACAACTGACTCATTCTTATGTGCTCTGCGGAGATTCATTTCCAGGCGAGAAAAACCGATCAAAATCTATAGCGATTGCGGAACCAACTTTGTTGGGGCTGCAAAGATGCTACAAGACCATTTAAAACAATTTGATTAAGAAAAAGTGCAAAAATTTTTGAGTGAAAGGGAAATTAAGAGGTCGTTTAATCTCCCTACTGCTAGTCACATGGGTGGAGCGTGGGAGCAAATGATTCGCTCCATACGACGAATTCTGGCTACTCTCATGACCACTCAGACTCTGACAGATGAAATACGGACTACTTTAATGGCTGAAAAGAAAGGCATTTCGAAAAATGATGAACCACTGACACCGCACCATTTGTTACTTCCCCTCGGCAATCCTAATCTCCCGCCTGGATTGTTTGAAAAAGGTGATTGCTATGGAAAGCGGCGTTGGGCTCAGGTTCAGTATTTAGCCGAGCAGTTTTGGTGTCGTTGGATAGGTGAATTTTTGCCTAATTTAAGACAGAAATGGTTTAAGACTATTAACAATTTACAGGTTGACGATGTTGTTTTATTGGTTGAAAGCATGCAACATTGCTCAAAGTGATTCGTGTGAGCAGTCAATGCCGTTTTTCCTGATAAAAAGGGCAGTTGCAGTCCACACCAAAGATGGCACAGTCGTGAGACCCATTACAAAACTTTGTGTCATTCTGAACTAGGACACGAACTCACAATCTTTTGATTAATTTTAGACTTTTTTGTTTTTGGTTTGACACCTTCACCTTTGATGTTTGAAAATGTGTCCGAGTGGCACATTTTGCGTGGGGTTATGTTACATTGTCGAATACGGTTTAGTTTGTGTCACTGTGATTTCGTGATTTAATTTGCCTCATGTATTCTGTTCGACGCACTAATTAGTGAATTTTGTGATCGAATTTGCGTTTAAATCAACGCACCGCTTCTTCAGTTCATTCACAAACCTTTTCTCAGTCTAGTGACTACAGCTGTGAGAAGCGCTCAGTCAAAGAAAAACGATTTTTTGAAACCGGTGTTAAGTGTTTATTGGTTCAGACTGCTTAATACAGTTGAAAAATTATATGAGTACATTTAAAGAGTGCCGAGTTTCTTATGTTAGTCTCGAAGATTGAGCTTGCCGCTATTGAGATTTAACAGTTACTTTTGCTAGTTTCAGATTGTTGTCAACGAATAGTACCGGAAAATTATTGTGGATGAATTTGTTAGTTTCAGATTGTTGTCAACGAATAGTATCGGAAAATTATTGTAGATGAATTTGTACACAACTTTAGCTTTTTCTTGACTTATTTAAGGGATATTATGTTGTATATATAGAGGTTCCGCACTCTCAAACCGTAATACTCCAAAAATAATTTAATTGCGCTATTTTGCAGAGATGTTTGTGGAATTGGGTATGAAGGGAATGTAGCTCATCACACTGTTATACCATACGTAAGATAAGAATGAATGAAAGCGAAGTAAATTAGTTTAAATATCCGTAAAGAAATAAAGTGTCTTATATTCGTCATAATGACAACAGCATGAGAAACAGTAGTTCTAAGTTGATTGTTATGATTACCAAAAATGAGTTGATTATTTACATTGATACCCAAATATTTTATGCTCTTTTCAACTTTTAGAATACACTAATCTAGTGTGATGAGTGCATCAGACAATATTTTTTTAAGAAAGGGCTGCCTAGAATCAGACATGTGTCATCCGCAAATAATTTATGGAGGCTATCAGTGACATCAGGAAGATCTTCAATGTATAATGAAAAAAAAATTGGCTTTGGTGTAGAGCTTTGATACGCAACGTACAGTAAAAGATTTAATATCTTAATTCATGGTCTGAAAGAAAAACCGCTGAAAGTCTGGGAAACCAAATCTGAAACGGAAGAATTGGTGCTTGATTCTTAAAAAATGCTTAAAAATTGAGAATTATCAATCGATCAAATTTGCTGACGTGCATCGCTTTCCCCAGCACTCGGTCATACAATGCGGTTGGAAGATTGTGCGCCCCGTCATAACAAAATTGACTAATTCATACGATAAACACTTAATTTTTTCATTTGTGAAGCATTTAGGGTCCTATAAATAAAGTCATGATTGTGTGCCGAAATTTCCTGGCTATGTGTTTGTTACTTAACATTTGCCGAGAGCAATGCAGCTTCAAAAACAACGTTTACTTCGTTTATATAAAAAGTCCATGCAATCTGGCAAACATGCGTTGTGGAAGATTGGTGGTGGTGAATATGCTCGATATATCAATGGCATACTATAAAGGATGACCGTAACGAATCCCTGTCGGATGAAAACTAAATTAGCTTGATAAATCATTTGTTTCTCCTATTGTTTTTGTGCGATGTTTCTCAAATACATAGTACTCGTATGTGGTAGGTGATCTTAAATAAGTTTCTACTAGCCTGCATGGCGGAATTGTTTTTTCTGTTTATCCGCTTTCAAAACAATTGAACAGTTTTTTCGTGTGTCATTGTATTTTGTCTTTCGATTGATGTTTTTGGTACTTTAAGTGGCGCAACACGTGACGGGGTTTCAAGCACTTCAATGCAAAGTGTTGCTGATACTAGAGAAGATCAAACCGGGTGAAACGCGGCTCTCGACAATTTGACTTGAATTCTGCTTTGTATTATTCGATATTGTATTATAAATAGAAAAAAGCAAAAGCTTATTTTTTTTGCGGGTCAACATTTGATCAATTTACAAAAATCTTGATTCCCTCAATCATAAATTTTTACAATCTTTTTTCTATTTATCCGATGTAGTTTGTTTATTCGAAACTAAAAATTAAAAAATAAGCTAACATTACTTTACCTGGTTTTGAATACAGTGAGCATGCCAATTCATTGACAAAATAATGCTGGCTGCGTTGGTGTCTACGTTGCTAACAAATTTTTGGTAAAAGTTTTCAACAAAAATGAGTTGAAATCTGAATGTGAAGATATTTTGCTACAGACTTCTGACAAAACCTCACAAGAGGTTTTTACCGTGGGTGTGATATATCGCCATCCAGGTACTGATGTGAAAAACTTTATAGATGCTTTTAACGATAATTTATCTAAACTGAATCCTAAGCACAAATATTGTATATTGGGTAAGATAAATATTAACGTAAACATCATAAGAGCACCCAAACTACTTATTCTGATGCTTAGCCAAACTTGTTAACAAATAATTGAGCATTTCTACTTTCTGATAAGCCCACGCAAGTAACCAATACTTCCAGTTCAAATCTATCAATCACAATATTACTAATGACAACAATAGCATCTTAAATCCATGGATATTAGTCGTAGTGGTTTGACTGATCACTTTCCTGTTTCTTGTTTCGTGGCTATTTATTCACGAAATCATAATGTAAGTAGGAGTTCTGAGCAGCCAATTTTGCTTCAGAAAAAAACTGTTTTGATCGTGACTTATTTTTTGGTGATTTAAATGCATCACTTTGCAAATTGCTCCACTTAATAACTTTATACTCATCTAAATCAACTAACAACTATTTCATTGAATTTGTTAATAATGTCACTTCTTGCATTGATCGGCATGCTCTTTTAATATTGGCCCCCCGCAGAAAAAGTAAGCTAATCAAAAAGCGTGGATCACAAAAGGAATTTATAATTCAATTCGACAAAAGCTAAAACTTCATGTCTCTCATTATCTTAATGGATCTGATATGCACAAACGTTTTTACAAAACATATGCTAGCAAGCTATCTAAAATAAACAAGCTAAACAGTTGTGCTTTCAAAGTGAAATTGCTAATTCTAGACATGACATGTACAAATTTTGGAGAGTAGTTAAATCTTTTACCCCACAAAATACTAAGCCTATCTATCCTTCATCTATGATTGTTGGTAACTCGGTTATAAACACTCTAGCTGAAATAGCAGATGAATTTAATGGACATTTCTGTAACATCGACAAGAAACTGTCTGATGAGGCTAATAATAATCTCAACCCGCCTGATTTTAACCAGTACCTTACCAATGGAGTTTGCTCTTTGATGTTTTTGTTTCTAAAACTGTTTCTAAAACCTTTAATCTAATTACTTAGTTAAACTGTAACAAAAGTTGTGGTGCAGATGGGGTTGATGTTTCTTTTGCAAAGGCTGGAGCAATGGTAATCGCTTCTATATTGTCTATTCTTTTCAATGTATGCTTTAAATTTGGTGTATTTCCTTCAATTCCCAAATTAGCTAAAGTTATTCTTGTTTTCAAATCTGAAGAAAAAATCCATATAACTAATTATAGGCCAATGTATTATCATGTTTTTCGAAAAATTTAGAAAACGTCGTTTATGATCAAACTTTTAAATTTTTGAATGATCACGTGGTGCTAAATCCAACTTAACATGGCTGTAGGTCTAATTTTCCAACAGAGCATGCAATACTTGATATAGTGAAAAGCTATTATGATAATATTGGAGAGAAAATGTACTCTGATTTAGTGTTGTTTAATTTGACTAAAGCTTTTGACACGGTTGCTTACCAAATTCTACAGCATAAACTTGAGCATTATAGTATTAGAGAGATAGTGCTACAATTTCACCAATCTTTTTTAGAAAATTTAAAGCAATTTGTGAGCTTAAATAAATTTTGTCTTACTTTATGTGTTGTTAACATTGGAGTTCCCCAGGGATCAACCCTTGGGCTGCTGCTGTTCTTTGTATATCAATGATCTTCCTAACAGCTTTGATAATTGCCTTGATTAAAATGTTCATATCTTCGAAGCAACCGGCCAGATGGTCGAGCGGTAACGCGTTCGTCTTTGGAGCGGGAGGTCTGAGGCTCAAATCTCGGGCCGGTCAAATCGGACACAGTGTTGCCAACGGCTCGCCACCGCTGCGACATTTCTTCAAAAAGAGCTGTGTTTCCCGGGCACAATGACGCGGAGATGGGCCCCGCCAACTCGTTACACGCTTCAGCGTATTGCAGCGACTATAATGAAAGATTTGATTTGATTTTGATTTATATCTTCGAAGCTTTTCGTCTGACACTTGTCAAGAAAAATCGTCAAAATGAAGAGTGCAGAAAAATGAGCGGCTAATTGTAGGAAAAGGCCGAGCCATGATTGGCTGGAAAAGGACCAATCAGAAAGCGTCATTAGTGTACAATGTTTAAAGCTGTATACGAATTCTTTTAGTCGGCAGAGGGCGGGGTTAGAAGTTTTGATAAAAGTGGCTTCAAGAGTAGATAGATGAAAAGGTGAGCGGCCTTGGGCAAGAATTGAAAAACTGATGTCATCATAATGCTGAGCGCAGGTAGGATTTTCTAAAAGGATTATTGTTTCAGGATTTTGTAAAAGGCTGCAGTACAGAAACAAACAACATGTCCCCAAATCTATCCGTTCTTGCTCTTCTTCCCAAAAACGCTTACTTCCTGCTCGTCAGTGCAAATTTTCTACCCAGACTAATACCCAGTCTCTAGCTTCTGATTCAGCCATTGGATTTCATCTTTTAGAAAATCCTACCTGCGCTCAGCATTATAATGACATCAGATTTTCTATTCTTGCCCAAGGCTGCTCACTTTTTCATCTATCTACTCTTAAAGCCACTTTTATCAAAACTTCTAACCCCGCCCTCTGCCGACAAAAAGAATTCGTATACAGCTTAAAGATTGTACACTAATGACGCTTTCTCATCGGTCCTTTTCCAGCCAATCATGGCTCGGCTTTTTCCTACAAATAGCCGCTCATTTCTCTGCGTTCTCCATTCTGACAATTTTTCTTGACAAGTGTCAGACGAAAAGCTTTGAAAATATGAATATTTTAATCAAGGCAATTCTCAAGTTCTGTACCGCCAACCAACTCTTCAAGTTTTGATAGTGTACCTCGCTTGTTTGCAGATGACACCTGCTTACACGTCACTTAATGTTCTTAAGATCATGTAGAAAGCAAATCAAATATTGAAAAGAATAGAGTTAACAATGGGATAATAGCCAATAAACTGACATTAAATGCTAAGAAATCAAATCTACTTGTAATTAACCTCAAATTAAACTCTCCTCCTTCTGCAATGAACTTAATTTGCCCCGCTGGATCCATTAATTCTACCAACTAAGCTAAATACTTCGGTATATACCTGGACTTAAAACTAAATTTTTTGGATCGTATTAAAATGGTTGAAATTAAAGTTTGCACGCTCTGTTGAAATTTTGTATAAGTTGAAATATGTTTTACCAAACGATGGCTAAATGCAACTTTACCATTGTTTAGCTCATTCATATTTTATCTACGGGCTTACTGTGAGGGGTAATACATTTATAACTTATATTTCTAAATTACATAGTCTTCAAAATCAAGCCATTAGAATAGTTACTGGAAATAATTGGAACAAAAATGCTGCCCCTCCTTTAAAGTTTCGAAAATTTTGCCTCTACCTTTATTGTTCCAGGTTTCAACTGCTAAATTTGTTTGTTTCCATAGTATATTGCATCTTCCTTTTTAATTTGATTGCTTTCACTTTATCTAATTGTGCACACTATCGCGCTACAAGATTCTCATCTAACAACCAATTAAAAATTCCATTATTTAAATCTTGAAGAACTCAAAGATCAATCAAATGTGTTGAAGCTAAACTGTGGAACTCGATTCCAGAGTAAATGAGATACTATTCTTTTCCTATGTTTAAAAAGGGGTATAAAAACTTTTTATTGTTCTGTACTGTGTGATATGTACAGTATATTTACGTTTATTGATGATTTGCGACAAATAAATAACGTGAACTTGAACTTGAGGTACTCCTAACTCGATATGCTGTAGTGAGAAGTTAGTAGTACCCAAACTAACATATTGTTTCCGACTCGAAAGATAGGAATCAATCAGCTTAGGTACTTTTCCTCTAAATCCAAAGTGACGGAGCTAAATTAATAATCTTTTGTGACAGACCGTGCCGAAAGCTTTAGTTAAGTCACGAGTAACTAGCCCTGTGAATTTTTTTTGCCAGTATTATGGTAGGCAGTTGTTATAATGTTTGAAAGTGCATGTTGTGCTGAATGCTGAGGACCAAACCGTACTGGGTTGCAATTAAGATTGATTTTTTATCATGAAATTGAAAAAAAACGACTAGAAATTATTACTTTTTTTATTTTAGAGAATGGGGGAAAACAAAGATGAGGGCGATAATTATTGACAATTTGTTTCTCTCCCGACTTGTATAATTAAGAATTAATCTAACAATTTCAAGAATGAGTATTTGGAAACATACCTAATTCAAATCATGCTTTAATCAAAAACGGTGTTATTATTTAAGCAACTAGTTTAATAAAAATGACAAAAATATTATCGTGCCCAACTGATTTTTTTTTAGGTAATAAACTAATTGTATTTAATAGTTGTCTTTCAACAACTGGTTCGAGAAATATTGAGGAGGAGACCTTGTTGGTTAAGTGTCGGCAGTAGCGTAGCCAGGAGGGGCGGGGGGGGGGGCTATGGCCCTCCCATTGGCCTGCCAACCAAAATGCAGAATAAGGAAAATACCACGTTTTTAGCACTTCTAAGACTCTTTTTTGCACTGGATTGGACTAAAAAATGATTTTAAGCATAGTTTGAAAAGTTTATTTAGGGGGGGCTAATGAATTGCCAACCAAAATGCAGAATAACGAAAATATCACGTTTTTAGCACTTTTAAGACTCTCTTTTGCACTGGATTAGACTAAAAAATGCTTTAAAGCATAGTTTGAAAGTTTATGTAGGGGAGGGGGGGCTAATAGACTGCCGACCAAAATGCAGAATAACGAAAATACCACGCTTTTAGCATTTCTAAGACTGTTTTTGCACTGGATTAGAATAAAAAATGCTTTAAAGCATAGTTTGAAAGGTTTATTTAGGGGGGGGGGGGGGGCTAATGAACTGCCGACCAAAATGCAGAATAAGGAAAATACCACGTTTTTATCCAGTAGCGGAGCCAGGGGGGCGGAGAGGCTATAGCCCCCCCCCCCCCCCATTGACACGTCGACCAAAATGCAGAATGGGAAAAACACTACATTTTTAGCACTTTGAGACTGTTTTATGCACTGGAGTGGACTAAATAGTGATTTAAAACATTTTTTGAAACATATGTTCAGGGGGGGGGCTAATTTGTCAAAAATAAAACCAACAAATAAATGAAACCTTTGATAAATGGTAAGAAATAAGCAATCAAATTTGTTCAAGTGTAAAAATGCTGAACATAGGTGTCATCAACAAATATACTATAAACTAAGGAATAGGGGGGCTATTCAGTATTTGTTAATTACCAATCATTTCTCTCAAATCTCTTTTCATTAGCCCCCCCCCATCTATTATTCTCTATAAATTGTATACGAAATAGATTACTCCGTGTGAGTTTTATTGCACTATTCGATTTTATAATTTAACAGCATCTAAACAAGAGAACTACATTTTAGAATTAGCCACCTCCCAAATAGCCCATTTATGCTACCAGCTTAATCTTGTTTGCACTGCCAATTTCTAAGCCACGCTTTAAAATCATTATTTTTTAATCAAAATAGCCCTAAAATGAAGTTATTTTTGCAAAAAAATGCAAAATTTTCGAGCGCTGGGGGCTCCGTTCCCAGACCCCCGTGCCTCCGGCGGCTGGGGGCTTTGCCCCTAAACCCCCAGCCACCGGCAGCTGGGGGCTTCGCCCCCAGACCCCCATTGGCCTCCGGCGGCTGGGGGCTCCGCCCCCAGACCCCCCAAACAGCCCCCCCCATTACAAATTTCTGGCTACGCGCCTGAGTGTCGGGTTACACTTTGACTATTGTGATTTCCCATATTTCCTTTCAGGCGTTTGTCAATTGTACAAAAAAGCTATTGAAATGTTCAGCCATTGCCAAATTATTGTTGCAGGTTTTGCTATCAATTTTTTGTATTGTTGGAAAGAGATTTTGCATCAGCGGATTTTTTTATAAAAAAGAATACGGATGGTTTTTCACATTTTTTGACAAATGTTTTTGTTATTCTAAACCTCGTTGCCATTTCGCAACATTAGTAAAATTGTAGAACAAGGGTTAAAATGAGTAAAGACAAATTTTAAAAATATAAAGTATTTTCACTCAGAATAGAAGAGCCAAAGCTGTCGTAAACATTTTATTTAATAAGAGACGTTTCGACTTATTACTAATTTATTACTTAAGTCATTTTCAATCTTATTCAAACAGATTAAAATTAAGATTGGCAATGACTTGAGTAATTTATTCTATTTAAATAAAATTTATTCTATTCAAATAAGATTGGCAATGACTTATGTACTTAGTCAAAACGTCTCTTTTTAAACAGAATGTTTACGACAGCTTTGGCTATTTTATTCTTAGTGAAACTGTTTCTTACGACCAATTTTTATGGTACAAAATATTGTTTTTAAAAAACTTGACGATAAGTGGGAAGTTTCGGACCAATTCTCTAAAGACCTGGAATTATTTACTTGCTTAATGTATGAAGACATTAAAACTTAATCTCTAATTTTTTGCGAAGCAAAATGATAAAAAAATGGTTAGAAACGATTTAAGTCTTACATCAAATTGTAAAATTGATTTGGCTAGACTTCCATCGTGTTTTAGTAATTTGCTTCCTCACACATACGCTTACTGAGTTAATCATCGATTTGCCTTTTATAAACGAGCTAATGGAACATTCATAAAATTATCAAATTTTTATGAAGACAAGCAGGGTTGGCTCAAAAACCAAAATAACCTTTTGGAACCAATATGGCAAGTAGGAACCAGTCTTCCAAGCGCTTTGGATAGAATGAATATCACAGATAGTAGAAAGGAACGGGAGCAGAAGTGCTCATTGAATTAGATGATTTTGATGATTGCATTGAGGAGAAGTAGGATGATGATTTCTCAACGGTCTAAAGGTCAAGCTGCTTGTCTTTGAGATGAAAAAAATTAAATTATTGAGGTAAGGTTATTAACAGAGGTGGGCACTTGCACCGCAACTATTTCGCTTGCAAAAGCGCTTGTGCCGCAACTATTTTTAAACGGTTGCACTGATGCTTGGGCCGCAAGTGTTTTAGCGATTTTGAATACAAGCGCGCCAGCGCAATTTAAATACGATTGAAAATAATTGTTTTCGAACAACTGAGACTAAACATCTCAATTGTTGTCTCCAGGAATTTAAACAAAATCAAGTTTATTTGCTCAACTGGTGGGGCAGAAAACTTCTTGCCAACGTTTCGATAGGCTATGCTTAGGGCATGTACTGCCTATCTTCGTCAGGGCTAAACTGCGAAGTTAAAAAACAAGCGTAAGATAGATGAGAAAATCACGTGAAAAATGAATCTTGTAAGAACCATGTATGTAAGAAAGATGTAAGAAGCAAAGTAATTGGCGTTATGAAGAACCACAGGCACCCCAAACCTACTTTAAATTTAGAAGAAATCAAAGCATTAAAAGAACTACAAAATTATCTAAACTTAGTGATTTCAAAAGCCGACAAAGGTAACGCAACAGCTGTTATGGACAAAACGGACTATGACAAGTGGCTGCTTGCTATGTTAGAAGATAATACCTCATACCAACAACTGCAAAAAGATCCCACCCCCAACGCTGAAAAAAAACTCAACGAATTCATCTTCCAGTTAGTTGCAGACAATAAAATAACAAAAATTTAAAGCTATCGACTAAAAAGTTTCAGCGGTTGAGCATCTATGCTATTCGGCCTCCCAAAACTGCGCAAAGAAAATGCTTCGCTGCGACCCATCGTATCTTTTACTGGCGCTCCAACGTACTATTTATCAAAAGCTTAGCATGTATTCTCAGTGAGTTTACCGGAAAAAGCGACGATTTTGTCCGAAATTCGAAAGACTTCGCAAAATTTGTCATATCTATAACCATAAACGAAAATGAACAAATGATGTCATTTGATGTTGTCTCCCTATTCACTAAAATACCCATAGGATTGGCCGTCGAAATCGTAAAAAGCCGGTTAGAAGCTCTAGTCAATTTGGAAGAAATCACTTCTTGGTCATTGGAGGAAATTTGCTTAGGCCTTCAAATTTGCTTAAATGCTACCACCTTAACTTGTCGAGGAAAGCACTGTATACAAAATTTTTGGTGCGGCAACGGGCTCGCCCGCTTCCGCTGTGGTCGTCAACCTGGTCATGGAAGATGTTGAAAAAAAGATCCCTGTCAACATAACATTCGGCACCAAAAATCTGGAAACGCTATGTAGATGACACCTTCGTCATAATCAACAAAAACTCGATTGAAGATTTTTTGGATTATTTGAACACTATCAAAAACTCAATCAACTTCACAATCAAAAAAGAAGTCGACCTCACACTTCCTGTCTTACAGACATTGGTCCGTCGAAATGAGCATGGCGGTTTCACCACATCAGTCTACCGAAAACCAACTAACAGCAACCGATGTCTACATTTTCGATCTGACCGTCCTTTGGAATACACACAATCCGTTGTGTGATCACTAATTGACCGGGCCAATGCTCTTTGCTCTACCAGGAAAAACCGTCAAGATGAAATCAAACACGTAAAAGACACTTCAAAATTGAACTCGTATCCGAACATGACTCTCATCAACAAACCTTCAAACTGCACAGAACAACAATTCAAACGGTTCGCCATTATACCCTACTACTCCGCATTGACAGAAAAAATACGGCGTTGTGGCCCAAACACAGTGTGAAAACCGTATCAAGACTGTGCACTTGTGCAGCACCATTGGCAAGAAACTCGCTAGTCACATGGACTCAGTGTACCCTATTATGCGACAAGGAGCAATATATCAAATTCCTTAGCATGACTGTAACTTCTGATACATTGGCAAAACAAAATCCAGTTTTTCCATCTGCAAAAAAGAACACGTAGCAGACATTCGGCATCCACGATTCGATAAGTTAGCACTCACTAAGCTGTTTTTGACAACAAACATTCCATGAATTGGACCCACGCTAAAATTTTAGACTTTGGACTTGACTTCACAAAACGCCGGTTTATCGAGTCGTATATTTCATTGACCAAATCCCCAACACTATGAATGATAATAAAACTGACAATCTCCCTAGCATTTATTCGGCTACTCTACTTTAAACCCCATTTCGTGATATTATTGTTTTTCGCGCTCCGCTAATCTTTCAGTTTTTCGCTTCCAATTTGGTATAATTTTTTGCGTTAACGTATGATTCGTTTTTCACGTAATTTTCTCATTTATCTTACGCTTGTTTTTTAACTTCGCAGTTTAGCCCTGACGAAGATAGGTAGTGCATGCCCAGGGCATAGCCTATCGAAACGTTGGCAAAAAGTTTTCTGCCCCACCAGTTGAGCTAATAAACTTGATTTAACTGTGATTGAAGTTTAGAAAAACATTGACTAGGAAGATTCATAAAAGCCTTGTCATGGGAAATTGTATTCGTCTACTGTTTGCAAAACTTCGTTATAAATATTTTGCCGATTTTTTGAAATTTTAAATTTTTTTATTGCATATTTTCAAAAATGGTTGCAAAATCAAATTTTGAAGAGAAAAACTGTTTTTGTAATTGTCGTTCCAGAAATACGCTACTCGCAGGGGCGTATTTAGGGGGGCATTTTGCCATGAACCTCCCCCTTTGGGTTGCCAGCAAAGTATTTTTTATTTCTTTTTTCATTATTCAACGCAATGTTATTGATTACAGCGATGACAAGCTAATACATATAGCGATAGCAGTTGCTCTTCCTTGTTTAGCTCAACTTACCTGCGCTCATCATAAAAATTATGTTTGTTTTAGCGCAACTTTTTTTATGCCCCCCCCCCCCCCCTTTCGAAGATGCTGCGTACGCTACTGGCTACTCGTTCCTAAAAAGCCTTAAAATATTGCTTCGGGAAAAAATTTAATGCGTTACTCGCTAACTGTCTTACGTCTTACCGAAATTCAAAAACAAGAAACACCAAAAAGAATGAATTGCAATTTTTTGCTGTTAGACTGGAAAACTTGAAAGATATTGCTAACTAAAATAACACAATCGGTATAGCTTTTTATTAAAATACTTAGATGGTTCAATTTCTTTAAATAACAACATGATGATTTTTGTAGCATGCTCTAGTCGTCAGAGAGTGATGGTAATTGCTCTAGAAGCTTAAATTCCCCCAGGTGCATCGGTAGTTCTGTTACGTTATAGCATTAAATCCTGATTTGCTGTATAGCATGTTTCGAATTCTTGATTTGTTTGCCTTCACGCAAAGAGCGCGGTCTGCAGGGCATTTTTGCAGCTGTTGTAATTTAGCTCGAAACTTGCTACAAATCGCTGGAGTTTTGTACGTGTTTGAATTTGCATATAATTAAGTTTCTTTCTTTCTTTATGCGCGAAGCATGAAGAAGGCAAACTTTGCAATTCTTGACTGTAATGGGAAGCATACTTCAATTCATTCTTCTTTTAAGACCTGATGGTCAGACGCTGAAATGACGTTACTTATGTTTTTAGATATTTGTTAACGTGCATTTTTTGGTTAAGCCAGCCGGGCTTTTCTTTCATTAGCTCGCCGGTTTCAAGTTTATTTTGAAACCGTGCTGTGGCGTGGTATTTATGTTTGTCAATGTTTTGTCTTTAAATAAAGAAGAACTGGAACCATGGCAGCACGCGTCCTGTAAGAACCCTAGGCGAGCTTGTCCTTTTTTTTTTTTTTTGGAGTTCGTTACAAGTTCATAAGAAAAAAGTCACAATATGGATCAGTCTCTGGTTGTCAGAAAAAAATGACTACGGATGGAATTCAAACCCATTCCAGCAACAGCCAGAGACATACACTGGTTTTGAAGTCGCGACAGTCCTTCTACGCAAGTCAGGCGTTAGACCACTCTGCCACTGTAGCTAAGTTTAAAAACGAACATGCTAATTTTGAGTGGGTGCACTGAAATTTGTCGGACTCTGGTTCCGAAGCTGGCGCTGTGCGTGTGACGAGTTCGTAAGATTGTTGATCGACATTCTACTTGCCACTAAAGCTCTTAGTTAATTCAATTTCGTTATACAAAATGCATGATGATTTTTAAAATGTTCCATTTGTCAGAGCATACTGACGCTAATTGCTCCAGGAGGAATATTGCATCAAAGCTAATAATCGATTTTCTTGGCAAGCCATTAGGAAAAAACAATGACTCCTAATTAAGTCTTTCGTTTGCCGCTACATAAAGACTTTATTGGGGGAAATTAACACCCCCGATTCCTTTAAGTGCGGGTGTTGAGCGTCATTTTTCATGATTCTTTGCCCAAAGTGAACGGAGTTAAGCGATGCGCATTTTCAAATGCTTGTATTTTTGAAAGGAAATCAACAATTTTTTGGTTTACTATTTGGTAGTGTGGATAATTTGTTTTAAATATTCTTTTCGAACCGTAACCTACAGTGCAGTTTGAGCAGTGAGTCAATCAGAATTATACTTTTTAAAACGCCACACTTGCTTGAGCGCTTGCGGCACCATTATTTTTTGGCGATTGTAGAAACGCTTGCGCAGCAAGAATTTTAGACTAGTTGTGCTTGCGCTTGCGGCGGAAATATTGTGACTTGCGCTGCTTACCTCTGTTTCCAAATATGCTGAAGTTCTTAGAAAAATTTAGTAACTAAAAAAAAACAAAAACAAAATATCTCAAGCGGTTTTCGAGGTAGAGCAAAAAGAATTTTTCATCTATTGAGAGAGAGTTTGAGTGGGCGAGCACTGGTCACGTTTGGTGATTTTTATCAATATCTTTATTTCTAAACGTAGAATAATCAACCAAATGTCGATTTTAGCATTTTGGGGCCAAGAAATTCATTTAAACATCTAAAAAATGGATGAAAAGTCTCCTTCATCGAATAAATCAAAATTTAAAAAAAAACTGACTAGTCAACTTCACGACGCGATTAAAAAAAAAGCGATGGTTTTCAAAACCTAACTTTTTGTCATTTTGCATAGTACTCCACATGCTCTTTCATCGATCCAACAATGACCAGCTTGTTTGTTGTGATCAGGGGTGTATTTAGGGGGGGCCATTTGGCCATGGCCCCCCCCTTTGGGTCGCCAGGATTGCAAAATTGCATAGAAAAGTGAGCAAAATTGAGGCATGGTCCCCACCTTTGCAGGTTGGACATCAGGCTTTTGGCTCGAAATCACCTGATATTGGGCGAAAAATGGGACGAAATTTGAGTGAAGACCTTTTTTTTTTGCTCTTCACCTAATTTTGGGAGAAAAATGGGACGAAATTTGAGTGTGACAATTTCAAATTCTGATCTATGTTCCTCTCTAATTTTCTGAAGTTTCTGGCCCCCCCCCCCTTTTCAAAATCCTGCGTACGCTACTGGTTGTGATTCACAAGGAATTTTTGTTTGAACATTTGCACTATTTTTCATGAACATAATTTTGGATTTACTATTTGTATTTTGAGGTAAAAGTTTGAGGTAAATCAATTTGATTCAGTTAAAGTGTATTTTTGCATGCAAAAAAGATAAATTATTCTACACAAAACTTACAGAAACTTGCAAAACAAATAAAAAAAATCTTTAAATGGATAAATATAATAGTTAAATCTATTGCAATGAGTCGGTGAAACATAAAACTGACTCATGCTGAAGGAAATCAATTTTTATTTGGATTTTGTCATGAAGATTGTTTTGTCATCAATCGACTTATTACTGTGATTGACAAATCTCTCTACGACAAAATTATTATCATCACGTATTCTAAGATTTTGAAATTGTCTTGCCAGTTTATACAAGCTTGCGTAAAGTGAGGATGCTAGCAGAAAAGTCAGCCTTTTTTTAAAGTAGCATTCTGGTTGCCCTGAGCTTTTGAAAAAGCTGGCCTCTACGAACAGTGAAATATTAGCAAATAAAACTAGGTTGGTTTAACAATGATGTTATGTTGAATGAATTAAATTACTTTAGAGCCTAGCAAAATAGTTTCACTTAACGAGCATCTCTTGTTACATACACTGCTGCATAAGTATGCCATTTATGTTTTTCTACGAAATCCACTGACAGAATGGATCTTGGATCTTAAAACTGTGGTTATGACCCTTGATCAATATTGGATAGAAGAAACTGCACGAGTTTTGGATGATCTTGCGAAGCATTCATTCGTAGCTAAATGTCAGTCTAGATATTTAAATTCGACAACAAATTTTTTAACCCTTGAATCTTGAGTGTTGTTGCTTGATTTTACAAAAAATTATTCTTTTACGATCCGGTATGAAGTTCAAAGCTATTATTAGAATCAGCACCAATGTAATATTCATCCTGCTGTGGTTTATTACTAGCAAAATAACAAGTTGATGCTGTAACCATTTTGAATTTGATTCATATCAGATGGCCTAACACATGACACAGTGTTTGTGCATGTTTTTTGTGCGAGCTCAGTACCTCAATTCCCAACTTATCCAGCACTATAACTAAAGTTGAGTAATTTTCGGATGGATGCTCTGGGCAGTACAAAAGTTATAGGAATATGTTGAATTTATGCTATTACAACAGTGACTTTAATCTTGAGGCATGCTGAGCTTTTTTTCATTCAGCCTGGGTAAATCTCTCTGTGATTATATTGGAAACTGTTAAACAACTGGCCAATCAGCTTGCTTACAAAGACCATTGTCAGGTCAAACTGTGTCTCCACAAGCGCTATTAAAATACTGTCATGACTACGTTCATAAGGAATCTCAGTTGAGTTTTTAAATGCAGATGATATGCAAAGATGGAGAGGGCTTTTGCTGGCATTACGCTTTTCATTGGAAAGCACAATACCAAGCCCACGTTTTTTTCATCACTTTGAACCACTGACTCATTCTTCTATCGGAAACAAAAGAACCAGTGAAGATTGCAGCTTGACTGGCATTCATTGCTTTTCACATGATAATCATGATGATTTGAACATAATTGGAAATGACTTCATAGCATGCAATAATGACGGGAGGTGGTGGTTGGGATTAGTCGAAAAAATCAACAACATCTAGCAGGATGCTTATGTGAAATTTATGCTTCCATCAGAACCATCAAATGCTTTTTGGCCGCAAAAGATTGATGCATGTTGGGTTCCATTTCAACAAATTTTATGTAAAATCGCAACACCACAACTGTTACAGGAAGATTGTATACCGTACAGTATTACTCCAGAGTGCAATGCAATCGTGAATGCCTATACTGATGAAAAACGATACAGTTATTAGACTATGGAGTGACAAGCTACTGTTTTATAGTGGCAATATACTGTTTTGTAGTTAACTAATTGCTGTTGAAAGTTGCCCTTACACTGAAATACCTTTATCAACTAAGTAAAATAACTTTAAATTGAAATCTAAGTGTGAACTGCACACCTTCCCATATTTTTACAAAACTTTTACACTAAACAAATTGTGTTTTTCAGAACCATCAATGACTAAGAAGCATATATTAACAGCACGGTATTTAGTAATGCCAGAAGTTTCAGGGTTAAGGCAATTAACTATGTTATGGGTTAAACCAGGCACAGTGAGCCAGTTATTGTTTTTCGGTAACGTTGTCATAACTTTAAAATTTGTCATGATCTAAAAATAAAGCCACACAGAAAATGTGTAAATACAGTAAATTAATAAGAGGGGGCATGTGAAGCACAAAAGTCACTGCCACATAGCAAAAAATAATTTTGTTTTAGAACTCCATATTATCTACACAATATTGAAATAATACCAGAAATCTTTAAAATAGAACAGATGTTCAAACTAACATTGCTCTAGAAGCACGACAAACAAGCAGGTCATTTTGGGATTTATGAAAGAACATGAGTAGTACTATGCGAAAACCAGGTTTTGAAAACCATTGCTTTTTTTCTAATCCTGTCGTAAAGTTTACTTTTAACTTTATTGCTTAATCTTAATTTACTCAATGAAGCAGCCGTTTTACTCATTTTTTATGTGTTTAAATGAATTTTTTTGTCTCAAAATGCTAAAATCGACATTTGGATGATTATTCTACGCTTAGAAATAAGCATATAGATAAAAATTACCAAGCGTGACCAGTGCTCTCCAACTCAAACTCCCTGAAGTGGCGAAAAATTCTTTTTGCTCTACCTCAAAAATCGCGCTAGATGTTTTTCAAATTCTTTTTTTCAATTTCTAAGTTTGCCGTGCTCTACAACATATTTTTAAACCAAACAAATCTGAGAGTAGTGGTAACAGAGCCAAGTTGAAATTATACACGGAATGACTCTGCAGTGGAAGTGGCAACGGCAATTAAATGGATAAAATCTGGAAAAGCTGCAGATTAAGATGAAATCAGACCAGAGATGTTGAAAGCACTGACTGGAAAAGGAATTCTCTGATTAATTCGAGTGTGTCAAGTTGCATGGAAGTATGGCGAAACTCCCAGAGATTGGCAAACAGGTGTTATTATTCCGGTGTTCAAGAAAGAAGATCGCGAGCAATGTACGAACTACAGAGGGATATCACTCCTTAGTTTACATAGAGAAGTATATTCTAAATCTGTTGAAAGAAAATGCCGAGAAATAGTGGAATAAAAACTGGATGACGGCCAGTGCGGTTTTCGTCCAGGTCGCAGCGCCTCGGACCAAATCTTCATTCTGAAGCAAATCTTCTTGAAATCTTGCGAGTATGGCAAAAATCTCTTTAAATACTTTGTCAAAATTGAAAAAGCATATAATCGAGTTCCTTGGAATAAGCTTTGGAAGGTCTTGCTGGAGTATGACGTTGATGGTCAGTTGTTACGCGCCATTAAGTCATTCTGCCGCCGACTGGAGGTTTGTGTTTGGGTAAATGGCAAGCAATCAAAGCCGTTCCATGTGTGCGTTGGACTCCGGCAAGGATGCGTTTTGTCACCTCTCCTTTTTATTGTTTACATGATTTGAATCGATAATTGCAGCCAAGGTAATGAGTGTGCCACGATTGGAAATTGAAAAATTAGTCGTTTGCAATTCGCTGATGATTTGGTTCTGCTTTCTTCCACGGAATCTGGCCTCCAGCGCGCATTAAATAGCTTTGCAGATGCATACGACTCAGCCGGAATAAAAATAAGCACGACCAAAACTGAGGTACTTCTTCCAAAAAACCCTGATTAGTGCGTGCTGCAAGTGAATGGAAGGCAAAGCTCTCAATTTTCAAAACAGTTTTTGTCCCCATTCTCACTTATGGTCATGAATTTTGGGTAATGACCGAAAGAGTGTGATCACAAGTGCAAGCGTCCGAAATGAGGTTTTTACGAAAAATCGCAGGAGTTACGCTGTTTAACAAGATACGTAGCTCTGAGATTCGAGAATCTCTTAACATCGATCCATTACGTACGTCTCCGAGTTGAAAGATCTCAGCTTAGATGGTTTGGCGACGTAAGCAGAATGCCTCAGGAAAGACTCCCCAAACAAGGTTTACTTGCTAAAGCAAATGGGAAAAGACCAATTGCACAACCTAAAACACGCGCGTAGCCAGGAATTTGCAAAGGGGGGGGGGGGGGGCTTTTAGGAAGCTGGAAACAACAGTAAACGAACTTGACACAAATTTTTATCAGTCTTGAATCATATTGAGACGGTTTTTCTGTCAAAATCAATTGATCTCCAAAAAAAAAAGGTTTTTACCAAAATGAAAACGGTTTTTCCGGCCGAAATTGAGTGATCTCAAAAAAAAAAAAAGAAAAAAAAGGTCTTCACCCAAATTCAGTCACTTTTCTCGCCCAACTTTAGGTGAGGTCCAGAAAAAAAAGCTCCACTTTTCTGGTCCAAATCACAACAAGTCCTTCACAGCTTCTGCTCCCCAATCCCATTTGGGGGGGCAATTTTTATTTTTGGAGCGAAAATCGGCCTCAAAAGCACTAAAACGTGGTATTTTGCATTCTTTTTAGGCCAGTTGGGGGGCTCGAGCCCCCCGCCCCCCTTGTTACGCAACTGACCTAAAACTAAATTTACTAATTACATTGAGGATCTTGGATGGAATTGCTTGAAACTTCACTCAAGCGAAATGAAGGATGAGATGGAAGACCGTGAAGTGTGGCAACTTATCTCGAGCTGCTACCCATTAATCTTCACGAAAAAGCGGGCAATGAAGAAAGAAGATCGATTGTAAGATTAGTGGTGGTTGCTGTACACTTGTACAGCTAGGAGTCAGATAGCACAACAATAAAGTCCATCTTCCTTTCCCTATAATTCATTTCCCACAATTGGCACCCGCTCAACCATCTTTCATAACAGTTTACTTGTTCAGGGAAAAGTTATTTTACGATCCTCTCCTAAGAAAGTAGTGGCCTACCCCCCATGTAACTTTTCTAGTTGCGGGGCTGTAACTAAAGTAAGCTCAAGATTGTATTACGAGCTTATATAGTACCTAAAACGTTCTAAAATTCTTGTTTTACAGTGCTAAAGTACGACATTTTCAAAGCAAAAATTTGTTAGTTACCTTAGTTATTTTAGCAAAAAAGCTTAAAAATTTTCAAAAACGAAGGGCTCTGCAACCAGACCCCCAATTTTCCTTCTGCCTATTCCCGCAACACGCCGGAAGAACACCCTGCAAAGAATTCACCGTAGGCCACTGATTAAAATGGCTATTCAAAAAAAAAAATGCTTTGCCCTTAATCCCCATCTTATTCAAAATTCCGCGTGCTAAAACTTTGCTTACGACATAGTCACTAAACGTTGCATTTAACGACTATGCTTAAGAAGCCCATATGCCACACTTAAATATAGAATTGTAGTTTATGGTTAAAGGTCTCTCTTGGCAAAATCCTGGTTGCAAATCTACAATATTGGTCGTAAAAATGACGCCGTTTGAGCTCTTTTGGCGACACTGCCAACAAGCGTAAAAATAAAAGAGCAGCCTAATTTCGGGCAAAAAGGTGAGGTCATAAATCCTTATGAAAGAGAACTAATAAACCAAAGTTAAATAATTATTAAAAAATGTTAAAAGTGTCTAAAAATCTATCTAAATCTATTTTGAAGCCGAGTGATGAAATAAAGCTATTGGTGAACACTGGGCAGAATAGGGTAGAATACTAACACGCACTGGACTTGCGTATCGGCATTCAGTTTTTCTTATTATGTTCAGTATTATCCTTTTCGTATTGTGTTAAGGCACAGTGTGGCACCTGATAGGTTTAAATATCAGCCTATTAATTATTCCTTTTTTTAACTTGTTTAAGATTCCAAACCATTTCAGACCAAAAAACATTGTTTTTATTTGTGTCTGCTGCGTTATATTTTGCTTTGCAGTGCGATTAACTGTGTTTCTTATGTTGTCGTAATTCATTTGTTCAAAAGTAAAAACAAGCACCGTAAATGCAATTCAATACGACTTTAACAACGTCGCGCAAATAATCAAAGATAGTTTAGTAAACCGATGAGCGATTGAAACGAAGTTTTGCTGAATAGTTAAGAGTTTTTTCACGTACCAGTACTCGCAAACTAAAGAAAAATCCACATTTGGAATACACAACTGCATGCGCAAATAAAGTACGGTACATTGGGAGACCAGGAAAAACCGAAACGCTCACCGAGTCATGACTACCCTATTTCGCATAGTTTTACTTTATGAAGTAGTGCATAGTGTTTCATTTTAAGTCCTCAAAGAAGATGACATACATAGTATTAATGCACAATTCATTCACAGTTCTTTTAACATACAGTATAGTAATACATTAAAAAAGTCTCATTTTCTTGCTACAGCCAACGCAGTATAGATGGATTTGGGCTTCAAACTAATATTTAAAGAATAATATTCATTGTTTTGTGCAATGCACTACCTCACAACAACCCCTGCTATTATAACTGTATTTAAAAAAAAAATTATGCGAAAGAAACAAGCGTCACTTCTGCCAACCCACCGCTCGAAATGCAAATAACTTATTCCAATGTACTGTTTTGTCAGATTTAGATTTTTACTCAGTCGAAGATAAAAGGATTATTTTTAGCACTATATCAAAAATTGTAAAGACATGCCTAGTTTTGTTCGTATCGTACTTTAAGATGAGATCGGCTTTAACTACTTCTTTGAATTCAGGAAAAAATCTTTCCACTTCAGTTGCAAGCTATGCCAAATTTAAGCATCACTAAATTGCAATGTATTTCTTGCAGCATTCAAGTTTATAGCATGTAAATAAAAGTTGCTGTAACAAGTGCATCTAATGGATGTGAAATATTAATTGTATAGATTTGGAAGTTTATTGTGTTGGAAGAAATACATAAATTTTGCCATTTCGAAATGATAGGCTACATCAAGTCGGCTGCGAGGCCGAATGGTTAAAGTCGTCGTTTTTACGACGACCCTGATCGAATGATCTGGGTTCAATCTGCACCCTGGTCATGATGTTTCGTCCCTGGATAAGACGCTTTACAATAATTATCTCTGCTTGGTGGTCGAAGAAATCCACAGGAACATTGGATTATCGGAAACTTCTCAGCAGGTGCGGATTCCTCCAATCACAAAGTAGTCAATACAATGAAAGTGTGCGGATCGTCCTATAAATTAGCGTCTGACGCTGTCCGGAGACAGGAGGATAATTATGCGCTATAACAACAACAAACATCCTTGACTTTAAGAATTTTCAATTCACAAAACAAGCTGTTGTTTTTCACATGTTCTTGTTTGCTGACAATGCAAATAAGTCTTACTGTTTTATTTTGAAGGACTTGTAATGGCTGTAAAATTGAGTGGTTTGTTGAAACTCCATACTAAAACCAGTGGCGTTACTAAAGGTGGTGACACCCAGGACGGAATTTTGTGGTGTCACTCTTTATAATGTATAATAGGCTGCAAAGAGTTATATTTTAAAGATAGCGGTACAACTTCATTACAATAGATAGCTGTTGTTATTTGACTAGCTCAATAACTTCCCATTTTATGATTCTAAAACTTGGAAGTAAGAGCAGCACACATCTAGTATTCGGCGTTCAACCATAAATCTGCAATGGGGTAGGGGGCGCTGTTTCGGGGGTCTGGCACTCAAAAATTTGTATTTTTTGCAAAAATAGCTTAATTTTAAGCTTTTTTTGATAAAAATTGTTTCTTTCAAATTGCGGCATAGAAATAAGCTGTGCAAAAATATAATTAGACTCAGGTACGCAGCCAGAAATGTACAATGGGGGAAGGGGGCGGGCTATTTCGGGGGTCTGGAGTAAAAGCCCCCATTTGACGGAGACTGGAAGTTGGGAAACAACGCCCCCAGCGCTCCAAACATTGTATTTTTTGCAAAAATAACTTAATTTTAGATCCATATTTCAATAAAACTTTATGCTTTTAAAACGTGGCGTAGATATTAGCAGTGCAATTGAAAATACATGATTAAATTGGTTGCATAAATGAGCAATGGCTATGTGGGAGGTGACTAATGGTAAAATTTCAGTTCTCTTATTTCCTTGCTGGTAAGGCATAAAATCTTATAAGCTCACTGGGAGTGATCCACTTCGTCTATCCTTAATAGAGAAAGATAACTATGGGAAGGGCTAATAGAACGATATTTGAGTCGAAGTGATTGGTAATTTAGTAATATTGAATAGCCACCCCCTATTCCTGAGCTCACATCTTTTTTTTGATGAAACCTATATTCAGCATGTATCTACAAGCGATCAAATTTGATTGCTTAGCTTTGGCCATTTCTCAATGTTTGTACTAATGTGTTAGTTATATTTTTGACAAATTAGAGCCCCTCCGCTAAATAAACGTCTCAATAATGCTTAAAATCATTTTTTGTTCATTCCGGTGTGCTAAACATTTTCAATGCTATGAAACATATTGCTAGTTTCTTTTTTGTTTGATGTCATAAAATGATGTCACTCCAAAATGTTAACGGGCTGCTTCCCTCCCCCCCCCCCACCCCCTTAGCGACGCCTCTGACTAAAATTCCATAAAGTATATGCAAGGCTTACTAAACTATACTACAACATTAGGAGTGTTTTCTGACAAATGTAGTGTCGAAGATAACAAAATATACCGCAATTTTGTGACAATTTTTTTGCAAACATGCTTAACACGGACATCAAGTGTAAGCTTTTTATCAATAAGTAATCCCAAATACTTTGCAACAGACGTTCGGTTGATTCTTTCTCCTCCTATATTTAAAGAAAGTCGGCAAATTCGCAATTTTTTTCGTTAGTCCTCAATTGCGAACTTGCAGACTAACTTGCTGAGTTGCCCAGCTCTGGTGAATACCAACTTTTATAATCTTTTGCTTGACCTGACCGAGAATTACGTGACCGTACTTTGGTCATCACGCTGTTGCCTCCTTTGCATAAGACGCTTTAAGATGATTATCTCTCCTTAGTGGCTTCAAACAAGCAGCGAATTCTGTGGACAAAAATTCGGAGAAATTCACGGAAACATGCAACCACTGGAACTCCTCAGCAGATGCGGATTTCTCCAAACGCAAAATAGTTATCGCAATGAAAAGTGTACGGATTATTCAACAGTTAGCGCCTTACGTTATCCAGTGGCAGGAAGATAAATATGCACTACAAAAATCAAACCCAAGTACGTATAGCGTTTTGGTAAGAGACGCTACAATTTAGTGTATCGATAAAGATATAACATGGTTCACTTAGAGTGACTTCTGCCAAATTCAAACATCAATGCAAAAAGAAGTTTATAAAGTTTTGCGCAGTCAGACAAAATAATGAGCTACAGAGCATATATGATTAAATCTAACTCACAAAATTGATTGTTTCCTATTTTTTTCTTCTTTTTTCATCTTTTCTCCTTTTTTTTTTTTTTTTTTTTTTCTTTTTTCTCATTTTAGATAAAACTAAACAGTTATGAGATCTTTTCTTTCCAAAAGAACACATTTCTATCTGTTGGCTTGTAAAATAGATTGCTGTTGAATTATGACGTCACAACCTTTATTTCATTCGCAGTAGATATTTGCGATCTCATAATCACGCTGAAAACTTTAATATTGGACATACAAAAAACAAATGTTGGCGAAAATCTAGCTTTTTTAACCTCAATAGTTGGCCAAGCAATCCAACCCCACCAGTAGTCAAATATGGACGATTTCAACGCGTCTTTTTAGCGTATTCAAATGAGTCACCAGTAATGGTTTTATTTCTTGTTTTATTGATGGGGAGTGCTCGCGACTTCGACATCGTGCAGGAGCCTAATTGTTTTTGGGACGACGTAGTTAATATATGTTGTTGTTTTTTTGTTTTTTTTTCGTTATCTATTGGCATAGGTTTTCATGTTGACTTTATTGCGGTTTGGTGCTGAGTTCTTGCTTGGCGCTCCCAAATTCGATAGACTGCACTGGTTTTAATTTATCAGAAAGGCTATATTGCTGCTAATATTAACTTATTCTAGTTATTAATATGATCGTAGTTTTGGCTCAACGGTATCTGAAAAAACTGGCTAGTGTGCAGTGTTAAAAAAAAACTGTAACAATGTTTTTTTAATGCCTGTAACAATTTTTTTTTAATTGACCCAAAAAACTGTAACAATTTTTTTTTAATGCCTGTAACACTTTTTACTTCATCTTAAAACCGACCACTTTTTTAATAACGTATAATTTTTTAATTACTCTTTTTTTTATTCTCTTTTTTTTTTTTGAAAAAGTTGCTCAGTAGACAAAAATGTGTATTTGTTTTGCTTGTGTTAGTTTTTATTTTTCTTCATCGCCTAGCTTAAGTTTACGCCTGTTAATGTTTAATTTTCAGCAAAAATTTGCTTTAATTAAAGTGTTCAGCATTTCACCTTCAAATTTTTGAAGGGAAAAGATTTCTCGCGAGCTTAAAGAGTGGTTCAAAATCAGAGCTGGGCAAGTCCGCAAGTCTACAATTGCAGACTTAAGAAAAAAATTGCGGATTTGCGGACTATTTTTAATTCTAGTCCGCGATTTCGGAATTTTTTTATAAATATTGAAATTGCTTTTTTATTTTGTAGAATATTTGTGCTTTTAGCCAGCCAAGCAAGACAATTCTTAGCAAGGCTTTAATTACAATCAGCATAGTATGAATATTATGCTGTGGGTGATTTGTGACGAGTGTTTGCATTTTTTGAGAGGTAGAGCAAAGCCGGGTAACTACATTTGACGTCATAATAGTGACATCATGAGCGGATGGGATAACGCGAAATAAAAGAGATTGTTTTGAAATTTTATGGGTGTTTTCTCAGCGAGACGGCATTACTTCCTTCCGCCTTTTCAACGGCCTTAAACGTAAAAGGTAGCATTTTTTGCCTCTGCAAAACTATAGGTATACTTCACTCTGGCTCGTTGTATCGTTATCGGATAAAATCAAAATTAGTGTCGTTTAGACCAATAAAGCTCGGGTTTCATTTGCTGTATTTTTCACATCAGTTAGTTATGACGCCACAAAGTACTTCTGTTAAACGGACACAATTTGTTCCAGTGAATAATGTCTAATGAGCAAGGTTGTCAGTTTAACTTGGTAGCGTAGTTTGTGGTTGGTAATGTCGGTTCGTCAATCACACACCGGCGATCTGCACTTGCGTGGCCCTCGTCAGCGGGGATAAATTATTATAGACAACGCAACCGCAAAATACACCATAAAAGTTGTTTTATCTATTTTGTTTTAAAAGTTACGCAATAGCTGTAATTATTTCTTTTTATTTGGTAATGCACTTTTGGGCCAAAACTGTGGTCAAATTGCTATGCCCAATTAACCGAGAATGTTTTAACGCGTTTTACATTTTAGTTCCTAGAATTTCGCTGTCATAGTCGGATAGTGAGGTTGTTCGGTTACAGAGGTAAAACATAGTACATTACAATGCAGGAATTCCGCTCCTTGACAATTTGGGTCGAATGGCCAGGGTGTCCAATTAAAGGGGGTCTGATTATCGGGAGTTGAGTAAATCAAGCGTGGTGCAGTGTGATTGTGGGCAGTGAAAATTCATAAATGCGAACTGCAAGCACACATTTAATATTCAAAATCACTTAAAATGTGACTTACGATTTCATTTTTGTCCGTTTGAGTTCCACCAAAGTCGACCATTTCAGCTACCGTTCCATTTTGTATGACAAGATTTTCTCAAACTTCAAAGTTTTTTCTTTGTTTATTCAGCATTATTATTATACGTGAAGGTGTATGACATCGCGAGATTACCTAGGGTCCTAAACCTATCTATTGGTTGTAATACTACATTCATAAATTGATTGATTTTTTCAAAAAATTCTACATACAATATTGAAGGTTTGCAGCCTATAGCAAATACGTTCACCTATATAATTCGTATACTACACTGTAAATCGTAAAGTTGTGAAAATAAGCAACTAAAGAGGTGGTCTTTTTTTACACCTCTTGTTTGTTAGGATAGTAAATGTTCCATTTGGTATGGTGTATTATTCCCACCTTTGATAAGAGAGAATTTTCCGTCCTAAAAGTTGCAAAAACATCTTCAAAGGTGGTTTAATTTTCCATCTTTTGCTTTGCTTAGGTTTCGTCATTCTAATTACGCCGACGTTCTATCATCTCACATTTGCGTTACGTCTATTTTGATAGGTTGAGTTTTTACACTTTATTGATGAAATAACTGCTGCGAAGGTTGTCAGATTTCCTCAATCACTACGATTTTTTTTTGGTCTAAATTTTGCGCAATGGCTCGTCTTTTACTGATGCGGCACTTTACGTGAAATTAAAATGCATACAGTAACAAAACTTATCAATACATAAGAGAAACACCGAGTAAATTTGAAGCATACGCTTTATTTAAGACACAAGCAGATAAAAAATTCAGCACTCTGAATCAAGAATTCGTTCAACAATAATCCGAAAAAAAACGAAAAATAAGCAGCGCAATGCGAAAACCATAACAAAGCAGAAAGCACGCAGTAATGCAATTGATTAGCGCAAACAAGTATTTTGGCAAAAATTTGCAAAAAAAATTAACTTCGACAATCAACATGATACTAATTATTTCGTTTTTATATCTGTATCTTTACTTTTAGCGAAGCTGGCGGGCGCTATAGCAACACCTCAGGGGTTTAGGCATATTGCTTATTCATCATTGGCAACTGTAATTATTAAACGTTTTCAGCGTCTAAGATTGTGCCTCATCTGGGTCTACATATACCATTAAATATTTTATGATTTTGTCTCACTAATTAGCAATAATAAATTGCTTAAACAAAGCAAAGAAACTGAAAGCATGTACTGTGTAATTCTTTCCACTTCAAAGATAATTTTTTAAGTCAATAGTTGCGAAGGTTAAAACCAGTGAGTCGGAAAACCTCATCAATTATTTGTTCTACGTTTTCAGTTTTTGAAACGACGTAAGACAGTGAACTGTTTATTTTAATAAACACGAAATAAAAACGTCATTATCACTTATCTTATCAGCCGTGAAATTAATTTTTCTGTATTAGGTAAAAAGAGCATCTAAGCGCTCCAAAATTCAAAAAATTTGATTTTAGAGAACACGTTTTCGATTTTGATTCGTGTAGTAATAATTTTAATTTCAAAATTAGATTCCTTATTTACAATCATTCGTAGATGCGTAACTCGGCCTACAAAGCCAAAATTAATAAAAGCTTAAAAATAAGACTAAACATACTTATGCGAAAAAAAAAGTATTTCCATTAGGTGTTTACTAAATTGGCTTTTGTGTTTATTAAACTAACCAGTTCACCATCCGTCGTCTTTAAAACCTGAGGAAATCTAGAAAATTTGATTGATGAGGGTTTCCGATTTACTGCTGGTATCACTTTTTCCGTAGCTTTTTGTAACTGTTGTAGCTGAACTAATCATCTTTAAAATGGAAAGAATTGCATGCTTTTGATTTTGGTGTCTGTGCGTAAGTATATAAGTGTCTGTGCGTAATCATAGATGGGCAAGTTAATGCAAAACGTTAGCTTCGTTAACCACTAGTCCGTTAACAAACTTCACACCTCCGTTCACGTTAATCCGTTATTTTCAGCTCTAATTAACGGAAGTTAATAAAGTCCGTTAACATTTTGCATGTAATTCACATTTCTTTTTATTCACTCGCTTCTAGAACACGCATTGACGCTGTTGAGCTGATTGTAAGGAAATATTTATTGCTGTGGTGGTCTTTTTGTGTTTTGAAAGTTACATTTTACAGTCTAATCTAATTTCAAGATAAAAACAAGTTCAAATGCACAACGAAGCTGCAAGATATTAACGATAAAAACCTTAACGGAAGTTAATAGAACTTAACGGAAGTTACTTTAGTCCGTTAACAGAACTTAACGGAAGTTAATTTAGTCCGTTAACATGAAAAAACTTTTTAATGGATTAACGAATTAGTGAAAAAGTTAGCTTCGTTATTAACGGATTAACGATTAACGGACTTGTGCCCACCTAAATGATTGGTTATTTTGTTGTGCATTAGTGTAACAATCTCATAAAATATTTGATCTTATCTTTAAATCCTGATTAAACACAATTAATGATAGGTGCTGAAAACGTTTGATGAAAATTGCAATTAAATTGTGAGCAACGGTGTCTTGATATTTATTTGAAATTTTTCTTTTTGGGTATCCAAAATTAATGTTTATTATTCCAATTGTTTGGCCGAGCAATGCAACGCCAACAATCATTACTTTTAAACTAAAACCAATAAAACAGCATGATCTTCTAAATTGTAAATCATCATCACAAATTACAACAGTGATTATTGAATGCAAGTAGTATACAAAAGTATTCAATCATACCAACACAATATTCCAACAAATTAAGTTGACTGTAAGATGCTATTGCATGAAATAGAATACCAAAGCGCGCAGCAAGGCCTCGTGCGAATAGCAAAGCAAAAATATATCAGCAGCGAGCGATGAATGGACACCCCTTATGCATTACTCTGGCCATTCATAATCGGACGATGAAAACTTAATGAGGTGCAATTTTTTGTGAAATATAAGACAAAAAATTATTCTTCGATGAACCAGCATTTGCAAAGAAACCTTTTTAGAAGTATGTGGTTTACTATCAAAGCCAGCCCCTCACTCCTATCAATTAAAAGATGAACCATGTAGTCTACTGTATACCTATTCATTTTTAAATCTGAAAGTGTTGAAAAATTCGATGCTTAGTTCTAAGATTTTGGAGGCTTTGCCCACTTTTTAGAAAATCTGAAGAGGCATATATATTGACATAACACAGCATTTACTCGCATAAACCTCCAACAGCTATTAACTGTGACGGATTTTACATTCTTAAAAAAGTAAACAGGGTAGAACATCATGCTATAACTTCTATGAAATAAAATACAACACGAGTACTGTACAACCTTTAACTGATGCTACTGTCTACAACACAGTGTAAGTGATACAAACAAACCGTTTTGTAAGTTTTGATTTGATTTTACACGTAGCTACATAGTTAGTTAAGCGTACTTTGCCATTAAATCACAAACTCCGCCACTTTTTCTTTGAAGCATATTGGCGTAACGGCAATGCTTTTCTTCTTTCTAAAAAATAGCATGTTAAATAATATAATTGTTGATGCTATAGAGTGAGGATTGCTGTAAGTTTTTAAGGACTTGCTGTGTACTAGCCAGGCTGGTGATTTTAGCGCGGGCGGTACTTTACAGTAAAATAAATAAAAATCGAACGACTTACACTTGGACATCTAAATGCTGTTGGTTAAAAACTACATCTTATGAGCAAAAATCGATTTCATAAAAGCACTTCAGTCTGCAATAACGGGTTTGCACGTCATTATTATTACTTGTTATTTTTGAAAACTGAGAATGTTTTTTGCCAAATCGATTTCTGCCCAATAAAAGTACTGTTTTAACCAAAAAATTTGGCTTTTTTAGACGGTCGAAAGTTTTCATACCGTCACAATTTATTCCAAAAAAAGCAGTATTATTTTAAAGAAGACAAAGTTTTGTGTGAACCAATGGAGAATTACCTAACGCTTATCAAGTTGCCATTCAAAAGTTGAATAGTTACAGCCACATTTACTCATACAGGGTTCCTGGCGTGGAGTCCGGATACTATCCTGGGCATGAACTTATGACGCATTTAGTCATAAAGAAATTTACACAGCATGCGATAAGCTTATGTCAGCAATCTGTTAGTTTTTCTGCGATACCATGGTGCTAAGGAAATCGATGTCTCAAATTACTGTCTCTTTAAACGTTTAAAGTGTCTCTGTAAAGCCATATTGCTATACATTTAAAAATGTAAGTTACTGTGAGTGTAAGCACTTATACGACGACTTTTAGTAGAAGAAAATGTCCAATCAGTAACATACTCGTATAATATTAAGTTGCTATTTAAAATCGTTAATTTTGTGATTTTCTATTAAACATTTTTTGTTGAAGCAACAACCTTAGTTTCCTCTAAGTAAATCAAAAATTACGTTAAGTGTTACTGTAACTTTATATCAAGGCAAAAATGCTCCCCTCTCGGGTTTTTCGCGATAAATTCCTTCAGAAATGAGATTTTTACTTTGAATACACTTGACTTTGAGTTAAGCGTATTTACAAAACACATTTGAAAATTTAAGGTTGTTAAAGTAACGGGAAGTTTTCGAATTAAGGTTTGCCGAAGTTACTATCCGAAATCTGAGCATTTTTGGCGCAGAATATTTAACTTAAATGACGGCAGAAAATGTTTTTGTGATGCAACTACCTTGATTTAGGCACTTAGTGGTTCAGTATGAAAATAAATGTAAGTTTTGACGACGAGTGTCCTACTTGTCACTGACATTTGTTATTAGTGCTACAGTGTTTTAGCCCCAATAAAGTCCGTCGGGTTAAAAAAGTCAATATTGCTAATCGTTTATGGCAACAAAATTAACCATTCTTTAAACAAGCTGTCTAGTTATTGAAACAGTTTATAATCGTTTTATAAACAAGGCATTTCTTATTAGGGACATACTATATATTGCACTTTTTTATCATCAATGAACACTCATCGTTGACTATTCTAGACAAGCAACACTCGTCGTTGACTATTCTCAAGGCCGTTTTTTTTGTTCTGTTTTTTTTTTGCCTCCTTTAAAGGCCAAATGAGGAGTTTCTTTTGCTAGCAAAAAGAAGTCATGTTAATCATTACGTACAGAACACACAACGAGGAATGTTCGGATCAAAACACCCATGCTGATAGTAGAACATCAAAAAACTACTGTATATCGCAGGTATGTATTACAGTATATTGCTATAAGGATTTTTCAAAAAACTCAAATCCGTTTAGTTTAGAAAGAAAATCGCAAACACAGGAATCGATTACCTTTTCATCACGGAATGAGTAATTTGAAGGCGTAAACTAAAGAAACAAAATGTTTTGGAAATTTATAGCTAACCTATGGCAGTGAAAATATTTTGGAAGTTTTTTTATCTGCTCTTGGACCAGTATCGCTGAGCATCATTTAAATCAATATTAACGTGATTTAAGTGTAACGTTGTTTTCAGTTACTTATCCACTCTCCTCTTGGAAATTTTCTTCAAAATTAAACTTGTTTAAAGTGAAAGTTTGATTTTGCAACTAGCTTACTGCTGGACTTTAGCTATTTATAAAATATACGACATCACACTGACGTTTGGCAAAAAATTTGTTATCAGCAATTCGGCATTCTATTATCAGTCGTATGCACCAACGTGGATTTATTGTGGCTGCGAAATAACAAAACTTTAAGAAAAAAAATTAAACAAATAACGAAGCAAATTGCTATAATTATTTTGTAATTTGAGGATGAATCTTCCGAGCATACGATATCACATCATAACAGTTTATTTTTATTCGAAAAGGTTAATGGTTTAACACAAAGAATATTGAAAATTTGCGGGATTAACTTCACATGTACGTTGCTGGTGCATACGACTTGCACCCATTTATACTTACTATAGAATTTTTTTTGTCTTGATCCGCTAAATACGGGTATTTTCTGACCAGTTGCATGCACACACACTTGTAATCCGTTTGTGCAACATATCTACACAAGCATACATATCAGCCGATAGAATGATATGAAAACATACGTAATATACTTTTTAAAATGGGTTAATAATAGGTCATAAGTATTGCTTCCCCAAAGAGTTGTAGAAACCCTGCGTAGAACGCAACAATCAGATTTGGCTTAGAGTAAATTACGTTAATTTTTGTCCCTTTCATCTACCACCATAATAACAATTAACCTTTTATAACAAACCAGCTTTTATTAAACCGTTTGATGAATAAAACAAAACCAATTATGAAGAACAATTTGCGTGAAACACCTATCGTAAGCGCCAAGCATGTTAAGGGACAGTATATAGCTCGGCAATTGGCATATTTAGAACACCAACTGCAAGCAAATATTGAGTTTCTTTTCATGATTGTTACAAAAAGATTTGAAATAAAAAGATTTCGACTTTTTATCTGGCTCCTTTACGTAAAAATGGACATCAAAAATATTTCCATGCTAAAATAGTAAAATACGTTTCGGCAAAATTTTTGTATTTGACAGTCCAGAACAACAAAATTTGGCAAAAATAACAAATAGGCTTAGCAAAAATAACGGCTCTGGCAAAGAAATAGCCTCGGTGATTTTCATACTGTTATAGAACTTTTGGGTATACTCACAGTGCATGAGTTGAGACTGATTGAAGAAATATTCGGCCAATTTGTTCGCGAAGTCTTGAAAGTAGTGGAATCGATTCCGGAGTGCATTTGTTGAGTTCTTCAGCCACATTGATTGGCCACTCCGGTAACTCACTTCTTAGCAATTAAAGAATTTTATAATTCATCTTTCGTAATCGCAAAATAGTGTTGCTTGAAGGTTCTACAACTTGCTTGTGGCAAAATTGTAAGAAGATGTCAATATTGTATGTGTTGAAGGTGTAGCTAGAGGTAAAAAATCAAAAGGTTTAAGAATATGAATTAATGCATAATCAAAAATCATTTTCAAATTTGAATAAAAATTGTCTGCAGTTAATTGTAACCTGTACTGCAGTAGTGCTACGCATCGACTAATTTATGTGTAACATGGTATACAATAAACACAGATGGGCAGCAACTGAATTCTCTGATACTTCATAATGTATTTGCTTTGATGGTAGCATGCTTGCATACTAGAAAGTATTGGATCGAATAGGGTAACTAATAGCTAGTTTCAAAATGAAATGCTTTTACTTTTTCTTTTGCTCCATGACAACGAACACATAGTAAATCGAGCAAAACTGACTTTTTTGAACTGGATCATGTAAAGCACAGCAACACCAGTGGCGGATCTAGAAAATTTTGGTGGGGGGGGATTTTAAGCACAAAACCTCAAAAATTCGGATGTCTTCACCGAAATTGAGAGTGATTTTTCGGCCGAAATCGGAAATTCAAGCGTTTTTTTCGCCCAAAATTAGGTGGTCTCCAAAAGAAAAAAAAAAGGCCTCCACCAAAATTGAGAGTGATTTTACGGCCGAAATCGGAAATTCAAGCGTTTTTTTCGCCCAAAATTAGGTGGTCTCCAAAAAAAAAAAAAAAGGTCTTCACCAAAATTGAGAGTGATTTTTCGGCCGGGTTCGTTAGGTTTAGGTTGGTGGGGGGGATGCATCCCTAACTGGAGCCGAATTATTCGAAATAGAGGCTGATTTTTCGGCCAAAATCGTTACTTTTAGGCTGGTGGGGGGGATGCATCCCCCCCATCCCCCCCCCTAAATCCGCCACTGAGCAACACTCAACTGTAGTATGACACTCTAATCTTCAATTTCTATTTTTAGCGACCATTGTAACAACTATTTTCCAGCATATTTAAATCAAAGGCATTCCCCAGCCAACTCTCGGCCAAACTGAACGAACCTTAATGGCTTGCACAGCAGTAAATTTTGCAAACTACAAATAAGGGGGAAAAACAAGGTTAGTCTCAGCTGAGAAAAAATCAGTTTGCAATGGGTAAAAAAAGCTTAAGTGAAGATCTACAAAATTCAAAGTTTATAGGTTTCAAAATGACAAAGTTTGTTAATTTCACTTGCATGCTGTGCCCAGATTTAGATTGGATTTGAGACAAGTGAAGTCCAAAATGTTTGTTTTCCCTTGCAGTTTTATGACGAAACAAATAGTAGCATACAGAAAAATCAAACTTTTTTGTGAACAGCAGACGGTGCACACAAAAATTAAGTGGCGTCACACATTGGTGCAACAGTTTCATCCATATGCAATATGCAGGCTGCAGGCACGGACTTCTAAATATTAGCATCTGGACTGGGGAAACGAAAGAAAAAAGCAGCGCGTTGGCGGACAAGTTGAGGCCTGCGCAGTAGTGCGTCTGCGCATCTGAGCCGCTATCGCATGTAAACAAGCAGCGACTTTCCACTTTAGAATTCTTAATTCTTTTGTACGGCTGACATAAGCACAGTACTGTATACTAGAAGCAATAAGAGTGCAATGTTAGTTATGCTTTATTTGGGTGGTCTGTAAGTAGGCAGTTTTGTTATTAACAGTGCAATAGTCTACATCAGAAATCATTAGTTTTAGTAAGCTGTTGTTAAGACAAGGCAATTTGCTGTTGGTTGGCTGAAGTAAAAACTGTAATTTTTGGTATAGTATCAATCAAATAAGTTTGTACACTAGAACTGCTTCGGCTAATGGATGAAGATACATATTGTTTAAAATGAAAGACAAAAACATTAATTCGTTAAAATTTTGGTGAAATTACACCAATACAAGCAAGCATTATCACTACCGGCACTAGCGTAATATTTAGCGAAACCTATGATAATGCTATAGAAGCAATAGAAGAAAGATTGTATAATGTAGGTTATTGGATTAAAAAATGTATCATAGAATAAATCATTTTTCCCAGTGCTACACTGTAGTAAATAACTGAAAAATAAATGTGCAATTTTCTGATTAGACATTACAGTAACCGGCCAGTTGATCAAGCGGTAACACGTTCGTCTATGAAGCTGGAGGTTTGAGGTTCAAATCGGACACAAGTTGCCAATGGTTTGCCACCGCTGCAACAGTGCAACATTTCTTTGAGAGGAGTTGTGTTCCCAGGGCGCAATGATGCAGACATGGGCCCCGCTAACTCGCTACACGCCTCGGCGTAGTAGAGCGAGTACAATGAAAGATTTGATTCGAGAGGTTACAGTAGGCTATCACTGGGTGAAGGTAGTCAAGCATTTAGTCAAAACTCGCTCGGGAAACAAGCTAAGAAAGCACTGCTAGTTTTTTGAGTCTGGTTTGCATCAGCCCATTTTTGCTCGTCTGAGAAGTTTGAGTTCTGAAATTTTTTTGAGTTTTAAGCTCGTCAAACGATCGAGTTCTAGTTGAAGAGTTTGCAGCCCTGAGCGTGGTTATGCGAAGCTAAAAATGTATTATTTGGCTTCGCACAGTTTGTTACTTCAGCTACAATAGTTGAGAAAATCAACAATGTGTGCGCCATCTAAAAGTTTCCATGTTGCATCGTCATTTCTAACATTCATGTTACCGGTACGCTAAAATTCCCAAACTGTAAAATAATTTATAAAAAAAAATCAAATTTACTAAGTCAACGGGAACATAAATTAGCACAATGTAGTGTTCCAGCCTAGTAAATTATACATCTGAGCCGTTGTGCAGCTTCTCCAATTAATGACATTTCTTTATTGATATAGGCTACATCTTTTATATTTCTACATGTGTAATCATTTTATTATACCTTAAGTTTGATTTCGGTTCTTGTCGGATGTTGATAGGATTCAATCTAGATAAATGATGCACCTCCTTAAGGGAAATCTTGTACATGATTTCGGCTACAATCGTTTTGTTGTATTGTAGAACCTTTGCTTAATAATCCATACAGGGGCTGACTAATCAATGGTCGATGGCTAAATTGTACCGTGCATAGTAATTCATGATTTTGCTACTTCTTAAGTTAGCCTTAGCTTACTGTTACAATATACGTTCAAAAAGCATAGGTCATTTACAAAACTTGATGTACTTTTATTATTTTGTTGTGTGTGTTTTGATATTCTGGAAAAGATTATAGTAGTACACGTATTACTGTTCCTTGTTTGTGCTGTTGTTTGTTACAATTTGTAAATAGTTCTTAAAAATCTTGTAAACACTTTGTGTAGTGCCTATACAGGTGAAGCAGCCATGGTACAATTCTGTTAGCTGGATTGTAGTTTATTCTTAGCTAGGGTTACCATACGTCCTCTTTTTTGGAGGATTAATGAAAAATAACTTGTCCTCCGAGGACGTTAAAAAATGCCCAAATGTCCTCCTTTTCGGCATTTTGAACAGATTAAACATGTCCACTCACGCAGCCTTTTAGTGTATAAATATATCATCAGTTAGATCAATAAAAGTAGGCCTATATATCGCGCACGCGCTATAGCTTAAGTCTTACCAGGTTCCTCTAAGACAGTCGAGGGTATTTATGACGTAAGTTTGGGCAGAAAAACGGAAAAAATCTGAGTGAAGACCTTTTTTTTTGGTCTTCATTATTCTCAAATTTTCTCCCCCCCTCCTTTTGGAAAATCCTGCCTACGCTAGTGGTAATAGCACTTTGACCTATAGCTAAAATGATTGTTGCTTTCGTTTGTCTTTTGCCGTATAGGCGATGCAGAACAACTAGCTGTTAATAAATTTCATTAAAATGGTGTTTTCCTTTATGGTGATGAAAATATGGGAACCTTATTGTTAGTGAGCATGTTATAACGTTAATCGTTTTTGTTGCTTCTGCCTTTTCCTCGATCTTTCGCTAGTTTTTGTGTTGTTGCTTTGTGTTTTGGCAGTCGTGGAATAAAATACAAAACTAAAAAAAATACATATATATTTCATGCTACGTACATATATTCCGTAATTATGTAGCCGATGTGTGACCAAATGCATTCCGATGGAAAGTTGTCATTGTGATAACAAACATAAATGAAGCTTCTGCAAACGTATGAGCAAAACAAAAATGATAGGTTTCAAAACCATACAATTGCAAAGATTAAGGAAAAAAAATATTGCCCCCTCCCAGTTCTGCGCTAGCCCCCTAAAAACTTTCGATCTGGCTACGAGCGTGATTAGCAAGCTTTTTTATGTTACAGGAATCTAGGGTCTAAATCTAACATAAATTTAAAGTTTATGTTCTAGTTAATACCAGTTTTATTAATTGTGGTCAATAATTGTTCAGCTTGCAACTGTATGTCTGGTTATTCTGGTGAAACAAAAGATCCCAATATCACTGATTACTTACTACTGATTTGTCGCTCACTGAATTGCGACTTGTTTGCTGCTGAAACGTTCTACAATGTCGATATTCAATTTTTCCTTGGCACTAAAAGACTAAATTAATGATTTGCTGGTATTACTCTCAATATAATGATATAGCAATTGCTGTTAAATCTTTTGTGGTACAATATTTATTTTTTATGTGTTTATGTTGATTAATGCGCTTGGAAAGCTACTTTTGAGAATACATAGTTGTTACTTTTTTATTCTGAGTATAAGTTACATCATCTTTATAAATGGTAATTGTACTTAGAAGCATTTTATTCCTGTGGGCCCTTAATCATACTATGGGTAAAAGTTGTTAAATGATTACAAGGTCGAGCTGATTTGTGAATTGCTATTCGCGTTGAATATCAATTTCTAGGTCACTGCGTTTGCTAATTAAAATTGAGGTACCGAGTGTTACTTTATGATTCGCTAAAATTTTCATTTGTATATCAACGAGCAATATTTTTAATTTTACGTTTGCCGCAAGTCAATAAAAATGTTTTAAAGTTCCATATTTGTGATTATATCTGTGAGCGCTCTTTTGTTCCGTGAATCTCACAACGCGGACGGAGCTTGGCTTTCCTTTAGTCGGATTGACTTCAACAAACTGCACACGCGGACTTGAGTGTCTTTGTGTCCGTTTATTCTATATTTAAAATAAAACAACCAATTAGCATGCAAAATATTATGAATTTCAGACGTAAAAGATTAGTTTAACGGATTACACAATAATAAACATTTACACTTGAAATTGAAACTCGGAAATACTAATTACGAGAATTTGATGATTCAATTTAGACAACACAATAAAAAATGAAAATAATCTATTAAACTTACGGCTGGTCGCAGCTCAAGGCTCCAATTATTGTTTCGAAAGTACAATCTAATGGTTGTCAAGCGGAGATTTTCACAAGTAACTATACACATTTACATTTACGATTCTAAATAAACAAGCAATTTATTTTAATGCGTATATTACTAAACTAAACAAATCTGTTCTAATTGCTGTAAAATTTCTATAATAACTCATATATTGTACACATTAATATCTATCCAACTAGAACTAGCAAGCTTACGTTACGCTATTCCAATATCACTAACCTAGCTTAGGCAAAACGAAAAGAAAAAACGCAAGCAAAGTTATCGGTCAGTGTTTCCAAAATTAAAAACTTAGTTGGCGTTAACATACCCACCACCTTAAGCATTGGTGAGAGTGCGCAGGATAAGACACGTAATAATGCTTAACACACAACAGACCGCAGGAAATCGAGTTACAATTAAAGTTCCCTACTCTGAAACCGAACCAAGATCTTTCTGAGCAACAACAAGGCACAATTTAGTTATAGGTCTCTTGAAGATGCCATGCTGAGTTTGATGTTGCTAGACATTTTGAAGGCCTTGCCGTTAGAAAGATCGGCTAGCTCATTCGCGTAGTGTTTGTTCTGCAAATACGCTAAAATAAAATGTTGAGAGGCGTTTAGTTCTTCAGTCGTAATCAAGTCTTTCACCAGACGTTTCTTCGGTCTTTGCCTTTGAGGTTCTTTGTTGATGAGGTCTTTAAATCTTCTTTTAGCTCTTAAAATCCAACAGCAGATCATCTTCAGTTTGTGCCATGAAGAGGGGCGTTGGATTAAGTCATCTAAGAAGTGATTTTTCATTTGACAGGCAGTAGCAAGGCAGGAAGCCTCACTCTTCTTCACTTCGGGGTCCTCATATGTAAGCTCTTGAGTAAACTCGGGTTGAGTAGGCCATTCAGGTTCTACTTTCCACAGAAAGTCCAGACCACGTTTCCACCGTTCGGATTGCAGAAAATCAGCAATTGGCATTCCTCTTGAAGTATCATCACCAACATTTTCGGCGGAAGGGACATACTTCCATTGGGCAACATTAGAAATGTCTTTTATTTGGCGAACTCGATTAGCCACAAAGGTGTGGAATGCCTTGGTTTCATTTCGCAGGTAACGCAAAACAGTTGTGCTGTCTGTCCAAAATACAGACGACTTTGTTAGCTCGGGGATTCGCAGCTCATCCCTCAACAGTTTGTCGACATTTACAGCAAGTACTGCAGCAGATAGTTCGAGTCTGGGTATAGTCAAAGTCTTCAACGGTGCCAGTCTTCCTTTGGCAAAAACTAAACAGCAGTGAACTTGAAAGTTCTCGGTTACAAAGCGTATGTAAGAGGCGACACCATAAGCGTTTTCTGAAGAATCACAAAAATGGTGCAGCGTAGCATGCTTTACTTGTTTCAGGGTTGGTGGTTTGTAAGATCTTGGAACTTGAAAAGCAGTAAGGGAAGGTAACTCTGATAGCCAAGATGTCCACTTCTTTTTCTCAGAATCAGGTATGTCATCGTCCCAGTCCAGCTTCAACTTGCAGAGTCTTTGCAGTAGCAACTTCACAGGCAGCAAAAAGGGAATGCCGAAACCCAGTGGATCGTATACGGAGTTTATAGTTGACAGAATACCCCGTCTAGTAGCTGGTTTTTCACTTCGGTTAATTTTAAATTGCAAATTGTCCGTTTCAACGTTCCAATATAGTCCAAGGGCTCGTTCTACGGGTAAGTCATCGAGAGACAGATTTAGATTTGTAGCGTTTTTTGACCATTTACTTTTGGGAATGAAATTCATCACTTCTCTGTCGTTGCTTATCCAGCGATTAATTTTGAAACCGCCCATAGACAGCAGTTGGCACAGTTCAGCAACAAGGCTCTTGGCCTCTTCAACCGAGGATACTGAAGTCAAGAGGTCGTCTACGTAAAAAGAATTATGTACAGCTTGCACGGTAGACGCGTTAAATTCACCAATATGAGCATCAGCAGTGTACTTGAGAGCGAAATTTGCGCATGCTGGTGAGCAAACAGTCCCAAACAAATAAACAGTCATTCGATAGTCCATTAGATTTCCGTCTATTTTGCCATCCTTCCACCACACAAATCTAAATAAATCGCAATCCTTGACTGGTACGGAGACTTGATGAAACATTGCTTGAATGTCTCCTTGCAAAGCAATTTTTTCTCGGCGAAAGCGAAGCAACACACTGATCAAATTGTTCGTTAAATCTGGTCCTGGGAGCAGGGCTTGGTTTAGAGATATTCCTTGAAACTTGGCAGAGGCATCGAATACCACGCGGATCTTGTTTGGTTTTTCCGGGTGATAAACTCCATGGTGGGGCAAATACCATACCTTACCATATTGTACTTCTTTGTCTGGTACTTCTTCCGCGTAGCCTTTTTCTATCAAGTCTTTCCTGAAATCTTGATAGTGTTGTTGGAATCTGGCATCTCGCTTAAACCTGCGTTTTAAGTACATAGCACGTTGTACCGCCAATTCCTTGTTTTGTGGCATACGAAGGTTTTCGTTCCGGATGGGTAGGTCAATTTCGTAGTGATCGTTGCTTAAATGTTGGATGCTGCTCGATACGGAGTCGAGAAATCGAGCTTGTTCTACGGAAAGTTCCTTCTTGGGATTGATGGTCGAGTCCATAACATCATAACATAGTGAACATAAGTCCATTGAACAAGACTTAGAAAAGAAGCCTTTTGCCTTTTCGTTCGGCTTTTTCCAATTAGCACAGTAAGCTATCCACCCAGCAACAGTTTTAATAGCGTAGCTTCCCTCAGAAGTGGTTACGACTTCAAGAGGCTGAAAGGCACGCAAGTTGTCATTCCCAATTAACAGTCCGACTTCACATTCTACATGGGGCACAAAAATGTCCGAAAACTCTGGAAAGTCCTTCAAATCATCTTGGGTAACAACATCAGATGCAGATATAGGCAAGTTATCAGTCGACAAAAGTGGAGCAAGTTGAATTGAATTTGTTTCTGCAAAATCGAGCAATAGCACATTATTCACAACCTTTGTGCGCTTATAGTTTTCAGTATTGCAGTTCAGTGTAGCAGTGTTAACATTAATTTCAGTGCATGAGCGTATGCCGAGTTTGTTCATTAAGTCCGTGGTGATAAATGAGTTTGTGCTGCCGTTATCAAAAAATGCTTTAGTTTGAACCAGTGTTTTTGTTCCTTGCAAACGAACCTGACAGGGATTACTGGCAACATACCGGAAGATGGCGCTGTTGCACTAACCAGTCCGTTTATACAGTCAACCGTCTGTTTCGAATTTTCACTTTGCGATTTAGGATCACTCGGATTGCGCAAGGTTTTAGCCTTGTCAGTTTGTTCAGTACAGTTTCCAAAGTCCTTGGAGGGCGGATGCAGCAACGTTGTATGCCTCTTCTTGCATCCATCATAGCGACACGGAGTTTTGCGTTCGCATTTGCTTGAAAAATGTCCCTTGTTTAAGCAGCAAAAACACAGAGATTCCTTTTCCACAAAAGTTCGTCTTTCGTCGTAAGTCATCTTTCGGAATTGTTGACATTGATTTAGGTAATGAGGTCCGTTGCAGAGCTGGCATTGCTTTGCTGGTTGGGTGCCAGTTTTTGCTTGGATGCCAAATGATTTAGCAACCCGTTTATTTTGTTGCTTTGGACCAGCAGAGGCTGCATTTAAGCTTGAATCAGCACAGTAATTGACGGGTTGGGTAACGAAATTCGTGCATTCTCTAGTTTTGGTGGCCACGAACGAACTCAGATCAGAAAAATTGATGTCCCTTTGTTGCACATGCAGAATTTGGTCCACCAAGTGTTCCCAACTTGACAGCCACTGCGGGGGGAACCGCCTTGTGATTTTTCGAATTATATCGACATTGTCCATTTTGTGCAAATAGTTCATACCAGCTAAAGTATATTGACAGGCTGTAAGCTTGGCCGAAAATTCCAAGATTGCACTAACGTCTTTTTTAGACAGCACCGGGCCATTTGTTACTGTATTAACACATGCTGTCGCCACTTGCAATTTTTGACCAAAATGGTCCCGAAGCAGCCTTTTGGCGGTTAGATAACCTACATCGGGAGGCATGTATTGGCAGCCTTGTATTAGTGTATGGGCGACGCCTTTGGTATATTGCAATAAATAGTACAATTTGAGCTTTGGATCTTTGATCTGGGCGTCTATGAGCGAGTCAAATGCATCCGTAAAATTATAGTACGCCTCAGAATTGCCATCAAAAACAGGAGGCTTTACTTCAAAAGTGGGGAGTTGTTGCCCAACAAACACACTACCTAAACCCTCTGAAATATGTCCCAGTCCCGGAACTCCAAAAGTAACTCGAGGACTTGCATTGGCCAGTGGGCTTGCAGTGCTGTTCGCGCCTGCGCCTCGGAAAGATAGAAAGGGTGAGTTGTTCGAATCAGCGTTGTTGCTGTTAAAAGCGTCATTTGGAAATACTGCTCGAGAACTAGGAAACGACATATTGCCAACATGATTATCATTAGGCCTACACTGTGTAAAACAATTAACAACACTTGAATTAGAAATATTCGTATCGGAAGTGGTATGCACGGTTGCATACGGCGCGTTTGTGAAATTCGGTGTGTATGCACTTGACCTTGTGGCGCTCAAATTCGTTGCAGCGCAGAGATTTGTCGTTGCTGTAGCAGCAAATGTATGTGGGGTATTGTCGCTTTGCATAATTGTTGAAACAGTCTGCTGCTGCGACGAATTTTCGCATGACGTCATGGAATATGGTGTGTCAGTATTTGCGATGAGTCGTTGGCTTCGTTCTGCGTTGGAAGCTGTAGATGAAGATTGATGAGCGGTGAGCTGAGCGATGGCTTCTTTAAGCTGGGCTTCGAGATGTGCTTGAGTGAGTTTTTGCTGATACAGAAGTTCCTTTTCTTCGCGAAGCCTTTGAAGTTCGAATTGTTGTTTTTCCGCAAGGGTTACGGCTTCAGCTTGGGCATGCTTCTGCCTGATTAATTCTTCCTCGAAGTCTAGGCGTTCTCTGGCATGTTTTTCATTCAGCTTATCTATCTCCTTTTGGGCGTTGAGGCGCGCTTCCAGTACAGCTAATTTTGCCTTAGCACTTGACTTGGAAGAAGATGTTGCTTTTGAGGTTGAACTTGTGCTCGAATCCTCTGAAGATGATGATGACGAACCCGAAATTGTTGAGCGTTTCGATTTATGCGTTTTCTTCGATTTTTTAGAAGCGATACCTTTGGTCTTAGACGTTTCCGACATGACTTGATTTGATGATGTACTTCCGATTTAATTTGCTGGTTTTGGCCACAGCCAATAAACCTTAAGATTTAAGCGCTCTTTTGTTCCGTGTTCTCACAACGCGGACGGAGCTTGGCTTTCCTTTAGTCGGATTGACTTCAACAAACTGCACACGCGGACTTGAGTGTGTTTGTGTCCGTTTATTCTATATTTAAAATAAAACAACCAATTAGCATGCAAAATATTATGAATTTCAGACGTAAAAGATTAGTTTAACGGATTACACAATAATAAACATTTACACTTGAAATTGAAACTCGGAAATACTAATTACGAGAATTTGATGATTCAATTTAGACAACACAATAAAAAATGAAAATAATCTATTAAACTTACGGCTGGTCGCAGCTCAAGGCTCCAATTATTGTTTCGAAAGTACAATCTAATGGTTGTCAAGCGGAGATTTTCACAAGTAACTATACACATTTACATTTACGATTCTAAATAAACAAGCAATTTATTTTAATGCGTATATTACTAAACTAAACAAATCTGTTCTAATTGCTGTAAAATTTCTATAATAACTCATATATTGTACACATTAATATCTATCCAACTAGAACTAGCAAGCTTACGTTACGCTATTCCAATATCACTAACCTAGCTTAGGCAAAACGAAAAGAAAAAACGCAAGCAAAGTTATCGGTCAGTGTTTCCAAAATTAAAAACTTAGTTGGCGTTAACAATATCGTGTGGTCCTTATCTTTTCAGTATGATTTCGGAATTATTATATCAGTTGCCAGCAAAACTACTTCTACGCAAAATCAAAGAAACGATTTATCGGCAAAATTGGTTTGTTGACTTAGGCCTCAACTTGTCCGCGCCGCGATTTTCGTTTCCAGTCCAGATGCTAATATTTAGAAGTCCGTGCTGCAGGCTTACAAAAAACAAACTTCTAAGACCGAAAATTAGTAAATATTTAGGAACCGCTAGCCAGCGTAAAATTTTGCTGGTTCGAGTAAAAAAAAAAAGTAGAGCGGTTCACGATATCGTTTGAAAGCATGCATATTGTACAGCTCTGGCAACCACTTACCTTGAACAATAACCTATAGTTTGGCTTTTAAGGGAAGAGCATCCAAATCGTCAAGGTTTACCCCGACCTGGAGGTCGTCTTCGAACATTTGAATACAAAAAGTTTGCGACATGTTGAACAATCTCTTCGTTTTTTTCTTTTAGTTCGCACGAAGAGCAGCACAAAATTTTATTGCAGTTTTCAAACGTTAGTAAATTTCTTCAAGCATTATATAATCATGTTTTTACTCGATACTGCATTAACTTTGCTGCAAGTGCGATAATCTTAAGAGTAATAAAATTGGCTTGCAATAACTAACAAAAATTCTCTTAAGTAAGAAAAATCGACGTCCACGTAAAATCGGCAGTGTGGTATTATGGTTTCTCGAGTTTTTAAACATTCCAAAAAATCAAATACTTGTTAAAAAAACTGTTTACATGATATTGAATTGCATCAAATATTATGAAATATGGAATGGAATAAAATAATATGGTATAAATGCAATAGCTCTAGCCAAACATTTCTAAAACTTTTAAAGTTACTTACTGGTATTACTGATGAAGTGTCAGATGGAACCTCACTTAAAGCACAGAGATATTTTTTTAGTTTTTTTTTTAAAGTAACGTAATTTTTGGCTACTACCTCGATCAAATTTGTGCCTGAAAGTTGACATTAATTTGTACTGTGTATCGCTAAAAATGCTTAACCCATCAATGCCCAGAAAAAATGTTTTAATTTTTGAATTTTTTTATATAATGTACAATGAGTATCAAGTACTGAGTCATTATGCGTAGAAAAAATTTTTGCTTCATTTGAATTTGACGAGATATGACCCGTGCCATAATATGTTCCTCTGGGCATTAGCGTGTACACATTTTGCTCCAGTGACCCAATAGTCTGCATTTTAAGTGCACAAACGACTCTATTTACGCAGTCACATTACAATAATTTGTTTTTTTGTTTACATTTATTAAACCCCTTTGCAAAACAAATAACAAAGTATTGTGTAACGTACAAGATGCCGTTACACACAGACAGGCGCGTAGCCAGAAATTTGTAATGGGGGGGGGGGGGCTGTTTGGGGGGTCTGGGGGCGGAGCCCCCAGCGCTTAAAAATTTTGCATTTTTTTGCAAAAATAACTTCATTTTAGGGCTATTTTGATTAAAAAATAATGATTTTAAAACGTGGCTTAGAAATTGGCAGTGCAAACAAGATTAAACTGGTAGCATAAATGGGCTATTTGGGAGGTGGCTAATTCTAAAATGTAGTTCTCTTGTTTAGATGCTGTTAAATTATAAAATCGAATAGTGCAATAAAACTCACAGGGAGTAATCTATTTCGTATACAGTTTATAGAGAAAAATAATTGGGGGGAGGGCTAATGAAAAAAGATTTGAGAGAAATGATTGGTAATTAACAAATACTGAATAGCCCCCCCTATTCCTTAGTTTATAGTATATTTGTTGATGACACCTATGTTCAGCATTTTTACACTTAGGCAAATTTGATTGCTTATTTCTTACCATTTATCAAAGGTTTCATTTATTTGTTGGTTTTATTTTTGACAAATTAGCCCCCCCCCCCTGAACATATGTTTCAAAAGATGTTTTAAATCACTATTTAGTCCACTCCAGTGCATAAAACAGTCTCAAAGTGCTAAAAATATAGTGTTTTTCCCATTCTGCATTTTGGTCGACATGTCAATGGGGGGGGGGGGGGGGGGGGGCTATAGCCTCCCCGCCCCCCCTTGGCTACGCTACTGGCTAAAAACGTGGTATTTTCCTTATTCTGCATTTTGGTCGGCAGTTCATTAGCCCCCCCCCTACCTAAACCTTTCAAACTATGCTTTAAATCATTTTTTAGTCTAATCCAGTGCATAAAACAGTCTTAGAAATGCAAAAAGCGTGATATTTTCGTTATTCTGCATTTTGGTCGGCAGTCTATTAGCCCCCCCCCTAAATAAACCTTTCAAACTATGCTTTAAAGCATTGTTTAGTCTAATCCAGTGCAAAAGAGAGTCTTAAAAGTGCTAAAAACGTGATATTTTCCTTGTTCTGCATTTTGGTCGGCAGTTCATTAGCCCCCCCCCCCAAATAAACGTTTCAAACTATGCTTTAAATCATTTTTTAGTCCAATCCAGTGCAAAAAAGAGTCTTAGAAGTGCTAAAAACGTGGTATTTTCCTTATTCTGCATTTTGGTCGGCAGGCCAATGGGGGGGCTGTAGCCCCCCCCCCCCCCCCCGCCCCCCCTGGCTACGCTACTGCACACAGATACAATAATGCAAAATAGTACAAAATATAGAGTTGTCCATACGTTTTTTAAAAAATGATCCTTGCGATATAGTTCGCTTTCGTATAGCTTTTACTTTTATGAAGAGACAAATTACAGCCTAAAAACAAACCAACATCGCATTTAGAGCACTGGCTAGAAACACGTTCAGTACAATTAAACCCTGCACATTTTCTACGCGATTTTGCGAGAGTCTCAATTAAACAGTGATCAACGCCATTGCACTGCAGTTCATCCTCAACAGGCTTTCTTCCACCGTTATGACAATATTTTGTTCATGTTTTGATCTTGGTGATCAGTTCCTCCCATATGCTTGCTATATTTATGAAGTATATTCAGTATATAGTGAATTTCGTACCCGAAGTAAATTGCCATGTTTCCAGTTTAGTTATTTGTAAAAGTGCTCCACATCGATACTTTTAATGTTTTGGTCAGTTTGACAAATTTTTATTCGACGTCCATTTGAAAGCAAGGCTTCAGCTGGTGCATTGAACTGACTTCCGGTAAAATTGTCAATTACACATCAATCATTTTCGTTAGCAGAATCTTTATCTGACGCTCAACCATCATTCGGTTTCATAAAAATTGCTGCTGATGCGTCTTCATCTTCCAGAATAAATACTATTTCATGGCACAAATATTAAAGAACGCACAGAAAAATCTACTCCTATCTGCTCATTGGTACATGTATGTTCCATTAAGTTTAAACTTAAATACCGGAAATTAAAAAATAAATGGCAATTTTTGGTATTATGGTTAGCATTAGATATTAGTCTTCAACAATATTCAAATACGGAAAATTTGAAATGTTATTCTAAGTTTGAAATTTTAACAAAAAACTAAAATGTACCTTTCTGTAGCTGCTATTTTTCCAGAAAAACTTTCTTCGACTCTATCTGTCTGGCTGATTTCACACTACTAGTTGCAACTACCGAAAAAAAACATAAAAACATCTTGAATGCAGTCACAGACATTCCAAAAACTCAATAGAAAAGTTTTTAAAATGCTAGCTGTGTTAATTAAAAGCAGTTTAATTCAACCGTTCGTAATGGTCCATAAGTGTTCCACTGGGCTGATTCGGGTTAAAAACGACTTCGTGCAATAGGTTTGTTATAAGAGGCAATTTTGATAATTTCTGTCAATTAAGCGTTCAGTATAAACTTTTGAATGAAAACTAAACAAAGGTATATTTTAGTAGTTTAGGAAAAAAGCAGAATATTTAAAAAAGAAGTGAGTTGATATGGCTCGCCCAGTTCATAGATGGGCGAATATCTTACCCTATCTTATAATCAAGCGCTGTCAAGGTACCAAGTTACACCGGCGCGTAGCCAGAAATTCGCAATGGTGGGGCTGTTTTGGGGGTGTGGGGGCCTGGGGGCAAAGCCTCCAGCCGCCGGAGGCACGGGAGTGTGGGGGCTTTGTTCCCAGTGCTTGAAAATTTTGCATTTTTTTTGCAAAAATAACTTAATTTTGGGGCTATTTTGATACAAAACAATGCTTTTTAAACGTGGCATAGAAATTGGTAGAGCAAACCTGATTAAACTGTTTGCAAAAATGAGCTATGTTGAAGGTGGCTAATGGTAAAATTTTAGCTCTCTTGTTTATATGCTGGTTAATTATAAAATCCTATAGTTTAAGAAAACTCACACAGAGTAATCTATTTCTTCTACATTTTATAGACGAAAATAATAATTAGGGAGGGGAGGGACTAATGAAAAAAATTTTGAGACAAGTGATTGGTAATTAACTAAAACTGAATAGCCCCCCTCCTTATTTCTGAGTATATAATATGTTTGTTGATGAAACTTATGTCTAGCATTTTTATACTAGCGATCAAATTCGATTGCTAATTTTTGGCCATTTTTCAAAGTTTTTATTGATTTGTGAGTTTTATTTTTGACGAATTAGTCCGCCTATATTTGTGTTTCAAACGATGCTTTAAATCACTTTTTAGTCCACTCCAGTGCAAAAATACGGTTTCTGGAGTGCTAAAAACGTGGTGTTTTTCTTACTCTGCATTTTAGTCGACAGGCCAATGGGAGGGGGGCTATAGCCCCCCCCCCAAGATACTGGAGTTACCAGACGTACGAACCAACAAAAAGAAGCGAAATTTCTGGGCTTCAAACAAGCTCCACAACCTCCTTTAAATCTCAAATATTTTTGACATTTTACAAAAATAATCAAATTCGTGAAATATAGCGGCGAAATTTGTGAAAAAGCAGCAGATTAGCATCACTGATTGTTGCTACATGTTTGCTGTCTCCGGGCAGGCAGTTAAAGATGTAAACAACCGTACAATTAGAAAATAACCACTATTTCACAAAAACTTTGTTGGTGTATGATTGTTTTCCGAACGTTCATAGGCGTAACCAGGATTTTTGATTGGGGGGGCCCAAACCGCAAATCACATGCAATGACGTCATCAGAAACCTCGAAACAGGAATTTTTTGTGGGAGCAAAGATATCGTAGAATGGAGATCAAAAGCCGTAGCCTGGTGTTGGCACGTAACTAGGAACTCGTTTAAAGAGGAGGACTTAAACCAAAAGTTAAAATCTGAAAATGTTAAAATTGGCAGACGTGTTGAGTAAAGAAGTGTACTGTACTTCAAACGTATCATTGACGGGGGTCTGGGGGCGGAGCCTCCAGCCGCCGGAAGTTGTTGGGGTCTGGGGGCGAAGTCCCCAGCCGCTGGGCGATTTTTTGTAGTTTTTTGGGAAAAAAAGCTGTTTTAACGCCATTGGATCACATTTCGCACTTATTTAGAGCCATTTGAAGGTATTACATTTAAACATTTGAAAGATAAGTGAAAAAGTTAAGTTGTTCAGTCCTTCTTTTGCTTGCTATTTAAGTCCAAAACACGTTTAAAATCTTGCATTTTGGGGTTAAATTTTGTAAGTAAAATTTAGCCCACGTAGGGAAAAGTAAAGTACATTGCCTCCTGCAATATTTTAGCACTAAATAACAATCCAGTCGAAAATTTTCTTTAGAGATTATTGTTTTTTCATAAAAACAACCAGTTATAGGAGTACATATACGGCCAGGGGGCCCTGGCCCTCTCAATTCAAAAATTTGTTCAATAAGCATTCCCCTTACTGTAGCTAATTTTTTTCAAAAGTATTTTGTTGCATAAAAACTGGCGAGGTGGAGGTGAATTGTTACTGAAAAATGTACAATGGATGATTACGCCTGCAAATCATGTTATTGCCCGGGCCGGATTTAAATTGTGTTAAGCCCCTGGTACTTTGGGATTTTGCAATATTTTCCTGGCAAATACAAGTAAAGAACAAAAAAATTCTTATGTGAGCGCGGGGCCCCTGGCACAGTGCCATGTGTTAAATCCGTCCCTGGTTATTGCATTACGTTCATAAAAAGGTTAGATGAGGGCCTGAGTTAGCAACTTTTAGGATAAAAACCCTTAATTTCACTTGGATTATACGATTAAATTGGTTGGCAAAAATTACATGGTGGGGTTTCAGACCCCCTATATCAATATTATTGTTGCGGGGGCATTTAAATTGGGGACTATTTAAATATCATTGTAGGGAGCCCATTTAAATTGGTTGGCAAAAATTAAATTGAGGGGCCCAGCCCCCTGGATTAATATTATTGTTGGGGGCCCATTTAAATTAAGAGCCAATTAGATATTATTGTAGGGGGCCCATTTAAACTGGTTGGCAAAAACTAAATTGAGGGGCCTCGGTCCCCTGGATCAATATTATTGTAGGAGGTCCATTTAAACTGGTTGGCAAAAATTAAATTGAGGAGCTTGGGTCCCCTGGATCAATATTATTGTAGGGGGTCCATTTGAGTTGGTTGGCAAAAATTAAATTGAAGGGGCCCGGGCCCCCTAGATCACTATTATTGTAGGGGGCCCATTCAAATATTTTTGTAGCGGGCCTATTTGAGTTGGTTGGCAAAAATTAAATGAAGGGGCCCGGGCCCCCTGGATCAATATTATTGTTAATTACTGTTGTACGCAAAGATGCTAAAAGAAACTGAAACTGAAGAAACAATAGTCTTTGTTTGTGGCGTTTTTATCATTGGTACATTTCAATTGGGGGGGGAGCCGGGCCCCCTGCCTCCCCCCCCTGGCTACGCCTATGCGAACGTTAACCTTAAACAGACTTAAAAACCAACCAACAATAGTTTCGCGTGCTGCTGCATTGCATAAATTAAGTAAAACGATGTAAAAATAAAGATGAAGTTAGTGCTATATATTGTAAATAATCTGCTTACTATAAATAATGTACCCGCTACTAAGTAGGCTATGAGCGCTTCCTCAGCCGCTCTTCTCAGTTACTCTAATAATACAGTATGGGATATTTTACAAAACTTGAACAATGTTTTTGCGCTTATAAAACTAAAAATTAATGTATTGTAAATTATCTGTAGATAAATGCAGATGCTATTTAACATTAATTACTACTAAAGTTATTATCGGTAGCATAACCTTGATTGTATTTTAGCTAAAATCTGAGATCTAAACACAATGCCCTAAGTCAAATAACTAGCAAATTGGCGCAGCAAATTTTAGCCAGCAATACAATTCTGGTAAAACTCGATGATAATAAATCACTATAAACGGCTACTGGTAGCAAATAACAAATGAAATTTGAAAACTAACGCCTGTTTTGATATGCTGTGTAAACCCTAAACGGAGGAAATGAACCCGATATCCCGATTCCCGAATTTATAAGACCAAGCAAAAACAAAAGTGATAGCTCCAACAAAAATCACTTAGAATCAACGTTGATTATTTAACAAAACATTAATTACATATTTTTTAATCACCAAGTTTTTTTTAAAAGGAGGAAGCGAAGGGACTTTGCGGTCTTCAGGTCAAGCTGCCACCTGTCCACCACACACGGAGGAGCAGGAGGCTTCACACTGTCCCTTCTAATGCTGAATATCAAGCAAAGAAACTGTAAATACTAATACAAATTTAATCATTTCAAAACGCGGCAACAACCACTAACAAAGCCAATCTTTTTTGCAAAATTTGTGACATGTAATACTAACAGTTATCATTAATCATATTAAGAACAAAAGGGTCCTATAGGAAAATATACCTGAATATTTTATACTTTGTACAATACATCAGTTTAGTTCGTTGACAAAGTTATGTTATGCTTTGTTTTTACTCAGCTTAACTTTGCTTATCTGCTAAGGCAAATTTTCTGAATAATTATCGTAGTACATTAGCCTACTGGCGTGTAAACGGGATACATTTTTTTGCCGCAATTGGCAAGCAATTGCCGAAAATATTTTAAGATATTTTTATTAGATAGCAATAAAAATATATGTTTATCGTTAATCTATTTAGGTATACATTGTATAGTATTTATTATGGAATAGCTACATTAGTGATTAAATGATTAATTAAATTATTGCTTGCTTAAATTCTGAATAAGCTTTGAATTTGCATCTCTGCTAAAACTCAGAACCATCGCCAAAAGCGATCGCATTACTTTTAACTATGACCTTTCCTCCCCTTTAACTTTACTATTATACAGTGGGCAAACAGTAATTGACGTTTACTTCATTCGGAAATGTTTTTTTTTAAATTGTCATCGTACTTTACACTCGCCTATATTTTGTCACACTGACGACCTTTTGGCTCCATCTTGTGACATAAAGTATCTCATGTCTATAAGCGACATGATCCCATTTTAGAAGGAGGAACTTGGCATTTTTTCTTTTTTGTTAACAAAAAGTTTCCAACCTAAAACTAGAATTTTAAAAAATACCCCATTAAACGTGGGTTTTTTGCAAATTTTTTCATTCATAATCATTTACACCTTTCGGTTTCCACTTTACAATTTACAGTGTAGGGTTTTAATCTTAGTCTAGTAATTTCAAAGACGCTTAAATTTTGTTTATTGCTGCTCGTGCTAAACATTCAACAAAAATGCAGCTAGCAAATATAGCCGCTTATGTATGCATGTGCAAAAAAAAGTGGTTGGCTCAGAGCCAAAACGAAGGTACTTTAAAATTGAAAAGGTTTCGCTTATCTAAACTAATTTTTGTGGTTACTAATATAGTGCAAAAACTTCTATTTGAATTATTTTGCAAATATGTATATTGTATACGAACTTAACTAAATAATAGCAATCAGGGCCTCAGAGAGAAAATTTTCCAGGGGGCACGAAGGTCGATACTGGGCCCCCAAATCTCATTGGGCCCCCAAGCCTTATCGGGGCCCACGCCGTTAAATCATTGTTTGCTCGATGGGTGTAGATCTTCATTTAAAAGTGAGGGATTAACGATATTCGCATACAGATAGGATCTATGAAAAATACAACTAGACATAAAATTGGTTTAAATCCAGCTAGGGGGTCTGGGGGAGCGCTGTGAGCTCCCCCAGCGGGGTCCAGGGCGGAGCCCCGAAAGCTTTGCACTTTTTATGTTTCTCGAGCGTAAAATGCAGCATTTGATCACCATCCCAGCATCAAACTTGCTTAAATTGACAAGCAGAAAACGTGATATACATGAAAGAAAGTATCTGAAGTGGGGGATGATGACATTAACACAATATTATACAATATAATGACTTTAAAACTGCAAATCAAAATATTTTACTGATAAAAGTTTTAAGAAGTTATCTGCAATCATAGACTTGACAAGCCCAAATACCATTGGTGGGCACAAGTCCGTTAATCGTAAATCCGTTAATAACGAAGCTAACTTTTTCTTGAACTCGTTTATCCGTTAAAAAGTTTTTGCATGTTAACTGACTAAAGTAACTTCCGTTAAGGTTTTTATCGTTAATATCTTGCACCATTCATTCATCGTACCGCTACAAACCAGTTTGCACTGGTAGCACTTGTTGCGTATTAGCACGAGTTTTATAGAAGAGAGCGAAGAAAGGAGCTCTTTTTTGTGACAAATAATAAGCTGCAGCCTCAGAGACAGGGGCGCCGAAAAAAGGGGGGAATGGGGGGATATATCCCCCCAATAATTTGGCTGTATCCCCCCCAATAGTTTGAGAATGGTCCACCCCTGCATCCCCCAATAATTTGAATGGGTGTACATCTGAGCGTAAATTTGGGGAAAAAAGTTTTCTATTCTTGTTGAAGACCTTTTTTTTTTGGTCTCCACCTGAATTTGGTGGAAAAAAAGTGTTCTATTTTTGATAAAGACTTTTTTTTGGTCTTCACCTGAATTTGGGGAAAAAGTGTTCCGTTCGCTTTTTTTTTTTTGGTTTCCACTAAATTTCCACACCTGAACAAAATCGTGGTCGAGGTTCATCCCCCCCAATGTTGAAAATAGGGAAAAATTGGGGTAAAATTGCAAATTATATACCCCCAATGCTCAACAAAGATCGGCACCACTGCTCAGAGGTCTATTAATTATCGCTGGTCGCAATTTTCAAACATTTTCCGATCGCAGCTTCGTTAGTGCATCTGAACTTATTTCTATCTTGAAGTTAAATTAGACTGTAAAATATAACTTCCAAAACACAAAAAGACCACCATAGCAATAAATATTTTCTTACAATCTGCTCAACAGCGTCAATACGTGTTCTAGAAGCGAGTAAATAAAACGAAATGTAAATTACATGCAAAATATTAACGGATTAGCGGACTTTATTAACTTCCGTTAATTAAAGCTGAAAATAACGATTTAACGTTAACGGAGGTGTGAAGTTTGTTAACGGACTAGTGGTTAACGAAGCTAACGTTTTGCATTAACTTGCCCACCTATGCCAAATACCTATTAAACTCATACAGATAGAGTGAGTTGCCTAAGGATAGTAGTATAGTATGGTTGAAAATTAATGCTTTGGATCTCTGGAAATGTGGGCCCTCGTACATTGTTATACTGTAGAATTAGGGCTCTCAAGTCAGAGAAATGTAATAAAACCTTAATTTCGGTGCAAGTGTATGGCTTTTAATACATTTTCTTCTTTTTTTAATCAAATCGGCCTCTATTGGATGTCCTAAAGGCTGTGTAGCAAAAATAGCGACCAATTACCAGTACCGAATAGGCTGACTGATATTTTTGCTGTAGACAAGTTTGATTAGGGTGTTATGGTGCGATACCAAAACTTAACGTGGAAACCTGAACTCTTCTGGGCCCTTGAGCCCAGGCCCCCCTAGGCCTGGGCCCAGGTACGATGTACCCCCTGAACCCCCCTCTCGCAGGCCCTGATAGCAATACACAGCATCACCAAAGCCATTCTAATGATTTATTTATCACTAATTGCAATCACATTTGCTGTAATTTTTATGATAAAAATATTTGCTATCAAAAATACAAATGTTTTCGCCTTTCATCAGGTTTCTTCAAGTATTAGTCAAATTCTAGCCATGTTAACTTCAGATTAACTGGAACAAATGCAATACAAAATCAAGAAAGATTTCGAGTCACCAGACGTAACACAATAAACTTTGCAATGGCCTAACAAACTTTTGCAATGACGTTTAGTTATGTAAAAACCAGGCACGTCTCTACTGCCGCTGATTTATGTAACGACAATCACAACTAGCCTCCGCCGTTGGTAAGAAAATCTTGCTGTATTTTAGTAGAAAATGTATCTTGTGATCAGTAGCGTAGCCAGGGGAGGACTTAACCCCTCCAACAGGCATGCTCAGTATGCAAAATACCCTATTTTTAATACTTTTGAGACCGATTTTTGCACTAAAAGCGAAAATAGCTCTCCTTATTGACATTGGCAATGAGAATGTGACTGCTTTGGCTTTCGACTTGAAGAGAATTCGGTCGCAAAAAATCTGTCCCGTAGGTGAAGACCTTTTTTTGGTCTTCACTTAATTTCATGCACAAAACCGTCGAAGTGTAAACTGTTTCAGTTTGATATTACACCTCCAAAACAGTCTCCCCCTCATTGCAAATTCCTGGCTACGCGCATGTTTGTGATTATTTTTGTCGCGTGTGATAAATCCAATCAGCGTTTTCACTTTGTGCCAATAATTGAACTTGAGTTAAACTTTTTCTCAAATATTATAATTTCTAAAAATTTAAAACTGCTGGTGTAAGAAGTTTTCTAGTTCGAAGCTTTGTCGAAGCCATTTCACCAAAATTTGGCGCATATTTTGTATATTTAAAATGAAACATTAAGACGTGTTTCTAACGTAATCCCTCTGACTTGGGCATTTTATGATTGTTATTAAAAACAAATACATTCAAATGCTGAGCTTGTGATGCCATGGTTGTGACATTATTATGATGACATAATGAACGCAAAACAAATTTTTTAAACAATATTTGTTGGACTTCACGCTCAATGCTAAATTTTATGCTCCCATGATTTTCTGATTAGGAATTAGAACATAGGCGTAAAAAAATTGAAATACCAACTATGTCAAAACTGCAACAGAAAATGATGTTGTTACTTCAGTATACGCGTGCAACAGCAATTACCAAACTAATTGAAGACCAAGGAGCCCAGGACCCCTTAATTCAATTTTTGCCAAACAATTTAAATGTATACCCCGGGTAAAATTACGGTTTTTTGCCCAAAAAGTTGCAACCTTAGAAATGTTGCAACCTTGCTCTCATCTAACCTTTTTATGAACGTAATGCAATAACCAGGACCGAATTTACGACATGGAACAATGCCAGGGGCCCCGCGCTCAGATGGTAAGACTTTTTTGGGCTTCACCTATATTTGGCAAGAAGATGATGCAAAAATCCCCAAAGTGTCAGGCACGCACGGGAATAACATGGTTAGTAGGCGTTACAACTATCTATTGTCCCATTCTTCAAGAGGAGCAATTCACTTCCACCTCGCCAGTTTTTGTGCAACGAATTACTTTTAAAAAATAAATCAGTTAGGGAGAATGTCCATTTAAAAACTTCTTGATTTTGAATTGAAGGGGCCTGGCTCCATAGTCGTACATATTCTTCTAAACTATTCATTTTTATGACAAAACAAACATCTTTGAAGAAAGATATTTGAATGGATTATGATTTACTGCTAAAATATTGCACGAGGCAATGTATCTTACTTCCCCCAACCTTGGCCAAATCATTTACAAAATTTAACACTAAAATGTAAGATTTATACGTGTTTTGGACTTAAATTGTAAGTAAAAGGAGAATTGAAAAATTTAATTTTTTCAATTGGCTTTTCAATATTAAAAATCTAGTTCTTTGAAACGGCTCTAAACATGTGCAAAATATAATTCAATGGCATTAAAATAGCTTTGTTTTTTCTAAAAAATTACTAAAACTTGCGCTTAGCTGGGGGCGTCGCCCCTGGATCCCCATAGCTTCCGGCGCCGTCCGCGGGCTCCGCCCTCAGACCCCCTTCGTAATCCATTTGAGTAACATTACTCAATGCGTCTTCTATTTAGACGTTTTTTACTTTTTAATTTTTGGTTTGAACCCTCTATCTTAGCAAAATTTTGGTGAAGTGCCAAAACAGGCCACAGCTGCTTCTGATCTTCCATTCTACAAAATCTTTGTCCCCCAAAAATGTCCTCTTTCGAAAAGCTTTGATGGCGTCATTGCAGGTGATTTGTGGTTTGGGTCCCCCCAATCAAATACCCTGGCTACGCTTGTGAATTAGGTAGGAAAAATTTTTGCTAATTCCCCCAAAAAATGCTTTGGTCAAATAACCAGAGTAAAATGTAGTTCAAAAGAATTTTGATTGCTGTGACAAACATTTTAGAGTATGAAGCAGTAACTGTTACGAACAGTACAGTAGGCTCTATTTAACCAATAATTGCCTGATGAGTACATGCAAATCTACGTCAATTGATTGCAGCGAAAGAATACAGATTTTGAGAGCGAAAAGCAAACTATCAATTTTAAACCGATCAGGGAATAAACCGTCTGGTATTAAACCGGTAAATTCGGTTTTTTTTTCCGGCTTGGTCAAGCCAAGCGCTGTAAAAATTGATATCTTTTAATTTTAGTGATTTTATGATTTTACTTTGTAGTCTGCACTGACTGTTAATGTTATTGAGCACATGCTCTGTTAGGTTTCGTTGAGAGTTGAGATCAAGTCATAAAAATTTATTTACACAGCTTTCCAGCTTTATATTTGGAGCATCAAAAGCGACAAGAATGCTTTCTCGCCAGACAGTTTAGTAAATATAAAGGCATGCTTGCAATTACAATCATCCCTGCGAATTTAATAAGGGTTTAAGAGGTAGATTTATTGCTTTTCCCTCTCTTTGTAGCTTCCTGGCGTAGATTTGACAATATCAGTAAGCAGAGGTGGAGACCTCGAGGACGTCCTTGGCCTCCAGGACACATTTTGAAGTCCTTGACCTTTGCCTCAAAACCTCAAGTTCTCGAAAATTACCCTGTCCTTCGTTCGAGAGCAGCACTATTTCTAGTTGTTCAAATTTTGCTAATCGCCTGAAAAAATTTTTGCAGACGTTTTTTTTGGAGATCGCCTGAAAAAAAATTTTTGAACACCTTTTTTTTTTTTTGGAGAATGCCTGAAGAGCATTTGCGCCTGTGTCCTAGCTCCATGGCCTCAATCATTCCTGTCTTTAGCCTCGATAGGGTTTGTCCTCGGAAGGGCTGTCCTTGACCTCGAGCCTTGTGTCCTCGACTCCACCTCTGTCAGTCAGATACATTTGTCCCTACCCTCTCCCGAAACAAAACGGCATACGGTAATAATAATGCTTTTTTACAAAGAGAAGCAGAAACTATAACGGCACATCATAACCCAAGAAGCTAAGGCTGCATTTACACATAGTGGTTTTCGCTACCAGAAACGCAACTTCAGTCATGTGTAAACGACTTCTAGTAGTAAAATCACGTTTCGCACCTTGTTTTTTAAAGCGGGTTTCGCTCCAGTTTGGTGCTTTAAATTGTCAAACCTGAAAACGTAAACGCACTAGGTGATGAAAACTTGTAGGTTTGAACGTAAACGTGCGCAGTTATGAATACTTACTATAGGTCAGAATGGGCTGCTTGACTCGATGACCAAGCGGTCCTTTGCAACTTCCTCTACTATTTAATTGTATTTATGTGTGTCCATGAGATTTTGTTTGTTGTTTTGAATGGAACGAAATAAAACAAAGATGATATGAATGTGGAAGCTGATTTTTTGACCGAGAACTGTTCAATCGAATTGGTTTACAAAGTGCAGATTGCTTAGCCGTGGCTAGATGGACGCAAACTGTTTACTGTAGCTAGATCAAGGTATTCTGTAGTTGAATTCACACATAGCCTATCCTGGCAGCCCAACCGAACTTTCAAATCACACACGAGGGCAATTTTTGCACTTTCCATCATACCCTCTTCTCAGATTACTCTGAAAAAAGTCTGACAACAAGGTCATCAGAAAGAAGAGTCTCGACCAATCACACTGGCACTCCACTTAGCTCAACTGCAATTGCGCTAGCACCACTAAGCATGGACACCATATATGACATCAAATTAGCAATTTACCACTCTAGTACGCTTTATGCATATTTCAAACTTGCTTGTTATCATCAGGCGTACATAACTGCGTAAATGACTACTACGAATTTTGAACCTCAAAATCCAAAATTAGCGTACTTGCCATTAAAACAAATTGCTATATACATCGCCAGTCAACGCCCACACGAATAAATTTTCATTACTTCAATGTGCTTTAAAAATTGAGAAGTTACATAGCAGATTTGGAACTCTAATTGTTTTTTCACAACTGTGAGTTAGCATTTTTTATTCAGTTGCTGATGAAGGACTAGCTTTGTGTGAAAGCAGACATGGGAGAAAAGTGCTAAGTCTCAGTTGTGAAAAAAGTTGTATTAAACTCAACAATTGTTAAAATTAGTCCTCAGATAGCATTTCCTTTGGCATTGGGCACGGAAAAATAATTTGCTACCATTCGAATGTTTATTATATAAAACAACTATGGGAAAAGATTTTGGTGTAACGGAAATACAGTTGGGGTTTTGCATCGCATGCAATTTTGAAGTTCATCAGACAATTATAGGGAGTATCTCACTTTGTTTTTCAGTAAATTTGTGAGCTGGCTTTTGAAGCAATCGAATAAAAAAAAAGCTTCAATGCGATACACTCTTAAATTTTGCTGATTTGGGTTGACTAAGTTGTTCATAAACATATGTTAATTTTTTAAGTCGTTTATTAGTACTTGGTACTAACCATAGCATCAGGAGGGCAAAAGCAGTATAGATTACAATATAACGTAGTGCAGCCGCTGGAATAAACATTTATTTTTCATTGTATTTGCGCTCTTCCTGTTATTACAGAATGCCCTTCGATTGCATTTTCCGATCATCTTTCTATAAACTGCAGCGATGGAAATAAATTTCGGTCTGTCTGTTCCTTTTCATGCAATGATGGATTTCAAACTAAGGTAGCCAAAGAGATATTTTTTATTGCAGAAATCAATACAACTTTAGGCGATAAAGAGGTTCTCCAAACCTTGTGTCACTATTCCCCTTATTCGCGAAAATAGATTTAATTCGTTTGATTCTGAACCAGTTGGCAACCCTGCGTTTCGAAATTTTGTGACATCAAAAAAAGAATGACTTTTCAACATTTCTTGGTGAATAGGCAACTCGATACTTGATGATTGAATATGTTCTGCAGAGAATATATTTTCAAACAGTAGAATGAAATCAGTGGAAATTGACAAAAACACAAATCATAAACATTGCAATGAAGTACAAATCTAATTTAAAATTGTTAAACAAAAATGATTATTTTCAAGACATTGTGTCAATAACTTGCTAAACATCAAAAACTTGGTCCATCTAACCACCAGTTTGGGCAATCTTGCCCAGCAGCAGTGGGATAAATATTGATAAGTCAGCAAGTTGGTACACTGCGAAAATTCAGTTACAAAAAATGCAGTATTCTTCCGAAGCGTTGATAAATTTATTGTGCATTTATGTCATTGCCACAAACTATTCGAAGCCAATAAATTGATGAGAAACCGAACTATTTGCAAACACTGATGTTCGCTTTAAATTTAATTTAAGTTCGCTTTAAATTCGCTTAAACCCAAAAGCTTTAAATTTACAGTACATAAAGCTAAGAGTTACAAAGTGACTATTGGAGGCATCTCTGTTTTAAAGCGACGGTGCTGATTTTATCCTGACGAGCATAAAACAATCTGTTCTTAACAAAAATATAAGGCACCAACTAGTTGGTCGAGCGGTAACGCAAAGCAATCACAACAAAACAAAAGAAACAAACAAAAAAAGAAGAGAAAAACATAACAAAATTTACCTAGCGAAGACGTGACAAAGCCTCAACATAAATTAGTACTTTCGGATATAATAAAACTAAATAAAAATCAAAAAAACGATAAAACTACCCCTCGAGTTAACCACATGACCGCACACACCCACAAAAAATAGCAGCCTAGTACAGCAACTGGCCTACTGCCGTTGCAACTTATGGTGCGGTTCACTTATTGTTTGACTTCTTTTCAAGAATTTAAGGACAGATTTAAGAACTTCCTTACTTCCTTTTCTGACTTAAAAACTTTCTGTTTTCTCGAAAAGCCAAAACAGTTTCTAAAATTTAAAACATCAATTTCCTACAGAAAATTATAAGTTTGCACAATAGGTAAATGCATTTACTGCTATGGAAACATTAGGATTAACCACTATATCAACATCCCTAAAAGTTTCGAGGCTTCTGATATCAGTGATTTGAAACTAATTATCTCTTTCATACTGTTTTCGATTCGCTGCGCGGACAAGAATTTATTTCATCGCTCTGTATAACTCACAGCTGCCAGTTGGTTGACCGATAACACGTTTGTCTCTGAAGTCCGAGGTTCAAGTCTCGGTCTAGTTAAATCAGATACACTGTTGCCAACGGCTCGCCTCTTCAAAACGAGCTGTATTGCCTGCAGGCTCAATGACGCAGAGATGGGTCTTTCAAATTCGATGCACGCTTTGGTGTAAAACAGCAAGCATCATGAAAGATATAACTTGTATAACACCACCATGCAAGTAGAAATTAATTGACAATACTGCTACTCGTGTTGTGTTTTGCCTCACTCGTTTCATTCAAAGTTAAACTTGCTTAGCTTGCTGCAAAATTGTTGTGTTAAATCTCATTTTGCAACAGTTGCAATGCAAAACGTTCTGTCCTATCGCAGTTGTAGACATGCTTCTGTAGTATTTTTGAGCTTCTGGAATTTGGTAATCTTCGAGATTAATTCCTGTTGTGGAGCAGAGAGTGCTACTTCCTGCAGTGGATTGACGACTTCTTTGGGAGTGCTGCGAAGCTGCATGAAAAACAACAGCTTATTTCAATCATAAATGCAGCCCCCACCAAGACCAAGCTCATCCGACCATAAAACCAATCAGTGGTTGAGTGGAACGAGCGTATGCTACTGCAACAGTTGGATCGGGTTCGATTCCCAGTCGAATCAAACCAAAGACTCTAAAAAATGGTATTCGCTGCTTCCCTGCTTGACGTTCAACCTTAATAGGAAAGGAACAGTATGAAGCCTAAACCAATTTTAATAAACAGGTAGGCAGCTGGCAGTTTGACTCGAATACCTTCGCTCTCTGCTGGTCAAGACAACTGGATGAAAAAAGGTGTAGTTACAATAAATTGCACCTCAGACTTTCCACTCGCAAATCCAATCAACGCCATTCAAACTATAGTACAGCAGCAATTGCGGCAACCAAACAGCACTCACCCATTACTGCACTGGTGTTGTTTTTGCTCGGACGGAACAAAACAACGTGAACTTTTGGTCCGAAAAAAGCAACCAACATTATGATAGCATTAAGTAGCAGAAAAAAGCAGTAAATTGCATCACGCAGCACGTCTTTGAAATCCGACTGGGCAGCATAAGTCGACAGCTGAAAACACATACCGGTATTTTATTGTAAACGTAAATAGCAAAATTTTGTTTAAGAGGGCATTCAAGTCGACAGTTTTTGCTCGATTTTCTCTCAAAGCATTTTGGCATATCTGAAGACAAACTTCACCAAATTTGAGCTATCTGTGACCTTCCGTTTTTAAGATATAACAGCTTAGATTTCCCTTTAAATTAGAAACAAAATTTTAAAAAAATACTACATTCTGCAAACTTTCAATTAATGTTTTGCGGCAAAGTTTCTGTCAAGACAAAGTAAAGATTTAGAATTGTAAAATTAGCTGCTTTTCAAGTAAATGTAAGCCAGCTCTCCAAAGGTTAATCTTGTTTAACAATACTGACAAAATGGCAACACTAAAGTGAAAGGAAAATTGCTAATTTTGAACCCGGGATGTGGAAGCAGTCAAATTTTTAATGCTTCTGCATCCAGCTCCTCTTGAAGTTTTATGCTTCCGAGTTCGCTTCCACTTCCTTACCTTTAGAATTTTTTGCTTCCGGCTCCGTATGGAATTAGTCGCTTCCGCTTCCAACCTCTTTCACCAAAGTGCTTCCGCTTCCAGAAAAATTTAAACGCTTTCACCGCATCCGCTTCCACATCCCTGCTCAGTATGCAACAGCTAATTGTATTTAGTGTAAAAAAGAAGCAGGCAAGTTTACTTTGTAAGCTATTTTATTTGACTTGTGTTGTCGACAAGGCATGGTATGGAATGGAATGGAAGACGATTTTTCCATGTTCCAAACTGGCAATTTTCTTCCATTCCATATCCATTCCTTACTAAAAATCTTCCATTCCATATTCCATTCCATACTAAAATTTTCTTCCACATTCCATTCCATACTTCCATACCAAAGAAATTTTAGACTGGAAGCAATGCTACGTATATTTTGCTGCTTTGCATCTTTGCAATGTTGTAAGCAACCGCTCGTGAAGGTGCGTCAACAATACTAAGATGCAACAACCAGTATCTGTTTTACATATTGCACATGGTTAAATGCATAGTTGTAGCCAGGATTTTGGATTCAGGGGAGGGCTAAACCGTAAATCATGCAATGACATCATCAGAAGTTTTCGAAAAGAGAGACTTTGTATGGGACAAAAAATGAAAGATCTGAAGCTGGGGGTCTGATTTAGCACGTAACTAGGATTTGCTAAAGGGAAAAGACTAAAACCGCAAGTTAAACAGTTTTACAAACACATCAAAATTGCGAGACGTGGTGAGCAAATTAGTGCAACTCAAACGTGCCAAAGACGGGACGTGGAGGCAGAGCCACCAGCCGCCGGAAGCAATGAGAGTCTGGGAGCGAAGCACCCAGCCGCTGGGCGATTTTTTGTAAGTGTTGGGAAAAAAAGGTTATTTTAATGCTATTTGGATCACATTTCGCATGTTTTCAGAGCCATTTGAAAGAACAAAATTTTTGAGATTTGAAAGCCAATTGAACAAATCCCTGCCTTTACTTCAGGTCAAGTCCAAAACACGTTCAAAATCTTTCATTTTGGGGTTTAATTTTGTGACTTAGCCTGGTCAGGGGATTCAAGGTACATTGCTTTCTGCAACATTTTTAGCATTAAATCATTCACTCGAAAATTTGCCTTTGAAGATTGTTGTTTTGTCGTGAAATTAACCAGTTTTAGGAATATGTCCCACCAGGAGCCCAGGCACCCTCGATTCAACTTCAATAATTTGTTCAATAAGCATTTCCCCAAGCTAAGTTTTTTCAAAAGCATTTTGTTGCATGAAAACTGACGAGATGGAGGTGTATTGTTATTTAAAGTTGGTAGGTGGTGAAGATGGAAGTTATTTCAAGTAGGTACATTGGATGCAATAAATGGTACTAATCATGTTATTGCAATATAAAAGTTAGCTGGGGGCCTAAAACATATTACTGCCTAAAAAAAGTTAGATGAGGGCCTGAGATTGCACCTTTTAGAACAAAAACACTGAGTTTCTCCCGGCTTGGACATTTAAATTGGTTGGCAAAAATGTAAATTGAGAGGGCCCACGCCATTGGCGTGGCCAGGATTTTTAATTGGGGGGGGGAGAGCAAACCACAAATCACATGCAATGATGTAATCAAAAACTTCGAAAGAGGAATTTTTGTGGGAGCAAAGATATCGTATAATGGAAGATCAGAAGCCGTGACCTGGTGTTTTCACGTAACTAGGAACTCGTTTGAGGAGAGGGCTTAAACCAAAGTTGAAATGCGAAAATGTCTAAATTGGAAGAAGTGTGTTGAGTAAAGAAGTGTACTGTAATTCAAACGCATCGCAGACGGGGATGTGGGGGCTTTGCCTCCAGCCGCTGGGCGATTTTTCATAAGTTTTTGGAAAAAAAAAGCTATTTTAATACCATTGGATCACATTTCGCACGTATTCAGAGCTGTTTGAAAGTACAAGACTTTTAACATTTGAAAGCCAATTGAATAAATTAAGTTTTTCAGTCCTCTTTTTTTCTAGCAACTTAAGTCCAAAACACGTTTAAAATCTTGCAATTTGTGGTTAAATTTCGTAAGTGATTTGGCCCAGGTAAAGGGAAGTAAAGTACATTGCCTCCTGCAATATTTTAGCACTAAATAACAATCCAGTCGAATATTTTCCTTAGAAATTATAGTTTTTTCATGAAAACAACCAGTTGTAGGGGTAAATATACGGCCAGGGGACCCAAGCCCTCTCAATTCAAAAATTTGTTCAGTGATCATTTTCCTTACTGTAGCTAAATTTTTTCAAAACTATTTTCTTGCATAAAAACGGGCGAGATGGAGGTGAATTGTTATTGAAAAATGTACAATAGATAGTTACGCCTACTAACCATGTTATTACCTGGGCCGGATTTACATTGAGTTGGGTCCCTGTTACTTTGGGATTTTCGCAGTTTTTTCCTGTCAAATACTGGTGAAGATAAAAAAAAAAAGTCTTACCACTTCAGCGCGGGGGCCCTGGCACTGTGCCATATGTTAAATCCGTCCTTGGTTATTGCATTACGTTCATAAAAAGGTTAGATCAGGGCCTCAGTTAGCAGTTTTTAGGATAAAAAAACTTAGTTTAACTCGGGTTATACGTTTAAATTGGTTGGCAAACATTAAATTGAAGGGGCCCGGGCCCCCTGAAACAATATTATTGTTGGTAGCCCATTTAAATATTATTGTAGGGGGCATTTTTTAAATTGTTTGCAAAAATTAAATCGAGGGGCCCGGGTCCATGGATCTATACTATTGTTGGGGGCTCATTTAAATTGGGGGCTATTTAAATATTATTGTAGGGTGTCCATTTAAATTGGTTGGCAAAAATTAAATTGAGGGGGCCCGAGCCCCCTGGATCAATATTATTGTTAATTACTGCTGTACGCGTGTACTGCTGTACGCGAAGATGCTAAAAAAATGAAACTGAAGAAACAATAGTCTTTTTTGTGACATTTTTATTCTTGGTAGCATTTCAATTGGGGGCCCGGGCCCTCTAGCCCCCCCCCTCACTACGCCTATGGCCTATATATGGTAGATTTTTTTTAAACAAACGCGGCTTTTTTCTTTGAGTGGTCGTCTGTCTCTTTTCAGTGTCAAGCTCTGTTCTACTCAAAAGTTTTGATTGGGTATAATATATCCATTATTCAATATCCAGGGATATATCAAATACGCATTAGTTACACAATGTTTCTGTAAGCAATATTGTAGGTGAGACAAATGCAAAAATTTCTATTACTTGGTAAATACGTGCACGATCAAATTATGACCCTAAAACAACAGCTTAAGTGATTAATAACAACTTAAATGATTATTTAGTGAAAAGTAAATGTAGCAAAGTATTGGAAACTGCGTAATATCAACAAAATTATGTTGTTTTTTGAGTTCCGAAAGGTGGGGGGTTCGACCCCAGAAACCCCTGGGTGCGCCACTGCTTCATAAATCATCAACTAGCAATTGTTTACAAAATGATTTAAACTTAGGAATATAAAGTGATTTAATGTTAGTGAGTATGACAGGCCAATTTCTAAGGGTGGGAATAGGTGACAATGCTTTCGCCCTCAGTTTAATTTTTACTATTCAAAAGTTTTCCAAAAGTCTTGAAAAGTTTTTTAAAATAAAATTCATATACAGTAGCGTACGCAGGATTTCGAAAAAGGGGAGGGGGGCAGGAACTTCAGAAAATTTGAGAAGAAAGATCAGAAATCAGTCCGATTTCTTGCTCAAAATTAGGTGAAGAGCAAAAACGAAAAGGTCTTCACTCAAATTTGGTCCGATTTTTTGCCCGAAATCAGATGAAGAGCAAAAAAAAAAAAAGGTCCTCACTCAAGTTTGGTCTGATTTTTTGCCCAAACTGGGGTGCAGGCTTAAAACAAACGTACAAAACATACCCTTTGTGTAATCAAAGCTTCTGCTTATTTTGCAAGGGGGGGGGCATGCCGCAATTTTGCATGCTATTCTATGCTAAATATACTATCCTGGCGACCCAAAGAGAGGGGCCATGGCCCAATGTCCCCCTCCCTAAATACGCCCCTGTTCATATACCAAATTAGTCCCAGTACAACGTAAATTGACACTTGGATAAAGCTTACCAATTTCCGTTTTTGATGCTGGAGGCTAGTGGTATGAAGCTTAAGAACCGCATAGCTGTACCAAAAGAGAAACTCTAATTTTTTTCAAAATTACATTTAACAGCTGCTCACTTGCGCCAACCAAATCACGAGCGTGGTGTATACGACGAAGCCTATGTGTCTCGCTTCGTTGAACCCTGTCGGGACTTTCCGGATTTTGATCGCGTAGAAAGCATTGATGAGAGCCAGAATGAGGGGGTAGGTCAGGATGAGGAGAACATGCGGGAACTCCAAACCATTGCAGTTGACATAATTGAAACGTGTCTGAAAATATTATACCACATCGGCAAAAAATTAAACATTGCTTTTCTGCACAAATGTTCCGTGTTAAAACTTGAAACTCGCTTTTGCATTATCGACAACAATATTGTAACGTATTTTAAACTTACGAAACAGTAGTTACAAAATCCGCTTCCAACCCAAAAAAATTAGCATTTAATATATTCGCTTTTTTAAGGTGAATTTACACAGTATCCGTTTTTCATACGTTTTCGTCCGTTTTTTTACGTTTTTGCTTCTTCTTGAAAAAGTATGCGCTTTTTCATCCGCATTTTTATAAGTCCATATCCGCACTAACCAGAGAGTCACATACTGAACAAAAGTTTTCCGAAAAAATTTTTTTGTGAAGAGGTACAGCTCTATTTTGAAATATCGCTCTTATCCTTCATACACAAAATTTTTGAACAAAATTTTTATCTATATACAACAGTCTACTTAGGGCGGATATGGACTTATAAAAATGCGGATGAAAAAGCGCATACTTTTTCAAGAAGAAGCAAAAACGTAAAAAAACGGACAAAAACGTACGAAAAACGGATACTGTGTAAATTCACCTTTATATAAGACATTTTGATAACAATTGGCAAAATCATGTTGGAAGTTTAGACATGTGTACCTCACCCATATCACTTTTACCCAATAGATTGGCAGTCATGTGTATAATACCCGTATCACGTGCAGCCAATAGATTGGCCAGTAAACCAATATCGTTTTTTCAAATTTTAATGTTGCATTCTAATGATTGTAAAGAATGAGTTTGAATTGTATTGGAGGGATATATTGATATATCACCGAATAATGAAACATATCCAACTGTTTTTCTTTTGCACTATGCTAAGTTTCACGATTATGATAATGATGTTTATCTCTACTTCCCATAAAATTCAGTCAAATAGGTTTAGTTAGAAACAACAAAATGAAAAGGATGTGTGCAGATCCACCAATTTACCTCAAAATGGATGGTAGAAGATGGAAAAATTCCAACTACTTCGTCAGGAAAGCGAGGTAAAGATACCAGGATAATTATCAGCATTTCAACAGCAGTCAGAAACAAGCCGAGCATAAACTGAAAAAAGTTTTTAAACTTTGAAAGCCGCACTAGACTGCCATTTGACAAGGGATAAATTTCTTTACAGGAAGTCGAAAAATCAATAAACCACGCCCTGAACATCAAATATTTATCGTGATAGTCCACCCACGAAAATATAGCAGTTTAACATACCCGTATAGCTGCTTTTCAAGAAAGTTTTATCAGCTAGGTCAGCTGCACCAAGCTGTTATGGTGTGGGTAGGCTATCGTGACAGACATGGTATGTAACTTATAATCTATTAATTTATTTTTGACTTCTTTTGAAAAAATCAGTTTGTTTAATTTTATGTTACAACTTTCTAATACGACTTTATACTGCTTTTTCAATTCTGAGTTACATAGTTAAATAAATTGTGTTGACTTGATTTAACTACTTTCAGTTCTGCAAGTAAGGTTTTGGAAAGTTGAAAACAGATAAAAAAAATACACTGTTTTTGTAGTTGCTAAGCAAGCAAATGATCAAGCTACGCTTTAAAATTGCAACTGTAAGTCAGCACCATAACTTGTATAATATCTAACGCGGGAGAGTTTCACATCACAGACCGGTATCGGTCAGTGGTCGAATCGACGGAGCGCCTGTTACTCAAACTGGAAACCTGGGTTCGATTCTCGGTTGGGCCCAACCAAAGACTATAAAAATTGTTATTCACAGCTTCCGTGCTTGATTTTCAGCATTAAACAGAACTGTGTGAAGCCTCCATCATGTTCTGTGTTAAACAGGTGGACAAGTGGCAGCTGCAGCTTGACTCGAAGACCGAAAGTTCCCTTCCATGTCTCCTGGCCAAACAACTTGGTGAGTGAAGATATAATTGCAATTACACAGTGTTTCAAAGGTTCGCCACCGCTGCAACATTTTTTGAAAAGGAGCTGTATTGCTCGGGCGCAACGACGCAGAGATGGGCTGCGCGAACGTGCTACACGCTTCGGCCTTATATCGCGAGTATAACAAAAGATGTAATTTGATGACATTAACTTGAATCTTTTGTGCTTTTTCGATCCTACTTTTACTGGTGAAATCAAGAATTGAAATAAAAAACTAAGCCCAAAAATATTGCTTTCTAGTTTCAATGCTGGTGAAAATGTTGCAATAGCTTTTTTTTACAAAGCTTCAAAATTAAAATAACCGCAGTTACAGCGTGAGATCAAAAGATTTAAGAGAAGGGTCATCAATTAAATAAAGTAAAATAAAATGGAAAAACGACAAAAGAAAATCCAGTTCTTTCCTACACTCTGCAACAAAATATATTAGAATATAGTCAGAGTAAAATACAAATTTTAATTAGTGTAATTAGAACATGGTCTTCTTGCTTTTTTTTTTGCAAAAGCAATTTTTCTATCGACTTTGCCATGATACAGTCTGAAAAAAAATATCGATACCTGTGGCGTAGGGCGTAAAAGAAGTCTGTATTCTCGATCCATTCGCTTGCCTAGATAATTGAACACCAGAGCAATGCGAATTGTTTTAATGAGCAATCCAGAGAATATGGATGCAAAGCCAACACCGAGGAGCAATTTTCTGAAATACAGTAAATCCTAAAACCAGATCTGCAATTTTCGAAATACTTTGAGTTTGAAAGAGTGCATTTAAGACGGTTTGGCATAGTTTGAAACAAAATGGTAAAACCAGTAATTTAATTGCTTAACCCTATTTTGCTCTGGATGTTTGACCAACTTATTTTGGACGATACGTAAAACAAAATTGCCTCTCTATCTAAATTCTAAACCGAAGTCATGGGAACACCAAATTCGGCAAGCGGGTTGATGTTTACCAAAATTTTTTAGAAAAATTAGTTTGAGTTGATGATGTTTCATAGTGACGTCACAGCCATACTTAAAAAAAGAACATCATTTTTAATGACGTCACCGGCGGTCACATAAGTTTTTTAGACAGAATCATAAAATGCTCAAGTCAAAGCGGTTACGTCAAAATTGTACAATTTTAGTTAAAAATGGGTCATGAAGTCATTTAAGTTAAAAATGGGTCAAAACACGCTCAGATTTCGGAAAGTGACTTCAGCAAACCTCGGAATTGCGAAACTTTCCCTCACCTTTGCAACTTCAATTTTTAGGGGTTATTTGTGATGAAATTTAAATTAAAGTCAAGTTCATTTGAAGTAAAAAAATGTTTTTTGAAGATATTTATCACACAAAAAACTGAAAGGAGATATTTTTGCCCTTCCCTTCCGTGTAAAATAAGATCAAAAAGGGACCGAAGATAAAATTAATGGAGTTTCTTAAGTTAGTAAATGCAAAGTATTAAAGTAGGCCGAGGAGTTGACTCCATCTTTTTTAACTACTGCAAATATTGTTGTATAACTTTGGAATTTTCAAGAACTGTACCACATTTACTTGTTGCGAGGTACGTACAAAATTTGAGATTCGTAGCTCACAGTTGTTTTTTAAAAACTCATCTTTTGATAGTATTGTTGTTCTTTTTAGCCGTCACCCGATATATAATTATTATTTTTTTATATGTTTTTTTTGAATTGATTATTCACCGTTCGATTTTCACGCTGTGAGGGTTATGGGTAAAATAAAACACAGCCCCATAAGGTGTAAAATTTGAAAAAAAACGTTGTGAAATTACCGCCATGTTGTCATTCGTTTTTGTTGGTTGCATATGGTACCAGCGCTCAACTGTCTAGAATTGCTAATACTGTCTAATAATTATTTTGCCTTGTGTGAAACATCGAATTCAACTAACCTGGTAATGCAATTTGCAGGAGAAGGTTTTATGCAGAAGAAAAGTGGCGTTGCAAAAATAAGTAAAACGCCGAATAAAATGAGGCAGGAGAGCTCCCGTCCAGACGCCCGTATCATTGCCGTGTTCCAGAATCGAACGTATACAAACCCGACAAGAAACGTGAACCCTATGCCAAATACGCTAGCGGCCAAAATCGGTTTTGCCAACGAGTACTCAAGTGTAAGATGTTTTTCTTCCAAATAAACACAACTTTTGCTGAAAAAAAGTTAATAATCAAAAACATTTCTTCGATATCGGGCACGAATACACATGTCATGTATTAGAGCAGTCAGGCTATGGTTGACTTAAAAAAAATGAAACAAACATAAATATACCCAGTCAAGTAAAAAAGATTTGGGTTTGAGAGTGACTATTTCACCGCAAAATTTTAAAATAACGACAGTAAAACAAAAGTCAGGAATCGAATATTCATGGAATTCATAAAACAAAATTTTTGAATCTTAAAACAATCAAAATTCATCAAACGAAAAATTCTGATCAAATATATCAATAATGAATTTGTGAGACTTTCATGAACCAGTTATTAAAATGAAATGGTAGCCGAATTTGTCACGTTTGAACATAAATTTAGCAGTTTCGAAAGTTAATTAAGTCATCAAAGTTTGAAATTAAAAAATTTAAATTAATCCCATAAAAACAAAAGTATAATAGAACAAAAACATTTCATACAGAAGGACTGTAAATAAAACCTCAAAACTCGCTATTTTTGAAACAACTTTGACTTTTCATTTGTTAAAAATTACTTCCAGAAAAAGGCGTCTTTCTACATGCATTCTTGAATTTCATTGTTTTGGTCACCCTGCAAATTCCCACTACAATTTGGCAATCATTCATTACAACTTAATTGTCAGCTCTAACGTTAAGTTAAAGGAAAACTCGAAACCTCAGGAAAGTTTATCAAATAATGCGTACTTGATTGCTTCTTCTGTTGCTTCGCACGAGACGCAGGAGTGGTTGCCAACGACAGGAGGGAATGTAGTGGAGCCCAACCAGGGATTGTTGGAAGAATTAGCGTACTGATTTGCCTTGCAGTCAAAACATTTCCAGCAGCACGAATTTTCCTAAATGCGAAAGATCACTACTCTAAAGAGTTCTATTCAAAAACAACAGTTACCAAAGTCTTTTCGGTCTTCGAAGTTTTCTGGCTTTATTATCGCTTGACTATAATCAATCATGCATCCATTCAGACTATTCCTATCTATTAATTATCTGTCTATAACTAAAGTACTTATCTTATTCAACTAATTCAAAGAGGATTAAAAAACAAAAGCAAAGTTAGCATAAAATAATAAAATAATATAAAACAAATAACCAATTTAGTAATAAAAAATGTAATTTAGAAAAAGATCACTAAAAGTCAATTTTCGAAAATTATGTCAATCAAAACTGTACAGTCAAATGCTACGATTACAATTAAAACTCAAATAACAACCAAATACAGTAATTTCTAAACTTCGATAACTCGGATCTACCCGTACAATCTTAGCTAAAACTGTTTACTACGAAATGATAGATTTTCAATTCAAAAGAAACCACGACAAAAAGAAATGACTCAAAGTTCCCTAAACTCTGGTTCACCAATTTAGATACAAAAAAAAAGCTTACTATGATTTTGGGCAAAACAACACTTGGAAGCAATTTTTAACGCAAGTTGTTATGTGTCGCAAAATCAGCCAGCACGAAACACAAGTCATCAGAACAATCACAGCAAATTCTTGAGCTGCAAAGCTTTTCAGAAGAGTGACAGCGCAATTAATTGATTCTTTGCTACCAATTAAGCAGGCATTTTGTGAGTTTTCAAACATCCCAGTACCGAAACTCCAGTGTTTGAGTTTGTAATTAATCATATACCGGTAATTATCGGTTTTGAATTGGATTTTCAAACCCTACATAAATTTTGAATGTTCGCGTAGTCTCAGTAGAAAGCGCGTGTATACTGTACGGGCAGCAGAATTGCAAAATGTACCCTTTTTTTGTACTGCAGTTTACTATCTCTCAGGCTGGCATCGCTACCCGAACCCTAACTTTAATGCAAGGTTCTGAAGAAAAAGAATAAAAAACGAACCGCGAATTGAACCCGAGCGCGAGGCTTGCCAGACGTGCGCCCAAACTACTGCACAACAAAGACGACGTCGTTAAGTCGTCAAAGTGCCGTATTTAACTGTTGGTAATGAGAAAAAAAATGATAGATTGCAAATATGTAAGTACAATTTGCTAAAATGCATACGTGCCCCTTGAAAGTTGTATTTTTTTCACCTATTTTGCTATGCTGTGTATCTAGTCTAAAGTTTCTAGCCAGGATTATCAAGCCATTCTTTTTAGGCTATTTACTAAAAATGATATCATTTCCAAAAAAATTTTACTAAATTGTTTAGGTTTGTGGACTTTTGTAGTACTATATGATTTACTCTCGTATTCCTCTGTGACCTGAGTTTCCGAACTCGAATACTTTGAACACGGGCAATCTTCAGAAATATTGATGACGTCATAATGCAGGAAAAAAATGTCACCAAAATGATAAAAATTTGCAAATTTGAGCAATTTCAACTATAATAACTTTTGCTCTAAAGGGTGTTGATAGTTGAAATTGATAAAAATCTATGTGCAGACGACCAACACTCAACCATTTCACATGCGGTATTGCAAAGGTGTTCGTGAAGGTAATCAACAACATTTCAACATAAAAGTATCACGTTTGTTAAGAAGACTATCATAAGAAAATAGTATTCTTGATGAAAGCTTTTGTGATGCAAGTGCCAATACTTATGACGAAATGGTTTTGATATTTTCATCAACACTAATGCAAAACCTTATGAAAAAAGGTAGACTAATTTTCGATTAAAAGCTCCATTAGTGATTCACATTTTTGAAGCGCTCAAAAAATCGAAAAAGTATCACCAAAAATTTTTTTATGCCAATCTTAGTGCTTTCGCATTCGCTTGAACCAAGCTTGAACTAAACTCCGTTACTGGAGAAGCAAACAAAGAAGCAGCTTTTCATGTTGTCTGCAACGCATCATCTAAAATTTGCTTCTCCCTTTGTTTGGGTTCTGCGTCTAAAGATGGTGCAAAGAACTACTATAATAAGATTGCAGTGTTTTGACTGAGAGGTACGTATTTTTGCCTGAGCCAACAAAATCTTGCTGCAGGCAAATTTTTTTTTCAAAAAGTTGCTTAATCAAAGTCCTTACGTATTTTCAACAAACCTGATCCAAAACGCTGTACTGGTTGTCGTCGCATTCATCGCTGCAATATGACGACACGTCGCGGGGAAATAATTCTGATTTCTTCCGGTTGATTTCTAAGGCATATAACTAAGTTAGAAATAATACAACCATGCTTTTCTGTTTGCCTTTACTCAAAGAAACTGAAAGACTCCACTAAAAACAACAGTTTCTTTATAAATATTTAAAATATTACATTAAGATACGCTAAGTGATCGATTAGCTTACCATGCACGAGTTTTGGGGGACTTCCGTAGGGGACTAATGGTTTGTGAAACGCCCGAACAAACGCGGCCACTTTAATGGATTAGATGAGCAACAGTTTTATGATTTGCGCCGCGTTTAAAAGCCGGCTATTCAAAGCCAAGTAAAGATCTTTGTTTCACTGATTTTTTCGATGCTAAAGCCGCTCCGTCTGCGATTCAGGGTTGTAAGTTGGGCCATGCTTTGCGGGCCGGATTCGAACATAAGATTTTGTGTTGTAGGTGCTATAAAAAGCTAATCAAAATTACTTTGCAACACTGAATGAAGACCTCTTTTGAGGATCAATGCGATTATTGGTACACAATCATTATTGCATCACAATTTATCAATCATCATTAAGCGAGGACTAAAGGCAAAATCAATGGGGCTATCTAAAGTTAGGCGAATCACATAAGACCAGTACTTAAATTGTAGGGGGGACGCGTCCCCCCATCGAGATTGAGCATCTCCCCATCAAGATATGAGCGCTGGTTGATGAGAGGAAAAAGACCTACAAAGTCCGGTCGAATATAGCACCAAATTTCGCGGGAATAGTGATGCAGAAGAACAGAAGAAAAAACATTTCAACCGTCGGCGGAGACCGTTTTTTTGGTTTACACCTAATTTCCGGCGAAAAACCACTCCAGTTTTCGGCGAAGACCTTTTTTTTTTGGAGAACACCTATTTTTGGCCGGAAAAAAACCTTAAATTTTTGATTTCGGTCAGAAAAAGCTTTTGAATTTCGGCGAAGACCTTTTTTTTTTAATTTTAGAGAACACCTAATTTTCACTGAAAACTCGCTTCAATCCAATTCGAGAGTAATGAAAATTTGGATGAAGTTCGTTTACGGTCAGATCAAACTTCCAAAAAATCCTCCCCCCCGTTTGCGAAATCCTGGCTACGCGCCTGATCTTCACTAAGATTTAGTCAATTCTGCAAAAGCGTCCACCCATGCAAAATTTTACAATTTAAGTACTGCATAAGACTACCTTGGCGTTGACTCCATCTTTCGTGATTCAGCCGTTTCAGAGATATTCTACTTTAAACACGACGTCGGGGCCTTTAATGTCATAAATGTTCATAGTTTTTATTGGCAACTCTGACGTTGATAGCCATAGCGCCGTTAGCGACGCCGTCTCAGTTCTAACCCAAAGCAACGCGCTATTAGGTTAGGCTACTGCATTAGTCATTTTGCTTCGCACTAATCAGTTTGATCTTGTAAGCAGAACAGATGAGAGGTGAAAAAAAGAGTGGACTGAAGGATAGTTAGCCTGGGTAACATATGTCCAAAAACAAGCGAAAGTAAGCCTATTAGAGTAGTTGACCATTGTTTGCAACTTAGTTGGAAAAGTTTATTCTGGGGTCACAAAATATACTGCGAGCAAATAGAATGCAAGTCTATCTCACTATTTAAGTACTGGTAGTCTTATCATCAAGTATGAGCTTGTATTTTGTAGCCTAGCAATAAAAACTTATTTAGGCTGAAATGTATCTGACAGCTTGATTTTTAATAAGCTCGCTCAGCTACCAAACAGTCTTTTCTTTTACCAGCTCAGATCTGTAGTGCTGACAAGGTCAAACAGATTAGTGCGCATCAAAACAACTCAATAGCGGCGTTGCTTTAAACTGGGATGGTTAAAAACTGGAATGTTTGGTTAAAACAGGGATGGCATCGCTAACAACCATAAGGTCATCTATGTTAGAGTTGCCAATGAAAATTATTAAAATTTATAACGTTAGAGGCTCCGACGTTGTGTTTGATGTAGAATATCTCTAAAACGGCTAGTCAAAAAGGATGGAGTCAACGTCAATCTAGTCTAATACGATTCGCCTAACTTTAAATACCCGGACTGATTTTGCCTTCAGTCCTCGTTGAAATAGTTCTATTCAGTCACAGCAAACTAACGCTATTTAAAATAACGGACCAATTTATTGTACGGTATACGTTTTTTAGATCTAATTTAACTTTCGGGATTTTTCGGGCCTGTTTGAGTAATGGGTGCTTTGAACTATTTTTCGGGTTCAGGCCTGAACTAGTCGGGACCATTTACAACTCTGCCGCAATTCGATTTAAAATCGCTTTCCGATTGAACGCATTTTTCTGCTGGTGGCTCATCCTTTTCCGCCATTGATCACCTAACTGATCAGTAACAAGAAGGCAAAGGCGTAGTTTTTGCGATGACCCAAATTGCATGATCTGCGTTCATCCGCACCCTGGTCACGTTGTTGCGTAGTTGAAAAGACGCTTTACTGTGATTATCCCTGCTTGGTGGATTTAAAAAAGCAGCAAATTCAGTAGACAAGATTTCTAGAGCAAATCCACGAAACATTGGATCACTTGCAACTTCTAAGGCCGTGAGGATGTCTCCAAGCGCGAAGTAATTAACGCAAGGAAAAGTGATCGGATTATCCCATAGTTAGCATCTGACGCTGTCCGATGACAAGAGAATAAATTTGCACTACAACAACTACAAGAAAGTTGGCAGTTTGCGTCTATAGATTTTAATTTCGTCTTTGTAAATAAAGTTTGCTTTGTCTTGGTCAATTATGAACAAGACAATAACTGGTTGTGTTCTTGGGAAAGACCTCTTGAGATTTGTTTTCTTAATCCTATAATTTTTGTAAGTTTTGAAGCCATGTAGTTTGTGGTGGTTAGTCATATCAACAAAGAAATACGGAATGTTATGTTCGCGGACAGCTACCAGCATATACGACTCGCAGGAAGCAAAGCTTCATTGGAGAAAATGAAAACGATTTTCAAATAGCTTTATCACTGAAAAACTTACGCAATCCATTTCCGCTCGTGTAGTTTCCTACCATCTTCAAGCCGTCGCTGTCAAAACAAAAGGCGTCGTAGAGAGCTGGCCCGTCTTGCTTTTCGTCAAAATGGAACCGAACATTGTTTCCATTCATGTACGATACGTTGAGCAGATAAGTCTTGAACAATTCTCCATTCATGTATCTGAACTGAAAGTAACTAAAGTCGGTGAAGGCGCACGACAAGCAAATTAAAACTGATCTATTCAGCAAAAATGTTTGATTTACTAAGTGCCCAGGGGTCAGGAAGAAGTCCAGGTGCGTGTCAAACCTTGAAACATCTTTTTTCTCTCCAAAGTAAGTGTACGCTCTTTAAGGTTTGATGTTAACAAACAGTTTCGATATGCTAAGAATACACAAGTTTATTTAAAATCTGTTCTAAAAGTGACCATTTTTTATCTAAAATTTCTTATATTTCTGAATAAATTTTCGCACTTTAAGGGCCGGTTTACTCTGTGCGTAAAATTGTGATCGTACGAGCGTATCCTTTCTTTATTTTAACCAACTGGCAGACTGTGCGGTGGTAAGGTGATACGCCGGGCGTACCGTACTTTTGTTTGAAATAAACTAAAAATACGCTCGTTCGTTAACGATTAAACGCGCAGAGTAGACCGGTCTTTATGCATGCAAAGTTCGCTGCGTTTAATTACTCTGTTAGTCATTAGACCTCTGCAAATACAAACAATACCATTTTTGCTTAAAACCTGAATTTTGTTTTGGAACTTGTCGAAAGTCAGTATTGGGTATAGAGGCTTGCTGTATATTGTTTCAATTTGTTACAATACTGAAAACCCGAAAGGTTTCGACATTATGCTTCTGATCTCACCGCACCCTCAGCAGGTCTCCTTTGGTAGAACAGGCAATTTCATCAGCGGAAATAATTTCTGATTTTCTAAAGTATTGAAACTCATTCGCCGTTGCGGTTATTAAACACGCATAAGAATACACAACTGCACATGCATAGCATTTGGCACACAAAACGCATCTAAATCCCTAACGGTGCAAGAAGTTCAGTTAAAAATTAAAATGATTAAAATTTAAAAACCCTACTACAGGCTGTTTCCCCCTAATGGGTTCATCAGGTGGAGTAGAAACTAAGCAAAAACAAAACGGTAAAACACCTCAGTACACCAGCCGTGTTTCTCACCCCCTCCTTCCCCGAACAACGGAGGCTCTGAGGCAGGTTCGAGCCCAAGCTAACCCACTGGGGCTAACTGTGGCACGCACTAGCCGGGACCAGTAACCGCAACCTGGGTCGGCAGTGAGGAGCCGTGGCTGGTACAAAACACTCACTATAAGCACTAATAGTGGAGGATAGGCATTTAACTCAAACACTGTGTATGCGCTGCAGCACGTCTGTCAAACGTGGTAAAAACACTGTTAAAATTTCAAACATTGTCAGAGATACAAAGCGGCATTTTACGTCACAGTGATTAAACGATTTGCGTTAAATGTGATTTAATTAGGTTGATGGTTCTAAATCACTATATTCTTTGTAACCCTAGAAAAATTTGCCCCCCTAAACACTTGTTTCTAGTTACGGCACTGTTAGTTGCCATTACATTCGATCATCAATACTGCACACGAAATCATAAATACATATTGCAGAGTTATATGCCATTAAGGCATTAAGCAGAAGTGGAGTCCTCGAGGACGTTCTTGGTCTCGAGAACACATTTTGAAGTCCTTAGCTTCGGCCTCGAATCTCAAGTCCTAGGTTTCGGCCTCAAAGCTCAAGCTCTTGGCCTTAGCCTCGAAGCCTACAAGTCCTCAAAAATGTCCTGTACTCGGCTCGAGAACAGCATTATTTTTTAATCGGTAAAAAAGAGAAATAACCAAACAAAGGCAGCATAGATTTCTAGTCTGTCAAATCGTTTCCTTTCCTTGTTTGAAAATAATACAATGTGATAGCCAAATAAGCAAAGTCATTTTGAAACTTATTTAAAATGGCATTGTGTAAAAGCTCTAAACACTTACTACATTGTTTACGCCATGTAATCATAAGATGAAGAGGCGAAGCTTCAGCAAAAAATTTGGTCATTTTTAGAAAAAATTAACCTATTATTATTTTTCCGTTTTGACGATTGTGGACAATTTGAAGGGGGGCTTAGGGCAAATGTTTCCAATGCCTTCCTTCTTAATACGAACTACTAGGATCTTCAGATTATTTTTTGGAATTAAATACCTGATGCTAAATTTAACCAAGTGTTTTTTGGCGGTCTAAACGTTGGCGATCATTTATTGATAGGCATTAGATATGAGAAAAACATTACATACAATGAAATGTAAAGAAAAGATTGACTTAAAAAGAAGTTGGGAAAATCGTGAGAAAACTAAACTGTTTCTAACTTAGCACTTTTGGTGTTTTCCTTTTAAATTGGTTTAAAAATCTCTGTGAGTATAATCGTCTTCAAAGTCACAAAAATTGCTATTTTGCAAAAAAAGAAATCACTAATATTGTTCAACATGGGGCATGGGGATTTTGTCCTCGCTCCAGAACCCCGTATGTTTTTTTTAATGCCAAATTTTGAGCTCACAACTGCACCCGGTACGGTACCTCAATTCATTCTAAAAATATAAATTTACAGCATTTGAAATTCTACTTTTTAGATAATCTTTAACAAATTCTGTGAAAATTAAGAAATCGTTTTACCAAACAATATGGTTTGCGTTTAGGAAAGCACTGAAAAAGTGGGGATCCATAATCAGTGGACGTTTGCACCGGGGTCTGGTGAAATTAAGGCTAATGAAATTAAGGCATTAAAATTGAACATCTTTACGTTTATAATTTAGCTATATTCCCCAATCAAGGGTTATGGGTTTGTTTCATTGCCACGATACTGCTATGGTACGTAATCAACATCAGCTGCTAACGTGTAAAGCTTCAAAACGACATTCATTATTATTTTTAAAAACTTCTGTTTTCGAATTATCATAAAGAATTAACGAAATGCAAAATCTTAAACACTTTTGCGTTTAAAAATTATGGAAAATTTGCCAACCACAGTTTAGAAAAATAATTGTGTCCTTGGTCCTTGGCCTTAGCCTCGAGAGGGTTTGTCCTCAAAAGTCGAGCCTCGGCCTCGTTTTTTTTTTAGTCCTTGGCCTTGGCCTCGAACGTTGTGTCCTCGACTCCACATCCGGCATTAAATTTTTAGTAATCGATCATTGGTCGAGTGGATATAGAGCGTCTGCTATACAGAAACGGTAGACTAGGGCTCGATTTGCGGTTAGGTTAAACCAAAGATATGAAAAATAATATTCATAGCTTCCCTACTTGACGTTCATAGTGTGATCGAATCTCTACGGTATGTGGTAGACAGATTGCAACCTTACTCGAAGACCAAAAGATCACTTTGCTGTCTCCTGGCCAAGACGACTTAGTGAATAAAGATGTAATTGCAGTTACAACTGCATTTTGGAAATTGGGCGTTGTCCACCAAAGCTCTGTTTGCTACTTCGCAAATTGTGTTGTATGCTAATCAAGGTAACAATTTTTACTTTGTCACAGACGATGCTGCTGTTTCCGCAAAGATCTTTTCGTGCGTTCTGGAGCGCATGTACATAAGCGTAGACACAGTCTGCATTGTTCTCTTCCCAATCTAACGAGAACGCCTCCTTCTCTGAGAGACGGTAACTATCGTTGCAGGAGTTATTGAAACCCTATAAAATCGTTACTTAGTTAGATTATCCCTGAAATGCAAAAAAAAGATTGTGAGAGATATGAAGGAAGAACGCAGGTTTTTTTCAAAAACTCTATACAATTGCTAATGGGAACTCTATTTCCAAAAAAAAAGTAAACAATCCCAATAAATTCAAATCTATATTTATTATTATCTATTTTTCAAATATTGTCGAGAATTTAATTAAAAGAGATATTGCTCGAAATCGGTTTTATTGAAGAAATGAGAACTATTTAGAATAATAAAGAGGTGCCCCAAATCTTGTTCCACTATTCCCCTTATCTGCGAAAATACATTTAGTCTGTTTGACTCTGTACCATTGGTAGCCTAACATTTCGCGGCATCAGAAAAAAGATGACTTTGCAAATATCTAGATGAATAATTGAACATCGCTTGATTATCAAATATTGCTTTCCTTATTCTGCAAGAAATTTGCAAAGTCATCTTTCTTGAAGTCACAAAATTTCAAAATGCAGGATTATCAACGGTACGGAGTGAAACAAATTAAATTTATTTTCGCGGATAAGGAAATAGTGGAACAAGATTTCGGGCTCCTCTTCATTACCTCAAGTAGTACTCATTTCTTCAACAAAATCAACTTCGAACAGTATCTCTTAAAAAAGTTCATTAATTCTACGAAGAAAAAACCGAGTTTTTAATTTTTGGTAGTAACTTACGGATTTCAAAAAAATCTCGTCACTAATCATGCGATTAATATCGTGCATCAACACTCAAAAACATCCATTACAATGAGTGTACTGGAATATAACTCTACAGTAAAAACCCATCCGGTTTATTACATATTAATATTTTTCTAGCTAAACTTGGTCACTGGAATGCATGATCCAGGGCCCACATGACAGAAATTTCTTCGTTCGCTTTAATTAACGAGTTTTTTTTAAGAGGCGCTACCGAACAAAATACTCGCTAAACGTAAGAGGTCATTCTTGCACGTGTATGCAAAGCCTTGCGAAATCCGTTACGTCGTTCTTTCTCGCTAACTTGCTTTGAGCGATTGCGGAAAGCAGTTCGAGTAAAAAAACGTCCTATTTTCCTCGCCAACTTAAAGAGGATCTTGAAGCACTCTTTAAGCGTGCGAGAAATCTTTTTGGTTCAGAAATGTAATGGCGAAATGTTGAAAACTTCCAACCAAAGCGAATTTTTGCTGAAAATTAATTAAAATCGTCGCCATGTTTGCTATCAGACTGCTGAAAAAAAGCGAATTGCATTGAGAACCACTTGCTGTTTCGACTGATAAAGAAATGTTAAGTAGTGCCAGTTGACAAAAATAGCAATACACTCCTTTTATAAGAATGATTTTCAAACCACGAGGCTCATTTTTGCTCAAAATTTAAGAACAAATTAAAAACACTGCCAGCCTCGGCAGCAAAATAAACCAAAAACAAACAAAAAAAAATTCAAACTACAGTAATCAAAGCAACTAAAATTTGTGCTGATTTAAAGCGATAAAATTTCAATGATTTTCTTGTATTTGCAAGCAAAATATTGCAACTATTCAAGATTATAAAGCTCTGTAGCTCTGCGCAAGCAATTGAGAAATTTTTTCGGCAGTTGTTCAACTTGAAAAAAGCTTGCTTTTTCGCTTTTGCAATTTTACAATGCTGCAAAAGCAAGAAAAAAGCCTTCACTTAAGCAGACAGAGCAATAGGAATTAAAAAGTGTTTCAAACATGCCCGCTGAAATTGACATCGATGCTCTCAATAAAGTTTTACAAAATCTAGAACAAATGCGACTGAATATCGGCAAAAAATTAAAAACAGCCAGTCTCGATTCAAGATTTACCGGTTCTAAAAAGGAAGTGTACTTAGACTTGCTCACTTTTGAAAAATTTTGAAACCTAAACAAACACCTAGAGTTACTGTTAACATATGAGTTTACCCACCAACAACCTCAAGGGCGCTTTACGTCGTTTAAAAAAAATTATAGTATGAAAAAAGTTGTTCTTATTTCACATTGATTCAAAAATATAATTAAATTCTGTCGTTCATTTACTAATTATCATCACTTGAGGAATTTGCTTGCATAGAATAATAACGCATAGGTAATGGTATCTTTTTCCATAACAATGTAGTACATACAGTACGCTTGAACGCATTATTTTGAAGTAGAAATGCATCTGAAGTCACAATGAGATATTTATTACGTACTAACACAAGTAACGAACATCTCGCTAAGAAATTCGAGCGAACTGTTTTGACGTGTGTCGGGCGAGACGGCTCAGAAATTGCAGTATGTCTACGAAGATATTTTGTTCGTTAGCGCTTTTTAACGAGCGAGAATGGCCTTTACGAGCTCGCTAGCACGTTCTGCCATGTCCCCCCAGATTCGGTTTGATTGAAAATATTCCCTAAAATAACAATTTGTTTTGCCCTACAAAATTAATGAATGAAATTGAAAAAATGTAGTGGAATAAATCTACGCCATAATAAAGCCTAAACAGGAAAAAACTGCAAAAATAGTTTTGCAACGGTTTTTGGTGCTACATGATGTGGAGAATAACAAACAAAAAGTCTACCAAAATCCACCCATCAGATGGTTAAAAAATTCGAGGGTGAAAAAAGTGGGCTTTTCCGAAAATGAATAATGGTCGAAAATATGCCCAGTAACATCACTGCTCTTTGAGAAAGGCTAGAGGAATAATTTTTGGCAGGGAGTGAGTCTATCTTTTTAAGTTTTTTTAAATTGTAAACTGCAAATGATGACATCACATTTTAAGCTTATGACGTCACTTATGAACGAAAAAGATAGTCTTTTAAGGTTAAGTAATGGTGTTTGAACGCAAATAAAGGCAAAAGTTAATGTAGTTCCGAGATTTAAACAAAATTCTTAGCTTATTCAAAACACAATCTGATAACAGCAGGCAAAATTTTAGCAAAAAACTCAATGTGCTTGCTGCCAGAACTAAACGTACATAAATTAAGGGTAACATTAAAGATGGTGATATCGCATTTTTTTTAACTTTTAAGACAGCAAAGCTACGCAAATTTTTTTTGTTACAGAGGTAAAATGTCTACTTGTGTGTCAAAAGTTATTCACCGTCAATTAATGACGTCTCAGTTTTTGTTAATGATGTCACAACGTCAAAATTCCCTGTGGTATCGCCTTTCTGGCTTAGTCAGAAAGCGTGTTGCTGCGTTCAAGCACATACTTTTTTAAGCGTATGGGGATATTCAGCATAGCTTGAATTTTCTAGCTAGGTGAATCCTCTACGAAACTTTGGTCCATTAACGTTCCAACGATGTCAGTTTTGTTTTGCATTATACGTTACAGTTTTAAATCGCTTATTTGATGACTTTACTTATTTCGCTGCTGTTTTTTTTTTTTTTTGATTGGGGTTGATTTAAGAAATTTATGAGCTAAGTTGTATCAGTGACGTAAAAAATTTTTGGACGCAATTATGACGGTATTTATGCTGAGGCTTTAAATGCATTTAACCGCCCTGATGTCATATGATGTGTGTTAGAGAATACAGGATTTATGCATACATAATTCGACGTGTGCATATCATCAGTTTTTACATTGCTTTATGCACATAACGTCATGGTATTTGCATAACATAGCTAGTTAGGCCACCACAAAATGATGTTTTGATTTTTCAATACGTTGAAGATGTAACTTGTACACACTAATGAATGGCGCAGCCTATTTTAGAGTGCTATGTTTTGTAAAGCAAATAGCAAAACTTGAAACGTTGAAGCATATTTCCAACGCATGACGTCATGCCGTCCATTTTACGAGTAGCATTACTGCATCACACCTGAATGTTTTAAATTTGCAAAGCACTAAGGAATTGATTTTTAAAAATTGGTCCAAATTAAGTACTTTTGTATCAATAATTGAACTAGCAAATTTTGATTATTTTTAGCGATTTAAATATGACGTCATGGCGGCTATTTTTCTTTTATCTTTGTAATACAAATTGTTTCAAATTTTTAATACTTTGGGTTGTTGATTTGTTTAAAATTTTGAATGGTACATTTTATCCAAAAGACCGTGATATAAAAGAACAACACTATAATATGACATTGCACCGTTATACTATTTTTCGAAAAAGTTTTGAAGAACATGAAGTAATGACGGATATTTTACAGGCTATTCCACGATACCAACTATTGTTTTAAATTTGCAAATCAATCCTGCTTAGACAAGCGAGCAGCATTTGGTGACAAAATATGGTCGAATTAATCGTTTTATCAGCAACGCTATTAATTAAGGATGACAAAATTTTTGATCCTTTTTTAAACGTTTAGCTAAACATGGCATCAAGGCAGCTATTTTCAAAGCTAGATTATCAAATCAAATATTTTATTGTACTCGCTGTATTACCCCAAAACGCGTAACCAGTTTGCAGAGCCCATCTCCGCGTCATTGCACCCGGGCAACACAGCTACTTTTGAAGAAATATCCCAGCGGTGGCGAACCTTGGCAACACTGTGTCCGTATTGACCGACCTGATATTTGAACCTCAAAGCTCTCGATACAGAGATGAACGCGTTATCGCTCGATCAACTCGCAGCAAAAATTGCTTCATTTTTGACAATGCAAACTCTGATTGATTTGCAAGCCGCAATACGGAGCAAAACCTATTGAAACAGCTCGAGTACAAAAAAGGAAATTCAACTCAAAAACTTTGTAAATAATTTTGGAATGTTTTTTTACATGTGACATCATGGCGTCTCTATTACAACGACAATCGTTTAAATCTTGAAATTTACTACAGAATGATTTGCTAGTAGTAACAGATAACACAATTTTTAAGTTCCAAACAAAAATACAATAATTTATTAAAGGAATTATTTTTGGAGGTTTTCTCTCTTTTTCACTAAACATGGTGTCATGGTGGTTATCTTACGAGTTGCTTTTCCATAACAAAACTTGTTTCAAATTTGCAGCGTAATATGAACTTGAGAACTTACTTGTTTCAAATTTTTGCTTTTTATGACGTCATGGCGGCTACTTTTGATTTATACAATATTACAAAAATTTGTATTGCATTGTAAAACTGATGCTAAAATACTATTTTCATAGCAAAAATTGTTGAAAGGGGTTCAATAAACATGGATCTTTAATGACTGTATTAAATTTGGCCGTTTAAATACCAGACAATCTTCCCTAAAGTGATGCCAAGGTGAAAGATTACTGTTTATGCCACTACCACAAAAGTTGCTTGAACTTTACACTGCAATGATTGAAATGCTGATGAGCAAGAAGTATAATTTTGCAGCGCATCTTGTACCAATTACTCTGACACGATCAAGCTTAAACAAAAAAACAACATTTTGTCACAGTTAACAAAATTTAACATAGTGACGTCATCCTTGATGAAGTTATTAGAATTGAAAAAATAAAGCGTTTTATCAATACATGTCCGAAAGCCTGGAGATTAATTACTTTTTTTCGTAATGCAAAATCATATGGCATAAAAAAATTAAAACGATTGATTTTGCTGAATATTAGATGGTTTAAAATGTGTTTGTGATTATAAAAATGTTAACAATGTTAACAAAACTTGTGCAAGGTGCATGTAAATAGTTCAAAAATGCATACATATTCTACAATTTCAAGGTAATGCATCAGCATGCCGTATAAAACAAAAGTTTCAAGAGTAGTATTCACTGAAAATTGCTATTTTTTTTTGTAAATGCGTTAAGTTGATGGATAATGACGCCATCGCCATATGACGTTATGAGTCTTTCCAAACATTGCCCAAATTACGGATACAACTTGACTTAGTTTTCAAAATTCAATTTCAAATCTAAATGGCACCGCAATCAAAGTGAGTAAAACATATTATATAAACAAAAAAATTATAATGTTTTGCCAAAATGTCATCATTACGATATCTTGCAGTTACAATGTTATGATTTTTTGTCAAAATTTGATTACGCTTTTCTTAAACCACACTAACAAAAATGATGTATCAATTTTGATCTTTAGCTCTTTAAATTTGCGTCCAAAACCTTATTTTTTCTCCAAAACAAGCAATTTTTGCTAATAAATGACGTCACTAACTCAAATGTGACGTCATCATTTTTAATTTACTATAATTAAAAACTTTAGCGCACAAAATAAACCTGTGCAAAAAATCATTTTACTGGCTGTTCCTAAACAGTAGCTTTTTTGAAGGGCAAATAATTATTCTTCCCTAAAATCCCTCTTTTTGCCCTCCCCCCGATTTAAAAACTTTCTGATGGGTGGATTTTGGTAGACTTTTAGCATGTTGCTCTCCACAAAGTTGTTGAGAATACATTTCTTGCAATTTTTCCCAGTTTTGACAGTATTTTTACCTGACGAAAAAGTCATCAGTACCAGGCAAGGCTGTCATCCTGAGTTTAGCGGGGCAATACGCAAGCCTGCAGGAAAACAATCGATTACGAACAAAGACCGTTTTTTTGTTCTTCCCCTTAAATTTGGCCGCACTGAATATCATTTTAATGGATTTCTTAGCTTGTTCAAAGATGCTTCAATTTTTGCCCTTCTTTACACAATCCTCAATCCTGCCTATGCCGCACTGTGACAAAGTATGCATCAAACAATAAAGTTCAACGGAACAATGAATATGTACCTCAGTTAATTCGCATTTATGGACTTGAGCAAGATACTCAGCAAAGAACCGGTTGGCTCTCCTCGCTTCTCCCAAGGTTTTGTTTAGCAAGTACGCGTTGAATTCGGGGTTTGTTGAAGAGTGGGGAAGAAATATGGTTGCTCCTTGAATGATACTCCTCAACTCTTCTCCGCTCCTGAAAATAAAACCGCCTTTATCTCCACGTAGATTTCCCGAGTTTCATTTTAAAAACTAAGCTACATTAGAACAAGTTTAAGGCTAAACCGTTTAAAAAAATGAAATAGCAATTAATGAAACCGAAAGTAAATTTTTTCAAATGTTGCTTTCCATTATCAAATTTTTACATTTTTACAACCCCTAAATTAAGTCATAATCATATTTGCAGAAGATTTGAAATTAGCTCACCTCTGTGACGTAGTACTTTACATAATGCTTTAATTACTTTAGCTTTGTTCATTCATGAAATTCGAATATACAATGGACAATAAACAGTGTTTCCTCATAGACGCCTTTTAATATCTTTTATTGTTAGAAAGGTACGGAAATAAATGCAACATACAGTACTCGGTTACCAAAAACCTGTCGGTCAAAAGCTATTTCCTGTAAGCGAGAAGGCAGGGAATGATTAAGCAAAATTCTGTTTTAGAAAAAATAAGACAAATTTAAAGCGCTTTTAAAACAAATTCACAAAAACTTCTTAATAATGTGTGAAACTCGAACCTCTGTGACCACATATAATGATATCGTGCCAGATGAAGTAAAAGCAATAATAAGTTTAGGGGTTATGGGTCGCAAGTAATATTGACGGACTTCTTTTTAAGTCCAATTACCTTGACTTAAACGCTGAGCCTCTTCGCTTTTAAATGAACGATGTCAATATTTACTGCAGTTATTAAATTATGTTTGAAAAATGAGAAAATAACTTTTGGGCTGCGCTTTGGTTCCCTTATGTACAAGGCCCATAAAAACTTGCTCAAAATAGTAGCTCCTAATATGGTCAGTGAGCTCGCCAAACCACAACCAAAAAAATCAAACCTTATTGAAGTAATGCAACTAAACCTCAAAAAATTACTCTAGTCTCTAAACTGACAGTAAATTATATAATACTACCACCTTATTTCACCTCTACCAAATTTCATGTTTCCAGCTTTGTTGTAGTTTTAAAGTTTTAATTATCCATACAAGGTCTTGTAGTGTAAGGAAAAAAAACTTTTGGGGAAATTTTAGAGCATTGAATGTGGTAGCTGAAACTAAATGTGTAGGCGATTTAAAATTAAAAATTTATTCTTTTTCTGCAGTTAGTTTTCTAGCTAGAGTGATTTTAACTTTCTAATAATCTTTTCTGTTTTTTGGCTAGGAAACCTTATCACGTGACAGACTGCTCCTTAAATTTACTCTTGACACAAAGCGTGGAGGAAGAACTAATTTTTGCCAAAAACAAAAAAAGAAAATTTTTTGCATGCTTAAAAGTTGATACAGCTTTTGATTGTTTATGTATTTTGCCAAAACTAAAACGAGTAATTACTTTAATCTTAAACTGCAAAACTATTTATTCTGTTGCATTCGTAGTGGGAAGCTTTTGCTTAGTGAACTACAATGTACAGAAACTAATGTTTAACTGCAATGTTGACATTGTTCAACACAACTGCAGAAACCTAATTACAACTGCAGAAACCTAATTACTGGTAATGAAATGTAGAGACGCACTCAGCTGTAAACCAACCAAAAAAACTTGATGATGATGCCAGAGCAATTTAAAAATAAAATCGTAAAAATATCGTTTGGTTAGCTAAAATAATGCCTTCAACGGGCTGCTTCGCCGTTAAGCTCTTTAGAGATGTAGCAATAAAACCAAAACCTAAAAAAAAGGTAGTTAATAACTGGGCGATGTAAAATGATGAAAAGAGGTTTGCAGCAAATTTGCATGGCCTCACTTCCGAAATGTGGCTGGGCGACCATAAGTCCAGTTTATAAACTTCAGTATTTTACTTTTTTTATTTCTTGTTTTATTGTAATTGTAATTGTTTATAATTACACTTTTGAAGAGCCTAATGGTAAAACAGCTTGTTCGGGTCATATATTGAGATTAACCCAAGTAAAAGGTGTTATTTTTACAAATTTATTAATAAAGAAAATATATCACAGATTACCACAGCACTAAAACAAAAAAATTAAAAACTCATAAAACTCAAGTTTAAAGATCAAGTGCCAAGGTAAATATTTGCAGTTTTGGTTTTAATTGATACGTCAAAACAAGCTGTTCAGCAACAATATTTCGAGTTTTATAGTTGTTAAAAAGTCGTTTTGAGTTAGAAAAAGCTCAAAATAACGATTTGGATCTATAAATTGAATGACGTCAAGCATTAACAATAGCCTCCCCGTACTTTTACCACCATCAGTAAGGGTGGGCTTTCATATTTCTCAGTTGCCTGCTATTCGCTTTTTAGCTGTTAACTGTTATAGATGTAAGTGAAGAAATCTTGATAGCTCAGCTTTTAGCAGTGAAAAACACATAATGAAAGTCAGTTACAAATTACAATCACCAAAGATAATTCAATGATGATCTAATTATTATCGAAAGAAGCAAATAAAAAGGTGAATTTGTAGCAATCAATAGTAGGATTAGCAAACGTTATGTTAGACAAGAAAGTTTTAAGTTTATTGTGCACTACAACCAGTACTTAAATTGTAGGGGGGACGGGGGGGACGCAACCCCCCATCGTGAGTTAGCGTCCCCCCATCGAGATTTAGCGTCCCCTCATCGAGGTTTAGACGTCCACCCATCGAGATTTGAGCGCTGGATGATGAAACGATCAAGAGCCAGCCAGCACAAATAAATCCTACAAATTCCGGCCGATTATAGCCCAAATTGTGGTGAAGACCTCTTTTTTTTGTGGTCTTCACATGATTTCGGGAAAAAAAACACTTTAAATTTCGGCAAATACCTTTTTTTTTTGATCTTCACCTGGTTTCGGGAAAAAAACACTTCAATTGCTGGAACGGAATTACATAATTTTCACTGAAGTTTGGTCAAGGCTACAAAAGCGCCCCCCCAAGCAAAATTTTACAATTTAAGTACTGACTACAACTATAGCAGAGGTGGAGTCCTCGAGGACGTCCTTGACCTCGAGGACATATTTTGAAGACTTTGGCCTTGGCCTCGAAGCTCAAGTCCTTGGCCTTGGCCTCGAAGCCTGCAAGTCCTCAAAAATTTCCTGTCCTCGGTTCGAGGACAGCATTATTTTTTGATTGGTTAAAAAGGAAATAACCAAACCAAAGACAACATTTACTTCTAATGTCTCAATTCGTTTCCTTTCCATAGTTAAAAAATAATATAATGTGATGCCAACTACGCCAAGTCATACTGAAACTTGTTTTAAATGGCCTTATGTGAAAGCTCTTTTCGGAGAATGAGAGGGCAAAAAACATTGTAAAAAACTGTTGCTTTTATTTCTGCTAATACTACCGGTGCAGGCGGTACAAACTGCAAGGCACTAAAGCAGAGCTGGAGTCTCGGCCAAAATCTTCGAGACCGAGACATGACATTGACGTTGCGAGACCGAGACTTTGAACAAAAACTCGAGACGAGACCGAGACTTGAACGTTCCGAGACCGCGACGAGACACGAAACTTTTGAAACCAAACGTTTGCAATATTTTGCAAATATTTTTGACACTAAATTTTGGACATTTGATGAACTTCCCAACTCATCGCAATATAGATTTCTAGGCATTTCGCTATTATATTAGGAACAAGCTAATTAAAAATGTTATACTACTTAAAAGATATACGTTTGTTTTTAATTAGAAAGCTTTTTGGCGTTGCATATGGTTTTTAAGATTTAATACTATCATGATCATCAAAAAATTTTGTTAACTAAATGTGCCAGTTACAAAATGGAAGTAAAATTATTTATGTAGAACTTAGAATAATATTTCAGTCCTAACTGTTCCGCTGTAATATTCACAAGACAAATGTTGTCACAAGGCGCGTAGCCAGAAATTCGCAATGGGGAGGGCTGTTTGGGGGAGGCCTGAGGGCAAAGCCTCCAGCCACCGCTCCGCCCCCAGCGCTCGAAAATTTTGCATTTTTTTGCAAAAATAACTTCATTTTAGGGCTCTTTTGATTAAAAAATAATTTGCTTTTAAAACGTGGCTTACAAATCGGCAGTGCAAACAAAATTAAACTGGTAGCATAAATGAGCTATTTGGGAGGTGGCTAATGGTAAAATGTTAGTTTTATTGTTTAGATGCTGGTTATAATACTCACACGGAGTAATCTATTTCGTATATAGTTTATAGAGAAAAATAATTGGGGGGGGGCTAATGAAAAAAGATTTGAGAGAAATGAATGGTAATTAACTAATACTGAATAGCCCTCCCCCTATTCCTTAGTTTAAAGTATATTTGTGGATGACACCTATGTTTAGCATTTTACACTTGCGATCAAATTTGACTGCTTATTTTTGACCGTTTTTCAAAGTTTTCATTTATTTGTTGATTTTATTTTTGACAAATTAGCCCCCCCCCCCTTCTAAACATATGTTTCAAAAGATATTTCAATCACTATTTAGTCCACTCCAGTGCATAAAACAGTCTCAAAAGTGCTAAAAACGTAGTGTTTTTCTTATTCTGCATTTTGGTCGACATGCCAATGGGGGGGGGGGCTAAGCCCCCCTCGCCCCCTGGCTACGCTACTGGTTGTCACATTAATTGTTATAACCAACACCTTTATTGCCCCAAGGTGTGATACTGAAGGTGTACCATTAATTTGGTCTTTTTGCACAAATGTTGTCCAGATGATTCTTTCAGAGAATTGTGATTTTTGTTTAAAAAAGCTTAATTCTTTGAAGAGCTCAAGCTTACTTCCTATCATTTCTCCAAGTTCAGTTTATGTTTGTAGATTTGAAATTTTCCATTTGATTTGTTTGTGATGACAAGGGTTTTGATAGCAACTATAGCAAAATTCAAACGTCAAACCGCTTTTGAGGTTTTCTTGTTTAGAATGCGAAATAATTCGTGTTACTTTGTGCGTAGAATGCGAATGCACTCGGCGCAGCCTATCTCACTGCTGGATTTCTTTTTCACAAAGTCATGGAGATTATTTCGGTATTCTTCCGGACACAGAATAAGCCAAAGAGTAAAACCGGTACAAGAAAAGCAGCAGCCGTCTTATCAAAACGCAGAAAACTTGCAGTTGTACCACTAGTATAAGAATAAAAAATACGAAATTTATTGATAATAACATTTGTCTAAACCAGTGGTAGCGAAATGTTTATATCTCAGACGCTTTCTACCCCTTGTTCCATATTATTGTGAATCAAAATACATCCTTTGGGTTTTACAATACATTAGCTCTGTAAAAAATATCTTTTTTCGATATATTCAATCCCCATGGGCTATTAAGGTATAACTTTAAGAACCCTTGGTTTGAACAGGAAGGGATTTGTTGTTTTTTTCAGTTAAAAACTTAAAATTATTGTGGGTTTTTACGCTCGGAATGGAAATATGGCCGAGACTTGCCCATTTTCCGAGACTTCGAGGTGCCGAGACCGAGACGAGACCGAGGCTTTAGACCTTTGAGACCGAGACGAGACCGAGACTTTGAAAAATAGTGTCTCGAGACCGAGAAATGTCTCGAGACACTACAGCTCTGCACTAAAGCCATTCAGAGCCACAACAAAGAATTCTGGGTTCTGGACACAAACAACTTTGAGTTGCTAATGCAAAAACATGACCGTGCCTATTCCGCGGGTGAATTTAGAAAAAAGTAGTTGTGTGATAATAAAATGTAATTCAATATTACCAGGCCTGGCATATTGATATTATACTACACTAAATATGTTGGTATATTTTGATGTAACTAACAAAACGTATCTTGAAAACCACAACTTGTTTTTAAAATTTGCGAGCGAGAAGAATTTTTGAGATGAGAAAGAACAACTCTAACCCTGGCAAGCGGTCTGGAGGGGGGAAAACCACATCCACTAAACAATTTCTGAGATAGAAATCGCCATTAGGAATCCCAAATAACAAACTATTGGATCACCAAAAACGCTGCATGAAGAAATATTAAGAAATTAAGTATGAAGTTAAATAAGGCTGCTGCACAATATGGAGAAATGCGCGTTGGTCGATGGACTTAAGAAATTTTTTACACCACGTCCTTTTAAGATGAAGAGGAAAAGCTCCCTCAAAAAATTTGGACATTTTTAGAAAAAATAATGGTTTGTTGTTTTTCCGTTTCTACGATGGCTGATTATGTGGACCCTTTGAAGGGGTCCAGGGCAAATGTCTCTAATTGCTTTCTTTCTTAATAAGACCCTACTGAGATCCTCATGTTATTTTTTGTTTATTAAATACATTATGGTAAATTTAAGCAAGTGTCTTTTGGCGACCGAAACGTACACGATCATTCCTTGATAAGCATTAGAAGCGACAAAAACATCACATACACAGAAATCTAAAGAAAAGATTGGCATAGAATTATAGTGTTGAGAAATTGGGGAAAAACCAAAGCTTTTCTAATATAACAATTATGGTATTTTCTTTTCAAATTGCTTTGAAAATCTTAAGTGTGTAATCTTTTTAAAAGCCACAAAAACTGCTATTTTTTCCGAAAAAAAAAAATACTAAATTGATTGACATCGGACATGTGGACTTTGCCCTCCCCCCTGAGCTCCGTCTTTTTTTTAATGCAAAAAACTTGAGCTGACAAATATACCCGGTACGATACCTCAGTTCATTTTAAAAACATAAATTACAGTATTTTGCAATACTTTCAGACAATAACGCATAAAAAAAATTTCGTGAAAAGATTTCGTTTGACCAAACAATACAGTGTGCGCTTAGGAAACTACTAAAAGAGTGGGGATGCATAATCAGTGAAGGTTTGCACCGTAGTCTTAACGGCTAACTGATGAAATTAAGGCATTAAAATTGAAAACTTCTTCGTTTACAATGTAGATACATATTCCCTTTCACGAGTTATGGTCTTGTTTCATTCAGGGTATGGTATGGAATGGAATGGAAAATGGAATGGATTGAAACGGAAATTTCGGTATGGAATATGGAAGATGCCAGAATGGAATGGAATGGAAGATTTCAATAGTGGAATGGAAGACAATCTTCCATACTTCCATACCAATTCCATACTAAATTTTGTGCATTGTATTTACAAAAAACATACGAATGGCGGGTAGTAATAAATAATGTTGTCACTGAAGTATTCAACTTCAATATTTACGCGTATTATTTGTTGCCAAATCGCGGTACTTTGGTTGTGTAAATTGTGCAAACAGTGTACGTATTGCATCATTCTAATTACATCGCAATTTGCAGCATTGACGTTGTAGTTGACGACGTTAACAGGTTTGACTTTTTTTTAATTTGAGATTGACAATTTGAGAAGTCATGATTTCCTTTTTTTCATTTCCAAGAAAATTCGTAATTGCTATTTCATGCCCGTTTCAGCTTAATTTTATTTATATTTTTAGTTTTTAAGATTATAGTAATTCCAGATTCTTTATAGTGTTAAAGCTTGGTATTTTTATAACGGTAAATGTTGTTTAGCAGTTTGGTTATGCCAAATTTTATAGTTGATTTGAGAGCAAACTTGTACGGTAATTATTAAACCTTAGGGGTAACCAGGGGCCCCGGCCTCCCCGCTCCAATTGAAATGCTATCAACGACACAAACGATGACACAAAGCCTATTGTTTGTTCCATTTCAGTTTCTTTCATAATTTTTCGAGTGCAACAATACACGCGTACAACAGCAATTAGCAATAATATGGATATTGACGAGCAGGCGGCTCGGGCTTTCTCCATTTAATTTTTTGCCAACCAATTTTAATGTACAAGTCGAGAGAAATTCAGTGTTTTTGTTCTAAACGATACAATCACAGGCCCTTATCTAACTTTTTTGAGTAATAGTATGTTTTAGGCTCCAAGATAACTTTTGTATTGCAATAAGATGATTAGCAACCATCTATTGTATCATATGTACCAATTTAATTTATTCTAAAATCCACCTCCACCACCTACCAACTTTAAACAACAATCCACCTCCACCTCGATAGTTTTCGCGCAACGAAATACACTGTACTTTTGAAAAAAACTAGGTAGAGAATTAATGCTTATTGAACATATTTATAAATTTGAATTAATAGTGCCAGGATCCCTGGTCGTACATATATTCGTAAAATTGGTTATTTTCATGACGAAACAAAAATCTCCAAGGCAAATCTTGGAGTGAATTATTTAATGCTTAAAATGCTGCTTAAGGCAATGTACCTTACTTCCCCTGACCTGAGCCAAATCACAAAATTTAACCCAAAATGTAAGATTTTAAACGTGTTTTGGACTTGATCTGAAGTAAAGAAAGGAATTTTTTCAATTGGCTTTCAAATCTCAAAAATTTCTTTTTCTTGGCTCTGAAAACGTGCGAAATGTGATCCAAATGGCATTAAAACAGCTATTTTTTCCAAAAAATTACAAAAATTTGCCCTGCGGCTGTGTTTCGTTTGAGTTGCACTAATTTAATTTGCTCATCACGCCTCCAAATTTTGATATATTTGTAAAACTTCTTAACTTGCGGTTCTAGTCTTTCCCTTCAGCAAAATCCTAGTTGCAGGCCAAACCAGACCCTCAACTTCTGATCTTTCATTCTTTGTGCTGTAAAAACTCTCCCTTTGAAAATTTCTGATAACGTCATTGCATGTGATTTGCGGTTTAACCCCCCACCCAATCCAAAATCCTGGCTACGCCTATGCATCAAACTATGTGCAATGTGCATACCAAATACCGGTTGTTGCATCTTTGTATTGTTGTGCGCACCTTCACTAGTGGTTGCTTACAACATTACAAAAGTGCAAAATAAACGTTGCATTGCTTGCAGTCAAAAAGTTTTTTGGTTTGGAAGCATAGAATCGAATATGGAAGAAAATTTTAGTATGGAATTGAAGATTTCTAGTATGGAATGGAAGAAAATTGCCAGTATGGAATATGGAAAAATCGTCTTCCATTCCATTCCATACCATGCCCTGGTTTCATTACCAAGATACCGCTACGGTACGCAAGCAACATCAGCTACTAACGTGTAAAATTTCAAAATGGCAATCATTGCTTTTTTTGAAAACTTCTATTTTCGAATTATCATCAAAAATTTAACAAAATGCAATATCTTAAACACTTTTGCGTTTAAAAATTATGGAAAATTAAAAATTATGGAAAATTATACAAAAATAGAAAAATTACGAGTATGCCTTTGGTCCTTGGCCTCGACCAGTCCTGTCCTTGGCCTCGAGCATTGTGTCCTCGACTCTCCACCTCTGAACTGTTAAATAGGTCATATATTGCTGCTACACTAACTTTTAAATCGCATGTAATTACAATAAGTAATCTGTTTGTTGCAATTAATTACGATAAGAAATCTTGAATTTTTTGTATGAGCTCGCACAACCAGCAGTTCTGATTAATCAAATTTGGCAAGGACTTCTATTTCTCGTATATCACTGCTGCAAAGCTTATTACCCGTATAGTGAATACGTAGTTTCTATGGCGCGAAAAACACTTCCCGCTGTTTACCCAGAATCTGCTACTGATTGTTAGTTCTTTCAAGACGTCATTCAACGGCTAACCAAGTTTTGTGTACAGCGCTCTTCAAAGTTTAATAACAACACCAATCGGGCATAAATTTTTGCAAAATTTTCAAAACATCTTAGGTTACTCGCATCTTAGGTGTAAAATTTTCAAACTGTAATAACAACCAGAAAATTTGTGTTGCATTCTTCTTGTCGCTTGATCTTTAGTGCTGTTGCAATCTACTTTTGCATATGCTTCAACCATTCGTCATCCAGCCCTTTTTGAAACCCTAATATCAACCACAGAATGTAAAGAAAATATAGCTTGAAAACCAAGTTTATTCTTTGAACCATATAATGATAAAGAAGTTCTTTCTATACTTACAGACGACCAGAATAACCGTCCTTGTGGTTCAAGTTAGACCACGAGTCTCCGCCAAGCCATTGAAACCGGTGGGTTGCGTTTTCCAGCTTTATTTGATAAAAAAGCTTCACCAAATTAAACTCCATAGCAAAAGCGATAACTGGCAGAGCTGTAAAAACAAAAATAATTCGAGTAATATTTGAATCTAGGCTTACAGTGCTTAGTTTATTTCAAAATAATAATAATAGTCTCCTCGCATTTACACACTTCTACATTCGTCGCTTCCAAACCTGGAAGATATCTTTCGAATCCCTTTAAAGTACTTTTCCACTTCCTCTTTCGGTTCGTTTATTGACTGAAATTCGCTTTTCCAAATATCGCTTTTTATGCTTAGGACCAGGAAGAAGTCCCAAGAGGTTATGGCGTAGCAGTAAGATGGGTGTTGCACCGTTTTTACTTCCCCCTTGGTGTTAGTAGTAGTAGTGGTAGTAATAGCAGTAATATTGTTTTATTTATGGCAGTTCTTAGAACATAAAAAGTAACAGTTTTCAATTACAATTCACAACAAGAATACAGCGGCAAAACGATGTAAGTCTTTACAAGCAATAAAATAAAACTGTGTATACACAACAATAACTCGCAAAAGGATGGTCGCTGCACCTTCAAAGTTATCTAGGTTAACCTGTGGCATGGTGAATTGTCCTGGAATCACCGCTGGCCACTCCTTCAGACAGTCGGAGCAGAGCTTTGACACAAATCAGCTAAATTTGCTATTTTTTCAAATCCACCAAACAGAGTAAAGTGCCAGATCTAAGGACGCAACAACGTTATCAGAATGCGAGTTGAACCCATGCGAGTCGTCGTAAAAATGACGTGTTACGTCTTTGGGCCTGCCGAAGAATAGCAAACACCTTAATTGTTTTCAGATGCCTCACTTCCTAATTTTGCATCACTGAAAAATTGTTTATTAATTTGACGAAGTGTAGACCGATTGGAATTCAACTTGACGTGAGTTTTACCAAACTCTAACGTGGAGGACCAGAGAAAACAAAGTTTCGCACTGAAAGTTCTCTACAAAGAGTTAGTAAACTCTTATCGTTACGCATGAGCAATAACAAACAAGGTAAAAAACGTCATAATTAAATCAAGAATTTTAGTAGTTTCATTGGTTAACTAGATCACATGACTGCTCTTTCACGCATAAACAATAGCGTAAAATGCAACTAGATGAGAGCTTGCTGAGAAGCAAACGACTGACGCATATTATGTAATGAGAATTGATTTTGGGGTGTCCATTTGGGGTTCCCGAAGGAGTGGTATCTTCAAACTATGTCAAAATATTTGTCTCTTGAATGTTAACTGAAATCAAAAAACATTAGAGGGCTAGTTCAAGCTCTTCAAAGACTTGATTTTGGGGAAAGTTTCCGAATGGGTTGTCGCTCCAAACTGTGTCAAAATACATAGGTGGGCAAGTTAAAGCAAAACGTTAGCTTCGTTAACCACTGGTCCGTTAACAAACTTCACACCTCCGTTGAAGCTAATTCATTATTTTCAGTTTTTATTAACAGAAGTTAATGAAGTCCGTTTGTTCGTTAACGTTTTGAGTGTAATTTACATTTCTTTTTATTTACTCACTTCTTCATGTAATGACACTGCTGAGCTGATTGTAAGGAAAAATTTATTGCTATGGCAGTCTTTTTGTGTTTTGGAAGTTGCATTTTACAGTCTAATCTAATTTCAAGATAATTATAGGTTCAAATGCACTAACGAAGCTGCGATCGGAAAATGTTTGGGAATTGCGAACAGCGATATATAATAGATCTACGAGGCTGTAACTTATTAATTGCCTCAAAAAAGAGCTCCTTTCTTCGTTTTTTCTATAAAAATCGTGGTATTACGCAACAAGTGTAACCAGTGCAAAATGGTTTGTACCGGTGCAATGAATGAATGGTGCAAGAAATTAACGATGAAAACTTTAATGTAAGTTAAACTTAACGGAAGTTAATTTAGTCCGTTAACATAAAAAACTTTCTAACGGATTAACTAATTAATGAAAAAGTTATCGTCGTTATTAACAGATTAACGATTAACGAATTTGTTCCCACCTTATGCCAAAATATTTGTCTCATAAATGTCCACTAATATAGAAAGAAACTAGTGCCCTAGCTTTAGCCGTTCAAAAAATTCATTTTTAAAGGTCCATTTGAGGAGTTCCTGGAGGGGTGCCAAACTATATCAAAATATTTGTCTTCTATATATCTACTGATATAAAATAAACTAGTGTTTTAGCTAAGTCGTTCAAAAAATTGATTTTTGGGACCCCATTTTGGGAGGTTCCTGGGAGAGTGGCCCCAAATATTTTCGGGAGACGAAATTGCATTTGCAACTCAACAACTTTACTCAAAAATTAGATTTTGATGTTTCGCGGTTTAGCAGAAAAAGAGCGTTCAAGATTTAAGAAGAAAAAAAAAGGAAAATAAACGCAAAAAAAGAAAATATAACCTCATCGCGGCCGAAAGTGGGTTGGTTGGGATGAAAGAATATCTAAAGGAATATAACCATGTGAAATATGTTTTGCCGTACCTAAGCCATTTTTGAATGAGACGGCTTTGTACGCTAAACTTCCGGGGCGGTTTTCGGGTCCTAAAACCGAAGTCACGTAAGTTATTGCCTCAAAATTTGGTACAAACATACAGCATATGAATTTCAAACTGCTGTTAAAATTTCATAAAGCCAGCCCGAACCATTCTCGTATATGCAAAACTTGAAAATGGCCGAGTAAAAACAAAAAAATACTCCATGCGAGCGTCGGTCGTTTCAATAAAGAAAAATAAAGAAATAAAACAGAGGAAGCGCTTACCACTCCCTTGTAGCAAACGGTGCTGAAGTGGAAAGGAAAGTTGCTGCCGCAAAGCACTTACTTGTCTGTCGTTCAGTAAGCAGCTCCTTCAGAATATTCACAGCGTGTGTTTGGCTCATGTCCCGTGGCAGCTTGATATCTTTCGCAATACAAATCTTCGTCCCTCGAATCTGCTTCACAAATGAGTCGTACGCAGCTCTGCCTGCTCACGTCACAATCAGTAACAATTATGACGGTATTTTATGAAATTTGTTTTCAAAACTAAAGTAATGTTTTCGAAACTTCTCCATTCACTTTATTCGTACACTTTTAAATTCAATTTTTTAAATAAAATAAAATCTTTCTTTATACTCGCTGTATTGCGCCGAAGTGTGTAACGAGTTGGAGGGACCCATCTCTGCGTCATTGCGCCCGGGCAACACAGCTTCTTTCGAAGAAATGTCGCAGCGGTGGCGAGCCGTTGGCAACACTGTGTCCAATTTGACCGGCCCGAGATTTGAACCTTAGACCTCCCGCTCCAGAGACAAAGGCGTTACCGTTCGAACAAACGCCAGTTTTTAAATACCGTATATAATAAGGAAGTCTGTGCGTGGAAATATGATTGTTAATTATGTCAACTACGTAAATATAAATGTGGGCTAATGTAAAAGAAAGGTAAAGTGTAGTAGCCTAGTTGATAAACACGTAGAGACTAATAATTATGAGTAGTATCAAAAATTCACATAAAAATTGTCAGTATCAAAGTACAATCGAGGTGAAAGAATTTCCCTCAAATCAAATCAAATCTTTCCTTATACTCGCTGTAGTATGCCGAAACGTGTAATGAGTTTGCAGGGCCCATGTCTGGCATTACGCCCGGACCACACAGCTCCTTTTGAATAATTGTTGCAGCGGTGGTTAGCCGTTGGCAACACTATTTCCGACTTGACCGGCCCGAGATTTAAACGCACACCTCCCGCTCCAGAGACGAACGCGTTACCGCTCGACCAACTGGCAGGTAAAAAGGAAAGCGCACAATTTACAAAATTAACTATATGAAGCTTAACATTTGCATGAAGTGTAGTTTTGGATACAGCCAGACATAATTTTATTATTTAATTTCATTAGGAATTGCTTTTTTTTCGTATTGTTAACCTTTTCCGTAGAGTTTTTAATAAAATTACTCAATTTGATAAAAAAAAAATTGTTATTGTATTGTCCCTGAATTACAGTACACTGGTGCTATATGCATTAATTTTATTACATTGCAGCTATATTTGATTTGCTTATTTCTTTTTCAAATACAATAAGTGCTGAAGATGTTATAAGTGGTTAGCGAAACCTTAGTTATTAAGTGTATTTTTGCATTTTGATTAAACAATTTCTTCTTAAAATCATGAAATACTTTGCTGTAATTATTTGGCAACACACAATAAGAAATTGGTAGCGGTATATAGTATTTTAAATCTGTTTTGTATAGCTTTAAGCTTGTAACTATTCTTATCAATCACACCACAATGCAATGAAACCTCTACCCTGTTTACGATTTTAGGCGGATTTAGAGATGCACGTCGGGCCGGGCTTTTCAGGTCGGGTTCGGACTTAAGATTGACAAAATGTTGAGATTAATTCGGGTTAGAAATAGTACTAGCCATGTGTTTTCGCCTTTTAGATGATATAAAAATGTAATTAACAAAAACTTTGCTACGCTGAATGACGACTTTTTTAAACATCAGGCGACTATCGTTACACAACTACGATTATTACGTCACAGTTTATCAGCAACGAGTAGTTTTATTACCAGCCATGATCGAAACATTTTTAGACCTAATTTTTCTGGCATGGTTTTGGCTTCAAATCACATATGGGTTCAGGCTCGTAGTTGTCTGCCCGTTCACAACTCTGTGCGGATTTACGCAGTATTCGTTTTTTGTCCGTTTTTTTCCACGTTTTTGCTTCCCATGAAAAAGTATACGCTTTTTCGTCCGTATTTTTATAAGTCCGTATCCCCACCAATTAGACTGTGACATTGTGATAAATATTTTGTTCAAAAATGTCATGGTTGAACAATCAGAGCCGTCTTTCAAAATATGCTGTACCCCGGAAGATAACAATTTTTTCGGAAAACTTTTGTGCATAATGTGGCAGTCTGGTTGGTGCGAATATGGACATAAAAAATTGCGGACGAAAACGAACATACTTTTTGATGGAAAAGAAAAAACAAACCAAAGCGGACGAAAAACGGATACTGAGTAAAGCCACCTTTAAAAGGAAAGCGTCAAGCTCATCTACTGTACTGTTTTTTTATAATTCTCTCGGTATTTTTTTATATTTCTCACCGTAATCGTCGTCTTCATAAATGAACGAAACATAGTACCACTTGTACTTGAGGAGTAAGCATTTAAAAGCTTCCATCTGAAGAGATGATCATTATCAAGCCAAATAACGATGGATGCAAAAAAATTCGAAAAAAGCGAAATACAGCATTATGGTGTGGTGCTTTTCTCCTTTCAGAGTTAGAATTTGTATTGTTGTTTAGTTTATTCAGAGTGCTAGAATCTGTCACAGCAAGGCAAAAAAGTTTTAATCCAAAGTTACAGAAAGAGATGAGAAATTTTTTTCGTGATAATTTCTATTTGAAAAAGCATTTTACTGTGGACCGCAAGCAGGATTGGTCAACATTATTTAGAAACAAGCTGAAAATTTTGAAGGTGAATGCGCTGTATAAAAATTCATAAATTTTTGGCCGCAATGCGACTTAAATTATGTCACCAAACATTACATTTTTAAGGGTAAGTATTTTGGCCTAGGTTTGGGGCTAAGTTAGGGTTCGATTTGAGTTGGAGTTAGACCACATAAAAAAAGGAGGTTAAATTTTCCATTGAAACAAGTTTAGCTTAAATTTAACGGCCAAAAACGTTTGCGTGGAAATGGTTAAAACATTTTTTCTCTAAAAATAAAAAGTCGGTATGTACGAGTATGTCGCTATAGAGTGCATACATATAATTCTCTAACAAAAATCGGTAGCTGAAACATAACCAGCGCAAAAGAGCTTTTCAATCTAAAAGTAGTTCCTTCTTGGTGTGTTTAAGTTTGCATCTTATAACCTGGCTTCGCAGTGTATTATTTCGCCACTTTTGTGTTAGAAAAGCATATTTTAAACTTTAAAGCATCAGGGCAACCATGTATTTCAATTTCTACCAAATTCTCAAATTATTTATTTTTTGCGCTCTTTATTTACTCTTTGAAGGCATCGTACAGAAATCAATACTGTAGCATTATGTGTTCTTCGTAAAATACGACAATATTTATTATAGATTAATCTAAAGCAAAGGGCCCAAACTCGAGTGAACATCTTACTAAACGTTTCAAGACATTACTAGTCTCATTATCAGCAGTTAAAAATAGCTGATAAAATTTCTGCTGATGATAATACTAGTAATGTCTTAAACATTCAGTAGCATGTTCGCTCACGTTTTGGCTCTTTGCTATACTTTGAGATTACTTAAATGTTCTGTTCATTTACAAATAGATCAAATATACTTTATCTCACCAAATTATCATCAGAGGAGACAGTTCGAAAGAAATACGGGTATCGATCTTTGTCGCTAAGCTCGGCTGAAGTTGCAGAGCAGCTGACCTATAACAATCAAGAGTTATTCGAGAAGAATCATATTTCAATCAGAATCAAACTTTTTGTTACACTCGCTGTATTACGCTGAAGCTTGTAACGAATTAGTGGGTCCATCTCCAGGTTTTCTGTGCCCCGGCAACACAGCTTGTTTAGAAGAAATGCCGCAGAAGTAGCGAACTGTTGGCAAACTATCTCCGATTTGACCAAGCCGATATTTAAATCTTAGACTTTCCGTTTCAAAGATAAATCCCTTTAAAAAAACATATTTTTACTTCACATCAACTTGAATTGAAGTCAAATACATTCATGAATACTCCCTAAAAATTTGAAGTAACATTTGGGGGAGTTTCCCAATTTTGAGGTTCGCCAAAGTCGCTCTCCAAATTCTGAGCATTTTTTGACCAATACTTAGCTTAAATGTCGTCATAAGACGTAGATATTTTGACTTTGGCATTTTATGATTTAGTTATAAAAAACAAACTAATGTGCAAAGTTTGAACCACTTATAACATCATTTTGCCAAAATTTTTATTACAATAACGTCATCAACTTAAACCCAGTTTTTCCAAAAACTTTTGGTGAACGCCAACTAGCATGCCAAGTTTTGGTGCTACTGTGACTTCCGGTTAAAGTGTTAGACAAATTCTGGTTAAAGGGCAATATTTCTCCCCTTGCCCCTCATGTGAAATGCGTTCGTCAAATTATTGCTGGTGTCTAATAGGGTTTAATTTACAAAACCGTGCAGTGCTTTAATTTTTTATACTATATTATTTTATTCTGCAGACGGAAGTAGTTTTTTGTTTTTTAACCCTATTTGTACCGGGGGAGGGGGCAAGTTTGCCCCCCTCTTAGTTATTTTAATATAGCTCCTAAACTAAACTAAAGTTTTGCTTTAATGCACTCTGACTCTGATTCAAACGTAATGACACACATTTTCAGAAACTTTGGGGTTAGCCGGACAACCGGATATGACGTCATTTTGGCCTTTTTCAGAGGCACCTAAAGAGTTTCATAAAGTTTTGAGCGCATTGCATGCTTATCAGTGCGCTTATTCTATTCATTGTACTGCGTATTTATCAGCGATGCTAATCTTTTCCTGGAATAAAATAATTTATTTACTGATAAATGCATTGCATCATCATTACGTCATTGATGACTTCATAATTCAAAACTATTGCTTTTTCAGCTGTTTCTAGAAATAAACTACGTTTGTATAAAAAATATTTATTGTTATCAGCTGTTGAATGATATAATGAAAATAGTACTGCAGTATTCTAAAATTTTGTCAATTATACTATATCTCATGTTACAAAAAATTACAAATAATAATCAACACAATAGATTAAAGATGACATCATTACGCACGTGACGTCATCATGCATGTGACGTCATCATCTGCGGTGACTTTGTCAGAGATGGCTCTGAAATAACAAAAGTCCTAGCTAAAAATAATATTTCGCAACATTTAGACAACTTTGCATGCTTTTATAAGGATTTACTGGTTTTGATGACGTCATCATCGTTTTCGTGACGTCACAACCTCAAAATGCGTATTTTAAAAAATTTAACAAAAATTGCTTCAACAAGCAAAAAATCTTACTTCTATCACTTACCAGACAGTTTTTAGGTAGGGGGGGGGCAAATTTGCCTCTTCCCGGTACAAATAGGGTGTAAAAATAGCGCGGTGGATATAGGGTTAAACGAGTTGGCTTTTTGCCTATAGCGCTCACCTTTGACTTAGAGGCCAGTAACCCCACCTTTCAAAATGTTTATGAATTTTAAGGTTGCAGTGGAATCTTTGGCTGAATCTGCTTGTGATTTCCGTTCTTAACTTGTTTGTGCGATTCACAACAAAAAATTAACTACCCAAAGCGTGCGTTCCTATTGAGTAAACGACTCGACAGTGGAAAGGAGCATGATATGACAATTATTGAAAGGAAGTAACAGTGAGTATTATCACGCGATTAAACAGTGCGCTTATCAATCCTGAATTTAACGAGAAACTGGATATTCAATGCACTGCTGGCATAGTTGCACAACAATTTAAAATATTACTACAATTGTTTCAAAAACAATTAAGTTTTTTATACCTGTTATCAAAATAACTATTACAGTAATCACAACTGTCCAATTCTTCTAAAATCTAAAGCGTTGTTTCTAGCCAAAGTTGCTCAATAGCTCTAGAGTTGAAAGCCAGTTGCAAGAAAACAGGTTATTTTTGAAAAGAAGCACTGATACAAAATATTCATAGCATGGCATGGAGCAAGTCCACAAAAGCGGGCTGCAAATCATATTGTGTAATTGCTGTATTGTAAAACATTTTGACATTTCTAGGTTAGCGATGATTCTGTGGTGGCGCATAAACTCTTTGATTGGTGCGGTTCTTTCTTAACTGGGACTTCGCATGAGCGCGCGTAGTACCTTTGTTTTGGATCGCGAATTTCGGCAAATGAGGACTGATTTGCTCATAACTAGCAAACACTAAATTCTAGAAGGTTGAAATTTGGACTCATTGCGAGAATTAATGCAAGCGTCATGTGTGTCAATTTGGGGGATCCTAGGTCACGTGATTGTGAATTGAGATACCAAAAAACATAAAAAAACGGCGATTTTTGGCTTGAAAATTGATTAATTCGCTTATAACTCGTGCAAACACCACTACTGTGCGAAGCTGAAATTCGGACACAATAGGAATGCTTATGAATGTTTTATGCAAACCAAGTTTGGGAGGTCACGTGACCAAAATTTCACCGGCCGAAAATGGGCAAAAAGACGAACTTGAACCAATATATCTCAGTAATTACAGATATTGATAAAAAATGGTTTGTGATTTTTGAGCACACTATCAACCACCTTATTTTTGCTAATGCTCGTTTACCCCGACTTGAATGCCATTTTTCTTGTTTTATTTCTTTTTTCTTACTTCTTTTTCTTTTTTCTTTTTCTGCCACTATCTAATTTTAAATCGCTAAACGCACTGTATTCAAAGTTTGAGCGCCTGAAGATATTAGGGAGGACTTTTGTGTCACAGAAATCGAGGGTGCCAGGTTGGGGGGTTCCCCTTCATTGGGTCATTCAAAATTTTGAACCTTTATATCGATAGAGCTAGATGAATCAAATTTTTTTTTTGAAATGTATAGATATTAGAAATAAACTAAGCGTAGCAAAAATTGGGGGTGTCTTAATGGGATTTTTCCTCCCAAACGAACCCTCCGAAATTCAAACTTTTTAACCTTTTAAGCTAGACTCATGAAATTTTTAAAGTAAGTAAATATAAAAAAAGGTAAATTTGACAAAATTTGGGAGGACTAAAATGGGAGGTACCCCCAAATGGGGCTGCCGAAATTCAAACTTTTTCACTATTCACGCTGGACAGACGAAATTTTCAGAATAGTCAAATATGAAAAGATAAAATTTGGCAAAATTTGGGGGTACCAAAACAAAGGGATCCCCCTCAAACAAGGACGCCAAAATTCTAAATTTTACAACTTACGCTAGTCTGATGAAATTTTCAGAATAGGTAGATATGAAGGAAAGATAAAATTTGACAAATTTGGGGGTACCGCAATGGGGGGTCCCCCTCAAACGAAGACGCCGAAATTCAAACTTTTTAATTGTTTAAAGCTTAAAGTCTAAACTTTAAGCTAGACAGATCAAATTTTCAGGATTGGCAAATATGAAGAAAAAATAAAATTTGACAAAACTTGGGGCACCAAAATGAGGGTCCTTCAATTGGGTCCTTCAAAATTCAAACTTTTCAACCATTCAAGCTAGACACAAGAAACTTTCAGAATAGGAGACTATAAAAAAAGATAAAATTAGAATAGGTAAATAAAATATGACTAATTTCAGGCGCTGCAATCGGGTAGTTCTCCTCCAGCGGCTCCTTCAAAGTTTTTAGCCACTCAAGCTAAACAAATAAAATTTTTAAGATAGGTAAACATCCAATACGAAAAAATTTGAGGATTTTTTGCTATAGGGGTCCTCCAATTGTGTTGACATCTCCCCCCATCAACTACAAAAGCTAAACGAATTTATTTAATTGGATAGGTTAGTATGAATCAAAGATTAAAGATAACAAAATTTGGTTGGCAACATTGAGGAGACCATGCCAAATGGGCTCCCTAAAAGTTTTAAACTTGTATTACGAAGTACTCCAGCTACGCATATCAAATTTTAAGAGTACCGGTAAGCTAATAGGCTATAGAAAAAAGATAAAACATGCTAAAATTGGCAATGCCATGTTGGACAATAAGCCCTTAAATGAACCTTCAAACTATAAGATGAATTTTCACAATGAATTGATATCACAGAAACGTAGAAGAGTCAAACTAATGGGATTAAACCAACATTTAAGACGGTGAAGTACATGAGCATAATGGCTTTGATAGATTTAAGCTGGATGGCCAAGTTTTTACTAAACTGTCACTTGTTACGTTGAAAAAATCTTCTACTAGCTCTTCAAAGTTTTTGAAAAATTTTATTAAGAAAGCTTTCGTGCTGAATAAAGAATGTGCACGTAATACAATATACTGTACAATATCCAATGTGTTGGCCGTTTGGTCGCACTGCTAAATAGCATTCTCAGAATAAGAATAGCTGTAAATTGTGTGCATATTTCTGGCCGTGGTTAGTGTTAAGTTTGGCTGATGTAATAATTGTTCAAAAGTCGCTGGAATTTTAAAGATCGCTCTATTTTATTTGAGAATGAAATGATAAACTGTTTGAAACGCCTAATAGTATTTTTATTGAGGTTACTTCATTATTTTGACTGCTTTTTGATACCTTTAAACTTTGAGAGCGAATAGTGTTAAAGTGTAAAAATGAACTAAAAAGAGCGCAATGTGCAAAAGAAGTAGATAATTTTTAGTATATAGTTGTTGGACTGTAAAGATTTGGCCAAGGATTCTGGAAAGCATAGAGTTGAGTAAATTAATATAAGTTTTTAATGTGTAGTCATCATAAAGTTAAACTCTGCAATATCACTTATAAATTAATAAGAATTTGATTTTTTGTTCCTAAATTTTGTTTGTGTACGTATCTTTTTCCATGATAATTGCTGAGGTAGGCATTGTTTTGATTTAGTTCTTAAATTTTGAGAAAAATCAGTAGAACTGTTCATGCGTGGGCTTACATAAAACTCTAAAAAAAATATTGCAGTGGGTTAGTTGCGGGGTAGATTTGATATTTAGGATATAGTGTGTCAAATTTTTGGTTAAGATAATGCAAGTTATAAAATCCAAAAATCATGTTGGCATTTTCAGATCAAAAGGTTTTGTTTTTGTAATTTAAATCGAAGCAAAAGGTTACTTTTGAAATATTTATTTTAACGAGGGTTTTATTTGCAACCGCAATTTTAACAATTGCGCTGCGCTTTTAGTGAAAAATCAACGAACTCCTTAAAAGTTGAAACGAGAACTAAACAGAGTTGTAAAATTTTGATTGACATTTTATAAAAAAGCTACCGTTTCTATACATTCAATTTTAAAAGCCGTTAACCACAAACCAGATCAAGTTAATGGAACATTATGAAATTCGAAAGCGATGTATTTCAGATCTGACTATCAACAACCATAAAGACGCTTAGCGCAATATTGTGAGTTCTTTAGTTCAGTAAACTTAAATACGTTCGAGAAGTCTCCGGATATCGCTGGCGATCTTATATTCTGGTTTTCAAATGGGTTATTTGTAAACATGTTTACTCTTTTAATGATTTGCATTTGTGTGCGGTGATCAACGCATCAAAAATAATACAGTATATGGCAAAGAAACGACTCAGCCAAAGTCAGAGCAGAACATGATTAACCTGCGGGACTTTCAAGATTCCCAATAACTTGGCGACAGGTATAGACGTGGCACTTGAATCCGTTCCAATCATTCCCCAAATTTTACTGTCTTCAGTCGCACTGCACGTGTTACTTCCGAGAGCAAAATTATGCAGCACCTGGAAAGTTAAAAAAACAGTCGTTAATATGTATCATGCAGTTTCGCATCAGCGAACAGGGCCGTGCTAGACCTGCAGTGTGGCGGTAAAAGTCGCACTGCAATACACAGGGATAAGGATTAAGAAATCGATTCTCTGCCGTTGTACATTCCGCAAATGCAGATAATTGTGGGAATTTTTTGTGTGCTTTGGCTTTATGTTCATCCCATTGAAAATTCATTCTAGGGCATTAGCCAGGAACATCACGTCTGCCTCACCAAAGCACAGCAGAACACCCTTTAAAGTTCTGTCAACAAGTCTTTCGTCAGGTTAGGCCACCTCAATGGGTAAATTGCTTAGCAACAATGAAAAATAAGAGTAAATTGGTTTTTCCAAGGACACAACAACGCATTGCCAGTTTGGCAATCGCACCGGGAGTCGGTATCATTCGATTAGGCCTGCCAACCCGACGCTCTGCCAACCGAGCTAATGCTGTCGCATACTAAGGTATCGAAAAGAAGCAATTTCTCCAGACCTGGCTGAGCATTGGATACTACATGATTCGTGTTGAATACATATCTATTTATTATACGCAACCACGTCCAAGTTCATTATAGGCCCACGTTCGGCTTACCAGTGATATAGCCCGTGAATCAGTCCAACAATCTGCTTCCGTCTTAAATTCGAGTTCGATTCCCGGTAAGAGCGACTTGTTTTTGTTGACCTGATCGATTGTGTATTGCACCATTTCCAAGCGCTACAAAAAATCAAAAATATAGATTTTTGAATAAAAAAATAATGGCATGATACTCGTCGCCTACAGCTCAAGATGGCACAAAATAACACAATCATCAGTGGTGCTAAGAGCCAGTTTGCGCAAATCGGGTTCTAAGTTTAAAGAACCAATATCAGACTCGGTTTCTTCAAATTTTTACCGGCGTGAAACCGTGAATAGTACTATTGTATGCTTGTTTAATGGTTAAAAAACGTACTGCAACCAAGAATGGGTTTGTAAATAGATTTTCTTTTTTTCACCTTTCTGATTCAGACGCTACTGTATAGGGTGACAAGACCGCCAGGAGTTAACTGAGAGTCTCTTTCACAGTTACAAGATTAATTTTCATGAGAATATATCATGGCCAAGTAATCAGTAAAGACCTACTATGCAGAAACTGTAGATGTAGTGGCATTGCTGAAGTTGATATCACTTTTGTTATTGTGGTTGTTATCGTTGTGTCATGTGATTGTGGGTGCTTGTTGTGACAGTTGTTGCCAGCATTAGCTCATTGCCTTCTTTAAATCTAACCGTGATTAGAATTTTTGTAGTAGACAGAGCCGGATTAACGTTGCACGAATCCATAGGCACTTTTGATTCTCTGGAGAGATAAGCTTCCCACGACTAAAGGTTTTCGCCAGATTTCGTATCATTATCTTGCCGAATGAAAGTGAAGATAAAAAAAGATCTTTGTTAGATTTTAATCGCGGGGCCCTTGGCATTGTGCCAAAGTGCCATGTGCTAAATCCGACCCTAACTGTAGTACTGCTGGCATACGTTACTAGGAACAAAACTTCGACAAATAAGATTCATCACGTTGATGAGCCCAAACAGAACTAAAGAAAAAAGTGCTATAAAAAGGCTTAAATGGCAGCTTGATCATGATTTGCGGTCTAGTTTAAATTGTTGATGTTTTCTCTCAACAACATAATTATGAAAATTGCTTTTAGGAAATCTATTTGAAGAAACATGTTTTAATCGCATAGATAGTAAAATCTATGCAAGTATGGTGAAGTAATAGTAATCGTAACTCCAGAATAATAAAGCCAAAGCGCTTTAATTAGCATATTAAGTGAATTAAGGTGACTTAAACAAAACGCAGCTCCGCAGTTACAGCAAGAGATTTCGCTTGATATCGGTGGCTTCATGGAACTTATGGCAAAGAATTTTTAAACTTTCAATAAAGCAAATTACGTTTCCGACGAATCGTTTAATCATCAAGCTTTTACTGCTTAGCGTTTTTAATCGAAAAATTTGACTCAGCATGTTTTACACCAACATTCTCGCGCTATACCCGATCCAACGCTTCTTTTTTAGCCTTGCCTTTGCTAGGAAATTCCGCAAAAAACTTTAAAAGTTTTCTCGTAATATTTTCGATAGGGACATCAATCAGCGGACTTAAATGTTAATGCGGTATCACAAATGCGAACTAGAAGCAGAATGAGACACTATTCAAACTTCATCATCATCATCATTCCCCGCTTTTCCGTGAGGGTTGAGGGGGCAGCAACTCGAGATCAAGCCGCCACACTTCACGATCTTCCATCACCTCAATCATTTTGTTTGAATGCAGTCCTACGCGATTTCATCCGAAATCCTTAATGTAGTTGATCCACCGAGTTCTAGGATGTCGAACGGTTTCTTTCCCATTTGCTTTAGCGAGGAAAGCGATTCAAATTTCGGTCCATTAATTCATTAACCATATTACATTTTTCAATGGAAAATTTAAAAGGTTAGTGCTTTTGCAATATGGCTTTAGCAGTGAACATGAAATTGAAACTGCGGTTGTAAAAAAATGTTGAAATGCAGATCACAGGATTTTTTAGCAAGGATTTGTAACGTTGTCCAGTTCAAACTGATCAAAAACGTTATAGCCTATACACTGGTGATTGGCGCGTGTTATTTAAATCGTTTATTTTTCCTTTCTTGGTCGGTAGTTAGTTTTTATTTATTTATTTATTTTTTTAGACCAATGGAATGATCTTACAATTTGTTCATTAGAGTAGGTAAACGAGAAGGTTTGTTTTTTTAGTTTTTTGTTTTTTATTGCTACAGTGTGACTTAAAGTGGTGCATATATGCGACCAGCATCTCTTCTTGTTAATATTTAATTCATGCAACTCATGCAATAACGCTTTTCACGTTTTTTTGCGCCTTTTTTCGTCATTGACATAGAAACTACTAAATAAATAAAATCTAAGCACAGTTGAGCAATACTGTAAGGGGCAAAAATTAAATTTTTGGCATAGATTATACTGTTGATTAAATCTAGCCAGCTTAATTGCTGTTGTTTTTGCGCCATTCTTCAACAAAAATAGTCTTTATTTGTCCTTCCTTTTGCATCAGCACATTTTCGAAACTGTGAATGCTTCAGTGAGAATTTCCCAAATCTCTCAATCTGCGCAAATTCGATTGTGAAAATGTGCAACAAATCCGTTTCCTTACAAAATTCCCTGAGAATTTTCGCACTAGAATTCCGCAGATTGCAAGATATTGGAAATTCTCGGTGAAGACAAAGGCTTAATTAATCAAGCAAGCAAACACAAAATTTTGCAAAAAATGAGCTTAAACCCTGTTGTCTATGGGGGTCTAGAAGCGAAACCATTAGTCCCTGGGAGATTTTTGTGATTGCTTGTGGAAATTTATTTAACTCCATAAAACAAAGTTCTAACGTTTTCAGAGCTATTTGAAAAATTAGATTGCTAAGGCAGGAACGTCTTAGCTCTGATAAGTCTCTGCATTTAATGGTCATGTCCAGAGGTGGGCAAAATGCAATTAGAAGCCCAAAGCGCAATCTTCGCAACCTCCGCAATTTCGGGAGTTGCGTTATGCTTTAATTTGAAACATTGCGGAAATTGCGTTGCGGACTAAAGTCTTTAAAATTTGTTGCGCTTTAATGGAGCTGCGATTTTAATTTTTTTCGGTTAATATAGCGCAATTCTATCGATTGAACTTAATTTTGTTCCATTTCGATTACAATACTGGGTGTTTCAAAAGTCACGCCCGATTTTATACAGTTAAAAAGTCAATGGATATTTTTCTATGATATTTTCTATATCTATGCTTTCTCTAATCATTTCTATTGTTATGTAGTTATACTATGTAGTTATACTACTTATCAGAAATATAAATTCGTTCTTTAAGCACGTTTTTTCATAGTAAAAATCGGGCGTGACTTTTGAAACACCCTGTATGTATAAATGTCGCCTTTTTTAAGAAATTATTTGCTCTTTTTCTGACTGAAATCGCAAAAAATGCGGTATATGCATTGTGTTGTGAAATTTCATTTGCTGAAGTTAGGTTGTGCTTTAACTTGGTACAAAAATGCCGTTTCACAATTGCAGAATTGCGTTGTGCTTCAACTGAATAAAAAAGTCCATTGCGGAAGTTGCGCTGCGCTTCGGAAATTAAAAAAATTAAATTGCACATTTTGCGCTGCGCTTTTACTAGTTGAAAAGATCGTTGCACTTTTAATATAATGTTATTTGTGCCAATCTCTGGTCATATCCAATAACATGGTTGAAAAATTGCGTTTATGGGTACAATTTTTTAAGTGACATGGTTCAAGGGTTGAGGAATTTTACTCCTGTAGCCCCTTTATCGCGCTACTAGCAATAATTTTGTCGTAAAATATATTGTGAATATAATAAAAGCTTATTTGATACCTAATGCAAAAAATTCACAAAACACCATTGTATTCACTGCACTACAGGGAATAATCTGCAATATTTAGCAACATACTAGCTAAAACCTGTGGAGTAGGAAAATAATAGCAAAAAATTCGGCAATTAAAAAAATTTGTTTTTTGTCCGTTTTTATCTGTTTTTGCTACCCCATGAAATATTATGCCCGTTTTCGTCCGCATTTATTTTATAAGTCCAAAGCCGCACAATAATTGTAGACTATTACATTTTGATAAAAATTTTGTTCAAAAATTACAGGCATGAACGATGAGAGTGATATTTCAAAATGGAGTTGTACATGTTTAAAAAAATATTTAAATTTTTAGTCTTTAGGTGACAGTCTGGTTTGTGCTGATATGAACATTATAAAGTTGCGGCCGAAAAACCGCATACTTTTTCATGGAGAAGAAAAAACTTACACTAACGTAGAAAAAAGGACAAAACACGGATACTGTGTACCCTTAAAGAAAGCAAGTTTAGTTTTTCTGGTTTGCTGTTTCACTTTTTGAAACAATTTAAATCTCGAAAAATTTAATCTGTGTGACTGCCATTTTATCATCATAATTTTTGTTTAACTTTAGTTTTCATGCTTTAAATTATAGAACTCGAGACATTTGAAATACTTTGACGTTTCAATTATTGAATTATTGAACTAAACAAAATTTCCAAATAAAATTAACTTTTTAAACTGCAAATTTCAAATAAAATATGCACAAACTTTTGGGTTTCTCACGCTTAGAAAAAGCTGTACATACCTGGACGCTTGCCTTGAACATGTTAAATTTGTCGCATTGTTCCGCGGCTCCTCGTTTGAAGATCGCAAACATTCCACCCAGCCGGATTTTTAAAGTTGAACTGTCATCTTCACCATATACAGAAACCAACGCAGAGATAAAAATAATCGATTTTATTGCAAAACAATTTCCGGAAAAACACCTCATTGTATAGCAACTTAGTGCCTACTCCACGCGTAAATATGTCTATGTTCTTCGTTATTATGACCAATCGATTGGGATGAATAAACAAAATTGCCTGTGAAAAACCAAATAATCAAACTTGAAGTTGCCCTGAATTAGTTAAATTTACGTTGAATTGTATTATAAAGAATTATTAATTGCCTTATAACCCTGTCACTTGGCGAAGAATAATTTTCTCTCAACGAAGTTGAAAAAAGACGAACATTCCAATCCCCACCGAACGAATACCACGTATCGGTGATGATATAGTAAACCCACAAACATATAGTAGCCTAGTACAGCTGCTCTTTCGTGGAATATCACCTCTCGTCAGTTCGGTCAGCTATCCAGTTGGTTAAATTATATGTAGGACAAGTCAACAGCATCGTTGATAAAGCTAAGGCACAAAGAAAAGACATTAACCTCATTAATTTTTTTTTTAGAATTGTTTTAAAGGAATTTAACAGCAACTTGTACAAATTCAACAATTCAAGTAAAACGGCAGCTCTCAGCCCATTGATTCAGCAGAGCATTAGTTTATCTTTTTTGCTGTAAATTGGCTTTTGATCGATTTAATTGGTCATATTTTTGGAGAATACTGAGTGGACTTGGAGAATACTGAGTGTGATAACTGAGCTTGCATTACAATATGTTCACTAAATTCAAGTCGAGATGGAACTGAATAGGCTTGCCTTACTTCTGAATCAGAAAATCGGGAGAATTAAAAAAAAAGCAATGTTTAGGTATTTTAGGTGAAAACCAAAAAAAGGTCTTCACCTTAATAAAACTGCGGCTAAATCAATGAAGAATTCCGGAATAAAATGATAAATAGGGCGGAACACCGGACATAGTCTCAAAATCGAAACTTTCCCGGCGAAAACGCGACCTATGGCAACCTTAGAACTGGGTATACCTAATTATTGTCTTATTGGCAGCTGAAAGTTGAAAGCTCTTTTGCTCAATTGCCAGAAAAATATTTACTGAAACGCTGTTTGTCTCAATTGGGTAGCGCGATAAGAAAGTTACAGTACTAACACATTTTCTATCTCTCCCCTCCAACCGACTCAATTTTGTTAATGACTTTTATTGGTGCTAAAATTTAAAAGACTCAAAAAGCTAAGCAATAAATTGGCAATGGAATCAGAGATGGAAACCGGCCGGGTCAACCGGCACCGGTCAGGTTGCCGGTCAGGTCGAGATTTTTCGACTGGCCGGTCTAGGCGGTTGAAACACAGGTCAAATTCTCCTTTCTTGCAACTAAAAAACATCGAAGCACCAACCGAAATATACATATATATTTTGTTATAACTACAACTTTTTATAAAAAATCAGTATTAACAAACCACACCTTTCGAAAACACTTGTTGAATGGTTTCAAGCTGTGACTAATATGCTGTGACCACTAAGACATGCACATCCAGGGGCGTATTTAGGGTGGGAGTATTGTGCCATGCCTTCCCACTTTGGGCAACGGCACAAAGCAAAAAAGTGCAAAATATACGTTAAAATCGCCCAATCGGATTCTAATAAAGCATGCATGTGGAAAAGGCTTGCGCTATCTGGCATTTTAGCGTCATTTTAATCAACTTAAGAGTAGAAGAGGCGCAGATTTCAGATTTTTTAGCATATGCTAAAATCTTGCCGCTTTGAAAAGCCTTTTTTAACTTAAACTTACCACACTCTACAGTGGGCAAGAAAGACATAGCTCTTATTTTTTCATATCTAACTAGCAATGACTTGTTCTGAAGTAGCATTTCTGCAAACTGCTGGGGCACATTATATTTCGAATATTTTCTAGCCAATGTCAAAACGGTTTAGTGTTTGCTGCTCGGCAAATTGCAAATAATCTGTCACCAATAGCTTAAGAATTTTAACTTCATTTTTTGGCCTTTCGCATAATATCAGTAGAAAAAACGTCTAATTATTTAGCTTGTGCCCTCCAGTTCTGTTTATGCTTTGAGTACGTTTTGCTTAGCTCAAAACATTTCTTTTAAAACGAAACTTTACCAAAAAAGATCTTAAAATCGAGGTATTTTTGCAAAAAACGCAAAAGATTTTTTGGGTGAGGTGCTAAAATTTGTGACTTTGGACGGGGGTCTCAGAAAAAAACGCAAGCCACCCCCTTTTGAAAATTTTTCATTAGATATATTAAACAGTGAACAAAAACCTTCTACAAAAAAACGGTCGACCAAGCCAGTCAGAAACCGGTCGACCGGCTGGTCAACCGGCGATGATTGAAATTTACCGGTCGGGTCGGGTCGAGAAAATTCTGACCGGTTCCATCTCTGAATCCAATAACTATGCTTATGACTGGTTTATCACATAAACTGAGCCGGTAGAAAATTCTTTCTGTTTTGGCACAAAAAATAAAAATAAAAAATGAAAAGGAATAATATACTTGAGATTAGAACAATACTCGAGATGTCTGAAAAAAGCTGCTCACGATGCGAAACCCGAGTTGGGAAACGAATATGAGCAATGAGCATGTGAGTCAGCGCGATGAGCTATTCTTAAAATAGGCACGTCAATGGCGATTAATTATTTTATTAGTCTACCTATTTGTGATAATCCAGCTTGACGAAACTTACCAACAGAACCAAAAACAGAATAATTAGCGTTGGCGTGGTTTGGCAGATGCAGAGCGTCAGCAGCTCTCAACCTTTTGAAGTATTTGCTCTGCGCAATTTTATATCTTTTTTACTGATCAGCATCCGCTTCCTGCTAGGTCAAGCCTATAACATTTGGGAAATACATGTACAAGTATCACCGGCCGACAAAAATTTTATTATATTCTTAAGAAATCCTTGGTTCTCAATCAACTCGTTCTTTAATAATTTTGTGGCGCTGAATCCGATTCCGCGGTTAGTTTTTAGCTGAAATCGACTTTTTTTTGCAACATATATTGTATTTTCTGGTTGCTTAACACTGTTTTATCTTGTCTTAACGATCCAATAATCTGGCTAATTGGTTATTACTATACCTCAAAGGTTTTAGCGTAACTTAGAAGGTTAAAACCGCACATTTGTCTTATGGCACAGCGTTCTCGCCTTACGACTAACAGTATCGGTACAAGTAATAATCAGTCGATGTTTTTCAGTGTCAACAGTAGCCATAAAAATCAAACTTCAGTCTAGCCAAATTTTACATAAAAACAGCAAAAATACCTCAACCTTACAGAAAAAAACGAACATTTTATTTTATTTACTTTTAAAAATTTAGCGTTTCAAAAGTTGTTGATTGTAGTGCGCTGCATTATTGATAAGTTGCAGAACTATTTTTAGGTTTCTGAGCGAAAAGAGTAAGTTTAGTGTAAAAGTGCAATCAACCGCCAAAACCTAGCAGTATTGCTGCTTGCAGTAGGCAACATAAATGCAGCCAGTTAATTTGCTGTTACATTCTGGCGCGTAGCCAGAATTCTGGAAAGGTGGGGCTGTTACGGGAGTCTAGGGCCAAAAAAAAGTCTTCACATGAAAGTGGAACAATTTTTGTGTCCGCATTTAATCGAAGGCCGAAAAATAATACCAATGATACAAAGGTCTTCAATCAAAATTGGAACGATTTGTGTCCGAACTAGATTTAATACCAAAAACAAAAACAAAAAGAAAAGAAAAGAAAAAAGGTCTTTACCTGAGATTGGAACGATTTTTGTGTCCAAATTCAATTGAAGACCGAAAAGAAAAGGTCTTCACCTAAAATTGGAACTGCCAATGGGGGGGGGGGGCTATTTTATACTTCAGTTCAGAAATCAGTCTCAAAAGTGCTAAAAGCGTGATATTTTCCATATTCTGCGTACCAATGAGGGGGGAGGGAGATAAGGAGGGGGGAGGCAAGCTCTGCCCACGCGATTAAAGTGTTTTGTGTCCAATGTCAATAAGCCTCGTCTTATAAATAAACGTGTCGACTCGCAAGGGTGTAGCCAAGATTTTGGATTGGGGGGGGGCAAACCACAAATCACGCAGGTGAAGATTAAAAAAAAAAGATCTTTACAATTCGATTTAGGATTTTCGATAGGGGGGGAGTCAGAAAAGTAGTTGGAGACCAAATTAGGATAGGGAGGGGCCCAAACTACAAATGGAAATGTGGAGTCCGACATCAAAAAACGGCGAAAAGAAAGTTTTCAAAGGCTGAAGAGCTGAATTTGTCCCCTGGATTAGGAGAAAACAAAAAAAAAACAAACACAAAAAAGGTCTTCACGGGCTGAAGGGCTGAATTTGTTCTGAAACTTAGGTGAAGACGAAAAAAAAAGGTCTTCACGGGCTGAAGAGCTGAATTTGTCCTGTGGAGTAGGTGAAGACAAATAAAAAGGTCTTCACGGTCTGAAGTTTAGGTGAAAACCAACCAAGGTTACAAAGTCATCATTGCTGGCATTGCGATTGCGGGGGGGGGGGAAGGCGGGGCCCTTAGGCCTCCTCCCTGGCTACGCCTATGTCGACCCGAAACGTAAAACTTCAGGGCCCACATGACAGATCGAGTTAGCGAGCTCGTACAGGCCGTTCTCGTCCACTAAAAGGCGCTAACGAACGAAAAACTTCGTAGACAAACTGCCATTTCCGAGCCGTCTTGCTCAACATGCGATAAAAATGGTCGCTAGAATTTCTTTGCAATATATTCGCAACTGTGTGTTAGTACGGCGTACATAATAAATATCTCTTTGTGACGTCAGATGTGTTTCTACTTCAAAATAATGCGTTCAAGCGTATTGTACCCGTATATACAGCATTGTTATGGAAAAAGTTACAATGAGCTATGCATTTTTAGCCTAAGCTTGCAAATTTCTCGACTGATAATAAGTAGCTAATGAACGATAGAATTTAAATATATTTTTGAATCACTGTTAAAAAAGAACAACTTCTTCCATTCTACAATTCTTTTTTAATGACGTAAAGCGACCTTGAGGTTGTTGGTAGGTAAAGTTATATGTTAAGAGTAGCTTTAATGTAGGTTTAAAAATTTTTCAAAAGTGAGCAAGTCGAAGCACACTCTGCTTTTCTTAGAATCAGTGAATCTTAAGTTGAGACTGGCTGTTTTTAATTTTTTGCGGATTTTCAGCCTCATTTGTTCTTGCTTTTTTTTAAAACTTTGAGAGTATCGATGTCAATTTTAGCGGTCGTATGTTTGTAACGCTGTTTAATTCCTATTGCTCTGTCTGCTTATACGTGAAGTCTTTTTTCCTGCTTTTGCAGCATCATAAAATTCCAAAAGCGAAAAAGCAAGCTTTTTTCAAGTTGCTCAATTGACAAATAATTTCTCAATTGCTTATAAAATCACTGAAATTTTATCGTTTTGAATCAGCACAAATATTAGTTTGTTTTATTGATTTGATTTTTTTTTCGTTTGTGTTTGGTTTATTTCACTGCCAAGGCTGGCATTGTTTTTAACTTGTTCTTAAATTTTGAGCAAAAATGAGCCTCGTGTTCTTAGAAAATTGTTCCTTTAAAAAAAGTGTTTTGCTATTTTTATAAGAATAATGCCAGTCTCAGCAGTAAAATAAACTCTGATTGCATGACCTGGGTTCAGACGGCTCCCTGGTCACGCTGTTACGTCTTTGCATAAGACACTTTAAGATGATTACCTCAGGTTGGTGAATTCGAACAAGCTGCAAATTCAGAGAACAAGAATTACAAGAAATCCATAGGAACATTGGGTTACTGGAAACTTGCAGACACGAGGTAGTTATTGTAATTATAATTACATTTTATTCACCAACCTGCCTTGGCCAGGAGACAGCAAAGGGACCTTTCGGTCTTCGAGTCAAGCTGCCACCTGCCCACCTGTCTACCTCATACGGCGGAGAAAAATGTGCGGACCGTCCATTAGTTAGCGCCTGACGTTATCTCGTGACAGGAGGATAAACAACTAAATAAGCACTTCACCAAAAACAACAACTTACAGTTTTGTAACTAAAATACGTAGCAGTTATACTTTTCTGTTTGATTAGTAGTATTTTAAATTTAAACTATCTACTGAATCCGCAAAAAACAATTTTTTTAAATCTTCACGTTAAGCGTTTTAAATGTAACAAACTTTGTTAAAATTTTATTTTAGAAATTGTTCGTGTTATGTGAATTTGGGAAAACAGATACAAACTGCATTTGTGCTATTCATATTTTATCGTTCATTTTGGGCACCACAAGGCAGTATCTAAAGCTATGATAGACTTGATTGAAATTAAACTAAAATTAAACAATACAAACTAAAAATTCTCAGAAGAATTTTTTAAAAAATTGTTTAAACGCTTCTCCAAATCTTGGCATGCCATGGCATAGGCGTAGTCAGGATTTTTGTCTGGGGGGGGGAGAGGCAAACCATAAATCATATGCAATGACGTCATCAAAAATTTTCGAAAGAGAAACTTCTTGTGGGGCAAAGATATCGTAGAATGGAAGATGAGAAGCTGTGGCCTGGTTTGGTACTTAACCAGGAATTTGCTAAAGCAAGAGGGCTTTAAACCAAAGTTTAAAAGCGGAAATGTCTAAATTGGAAGATGTGTTTGCGTAAACTAATGTAACTTAAACGTTTGATAGACGAGGGTCTGGGAGCGAAGCCCCAGCCGCTGGGTGCTTTTTGTAATTTTTTGGGAAAAAACTATTTTAATGCCATTGGATCACATTTCGCACGTATTCAGAGCAATGTGAAAGCACTAGATTTTTAACATTTGAAAACAATCCTTTTACTTGCAATTTAAGTCCACAACACGTTTAAAATTTTGCTGTTTGGTGTTAAATTTTGTGAGTGATTTGGCTGAGATAGGGAGAGTAAGATACATTGCCTCCTGCAATATTTTAGCAGTAAATAGTGATCCACTCAAAGATCTTCCTAAAAAGATTTTTTTGTTTTATCATGAAAATAAGCAGTTTAGAAGTACATGTACGACCAAGGGACCCAAGTTTCCTCAATTCAAATTCAATAATTTGTTCAATGAGCTTCTCTTTGGCTAACCCCCCCCCAACTTGGCTACGCTACTGGTCACGCATATTCGACTGATTTAATGGGACAGATTTGTAGAACGAGTAAATTCCAAAGAAAAAGTCACGCTGTTTGAACAAATGGACATATTCTAGAACAAATGAACCGTAAAGAAAAAAAAAAAAAACTGTCAGTTTCTTGTCTACCTATAAAGAGTCTATGTATGAACATTAGACAACGTGCAAGAAAAGCAGCGAAGTGTATCAAACGTAGATACATAATAATTGCGCTGTTCGAACAAGCTGCAATACTGATTGCGAAATAATATCTGATGTCATTACATCAACGCTGGGATCAATGGTTGGTTCATTTCCGATAAAAATCTGGTCGCTATTGACAGCTTGATGAGTATTAACGTTACTAAATTTTTATCTTGACAATTTGGCTCTGCAAAGACTGCAAAAGGAAGCATGACCGACAGCAGTTATCAAGGACTTGCATTGAAATGGTGGGATAGTGCACAGTTGAGAAATGCTTTGTCATTTGTCAACGAAACCAGTAACATTCTTAATGGAATTACCATACCAACGTTGGGATTCAGTAGGGCTTAATGTTTGGTCTTTTGGTAGCACAAGCCGTTGTTCACACAAAAATGTTTGGTTACGCCAAGTAAGAGTTGACCTGCCAGTTGGTCGAGCGGTAACGCGTTCGCCTCTGGAGCGAGAGATCTGAGGTTCAAATCTCGGGCCGGTCAAATCGGTCACACACTTGCCAACGGGTCGCTACCGCTGCAATATTTCTTTGTAAGGAGCTGATTCATAATAATAGAACAATGACAAAAGATAATAACAAATTAACTGGTTGCGTTTATGTTGTCGACTGCAAGCAGCACTGGAACGTTTTGGCGGCTGATTGCACTTTCACACTAAACTTACTCTTTCTTTTCGCTCAGAAACTTGAAAATATTTCTGCGACAAATATCGATAATGCACCGCGTCACAATAAGCAGCATTGAAAAGGTTAATTTTTTCTTCGCAGGGATTTGAAATATCCATTCCGTTGGAAAATCAATGCAAAATCGTTTGAAAATTTCTCAGATTTCGTCAAAAAGCGGACTACGTTTGCACTTTCTTTAAAGTAAATGAAATAAAATGCTCGTTTTTTTTTTTCAGTAACTTGCGACATTCTTTGCTGCTTTTATGTAAAATTTGGCTAGATCGGGGTTTGGCTTTAATGATTACTATTAACTCTGAAAAGGTCGTCTGATTATTACTGGTACCGATGCTGTTTGTCGTAAGGTGATAACGTTGTGCCATAAGTCAAACGTGCAGTTTTAACCTTCTAAGCTACGCTAAAAGTTTTGCTGAAAATACAGAAGCAGTAGTAAAGTAACCAGTCGGCCACTTTATTACACCGTTAAGAAAAGATGAAACAGTGTTAAGCAACCAGAAAATACAATAAATGTTGCGAAAAAAGTCGAGTTCAGCTAAAAATAAACACCGAAGCACGTCACAACCCTTTAAAGTAAAATCAAAATGTTTGCTGCTTTTTCCTTTTTAATTGAACATTACTTTAAAAGTATCATTTAATTCGTGCTGCAACTTCGGTCGATAATAAAAATATACTACTGTTACTAAATCGAGAAATAGGACGGAAAAACGGTGGAAAAAAGATATGCATAGAAAACTGCTCCGCTGCTTTCTGTTACAAGCTGCAAAAGTTCACTTAAGACATTTTTGTCGAGTGCGATTATTTTTTTTAAAAAAATTTTTTTTCTGAAAAATCCAAGGAAATATTTCACTTTCTCTTGCCCCAAGTCTTAACACTGTAAAACTAGCTCAAACAAGAACCCACTCAAAACAAGACTCTAAATAAAAAAAATAAATAAATAAAAAACACGAGTCAATAAATACTTTTTTTTTCTTTCTTTAAATCATAATTTGTAGTAAAACATTTGCCTATCTGTTTTGATTTAAACTGCTACCTGCAATTATCACAATTTTGCTGCATTTGAACGAAAATTATTACTGCACGTGACATGTTGCTGTATACTGCAATGCACGCTAAACCGCAAGCACAGCCGTTTACTGGTAGTACTTTGCATGACATGATAATTAACACTCATGCAAAAAATTCTATATCCTGCCAAGATTTGCGTCTACGATAGATGACGTCATTGATTTGTTGATAAACAATACGCCCTGTTTGGATTAATAGATTCAGCTGAGGATGTTCGTAACCAGTAGAGATAATAAACCGATTATGACTGGTGAGACAGAACAACATTGCTTTGAAACCTTAGTTGCTATGCCAATCTGTTTCAACTGTTCGCACAGTTGAGTGAATTTATGAAGTTGACTAAATTGTCATTTGGCTTAGAATAAGAGATTAAAAAAACTAGACATTACTTTGTTTAAAATTTTACAAAAGTTTTGAACAGAAAAAATTGTGCCTATAACGTGAAAAATTTTGTCACTCATGAAGAAACAGAAACTTCAAGAAATTTTAGATATGGTTTCAAATGGGCAAAAAACGACAAAAAAATCAAAGAAAAACAAACAAAATCTTTGCTACTGTAGGTTTGACCTGCAGACTCAGCACGGTTGCAGGTTAGAGCTGCAGGCCTCCTTCTCAACATAATAGAAAAAGTTGTTCAGGCCAAATTGAGACTTCAACAGTCTTGAAAATAATCAAAAACAAATTACTTACTATAGTTTTTCTATTATCTGTCGTTCTAGGTCAAAATGCAATGCAAACTCCAAATACTTCTCGTTAACTTTGCGAATAAGTGAAACAGCATTGCCATAGTAGTGTTTTAAACTATGGTAGGTTTTTCTTCCCCATCCTTAGGAACGGGGGTGTCGATTTATGTTGAGCATTGGGGGGATAATTTGCAATTTTGCCCCAATTTTGCCCTATTTTGAATATTGGGGAATGAAGCTCGACCACTATTTTTTTCATGTGAATCAAATATGACAAACGTTCAAAACGCTTTTGAGCAAATCAAGTGAAGACCAAAAAAAAAGGTTTTTACCAAAACTTGAAAAGTTCCTGTCCCCGAAATCAAGCGAAGACCAAAAAAAACAAAAAAGTCCAAAGATCATCCAGCGCTCAAATGCAGATTTTTTTGGGAGGATGCAGTCAAATGATTGGGGGGATATATCCCCCTGGGTTTCGGCACCCCTGCTTAGGAAAATCTCTCCCAAATGTAAAGTTTTGGCGTGGCGGTTGCTGGCGATCAGTTTAATTATAAATACGATTTAATAAAAACACAATCAACCAAAATTAGAATAGAAAAATAAAAAGATAACGATTTAGAAACTGAATAGGGCCATCATCAGTTGAAACAAAATCAAAAGTAAAACCTAAAATTGTAATTGCATTTTATTCACCGAAAAGTTTGACGTCCTTCGTGGTCGACTCCTGGGAAGCCATTACGACTTCCACTGGCAGGTAGGTGGCCAGATCAACCACCAACCCTGCAGCTGCAAAGCAGCTCGAGTCATAAGATGCACAGAGCTGGACAGGCTATCCCTACTACAAGGTTATCGTTGCTACAAGAGAGCTGCACTAGCCATAGGCTATCCCTACTACAAGGGTTTCCCTACCACAGGTTATCCCTACTACTAGTGGAAGTCGTAATGATTTCCCAGAAGTCGACCACGAAGGACGTCAAACTGTTTGGTTATGATCTCCGTGGTCATACAAGGGGAACCCTTGTAGTAGGGATAGCCTGCTATCCTTACTACAAGGGTTCAGCGATTTTTTCACTTGTTTTTTTTTAAGTACCACAAGTGAAAAATCGTTTATTCCCTGCAAAGACTCTGCCGCTGTGCAAGCCCATAAGGTTTGTCCAGTTCGGCCAAGAGTCTTGTCCAGTTCGGCCAAGAGTCCTTGTCCAGCTGGGGAATACCTTCACTCAGAGCGGCTGTGGATGCTTGAAAAAGTGTCTGCAGCTCTCAAAACTACTCCCACTACCATCCCACAAACTCCACACATTTCCAAAAATCCACAAGAAAAAAAAAGCTGGGGAATAACTTTGCTAGAGAAGCTGAGGGCTGCCGATGAGAGCTAAAAGCTCGAAACAGCGCTGTCCAGCTCTGTGCATTTTATTCACCAAGTTGTCTTGGTCAGGAGACAGCGAAGTGACCTTTCGGTTTTTGAGTCAAGCTTCCACCTGCGCACTTGTCTCTTAGTACGCGGTGGAGGTTTCACACTGTCCCTTTAATTGCTGAACGTCAAGCAGAGAAGCTGTCAATACCAATTTTTATAGCCTTTGGTTTGGCAAATGCTCTATTCGCAACTTCCCCATGCTATGCTACCGCAGTCCATTTAAAATTAAAACTGACTCACTCAGAGAAAATTAAACAGTCATAAGAAAATTAAAGAGTCAGGTAGCCATGGGAAGGAAAAAATTCCCAGTCAAATACGACTGGTCTCTTTTTTTTGAACAGCAAACTTCTAACTGCTACTCTGTTAGAATAGCCAACTCTAATTCTAACGCAACCTTAATCCTCACTTTAACCCCAACACCAAACCTAATCTTAACCATTAGAAGTCGCTCGTGTGGCAGACTCTTCTCTGGCGAACACCCATTTGGCGTTGTATCAAAATAGTTTGCACACGACCGTCAAATACAGCGTTAGCCATTTAAACATTTGTGCTAAATCCTTGTTTTATTGTAAAATCGTTTTTAAGCTAACGATATACTACACAGCACCAAAATTCTTGAAGCAATGTTAATCAAAAAGCACAATCCCTGCTTAATAAGCAGTTGTAAGCTAAACACTTTTCGTTAATGCTAAAAAACATTTTGATTCTACTTGAATTAGATCGATGATAACCGTTTTTGGATGAAATAAAAATCGATTTCTTTTCATTAGATTATTTTGTTTTTATTTTTGACTAATTATTGGACGTGAAACAAACCTTATTTTGATTTATTTGGTAATCTTTAATTGTTCACTCGTCATTTAGAGTGACTATAATTTGGAAAATTACCCCAATAGGTTTATTCAGATTTAAATATTTTATTGTGACAACTTTCTCGACAGGAATTTTTTTTTCCGGTCGTTCCCCCTTCACTTGATCGTATTGTTTAATTTGCTTGATCATGTCTGCTGACGTAATCTACTAAACATAACGCAGTGCACGTCGTGTAAAATTAAAAACGTAATTATTTAAAACCAGCCAGTTATCGAGCAGTAACTCGTACGTCTCTGGAGCCGAAGATCTGAGGTTCAAATCTCGGGCCGGTCAAATCAGACACAGTGCTGCCAACGGCTTGCCACCGCTGCGACATTTCTTCAAAAAAAGCTGCGTTGCCTGGACGCAATTACGCGGAGATGAGCGCTGCCAACACGTTATACGCTTCGGCGTAATACAGCGAGTGCAATGAAAGATTTGATTCGATTTGACTATTTAAAACTCTACTATCAGTTTCACCAACAACTGGGATCATCAGAAGTGTCTTATTCAAATTTTAAAGGTTTTAGTTCAACGTTAATAGAAACAGCATAGAAATAAATAGAATTTAGTTCTATGTAAATAAAGCACCCCAGATAGTCCTGACTGTGGTTGAAACATACTGTAGCGTTTTGAATTTTTAACTTTCGATTTTAGCTTGTGTTGAGTATAACTGTGGTGCACAGGCTTGTTGGTCGAGCTGTAACGCGTTTGCCTTGGAGCAGAAGGTCTGAGGTTGAAAATCTCGCGCTGATTAAATCGGACGCTTTGTTGCCAACGGCTCGCCACTGCTGCGACATTTCTTCTGGGGAGCTGCACATTGCCCGGGCGCAGTGACGCGGAGATGAGCCCCGCAAACTTGTTGGACGCTTCGGCGTAATACAGCAAGACGAGCACTTTTTGAATAAATTGAATCCAAGCTTCACTCACTACAATCGACCAATCAGTTAGTTACGAATCGAATTTAGCGACAGTAAAAACTAACGGAAGTGTTAATATGCTATGATTTAGGTATTTTGACTAGAGTAATTTGCCGGAAACGTTCAGCTAAATTGCAGTAATCGTGTGAAAAAATGTCACTGAAACGCTCAGCATCGGTGAGTCAGTCTTGGCATTTATTTGCGTGAAAAACAATTTATTAGAATTCGATTGCACATAATCATCCTGCAGGGTGAGCCATAAGTTTCAATACATAGGAGAAACTTGCAAGTTTAAGAAAACTGGAAATGTAGTAGATAAACCACAAAGTGGTCCAAGACGTAGGGTCACCGATAAAGACACATCAGCTGCGATACTTGTTGCGATTATACGGAGTCCAATTTGTCAAATATACGAATGCTTATTTCTCCTTTGTATTGAGACTTATGGCCCACCCTGTATTTTAAATCTTCATGCAGAAATTGCCCATCACGTGGAAAATATGGTAAATGGTAAGAGGTAGGCTTTGACTGCCCATTGCACGTATATCAATTTTTAGGCCCGGTCTACACTGTGAGCGTGAGCGCGCGAGCGTATCGTTAGTTTAGTTTAACCAAATGACAGCTGATACACTGGTAAGGTGGTACACGGGGCGTACTGAATTTCTTGTTAAAATAAAATAAGGATACGATCGAACGCCCACGATTTCACGCACAGTGTAAGACCGGGCTTTACCATGGCAATGTTTTTCTCTTAATCAAACCTTTCAGGTATAGTATTTTTGCTATTTACGCGTCTACGTGTGTCGGAAAATTACGCTTGCAGTACTTATGTTTAGCAAGATGACGTATTCCTGGGCAGAACCTGGTTTGGAAATTCCATTAATTTAAAAAAATTGAGCCGTCAGCTCTCTCAATCAAAAGAATTCGCTGTAATTTCAATAGCGACTGTATAAACCTAAACTTGCATTTTACAGTGAATTGAAAAAGGTTACATTTTACACTAAATTGCAAAATAAAAACAAAATAAAAAATACGGTTCTTGCATCACTGCCAGTGGCGTAACTAGAGATTTGAGCCAGGGTGTAAGCTTCACTAGAAATTCGCTGTATTTTACTGTCAATTTTAGATGAAAAAGAAAAGGTCTTTGCGGAAAAATCCGTTGCTTTTTTTTTTGTCAGATATAGGTAAATATTACGCAAAGGTCTTCACCAAAAATTTGTTATCTTTTTGCCTTTATTCCATCAAAATTGGCTGAAGACCAAAAAACAGAAAAAAAAACTTCTCTTACATTCGTAGCTTTTTTTCAGCTTTTGTCGTTTGTTTTTTCCATAGATTTGTTGCCCCTACGGGGGAGGGGGATTTTTTGGACCTATTCAGAAGGGTCCCAAATCTGGGGAAAGAAGGCATTTTACTCCTCGTCAGTTATGCCAGCGATTCACTGCCGAGTGCAGGGGTCGGCAACCTATATGGACAGTTGGCCGGATACACATCCATTCTCTTTCTTCATTTCTAATGAAACCCCTGGCTTGACTTCCGGAAGTCATTGGGTCACGCATCCAAATCCTGCTCTAAAACTACTTTAAATTTGGTGAAGACCTTTTTTTGGCCTTCACCAATAATTCGGCCGATGATTGCCTCAAATTTGCGATTGACCACCATGTTTCAGAATTTATGACTGCCCGCTGCTGAGACCTTGCTGGTTGTGGTTGGGGACAGCGCAGGCGGAAAGGTTGTCGACCATTTGCCTATTGCCTACGTTTTAAAAGTTGAGTTAGAAATCAACCGATTCAAAAAATCTTCGTTAGTAGTAGTTTTTAAAGTTTTAATTTTTTAAAGCGTGACATGTACTGTTGTATGATTTATTGTTTTGTATAGTTTATAACAACAAATGAAAATTGACGCTGCAGTCTTGGAGACGTTTGCTGAATCATCGCAAAAGCGAAGAATAGAAACAAACTATTAATCAAATATTCATGGTTTTGTCATTATTCAGTCATCACGAACACTCATTATTTATTCATTTACTTTGAAAGAAGAATTTTCCGCTCAAGAACCGTAAGCGGTTAATCGACGCTCAAAAGAGCAGGTGCCACCAATAGCTGTGATCGCACTGCACATTCTTTTGATTTTGTTGCGACCTTGAATCGCCCGGCTTAATCCAATTGATGCTCTTCCTCCTATCTCTCGTCTGTGATGTGTACAAGCAGCTTTGCTCTTCCTATTTGCTGCAACTTAACTTGAAATTTGTAAAATATACATTAGTTAGCGATAATCATCCAGTTGGTCGAGCGATGACGCTTTCGTCTCTGGAGCGAGGATTCCGAGGTTCAAATCTCGAGCCGGTCAAATTGGATATGGTTCGCCACAGCTGCAACATTTCTTCCAAAGAAGCTGTGTTGCCCGGGCACAATGATGCGGAGATGGGCCTTGCAAACTCGTTACACGCTTTGGTACAATACAGCGAGAATAATAAAAGATTTGATTTGGATTTGATACATTACTTAGTTGTTCAAGAAATCAAGAGTCACCCAAAAACACATATTTATTACGCTCCCGCACTAATACAGTGTAGACACATGCTCAAACCAAAGACTCTAAAAATTGGTATTCACAGCTTTCCCACTTGACGTTCAGCATTAAAAGGGACAGTGTGAAGCCTCCGCCGTGTGTGGTAGACAGGTGGGCAGGTGGCAGCTTGACTCGAAGACGGAAAGGTCCCTTCGCTGTCTCCTGGCCAAGGCAACTTGATGAATAAAATGTAATTTCAATTACAATTACATAGCAGACTAATGTTGGGTTCCCCTCGAAACAAACGAGTTCCATGACAATCCGATGCTTTAAACGGCGATTTACTATTTTTGAATTGCGGTCATCTGTTGCATCGAAATACTGCAGTATTGTTTGAGGCCAAGTTTGCGATGAAAATTCCCAGCAACGGACGAAACACGAAAGATGAAACTTTGACAACTTCTCGCTTAGGAATCAGTAAAACATTATAGCCACAAGCTTATCAGGCACATACGAAATGAACCATAATTTTTAAACACTACTAAGCTATATTTTATTCGCTAAAACCGATTTCACCTCATAAGGCATTATTAGGTAAATCGTATTCAAATTGTATTGTGATCATTGATGTTTGTTCTATTTATAATCATCCCATGAATTACACCACATACGTTTGCCATAATTATAAATGCATCTTTATTCACGAAGTTACCTTGGCCAGGAGACAGCGAAGCAGTTTTGCGCTCTTTAAGTCAAGCTGCCACCTACTTCGAGTCAAACTATCGCCTGCCAACTTACCACGCAAGGTGGAGGCTTCACACTGTCCTTTTCTTGCTGAACGTCAGTCAAGTAAGGAAGCTGTTACTACCAATTTTTCTAGTCTTTAGTTTGACCCGCCGGGAATCAAACCCGTGTATATTATTTCTGTAGCAGGCGCTGTATTCACTCGATCACTGATCGATCATGATAACCTACTTACTACCGGCAAAAAATAGCAGCCTACTAAAATTGTTGTTGTTTGAAAGGGTTATTACCTCGTATTAGCTAAGCTTTTTAACAAATTAGCTGTTTAACGAACCACTAAACCTAAAATTGATGAAATGAAAGTATTTAATTAAATGAAAAATGGTATTTAAGTAAATAAAAAATGGGATTAACGAAACAAATCAAGAATTGTTTTTATTTTCAAATAATTACGTCCGGTAGATGGCGTCTTTTAGTACAAATACATTCTTCAATTCTCGTTCAGTTGGGTCAATTACTAGGGTTTGGTAGGGCTATTTTTTGTTTTTGAAATAGTCGAAATTTTAATCTTTAGTTCAGAAAATAAAAAAAAGAAACACTTAGCAGAATTGTCGGTTAGTTGGTCGAATGCACTTTTTTTAATAACAATTTTTTAACAACAATAAGAACAATTTTTTAATAACACGACAATCGCTTTAGCTCACACTCTAGGAAGGCGCAAGCACAACGCCTTTGTAGTAGCCAACCAAGTTTTCTTGCCTTTTCGATATTGCCGTTGTTGATTTGTCTAGCGATAATGACTATCTATAACAAAAGACAACTTTTAACTCAACAAGCATAAATTTGCGCCATTTTAATCTCCAATAACGTTAAGAGCAATTGAGGTTGAAAATTTGTGTAAATTTTAGAACAGCCAGCTTCAACTCAGTATTCACTGGTTCTTACTAAAAAAATTAATATAGTTTGCGTCCTTGAGTGTAGAATGAAAAGTTCGATTAAATTTCAAACAAAAATAAAATTGCGTTGATTGTATAAAGTAACTGACGCTAAATAACATATTGTCGCGAAGTTCCTCCATCCCAGATGACTCGGATGAGACTGAGACACTTTCTGCATTAGTTTCGAGTTGGTGCATTTCCCTTTCAAGTTGGGATTTAGCAAACGCTCTCATATTATTCGAGCCACAAAATCCCCTACTCGATGGAGAAAAAAGGCAAGTCGATGACGTCACAACAATCTGCCTCGAAGAAATTGCGATCGTAGTAGTCGTCGATGGCGACATTGGAAAAAAAGTCACGTCAGACCAAACGATCAAGCGGATTAGCGACAGACGAATATGTTTGAGCTGATCAAAAATGAAATTTATCAAGGAACGCAAGCTACGGTAGTCTTTCTATTTTTCTGCGACAGAGAACTATTACTATTGAAGATCGTAATTATAATAACGTTGCTGAAACTGTGCTACTAGGTTCGATTCAAGTTTTTAGGATGCTGAAATGTGAAGAATAAGTCAAAAAAGAAAGTTAGAGAAGAAATATGTGCAAGTTGCGGTCGACACTTAACCGAGCTTTCAATTTGATATACGTGGATACGTATTCCTTCATTTTTCACCTAGAGTATTGTTTGATTAGCTTAATTTTTATTTTTTACTCGGTTTTTCTGCTACCTAGGCAAGTCTTGTTCAAACAAAAACAAAAAATCGATTTCATACCTATGCAATTTTTTTCTGTAGAGGGTACTACCCTATTTTGAAGCATTGCTCTCATCGTTCATACACGAAATTTTTGAACAAAATTTTTAGCAGTATGTAACAGATGTACTTTTTCAATGTATAAAGCGCATACTTTTTCATAGTGAAACAAAAACGGACGAAAAACGGATACTGTGTAAATTCACTTTTACTGGTTCTTGCGTAAAAAGAGTGTAGGTTGGACTAATAAATATTCCATTTGATAACTTCAACTTTTGAGGTAGTGATTCTTGCATTAATGAAAATGCCAGGCAGAACCGAAATAATAACTAATCGAGCTTCACTGTCGCGAAGTGGAAAGAAGTGAAAATCGCTCAGTGAGTGTTAAGGTGAATTCAAGCGTGGAAGCATCCTCAACATGCAGGATATTAGCAAAAATTAATCCTGTTAATATCAAAATATACGATTTCAAGATAATAAACGACTAATAATTTATTTGATCTTTTAAGCTTATTATCAAGATGTAAAGGTCGCAATAATCGGACTTAACATAGGTTTTGTTAGGTCGAATATATCAGACCTATTTATTTGAACAACTGGAATGACGTGTTTTATTTCTTCAAGATTAGTCATTGAAAAGTGAAAGCGCTACAAAGTTCTTTCATGACGTTCATATTCACTATCGCAGTGTTCGTGGGAAAGACGCGTAAATTCCATTTGGGCCAGGCAGTTTACCCATTGTGGTAGCCCAGCCTGACACTAGACTCCCAAACAAAACCCAAAAAAGGGTGCTCTGCGTCGGTTTGGTGAGATAGACTCAGAGTGCCGGGTCCGTGAGCATGAATGCAACTATCTTAACAGCACAAAGTGAGAAAATTTAACTTAAACGAGGACTGAAGGCAAAATTAATATGGAAATCTAAAGCTAGGGCAATCGTGTTTGATTAGATTGGCGTTGATTCCATCCTTTTTAACCCAGCGCTTTAAGAGATATTCTACTTCAAAGACCACGAAGGTGACTTCCTAATTACAATTTTATTGGCAATCCTGACGTTTCAATGTCGTAGCCTAGTCCACAGAGGTTTATATTAACCTACAGAAAATGTAGGTTAAAAAGCCTCTATATAGCGGCGTTGCTTTAGAATAAAGCTAAGATGGCGTCGGTAATGTTATGAACGTCAGGGTTGCCAGCAGGCCCGACGCCAGGATTGCGTGACTGGGAGGGCCTAAACAAATTTTGGGAGGGCACGAAAACTTTATTTCGTAGAATTCGAGAGTGTGAACCACAAGAAATAGATGTTCAACGCGAAATTTGACAAAATCTGGGGTAAAAACCAAAAAAAAGGTCTTCTTCTCGAAAAATACGCGAAGTTTCACAAATTCTGCTCTTCATTGCAAAAAACGTGCGAAATTCCACGGATTCTGAGGTGAAGACCAAACAAAAAAAAAGGTTTTTATCCCACAATATACGCGAATTTTTAATAAGTCTCGGGTGAAGCCACGAAAACAATCGGTCTTTATTGCAAAATCTACGAAAAACCAGTTCTTGTTCACGAATTCTGGAGTGATAATCAGTACTTTGGAAGTCTCAGGCCTCGAATTGCACTCCAGTATCACCGAGCCTGTTAATTTCTTTGGGGTATGATCTCGCTAGGGGGGGGCACAATTCTGGTTTGGGGGGGCACAAGCAGTGATTTGGGGAGGGCACGGCCTTGTAATGCCGCCCCGTGGCGCTGGGCCTGGTTGCCAATAAACGTTATGATTAGAGACGTCCTTCCGTTGTGTTTAAAGTAGAATATCTTTGGAACGTCTGGGTCAAGAACAATGGAGTCAACGCCATCTAATATAATATGATTGCCCTAACTTTAGTTACCTCCATTGGTTTTACCTTCAATTCTCTTTTAAACGGTGTTGGTTAACGACCCTTCAATCGGATCTGTACCTTTTCAGCAGTGGGCATCATCAGCAGACATCATCATCAGAGGTGGAGTCGAGGACACAAGGCTTGAGGCCAAGGCCAAGGACACAAAAAAAAATCCGAGGCCAAGGCCAAGGACAGCCCTTCCGAGGACAGACTCTCTCGAGGCCAAAGACAAGAATGCTTGAGGCCAAGGACCAAGGACACAGGCCGCAAGTGTTCTCAAAAAAAAAAGAAAGGTCTTCAAGTTTTTTTTTCAGGCGAAAAAGGTCTTAAAAAATTTTTTTTCTGGGTATCTCCGATTGAGGCAATCAAGAAACGGTCTTCGCAAATTTTCCTCGAGGTTTCAGGGATTTTCCAACAAAATTTCAGCCGATAAAAAATAGTGCTGTCCTCGAGACAAGGACAGGACAGTTTTCGAGGACTTGAGGCTTCGAGGCCAAGGACTTGACCTTCGAGGCCAAGGACGTCCTCGAGGACCCTACCTCTGATCATCATGTTAGCTGGTCTTATCAGCTAACAAAATGCCAAGATCATATCGAGCGTTTACTTACCTTTGGCTGCTTTATCAAACGTACAAAACAATAACCGTGCATAAAAAGTCACCATTAAAGTGCGGGAAATGATCTCCTTCGCGGTTAGTTTTAGCCTAAAAAGGAATCAAAAATTAATAATAAAAACGCGGACAGGAAAAAGTTGCCAGTTGGTAATCAACCGAAACTCAAATTTCTTTTCCGAAAGATGTCTGACTTAAATATTTTACAGAGCTTTTGCAGATGAAACACAATTTGGTAAATCAACAATTGTTGTACGTTAGCCAGTTAAGTCGTTGGCAGCGCTAGAAAAGTGTCCAAAATTTTTGTAACCGCACTCCGATTCTTTTCCGATCTCGGCCAAGTGTTGCTAAAATCGCGGGCAAACAGATTGTTTAGTCGACGTGTACAACCTTGCATATTGCAGTCAAGTTTTGAATTATGCAGTATTTTAACGGCGGTTGAAAGTACGTTGCAGTTTTAGGCAATTGTTTTGTTTTGCAAAAAGTTAGCAAAATCATGCGCGTTTGGTTGAATACTAGCACTCGCTTTTCAGCCATGATAATACCTTATAATTGCTTAGCAATAGCGTTAACTCAGTTGTTAGTGATTTTACTGTTTTTGTAGATTTTGTTAAGCCAAGTATACGTAGCATAAATAACGAATCGAAATTTGTGTCACCCATGTTGAAAAAACTGATAAACCGCCATCATGAAAGCAAATAATTTGAAGGAAGTGAAACAGACAAACTCTACGCAAAATCGGGATGCCCCCTCCACAAAGATGATTCCTGAAACGGAAAATCACGGTGCTGAACGTATAAAAAAGCATAAAAACTTCGAAAAAACTGGTCCAAAATTCTTGCTCGTTTTAGCTTTGTTTTCTGTCTTGGTAGTGGCTTGCCTTTCTATCACTGCGCTGTTTTTCACTCGATTAATTGAACTCGAATCGCGAGGACAGCGACTGTTAACTGAATGTTCAGGTTACAAATCGCAATTCGACGCTCAGAATGAGAATATATCCCAACTGAAGAGGAGCGTTATTGGATTGTCAGCACAGATTGCGCAACTGCAGGAAAACGAAGTAAGTTGGCGATTCCTCTTCATCCGGCACGGAGGATTAGTAGTGCTTTATCAAAAACGCGCGGCATTTACCACTTTAATATTACTAAGCTAAATTTCTAGATTTTTCGACTCACAGCAGTGCACAGTTCAGATTTAAAAAGGGTTAAGGGCACAACGGGAATAGGATAGGGATACTAAAAAATTTCATGCTTTAATAAATATACGGTACATGTTTTCCGGGTATCCGTATATCCAAACATTAAGTTGAAGATATCTTGTAGTCAATAGATCTATTTTTACGCGTTGAGTCTTGAATTTTATCTTAAAGAGTCAAATGTGATATTCTTTTTTATTTTAGATTGTCAATGGTGCAAAGAGAATAACCAAAACGTCTCAATAAATAATTATGATCGACAGCATTTTAGCTGTATTGTTCTTCACTTTAGGCCAGGTCTACACTAGGCGTAAAATTGTCAGCGTGCGAGCGTATCCTTAGTTTATTTTAACCAACTGACAGCTTGTACTCTATGAAGCCGGACGTGCTGAGTTTTTGTTTAAAATAAACTAAAAACACGCTCGTACGCTCACGATTTTACGCACGGAGTAAACCCGGCCTTACCATCGTTTTTGTCCAGACCAGGGGTTCTTAACCGAGAGCCACGGGACATTAACCAGGGGGCCACTAGCGCAAGATTTATCAACGGTAATTGCCCACTTACGGCCAGCGGACGGCTGACGCTGTTAAGCGTTTTTAGACTCTTGCACAAAAACTTGCAGTCAATTTCAAGCGCTTTTAGCAACGTTGTTTTTTTTTTCCTGTGACGTCGTCAATAAAGCGCACTGAAGACTTGCTGCATATCTGTAGCCACTACGAATGAAAAACAGACAAAAAATTTTGTTGCGGAGCACGGGGCTAATGGTGTTGAGAGACTATAGAAGTGGGCCGCAAACCATAAAAGGCTGAGAACCCTGGTCCAGACATTGTACAACCATTAATCGCGAAGCGATTGCGAAAAACGTCGGGAGTGACTATTTTACCAAAAGTTTCTAACTTCAAGAGGATAAAAGGACACTGAGAAATGTTCGTCCGCAGAGTTTTCATGTACTGTATTTTTTTTTAAGAGTGAGAGTGTGAGTTAGAGTTTAAGTCAGGTTAGGGGTTAGTTTGAGAGTAAGAATTTGAGTTAGGGTTAGATTTGGGCCAAAATTTTTAAAAAAATGGAAAGAAATTTCTTGTGAAATAGTCTCTTCCAAAATGTATTCTATTGCTTAGATTTACAACATGCAACTTGCATTTTGAAGCGGGTGCGCTTTCTTATTGAATAAAGTAACTTTCGGGTTACTACGCAGTTTTGTTGTGATTTTCAACTAAACTTGCTTCGAGTCATACAGCGATAGTAACTATTTAGTTATCGCGAAGCCTACCAAAACTGAGTAACCAAACAAACAAACGTTTCACCCCATTACACAAACTAATTCGCGGCAAGACCTGCAGCGGATTGCCCTCGCTCTTTTATCGTTTTCAATAACCACGTTAATTTCCTTGATCTGTCGAGATTGCCGCCCGCGAAAGCGCGTCAGTGTTGTGGATGTCAACAGGCGTCCGTGGCCTCCACCCACGGCGAGGACAAAATTTGATACCAGGTTTACTTTCGCTCGTTTCGAAGCAATTAGCTAACAAAGCAAAGGTGGTCAGTTTTGAAAATCTAACCCCGTTCCAGAAATTAGCGAACAGTTACAGTAATATTGGTTTAGTAAAACTTACTGATAACTGTTCGCAAGGACCAAAGCACTGTAGGTTTTTTCTGTGTGAAACTTTGACAGGCTTCAGTTGTTTGTCACTAATTTGAAGAAAAAATACAACAATACTTGCGGTTTTCAACCCCTAATCGTGGTCTTCTTTCTGTGAAGTCTTCTTCCAAAATTCTAAAATTTTCTGTGTTTTGTCAATTTAGAGTTATCATTTTATCACCGAACAAATTAATAATGTTCCTGGGTGGCGTGTGATATTCCTAGATTTGCTGAGTCATTTTGAGTCAATTGTGACGGTATTTGAGACTTCGCGACGCGCGCGCTTCTGTTAGGCTATTGTTTTTACTCGGTGATTCCAAAACATATTAGTTTTTAACTTTATTAACTTGTTTATAACTCAAAACTGGCTAAACATGGAAAAATAAAATTTGGACCAAACATAAAAAAAAGATAAAAGTGTCATACAATAAAATTTTTACGGACTTCGGTAACGTGACCATAATTTTAGATTCTGAACACCGTAAAAATGCCGCTTCAGAATCAGAGTTTCAAGAATTGCTTATAACTCGCAACCGACGGAATGTAGCAAGCTTAAATTTATACACAACAAAAAGATAAATAAAAGCTATATGTTAGCGATTAAAATTGCTCAATTTAGTTTACTTTTTTTAATTTAGCTAAGAAGCAAACTACAAGTGCTTAAGGGTTAACGTGGAGAAATGACTCCAAGTGGCTGCGCAAATACTTGCGTAATTTTTTACCTAGTTTTCGTTAAGAATTAAGGCATGTTTAGATGCCCCAGTTGTGGCTTAGTGGATAAGGTATACTTTTGATGAATATAAAAAAGTTTCATTCTTACGTAAAATTCAAAGAACGTGGCTACAAGGGCAATTTAACTTACGTTCTTGAGTGCATTTTCTTTTGTTTCAGGAAAAAGATCTTTCTGCCACACGAGTGCGTCGTTCCAACAACTGCAACTGCCCTGCCGGTCCAAAAGGTAAGCTCTTAGATTGTTTGGATTTGCGCAACTATCTCTTTCTCAGTTATACGTCTCACGTTGTTGACACATAATAACTTTTAGCTTTAGTTTTGCTCAAAGACGTCAGCAGGTGTGAATGAATCAGAATAATTTAGTAATATTGAGAAAAAGATGATTCGGGCAAATTAGCCTTAAAGAGATGCTGCTCGAAATCGGCTTAATTAAAGTAATGAGAACTACTCGAGGCAATAAAGAGGTGACCTAAACCTTGTTCCGCTATTCTCTTTATCCGCGAAAATATACATATTCCGTTTGACTCCATATCATTGGCAACCCAGCGTTTCGAAATTTCATAACATCAGAAAAGGATGAAGTTGCAAAATTTCTTGCAGAATAAGCAACGTGATGTTCGATACTCTGCCCGAAATTTTGCAAAGTCATTCGTTTCTGATGTCACATAATTTCGAAACGCAGGGTTGCCAATGAAACGGAGTCAAACGAATTAAACCTATTTTCGCAGATAAGGGAATAGTGGAATATGGTTTGGGGCACCTCCTTATTATGTGAAGTAGTTCTCATTTCTTAAACAAAAACGATTTCGAGCAGTGTCTCTTTAAGTAACGCAGAAAGGCAACATATTTTGCAAAATAGCGAGAAACATTTCCTCTTTGCACACATTTCTGGGCTGCCGACTCGCGCGTCCCACGCCAACTACGGTAAATCGATTTCACATAGACTAGAATTTGGCAGCCAAAAGATTGATCAAGCTGATTTTTCAAAATTTTGTTATTGAAACGATGGAATCTTCAAACGTTTTCTTTCATTGAATCAGAAAGCTTGTCTTTTAGTTAGTTTTGTTTTCCATTACAATTATTTCATTTGAAACTTGATATATTTGCTTTTGAAAGCGATTTGTAAAACCTCAGTTGAAATTGAAAGTAGGGCAAAGCAATTAAAGCATGTCATACACGTCCAATATATTTAAAATAATGTGTCGAATCTTGTAGTTTGTTTATGACAATAATTCTTTTCGATTGTTATAATCGCGCGGATGACGACTACACAATGTTCGCTGAACAACGTTTTGAAAAATTCACAATTAGTCTGATTATGGACCAAATGGCTGACAATCGAGAGTTTGAGCTTGATGGCTAAAATTTTTAGGTTAAAACTCCCACGTTATACATGTTTTGGCACTATGCTTTTTTTGAAAGCTTATGTTATTGCGCTTCAGTTGCAAATTACTCTTTTTTTGTAAGAACTAGTAAATTTTGGTTGATACTGGGTGTTCTTAAACTTTCACAAATTTTTAGCCCCTTTTTTTCTTCATTTGTTTTTAAATTTTATTGTAGAATGGAGTGACACAAGTACATTTTTTACTTAGATGAAAGTTGTATTTTGGCGTTGTTCAAAATTCTTGAAATAGTCTTTAGAAAAATGAACAATACATAATATAGAAAAGGTAAAAAAAGGTCTACTGATTATTCAAAACTTCATTGTATTAAGCTGTTGTTCTTAATAGATTTTTCAAGCCGCTCTGGCATTGTAAGTGTTCTTAATTTGTTCTTTAATTTTGACCAAGAATAAGCCTCATGTTCTTATAAAGATGTTCTTTTATAAAAAAAAAAGGGTATTTTGATTAAAGAGTAACTGACACAAATAGCATGCTGCCGCGAAGTACTCAGATATCTCTTACATTGTCACATTCGAGTGTTTGTAGCCGCGATAACAATTTTCATGCATTTGAAATCAAGTAGCATTTGCAGTGCAAACCTCAAAATATTTCATGGAATGTTAATTGTTGCATTTTAAAGGGCTGCCACATTTTATCGAAATCTATTTTCCGATTTTATAGCCATCAATGGCCGCGTTCTCGCAGGTGCTAGATCACAGGGTCCCTTCTCTCGATGCGAAATGAAATCGTGGAATTAATTGCTAGTAGTTTTCGTTTTGTTCTTTAATAGTTACGACTCAAACGTTTTGTCGTCGTTTAATTTTATCAAAGCTGTAACGTTCTAAACAATAGAGCGTAAATCAGAGTCAGAAACTCGTTTTGGTAAATTCTTTATTCCCTATAGTTTCCAAACTTGTTTGTTCTCTTTAGCAGCACACCTTCAAAGCATATGATTTTAATTTTAATGAGGCTTTAATTAGTCGCAGGTGTTATGTTTATCTTGGCTTTAGTAATTATAAGAAGATAAGCTAATTAAGAAGAGTTCCTATATACTGCAATGCTTGCCTTGAAGCGAATTATGATGCAAAGTTTTGAGCGTGTTTTCAATAAAAAAAGAAAATGAAGCAGGATAAAAAAAGCAAAATCAGAAAAAAAATCGCAACACTGATACAATAAGTTGAACCCCGAGTAACTCAAATACAATTGTTGGAACAAGAAAAAGTAGTGAGCAAAAAAATTGGGAATGTTGCGTTATTATGAAACAGTGATCGCCTAACAAGGACGACAGGGGATATTTTGACAAAAACCCTACTAATGGGGTGCTACACTTTTTTTATAAGAGCCAGTAAACTTTGGGTCAAGACTGGCTGTGTAAATTTTCACAAATTGTCAGCTTCATTTCTTAAATTTTGAGCAGAAATAAGCCTTGTGTTCTAATAATCAAATCTTTCATTATACTCGCTGAAGAGTTCTAAACGGGCCGACTAGTTCAGGCCCGAACCCGAAAATATAAGCCCGAACCCGGCCCGAACCCGAAAACTAATTTGAATCCCAAATCATGCCCGCAAAAACCCGAAAGTTAAGTTAGGTCTGAAAAATTTAACAACGTTGCCAAATTATTTTGATTATATTTTTGTGCACCCAAGACAAAAAGCACGTCTCAGGCCCGAAATAAGCCCGAAATTTTCGTCAAGTTTATGCCCGAACCCGACCCGAAAAGCCCGGCCCGACTTACAACTCCGACTCGCTGTATTACGCCAAAGCGTGATGTAACAAGTTGGCAGGACCCATCTCCGCGTAATTATGCCCGGGCAAAATAGCTTCTTTCGAGGAAATGTCGCAGCGGTGGCGAGCCGTTGGCAACACTTTGTCCGACTTGACCGGCCCGAAATTTGAACCTTAGACCTCCCGCTTTATAGACAAATGCGTTGCTGCTCGTGCTCGACCAACTGGCCGTGTGTTCTAATAAAAGTGTATTTCGTTATGTTTTGTGCTACGTCTACAATACGTTAGCGATACGAAAATTTAAATTTGTTGAAAAATTGTCATTTTAGTCACGTTTGCAAAAATTTGGAATTTTTAATGCTATTCAATTGAGCTCAATCGTGTATGAGATAATTTTGGATGAAATGGCAACTTTTTGTTGATATTACAAATGCGAAAAATATCCCCTTCCGATCCGTTGTAATGACTTGCAGAATTTGTTTACCTTTGCAGTTGAAGTTTGATTTGTTGCGCTTACTAAGCAGGGCTACCATGAGTACCATCAATATGAGTTAAATCTAAACGGCTTTGTTCTCTCAATGTTCTTGAAAAGTGCTCAACAACAGTTGTAGTCGGGGCAGGATCAAATATTTCGCACATACTGCAAATAAAAATATTAAAAATCCTACAGTCTGTTTTAACCCTCACGAGATCTTGAATTCTATCTGAATAAGCTAATCCTCTGAAGATCCCGTTTAGGGTAAAACCGACTGTAGCGTAGGGTTTTTATTGATTTTGTCTGTGACATGAGCAAAATATTTGAGTTCAATTTAAGGGAATTGGTTTGGGCACGAGCCGGGACGTAGCGAGGGGTAGCAGGAGGGCAACTGCTCCCCCCCCCCAAATTTCACTTAGCCCCCCCAAATAATTTCAGTTAAACGTCATTTTTAACAAAATTTCATGCATTTTGTGCCTAAATCCGTTCTCTTACCCCCCAAAAAAATATTTCTTGTCCCCCCAAAATTTTGGTTGCCTCCACCCTAGAATTTCGTTTTGGCTACGTGCCTGGGCACGAGTGAGTCAAGCTATCAGTTGCGAATTATACTCCAGCATTCTCACCGAATGGCTTCACAATGAAGACGACAGAATTGATTATTATCTTGTGTCGGTCGCGATTTGTGTTAATGTTACTAAAGCCTCCGAGCATTTAAGATTTTGACGAACATCGATGCATCATTCTCTGTTGTATAAACAACTAGCACTTGTCAACAAAATTTCACTGAAAACAAACAGCCTTCAAAATATTTCCGATTTGAAACGAGCTTCGCTATTGTTAGTGTCATAATAGTGGGATTGACACGTCGAAGTTGGTGAAAACAAAACCTGTATTTGCATGGCTGTACTGCGGTGGACGGCAGAGTTCTGTATAGTGCACTGCCTAACATTGTTTCCGCAAAAGCTTTCATATTGTCTGAAAGCAGGATTTGACCCTTTTTTACTCAACTGGGAACCTAGTTGAGCTTTTGTACAAAATCTCTCCAAAGTTAGACCATATGCAACCTAGCTTAATACACTGAGACTCCAATCTATTATTATTGGGCTGTATCAATTTCAGATCAATTTTGCTTTAAAGAGTGAATTTCAGTCCTATTTTTTAGTCTTTTTTTGATGTTACGTACCAATTTATTTCAAGCTATGTCTTTATAGTGCTGATATTTTTGGCAAGAAAATTGAATTGAATTTTACAAATAAGTCAAGTATTTGTAAATCGATTAAAAATTTAATAAAATAAAATCTTTCATTATACTGGATGTTATACGCCGAAGCGTGTAACGAGTTGATGGGGTCCATTTCCGCTTTATTGCGCCCAGGCAACACAGCTCTTATCGAAGAAATGTCGCAGCGGTGGCGAGCCGTTGGTAACACTGTGTTCGATTTGAGCGGCCCAAAATTTGAAACTCAGACCTCTCGCTCCAGAGACGAACGCGTTGCCGCATGCCCAACTGGTCAGTTAAAAATTTTATAAATAATAAATGTTTGTGAAACAAAAATTGTCGAGGCTGCGCAATTAGCGTAGAATATTGCAAGGGCATGCCGATTGAGGGTTGAAGTTAACGAGACATCTGTCCCGATCGATTTGCAATCTAGCTAGTAGGACACAGCATCGTACACAACGATCAAGTCGTGGATTTGCTAGATTTTTGGATAACTACTAATCTTTACGCGGATGAAAGTGACCTTTTCGTTCCGAAGGTTGCGCTGGCTTGAAGTGATCTGCTGTCTGCAATTAAAACGTTCGCCATCCAGCTGGCATGCCGTCTTCTCCGCTAAAGCACATAAATGTAACGTCACACTAAAAAGTTTATTCAATGGTATCAGTTTCTTCAAACAATGAAATTTGTGCAATTTGGGGCTTGAGATCTGACCTCCAGTAGGTCGAGCAGTAACGTGTTCGTCTGTAAAATGGGAGGTCTGGGGTTCAAGTCTTGGGCCGGTCAAGTCGGACATAGTGTTGCCTACGATTCGCCACCATTGCGGCATTTCTTCGAAAAAAGTTGTGTTGCCCGCAAGCAAAATGACGCGAAGATGGGTCTTGCAAACTCGCTACACACTACAACGCAATGCAGCGTGTGTAATAAATGATTTGGTTAGATTAGTCTGATCTCGATCGCGCAAGCTTGCTCGCGGATTTGCGTAGCAGTTCAACTCGCCGCTGACAGCCCCAGCAGCTGGGGAAAATTAATGCTAAGTATTGATTAGACTTATCTCATTACTGCGGATTGGCTGCTTTCATCTTGGTCTGTAGGTTTATTTTAAGCTGGTTCATCTTTCGTGACGTAGTTTGTAAATAGTGCTCAGTGCAAGACTTGGTGTTTCTGATTGCAGTTCTTTTTCAAAATGTAAGTATGCTGTTTTCATCCAGGTAATGTGCTTCACCACAAGAATTGATGATTTCGAAGGTCTAGCATTACGCAGTTTCGATCACCTATGTTGAAGATTATGCAAGGCAGTTATTTGCACCCCGCAAGGCGTTTAGCTAAAGCAGAAGTGCCCCAAGTCCAGCGGGCGGTCCATGTGCTGGACGCGATAAAGCTTTATCCGGCCCGCGCCCAGTCTTCACCTATTTTGCGATCGAAATTTCCCTGCAAATACGCAAAAGAAATTCTCAATTTTACGGCCCAAAATATCCCTAAAATAGGCCGACGGCCTTTTTTGGTCTTCCCCCTTTTACTTCACTCAATTTTAACCCCGAGAAACTTCGTCAAGTCCCATTTGGCCCTCCTTTAAAAAAGTTTGGACACCCTAAGTTAAAGTGGCCTCATGAATCGCATTGGTTACCTTGCTGCGGTCGGTATTTGCTGCAACATGTTTCATTTAAAAAAAAAGTTGTTTGTCTGCGGAGGGAGGACTCATCACCGCATCACTACGCCTCGTCATTCCTAGAAATGTTGCAGCGGTGACGAGTAGTTGGCAATCTTATGTTGGGACCAATGCGGTAATCAAACACCGAACTCAGGATCAAATGCTTTAAGGCCTTCGGACAGCGTCTTGCGGCAAAAGTTATGAAATGTTGCATGATACTTCTTTCGTAAGTAACAGATAATTATATAGATGAGATTTGCTTTTTTTTGTTGATGCACCAAAATAACACTTCAACATAGTCACACACACGCGCTCACAAAAACACCAAAAATAAAAGGCACAATACCTTTGTAGGTGCTATAAAACGTAATTACTTTTACTTAGCTTATACCAACAAATGACTTTTTTTTTGGAACGTTTTTAAATTATTATTTGTTTATTTAGCAGAAGCCATTTCACAATATTTTACCTTATGTACGGATTGTTTATATTCAAAAATTGTTGGAGCTCGATTGGCGTATTTGTATTTATAGATGATAAACCCAGATCATAATATTGCAACAAACAATTTAATGAAATTTGCTTTATAGATTAAACATTTATACCCAATTTGAAACCCTGGTCACCTCTCAGATCTTCAGCTTTACTAGCCAGACAGCTCGGAGGCAACCAGCTTTACTTTTCAGCACAAGTGGTATTATTTGTAAATCATTTGCGCTATAACCTAAATCCTGCGGTATCGAATTATGTTTGCGTGATTTTTCGAAAGTTGTTCTAGGCTCATTTTTGTAAATTTAGGTGAAATAACGGGAATAAATATTCTATGGTTTTGGTCCCGGTTCTCTGCTTCATTTGTATTTCTAATCATACAATCTCAACTGCGACTTAAAATTTTACGTATTGTTGCTTCTGACACTAAGAGTCGTGAGCACCAAAGTGCTGGATTAACTTTTATCCTCAAATTATCAATTCATGTCTTCTGTACCGTTCAACTTAATAGAATAAAATAAATAATATTCCTATGCTCAGAAACGCTATTCTTAAATTACTTTATAATTACCGCAATTGACTTGGCCGTTAATTTGTGTCAACTTTTGCCCTTGAGTTTTGATAATCCTCGGAACAAAGTCAATTCACGTTGGTCCATATGGCTTTAAAAATATTAATTATTTTGCATTCATTGGAATCACAAGATGAACAGTCCTGTTTTTGTTCCATCATACCACCTTCATCCTCATTAAATCACCTTACTCAGATTTTTTTAAATAATCAGATATTTGCCGCTTTTTAACTACATACTCAGGGTATTATTATGGACGGCGTTGGTGACGTTTTCTCCACCCTCGCTAAAGGGTACCGCCAAAATTGAAAAAAAAATTGAAATCTGAAGTAAAGTCTGAAGTTGAATGTGCGATAAGTCAACAAAGTAAAACAAAAGTGAAACCGCGGTGCTGAGAAGTTGATGCTGAAATGAGGAATTGACGAAATAACTTATTTAATATCAGTGCGGACTTGAACCAGCTAATGACTGTTGTTTATGTTAAGAATTTAGAAGCAAGTTAGCCTTGTCGTATCAATTTCTCGTGCTATTGATATTAAACAAGTGCTTTGGCAACATTAACGACCATTAAACGGCGTTTTAAATCGATTAATTCCACAATTCCGTTATTTTGTTGACTTTCGGCGTGTGGTCTTGACACCACATAGTTTTTTGGCTTTGTTTTAACAATGTTATGTGCAAAATAACACTTTTTCTCAAGTTTCGCATGCTTTGCAGGAATTTAAGAAGACAAAGTGTCGATGTTTCAGCTGTGATTGGTTGTCTTCGAACCTTTGTTTTGTAAACAAGGATTGATTAAGTTTTGTTTCTGCAGATGCAAGCAGCAGAATTTTAATTAGACTAGTGCTAGCGAACTTGATGTTGTTTGTCCAACTTATTTAGTGATGCATGGCAAATAATACTTGTTTGTCACCTTACAATGGCCAGATGTTCTTTTGAATAACGAATCAATTTTCGACAAAATAAATTTGCCTGACTGATTTACTTCATCACGATGGTAAGGACTAAAAATATAATATTCCGAGAAACTGAAATTGAGCAAAAATCACTGGAATGAAAAGTAGCAAGCATTTTCCAAATTAACTTTTGGCTAAATGCAGGGATGGGTTTACCTTATGGCACTTAGGCACAATGCCAAAGGCTACGTGTTTCGGGGGCCCGACTCCTGAATCAAAAACTTAACCCAAATATGAATTGCTTAAACGTGTTTTGGACTTGACCAGGAACTAAAGAGGGGTTAAGGGACTGAGTGATTTTATTCTGTCAAAAGACTTAAGAGACTAAAGAGGGCTTAAGGGACTTAGTGATTTAATTCTGTCAAAAGACTTTCAAGTCTTAGCAGTTGTTTCAAATGGTTTTATTAACGTGCGAAATGCCACCAAATGGCTACTTTTTTCGTAAATCACGAAAATTGCCCTGCGGCTAAGGATTTTGCCTCCAGACAACCGTCTGTGAGATGCAGACAAATTTTAGTTTTGAATTCAACCCTCCTTCGCAAAACCTTGATTAGGAGCCTGGGCACGAATGACTTTTTTCGAACATATTCTTGCCGTGAGAGTGAACCAAGTCAACTGACCTCAGCATACTGACTGCGAACAAACTGACCGGAAACCAACTGACCGCTAACAGTAGAGTTAGTTAACGGTCAGTTGGTTCGCAGTCAGTTTTTTCGCGGTCAGCGTGCAGCGGGCAGTTGTCGTGCACCCCATGCTAGAAGCAAGTTTCTGTGAGTTTATTAGACTTTTTTCTTCAGAGGTTTCATTTCTCCTAGTCAAAAGTGCCATGGGCCCTGCGCAATGTAGATGCGGCCCTAGCTGTACCCATATGGCAAACAAGAAGTCAACAATCCATACGTCGTTAGGTGTTGTGCGACGCTCGAAAATCAAAAACCTATAAATGTGTGATTCATACAAGCGCAAAAACTGAATTTAGAATTAGAAAATTTAGCACAATTAAAAGCTAAATATTTGAAAGTTGATATCTTAAGGAGAGGCCAGGTTAGTAGAAATTATGTCTGATAGTTGAAAAAAAATCAAAAATAAATAAACCACCCCATGAATTACACCAAATATCTGTCGTGATAACCTACCCACAAAAATCGCAGCCAAGTACATTAAATGTTTCAAGGAGTATCACCTTTTATCAGCTAGGCTAGCTAGGTAGGCGTATCAACCCTATCGTGCCACATTTTAACGGCTTGCAACAATCACCAAACTATTGAATTTATGGCTTAAATGTGGGAAGCTTGAATTTATTATGGCAATCCAAATAAGAAAAGATTAAATTTTGAAATATTGTTAATATGTCTAATAACATCAAAACGAAAGCGCAAAATCTGAATTTAAACATCACCGGATTTACTGAAGAATAGCGCACTTACTGGTGAGAACCGCAATATTGAGCTGGTTCGTTTTTTGCAATGCCGATATTTTTGCAGTGAATGGTGCGACAGCCTTTCTGCTAATCGAATACGAGGTTTCGTAACCAACCTTGATCAAGAGGAAAACAGTAATGCGAGTGATAGAACCAAAACAGAAAAAAAAATTCATTAATATTTAAACTCAAACATTTTGGAAAATACAATTACCTCATTGTACTGAGTCACAATAAGGTATCGTCAATTGCTCATCATCACTTTCTATAGCAATTACGTCGGCTGATAATTCTGTTGGTTGCTTGCCGTAAAACCTGTTCTTTCAGTCATTATTATATCACGTTGGTGGCTGACATGAACAATGAGCATTTTTGGGCACTTATTATCCGAAAACATAGGTGGCCTTGCTCCCTTTTAAGTATTTTGCAGCTGGCAAATTTACTTCCAGTTCCAGCAATTTTTCCTCTTGGGACTTTGCGACGTTCTTGCGTGGCCGCAGGACTTCTATTTTCAACTCCAAAACAGCTGGCCATCGAAACATAAACGTGGGACACCATCATAGCCGGATTTTACGTATGGAAAAATGGCACAGTTCCAGGGGCCCCGCGCAATGTAAATCCGACCCTGGACACGATTGGAAAATATATGAAAGCGTCATCATGCATAACAATTTTGATAAGCGTATTAGTTCACGTGATGGTGTTTTTAAACCTTAAAAACTGAAGAAAAAAACTGCTTTAATCGTTTTGCCTGCTTCTGGCCTAAAGGCTACCAGCTCGGAAGCCTAGGGAAGAGCCACCAGAACGGCGACTACTCAAAACAAGCAATGCGAAAAATTGTCTTCCCACAGGAATCGAACCTGCAGCCTTTGGATTACCGGTCCACTGCTCTACCACTTGACCTAGAGAAAACGCCTCCTCGCAAGCTTAATTTTGGCTATTTAAACCCAGCAACTTGCTTGTTGTGTATGATTGTAATAATAAGTCAATTAAGATGTTTTTTTGACGTTCAATTAAGATGTTAAGCATGCGAGGAGGCGTCTTCTCTAGCTCAAGTGGTAGAGCAGTGGACCGGTAATCCAAAGGCTGCAGGTTCGATTCCTGTGGGAAGACAAATTTCGCATTGCTTGTTTTGAGTAGTCGCCGTTCTGGTGGCTCTTCCCTAGGCTTCCGAGCTGGTAGCCTTTAGGCCAGAAGCACGCAAAACGATTAAAATATTAAAACTCTGGCCTGCAAACGTCAAAACAACATCTTAATTGACTTATTATTACGAAAAAAACTGTACCGTATTTAATTGGTTAAGAAAAGTAATGGACATTTAATTGATTGCTAGTATCTCGAAACGGTGGAATGTGGGAAGCTTGAATTTAAACACAGCATTGGGATGGCCGAAAGGTGCTAGTTAATTTTTAAGGCGCTTAGTCACGTGATCGAAGTTTGAAAACCTGGAAAAGTTGTGTATTTTGTTAAGTTCACCATCGTTCATAACAGCTATAATTTTTTAACTGGTATGCAATCTTAGATGATACCGGTATACAAGCTCAGATGATACCGGTATGCAATCTTCAGATGTACCGTTATTAATGACCAAGGCTTGTGGTAAATGAACACGCTGTTGACGGTTTTTATTCTGGCAACACTTGCACACCGATTTGAACGTTTTTTGCGTTTTATTTATTTGTTTATTTATTCTATAGCTGGATTTACACAGTATCCGTTTGTCATTGGCGTTGTTGGTTTTTGTAAGTTCTTTCTACTTCATGAAAAAGCATGTTCGTTTTCGTCCGCAGTTGTGTATGTCCAAATCCGCACTAACCGGACTGTCAAATACCAGGCAAAAGTTTTCTGGCAACCTTTTTGTGAAGAGATGGAGCTTGATTTTAAAATCTCGCTTTTATCGCTCATGCACAAAAGTTCTGAAGAAAATTTTTTATCTATGTGTGACAGTCTGGTTAGTGGGGATATGGACAAATAAAAAAGCTGACGAAAAATCGCATCGTTTTTAAGAAGAAAAAAGGCTCAATAACGGACAAAAGCGAATGAAAAACAGATGCTTCGTAAATCCACCTTGAGTTGTTTTACTTTGAAACTTTTGATTTACATTTGAACCTTTCAACTATCAAACTGATCCCCGTCAGTCAATCATTGCTTTTTGTGAGCAATTTTGAAACCAAGTCTTTTTGCAGATATACAGTAGCTGAAGATAGATTGCAACTATTTTCTTTTAAAAATAATCGAAATTCTATTGTTTTTGTTCAGAAAGGAAAAACAAAGTAAACAATCAGCACTTATCTGCATTTGTCAGTTGATCAAATAGCTTGCGCTTTTGCTTCTGGAATGAAAACGTAAACTGAATTTTGGCAAAGGGAAATGCTTTAATAGTGTATACTCCTGAAGCCCCCCTTATCCAAGTCACTTGGAAAATTTAGCCCAAATAAGCATGCTTTAAACGTGTTTTGAACTTGACCAGGAAGTAAAGGGGAGACTGAAGATGTTAAGTACTTTAATTTTTACAAAAGATTTTTAAATCTTGGCAGTTAGTTCTTTTCAGATTGCTCTACAAACGTGCGAAATGATCGTTTTTTCCGAAAAATCACAAAAATTGCCCAGCAACTCCCGTTTGTGAGACGAAGACAAATTTTAGCTTTGGGTTCAAGCCCTCCTCCTTAGCAAAATGTGGTTATGCGCCTGGCTCAAACTCTTGCTGTTGCGAAATCCCTTACATTAATTGTTTGCTGCGTGAAATTCAGTCTATTTACCGCGTCGTATTTACTTATCAATCTGCTGTACTGAAAACCAGCATATTTATCTTGGTTGCGTCAAATGGCAACATAGAAACGAAGTTTAACACCTTGTAGGAAAGGTAGGCAGAATGATTCTACCTCAGTTATTGAAGCCTTTTCGCAAAACATGTCCATTGTCCACATTTTTATGGCATTTTAAGGTTCTCTCTATCTTTTTTTTTTTGAAAGAAAAACATAACTAATTGCAGAAATCATGAAAAAACAATCAATTACGGGCTTGTGCAGGCACGAATAAATTTTTTTTTCCTTTTGAGCCATAAACTGGTATCATAAATAAATTGCATTCCACTATACAAATCTATATTTGCTAAAGCCAAAAAGCGGTTTAATTTGTAAAATGTAGAAATGTTAATAAAATTCCTGCCCAAAGCAGCAACGTTCTTTCAGCAAGCTTTGTGGTTGGCTTTGCTGCTGTATGAGAGCTAGGTAACTACAGCAATTGTCCATGGATTTGAGTTCTACGTCTTGTCTCTTGAGACGTCAGCATCACAGAGTGTTCTACCGTATAGTCACTGTATTTCATAATCGTTCTGAAGCAATTATGCCATGAGACCGGATATTGCAATACTTCAAAAGTTAAGATCGGATTTGTTGTCATTATACAACTTCAAGGCAAAAAAAGTTTCGTGCCTTTCTTTCCTCGTCCAAATCGTAGAACAATAATTAGCTCGTGCAAGTTAGGGTTAAACTAAATCAAATTGTTGCTGAACAGGGTTGAAAATAAAAGGGCTGTTTTTGTTTGCAAAGTTGTAAAATTCTTCGGTAGTTGAGGGTTGGTTCAGACCAAGACCATGCCAGTTGGAGATTGCCTCTCATACAACTCTAGACCATTGGGTAAACTCGTCTGAAATCTTCTTCTTAAAGTATCACAGCCGAGTTGGCCTTGGATGACCACGCTGTTACCGGTTGTTTTGTAATGCACTTCAATCAGGTCGTTGACGTGCAGTGTCCTAAAGTTTTTTTTTATGTGTTCCTCGATATTGTCCAGATATTTGTCCTTCTTCCTTTTCTCGTCTGAGATCTAGAAATGCATAAAAATGATCTGAAAGTCTTTTCAAGATTAGATTCAAGAAAGTTTCATTAATTTTTGAAAAAAAAAAACTTGCTTTGCGCAAAGATCTACCATTGCTGGGGGGTTCTGCCCCAAAAAAGCCTTCGTCTGCGCAGGCTAGGTTGTTCGCTATTGACTTTCTTATAGCTCACCTCTTTGTAATCCCAAGTTTCTGACTAAGAACTAGTTTGTAAATCCTTTTTTGAGAGATAGGGGATGTTAAATTGAAATACTCGCCAGTGAAAAATGATTATGTCTTGTGGCCATCCTGGAGCAATAATGCCGTGAATTGAAATGACCAAGATGAGATTGAATTGGATGCAATCATTTTGCAAAGAAAACTTCAAGTAGTTTTATGCTGCGGTTTAGATGGACTTGCAAGGCTTATGCGGCACTAGACATTTGTAAAATTCTTCGGCATAAGAACCTAACTTGATCAACTATCTTTTACGACAAGCACATTATTTTCAAGACACAAATTTGGCAAGTCTATCCAAAAGTTCTTTCGACACGAACAGAATAGCACGGAGATAAGCAGTTTGCGCACGCGTTTAATATAATCTGTTTGATAGTTTTTGATAACGTGAGGGCAAAGTCAATCCGCGAGCAAACCTAGCAGGTCAATGTTGATTCAAGCAAAATATTGCATGGTAATCTTTCGATAATGACTTGCAGTGTTTGCGAATCATACAAAATACTGTCAACAATGTGTACAGAACGTGGCCAACTTGCGCTGCTCGATCGTCAATCGATAGCGAATCGCTACAACCCAGGCCCGGAGCCATGGGGGGGCATTTCGGGGCTGAGCCCCCCAAATCACAGCTTTTGTCCCCCCAAGGGAGGATTGTGCCCCGAAAGAAAGTAACAGGCCCGGTGCCACTGGAGTGCATTTCGGGGCCTGTGCCAAAAAAATACTGCTTGTGCCCCTTTGAGCGACTGTAAAATTTCGTTCCAGGACGAAAAACATTAGTGAACGCCAAGACTAAACCTATGATTTTGCGCTGAAGACCTTTTTTTGGTCTTCACCCCTAAATTTTGGGCAAGAAGAGAAATCCGCATCATTAGATTCCGCCGCGCCCCGTCATGCAATGAACGTGTCTTCCCGAGCGAGACTTGTGCCCCGAAAGAAGGTAAACGGCCAGGATGAAGACCTTTTTTGTTTTTGTTTTGGTCTTCTCTTCCGAAGATGAGAGTAAAATTTATTTGTGCCCCCCCCTAAATATTATTTCTGCTCCCAGTCACGCTTTTCTATTTCTGCTTCCTCTGGCACCGGGCCTGCTACAACCCGGGAATAAAAGAAAGTCGAATAGGTCTTCTTCAAAATTCAAATCAGCTAACTATCAAATCAAATCTTTTATTATACTCGCTGTACTATGCCGAAGCGTGTAACGAGTTTATGGGACCCATCTTCGCGTCATTGCTCTTGCCAGCAACCCAGCTCTTTTCGAAATGTCACAGCGGTGACGAGCGTTTGGCAACACTGCGTTCCATATTTGAACCTCAAATCTCCCATTCCAGAAACGAACGCGTTACCGCTCGACCAACTGGCCGGTTTAGATTTGATATTATTTATTATTTTGTTATCTAACTTTCAGTTTTCGAAAACCAGCATGCTTGTGACGGTGTAGCTAATGCTTCAGAGGCCAGTTACGTATGCTGGTATAAACTAGCTTTATACACTGTTTTGTAGTAAACAGTTTCAGAGATTTATCATTATAGGCAGAATTGTGCTGGCCATCGGTCACCAAACTGTAACAATTTTGCTATCTAAGTACGCTGCGTATGTTTGCTATTGAAATACATTGAAGTTAATTTGGGACTTGGTTGCAGTTATTCTTTTATACTGGACAAACAATACTGCTAGATTGTTTGGCACAAAAAACAACTACGGTAGACAGAAAAATTGGTAAATTAACACTGAGTGTTTTTCCCAACAAAAAACAATGACTTCTTGTACAGCCTCGGTATCAGAATCGTGAGCCCAAAATCTCCCGATCACAAGCGCGATTCCCTATTGGAGTGACTATTTCGCCAAAAATTTTAATTAGAAAATAAAGCAAAAATGAGAAATATTCATCTTTGCATTTTCGTTTATGTTTTTACGGGTTAAGATTAAGGTTTACGTTAGAATTTAGTTAGGGTTAGATTTGGGGTTAGTTTTGGGGTAAGGATTTGAGTTTGATTTGGGTCAAAATTAATAAAAAAGTTGATAAAAATTTCTGGTAGAATAGTCTCTTCCATTTCAAATTGCGCTTTACTATCCAAAGCTCTCGATATTGGCGCGAAGCTTGATCAAACCACGTAAAGTCAAAATTATTTAATCGTTTAAATGAGAAGTAGTTCAGTTGATTGTAAATAGCCGTTTTGGTCTTTCCAGCTAGTCTAAATTTCATTTGTACGGCAATTTGTGTTGCTTCTTTTTGGCTTTTAGAATTTTAAACAAAAATGAAACTTTTTTTTATGCTCTACAAGGCAGTGAAATACTTACAGTACACGTGTCTGGCGTCACAGTAAGATGCAAATTTTAAAGTATTAATGCCATCATGTTTTTGTTCGCAGGTGAACCGGGGAGGAGGGGACGAAGAGGTAAGATGCTGCTTGGTAGATGGCTTAATGTTGATAGAATGAAGATTGCATCATTGTAATGACTGTAAAAGAAAGAGTAAATGTTATTCGGATTTCTTTGTGTATGCTGAAGGCAGTTAAATTACCTCATGGTTGTTTTCTTCTCATCTCAAAACGTCGCGCTAAACATTTAGTGCCGCCTATAAGGTAGTTGGGCGCGTCTTAAACTTTGTCAATCGTGGACCATGCTAACTATTCTTACAATGAATGAAGCTTGAATTCAACTGATTCTAAAAACTTCTCGCTGGCCGACACTAAAACGGATTATGACACAGTTCGTGTCACAAAACAAAAGTTTAAAACCTTTGTTTTGTGATACGAACATAAGGGGTGTTTTATTCAATACTATTTTCAAAAATCAAATATTCGATTATGTTCAAATTTTTAAGTTTTGTTCAAAAAAAAGACATCCCTAATGATCTCGTTTTCGAGTGAACATTTTGAACATTTGATTCACAGTTACATAATTGATTATAGCGTTAAGTAAGACACCCCTGATGAACCCGAACACTGGTGAAATAGCCTGTTTGGTTTAAGTCTTTAACAAACTATTTTTAAAATTTAATGAATTGTCTAAATGACTGACTTCTCTGACCGACTGACTAACTGGCAGGACTTGGCGAATGATCGCGCTACAGGATGATGCTGTTAACAACCCCTGTTCTTCTCTTCGCTTGAGTTTACGGGTGCGTATCGTGCAACCGCTCTATGTGGTGAATCACGGCAGTTAAAGTAATGGCGAGTGCGCACGCTATATTGCTTCGTGAATTTCTGCTTTGCAGAGAACGAAGCAATATTATAACGACGTTCCAGTGTGAAACACGCACTAAGTTCGTATTGAAATGCATTTTGATGAGGTATTTCAGTCGATACTTAAACTATTGTCAAACGACTGAAATCAAAAAAGCGAAAATGCCTGATGATTTCTGACTCCTTTTATTTTTCAGGAAAGTCGGTAAGTTGACTGCGATGAAGTGTTGTTAGTTGTCAGGTTGGCGGTTGGGCGTCTTGATGCTTGGGACATAGCGGTGCTGCGCAGTGTTAAAACACGTTCTGATGTTGAATTACGCTGCAAAACGTGTTAGGTTTGCTAGCGATTCATGTTGTGTGTCACAAAATGAGTTGTCGTCCTGGTAATATTCAAGCAATATTATCTTTCACGTCGTCATTCACCTTGTTCGAATGTTTTCGTAGTGAAAACGGGTCTATTTTACCGGGGCGGAAGCCCCGCATCTGATAAGTAAACAAATGAAGCGTGCCAAAAAAACAAATAGAAAAGCGGCTGGCTGCTTGCTAAGGCAGTAGCAGTCGGAGCAGGTTCCTTTTTTTAGCAGCTAATAACAGTGACAGTAACCGAAGGAAGCCACGAGTAAGGACTGGGGATATTTCTGAAAAAAAAAACAAAATCCACTTTTTAACCTCTGAAGCAACTTGTTTGGTACCGGTAATTGTTTATAATTGCAGTATCTATAATGGTTAACCTTTGTTAGAAAGGTTACTTCAAATAAAGCTGCCAGTGGGCTTGCATTGCTTTTCCAGGGTCATGTTGAGGCTGACTGAATATGGTAGGCCGTTAACTTTTAGGGTTATCCGGGAAAGAACGGATTTCCGGTGAATATTTGCATGATGCTTTTATGCTTCATTGGTTTTTTAAGCTCTCACTCTTCCCAAAATCGTCGCGTCAAACAATTAATTCGGAAACGATTAGAGGTCCAGCAAATAAAGCGTCTGCTACTGAATCGATAGACTTGGGTTCGATTCCTAATTCGATCAAATCACAAATTTTACAATTGGAAGATTTATAACTTGCTTGACGTCGTCTAAGAACCGTGCGGAGCTAGTCCATGTGGGAGTTAACACCATGAGTAGCGAGCACCCGGTGTCTTGATACTGAGGTTCCTTGGCAGTCCACTGTTGAGGCAGTGTTGTAAATAAATACTTGGTCGAGCGGTAACGCGTTCGTCTCTAAAGCGGTAGGTTTAAATCTCGGGCCGGTCAAATCGAACACAATGTTGCGAACGGCTCGTCAACGCTGCGACATTTCTTCAAAAGCAGCCATGTTGCCCAGTCCCCCAATGATGCCGAAACTGGTTCCGCGAACCTGTTACACGCTTGGCGTCATACAGCGAGTATAATGAAGGATTTGATTTGACTATTGCAATTCTACCTTATAAACACAAAATGTTTGACAAAAAAAGAGCCACATAAATATAATTTGATCGATAAACAACTTAATATCTTGCAGTCTTGTTTTTTCATAGCTACCGGTATTAAGTTTGATACTAGAAATTAGAATTTTGGGAAGAGTGCTGCTTACTGCAAAGGCTGCATGCTGCGCATGATCATAGAATGGAAAAAGGCGGCATTAAAGCAATAGTTCTTATTCTAATTCTTACAAAATTTGGAACCAAGATATAGCTTTGGCTTCCCTTGCACTGAAAGGACGATTGAAATCTCGCGGTCGTATGTATCAAAGCAGTTAACTTTGATCATCGGATTAACAAACACAGCTTTACGAGAGAAGTTTTGGCGAATGACCGGGCTAATTGCTGTAATTATAAAGTAGTTCAAGAATAGCGTCCCTGAACACGCGAATTTAGTTTGTTTTATTCTGTTAAGTTTAACGGTGCAGGAGATAGAAAATTGATAATCCGAGGATGCAAGGTATTCCGCGTCGGTGCATGCGACCTTTAATGTATAAACATTGAACAATCGATGCACAGTTAAAAGTTTGGCAAAAATTGTTAACCACTTTCGCCTCTCTTTTTTGCGGATTTTTTTTTCTGCATCTGCAAGGCGTTTTTAACACAAGGCCACCAGGGCGAATATAATAAAAAAAAAAAAAAAAACAGTTTCTGCGCTTACGAAATTCGAAACTGCAGGAGAAGCGATGTTTGAAACTTCTAAACTAAATTCCGATCTATTGTTACTGCGTCCTGCTTCAGTGCGACACAGTTCTCTAAGCCACTGTATTCAAATTTTAGTTTGGTTTTGCGGTAAATGGCGATGTCAATTCTGCAATTATGCTTTATTGTCTCTTTCACCATCCTGGATTGCATGATGGCATTTTGCATGAAACATTCATCACGCTTGATTATTTTTAGTAATAATTTCATTTCGCTTGATTGTAACGTGTATTTTATTGATGTGTTATCCTGCAATTTCCGCAGTCATTAAAATAGTAATTCTGTTATTTTACCGTAACAACTTCAACATTGAAAAGCAAGATGGTGGTATTGATAGCTCGCCAGACATTGTGATTGCTTGAAAATTGATTTGGTCAGTGGATTGCAAAATATGAGTTGCAAGCGACACCTAACGATTGGTAAGTAACCGGTAGATTAAACAGCTTGTGCTATAAAAAAAAAACACTATTACGCAGTTTTTTTGCCATTTTTTCCTAATATATAAAATATAGGTTGTGTATGTGATTTATTATGATTGGCAACTGCTGTATGGTTAAAAGTCTGGAGAGTACATTTTCCGCAGCTTTTTAACTGAAATAGGTACCGGTAGTATGAAAAGAATTAAAAGAGCATTTAAGTCAAGTTTTTCACTCTTGACACGGCCACCACCACCAAGGATGGCAGTACTACACTGTACGATATGTTCAAAATTTGAACAAAGCGTACTTCAAAAATTTACCGTACCGTAATAACGTAACGCAACAAAAACAAATTTTGCCTCCGTACCCAGTGGCGAACGCAGAATTTTCGAAAGGGGGGGGGGGCAGGAAATTTGTGAATAATACACACCAAATGAAAAATTTCTCCACTCAGAATCAGTTTGTTTTTCTGCCCAAAATTAGGTGAAGACCAAAAAAAAAAGGTCTTCACTCAGACTTGGTCTGGTTTTGGGTCGAAAACTAGGTGAGGACCAAAAACGCAAACAAAAAAAAATCTCTTCAGTCAGATTTAATCCGTTTTTCTGCAGAAACTTTCTGCCCAAGTTACAAAGAGGGGGGCCATGCCGCAATTTTACATAATATTTTATGTTAATTTTACTATACTGGCGACCCAAAGGGGGGGGGGGCCATGGCACCATGCCCCCCCTAAATACGCCCCTGTCCGAACCGTATCTACGTACTTTTCATCAGATGGTACGCCCTAAACGTACCGTACTTGAAAGGTACCGTACTTGTAGGTTAATCCAGAGTTGTAAACGAGCCGACTAGTTCAGGCCCGAATTCGAAAATATAAGCCCGAAACCGAAAACTACTTTTAAGCCCAAATCATTCTCGAAAAACCCGAAAGTTGAGTTAGGTCTGAAAAACGTAAGCGTTATTGCCAAGTTATTTTGATTATATTTTTGAGCAACAAAGCCAAAAGCACATCTCAGGCCCGAATTAAGCCCGTAATTTTCTCAACTTTAGAACCGAAAAGCCCGGCCCGACTTACAACTGTGGGTCAATCAGACAATGGTACGCTCTAAATGTACCGTACTTGAGAGGTACGGTACGTAGGTTAACAAATTGCTAAGATTTTTCCAAACTTCTCGTTTTCCGTGCTTCAAAAGAGGTTTAACTGCATGTGTGTTCTAAAATCGGTTTCATGAATATCAATTTTGCAAAGTTTAGAGCTGTTCAGCTTGTACAATGCCTCCAAATGTGGTGCACATTCAAACAGCGCATTCAATTTAATACGCACATTCAAACAGCGTACCAAAGGATCCTACACGTACCTTCATAAAAAGTGCGTACCGTCAGGGGTGCCAAAACCCGGGGGGATATATCCCCCACAATAATTTGACTGCATCCCCCCAATAATTTGATTATGGTCTGCGTTTGAGCGCTAAATAATGTTTGGACCTTTTTTTGGTCTTAACATGATTTTGAGGACAAATACTCTTCAATTTTCGGTGAAGACCTTTCCTTTTTTTTTTGCTTTTCTCTTAAATTCGGGGACGAAAACTCTTCAATTTTCGGTGAAGACCTTTTTTTGGTCTTCACTTAATTTGCTTACGTGAAAAAAATCGTGGTCGAGCTTCATCCCCCCAATTTTAAAAATAGGGCAAAATTGGGGTAAAATTGCAAATCATCCCCCCCAATGCTCAACATAAATCGGCACCACTGCGTACCGTACCTTACTGCCATGCTTGACCACCGCATAAGATCGCTTTGTTTGTAAGCCTTACTGCTCCTTGCGTTACAGTGAACAACGGTCTTTCTCAAGAGACTAAACCATGACTGATGATCTATCACTGGAACAGTTTCTTTGTGAAATGCAGAGAACTAAACGCTTTAACTGTTAAATAGCAAACAAAGCAGAGTACAATTTCAAAAAACGTCCCCCCAACCATAGCAGTGTGCTGCCCCTTCCCTCTAGTAAACAACATGTACACGAACCACTAGCCTTTGGGTCAAAAAACCAAGCGTTTGATAGATACTGATAAAACGTCGGCAGCGTGGCCAAATGGGTAAAGGTGTCGTTTTAACCACGACTCTCATCGCATGATCTGGATTCGACCCCCATCCTGGCCACGTTGTTACATTGGATCTATGGAAACTCCTAAGCAGGCGTGGATTCCTCCAATCATGTAGTAGTCATTGCAATGAAAAATGTGCGGATTGTTCAACAGTTAGCGTCTGATGCTGTCTAGTGACAGGATGATAAATATGTGCCGCAACAAAAACAACTTTGTGCTACCAGCCAGCCAGCAACAAAATAAAGTACTGTTGTCCAAAGTATATTCACGCCAAAGCTTTCAATGACGTCCAACAATACTACGCGAAAACTTTCTCAAAGCCGACCCATCAAAGACCCAAGTGTGTTTCTTCCACTTCAAGATTAGAGGCAAACCATCCACTGAAAACTGTGCTGCATGGAAAGAAACACGGCTGACCCAATATAGCGTAAAGTAACTCATCGATCAGTATCTCACGTATAACAAACACATCCTGAATTGCTAGGCAAAGAGTGTACGCACCATACGGCTTACGCGAAACGATATTCTGCGTAAGCTGAGACCCTCGCATTGGAGAGTAAACCTTCAAACTTTCAGAACACTAGAACGATCTTCGTCCAGTTTAAACAAAATGAGCTAAGCTCAGGAGCACTTTTTCTTCAAAAAGTTATTTTATTTGGTCCAACCATAGACTCTTTATTAGTAGACTGGAAAATGACGGTTTTGTCTTTTTTTTCTTTACGGTTCATTTTTCTAGAATATGCTGATTCGTCCAATCAGCGTGACTTTTTTCTTCTTGATTCACTCGCGCTAAGAATATGTCCAATCTAATCAGTCGAATACGCGTGACCACGAAAAAACTTCGCAACAAGAGCAAACTTTTCTTCAATCCTCTTCTCTGATCTCCGTGCGTCTGTTATCTAGTCTACTAAATAAAGAGTCTCTGGTCCAACGAGTTTTGCTTTACTGCGTATATTGCGCCCTCTTTCAGATTATACTACGTTCATACAGCAAGATACTGTAATTCTACTTTCTGTAAGCTGAAAATCACCCAGGAAGGGTGGATTCGTAAATGTATTTTCTCTAAACTACGATTTTGAGCGTAGACCGCTCCGGCATTGTGTCCGCACTTGCTTAATGTTATTAGCTGCGGTGTTGGTGGGTGATTTGAACGTGAATTTACGATTTGAATCAAGCATGCTAGCAATGACGCAACAAAGCTTGTATTTCGCATGAGTTGTGCAATCAAACGGTGCGGGATTGGACGGGAACGGATCTTTGTAAAACTTTCCTCTTATTTTAACAAATTGATTGGTGAAGTTTTTGGACCCAGACAAAAAATAATTTAAAGTCCATTAAAACTTACTGTAAGCTACAGTACCTTGGATATTTTGGACCATTGTATGCAAGATATTTTAGTCTCAAAATGTTTCGCGCTTTGGTTTTAAGTTATCTTTTAGTTTAGAGTTTTCTAACGCTTTTTAATGTCTAAATTCGAACATTCGTAAATTTTTGATGCAATATACAAAAAATTATTCTACGCTGTTGTTATCCCATAGCACACGTGAAAATATACTGGGGCGGATTCAAAAATTTTCACCGTGGTGGTCCGCTCAAAGATTTAATACTTTTGCAAGCGTTTTTGTACGATTTTCCCTTTCAGTTTAATAGCTTTAGGTGCAACCAACCGCTATGTGTCATTGAGAAATAAATTTTTGTGTACTAGCTGTTAGTTTAGCCTGGTACGTAACTAGAAATCTGCAACAGGGGAGTTATTTTGGATTCTGCCCCCAGCTGCCAGAGGTCATTGGGGGTCAGGGGGCCAAGCCTCCAGCACTCGGAGATTTTGCAACTTTTTGGCAAAAATAACTTAATTTTAGGCCAATTTTAGTAAAAATTAGTGCTTTTAAAAAGTGGCATAGAAATTAACAGTGCAAAAACATGATTAAACTGGCTGCGTAAATGGGCTATGATGGCGGTGGTTAATGATAAAACTTCAGCCTTTTTATTACAAGCCGGTAAATCGTAAAATAAAAAAATCACAAGTTTTAGCCTAATTCGTCTGTTTTAAAAAACAAGATAATTTTGGAGATGTTTATTCCTCATCCCTACCGAATATGTTACTGTTAAGTCTGGACAAGAAATGGATCTTTCTCCAGTTATAGCAATGAGCTTAATGCGTTACAAGTTTTTGTTATATTACTCAGGTTTGAGCTGGGGGGGTCCGAACCCCTTGGATCCATTACTGATACGGTTTGGTTTCATCAGCAGTTTTATGAATTCGTCATATTTTTACGTCTACAAATTTTTTTTTTAATGTCAATTCGAAGACTTCATAATCACAACTCTTCTTTTTGCTTTTGGTTGCGATTCTGATTAGCCTCAAAGTGCTGTAACAGTTTGAGTATCAGGTGATACAGTTAACTATATGCTCCAATTTATGTTTAGGGACCTATTGGTCTACCTGGTCAAACGGGCGTTCAGGTAAATTATCAGCAATATGTCGACAGCATGAACAACAAATAGTTGTATGGTTCTTAGTTTCATGTTGCTTTGTAGTGGAGTTAGATAATTGCCATTTGGCGATGCAGCTGATATTTTACAAGCCCTTTAACGCACAGACTCGAGAGCGTTTTGGTACATGCCTACTCAATCGCAGGCTGTTTGTATCATAATTTGTATTGCATGGATCCGTTTCTTAAAAATGCAAATGCCTCGTTTACCTTTACTATTATTATTACACCCTAAATGTAATTTTCCGAACATGGTTTAAGTTACAAAACCCTCAAAGCAGTTGAGGAATTTGTCGAAATCACTTCTGCAAATTGTTCAATAATTCTAACTCTTATGAAAGCATGCTTTAAGGGATCTGCAGCTAATTTGTGGAACTCTCTGCCAGAAGTACTAGAATAATCGGAAAATTTGGCTGCTTTTAAAAGGCGTTAAAAATTTTCTTATTCAATATAACATTGTGAAGGGTTGTGACGTGTGAGCCTTATCACTCATTAAGTGCAATACAGATGCCCGAAAATTATATTATTAATTTATTATATTAATTATAAAATGCTTAAGACCAAGAAATTAGTCACTAAAATGCTTAATGACATCTTTTAAACTTAAATATGGGCCATAAAAAAAATTTTGGTTAAGTGCCTTTAACAACTCTAAAAATTACCAAAGTTTTCCTTATAGCAGCAACTTTAAGAGTCAAATTCAAGTCAGTTCGAAGTAAAAATCTTTTTCTGGAGAGATTTATTGCAAAAAACGGGAGGAGGCATTAATCTTCTCCTTCAAACGAGAAGAAAAAATGTTTTTAAAAACGGAGAGCTTTGCTTTTCCACTCTCGTTTGATTACAATGACCAAAATATAATTTTGTTTAAATTGTTCTCAATTTTTTGCAGGGACCCAAGGGGGACCGAGGATTTTCCGGCTACCCGGTTTGTATCAATATTGCCATCTTGTTTCTCAATGTAACCTCACATTGTTGCGTAACTATTGCTTCACATTAGTTTGAAACTCTTATCAGTTGTTTAACGAACTTTTTTTTTAATTTTCAGGGTCCAATTGGCTTATCCGGAAACCCGGTAAGTTCGAATGCAGCAAAAACCATTTTATTGATTAATATTACTTGATATCAGAGGTGGAGTCCTCAAGGCCCCTGTTTAAGACCTTGGCCTAAGCTTCAGATTTTTATATTACCTTTTCTTTGGTCCCGAACGTCGTGTCTTTGACATGTTTAATGTGAAAAGTGAAGTAATCACAAGTTAACGCCATTTGAGCTATCATCATTTTGAGGTCCCAAGGTTTCTTCGAGTCCTTGGCCTGAGTCTTGCCTTATCCTACTGCAATCTGGAAGCAATCCCCCAATGCTGTTAGCCATTTGCAAGAATAATATTGCTTCCTCTATTGAGTTAATTTGATGTTGCTTTAGATCTCGAATTAGTGTATCTGAATGATTGACGAATGAGCACATACTTGTTAATCGAGCTACCTCGCGATGACTAATTTAAGCCGAGTGATTTTTTTTCTTTAAGAAAAGTTACTCTGTGAAATATTTTCGAGAGTTCGCTTTATAAAGCACTTGCACAGTACATAATACACCATACATGCTTCACAATAAAAAAGAAAAGAAACACGAGACTTCACTTTGATTTTGATTTTGAAACGTGGTTCTTCTTTCCAGTGTATCAATGCTGTAGTAATATCTTATAATAAAAATTATTATTGCTCCCCTAGAGGTATTTCTATTATTTGAAAGCAAAATAACGTTTTTAGTAAAATATTATGCGGTGTGCTGAAATGTGGCAGCTGTTTGCACTTTAAACGCAGAAAAACGGGACTACTTGTAAAAAACGAACCACGAAAAAATGGACCATATTTACTCTATCTAAGAGATGTTTTGGTTTTGCATTGTATATTATTTTCAATCTTCGACCAATATAAAATTTGCCCATAAAATTCTGTTTGAATAAGATTGAAAATGACTAAGATAAAGGCGAAATCGCTTTTGAATAGAATTAGCAGGATGGATTTTTCTTGGTTTGTTTTTCTATTATTTTTAGGCAGCAAAAACAATTCGCTTTTGCTTTAAAAAAAATGTTTCTACTTTCATATTTAGTGTCGAAGTTGCAGTCATGACGTAATGTTTTTAATCAAGCAGACACTTACACTAGATATACCTTATCCTGATTGAAAAGCACTGTAAAACCGATTTTGATTTGCTTTTAGGGACCTCCCGGTTTGATGGGACTTGTGGTAAGTATCGGAAACAATGTTTTGCTTATTGCTATCAACAATATGCTTTGTTACGTGGTGCATTTTTGAAATTTACCACAACGGCCACGAAGGAATAATCTCGGCGATGTTTAGTTTGTTTACTGCATCTGAACAAAAAGGCGGACCCTTTTAAGCTAAAGTTGCGACAACCTTTCATCGAAGGACAGGCGGTAAACCACTCCGGCACAATGCTGTAGCTGCGCCAGTTACTGGTAATTTTGTAACTATACATTTAAAAGCAAAATTTGGCTGGTTCAACGTAAAGCAGTTCAAGTCTGCTCGCCCAGTTCTTTGCTTAATTTCTCCACTTTCTAACAAGCAATTTGCTATGTTCAGGGAGCTCCTGGATTAAAAGGCGAGAAAGGAGAGAGGGTGAGTAGTTGGTGATATTGATTCATTGAGAGCGTTATCAGATATTCCATATCCTTTGTGCTTGCTTCATCGGAGATGTTTAAGTTCACTCCCTTCGGGTTTATTCATTCCACGTATGAACCAGGCACTCTGCGTCTGTCTAACCACACCAAGGCTAATCACCCGTTTTTGGATTCTGTTTGGAAGTTTTTCGTCTGACTAGGCTAACACCATCAGTAAGCTGCTTGGTCTCCATGGAAAATATACGTAAAGTGGCTTTCTCCAGGACACAACAACGCATTGCCAGCTCGGGATTTAAATCAGGAGACAGCCAACTTTTGACCACATATATCTGGCTTGCCGTCATTAGTACATTTCTTTTCGTTAAAGTTTTGCATTCAGTATATTTCTTAGTTATTTAACTTGGTTCGAGACAGCTGTTGCTAGTAGCAAGTACATTTCGTTCAGCATAATACTGCTTTTGGTTATAATGTATTTAGTAAGATTTGATTAAAAGATTGCGCATGCTTAGTGTGGCTCAGGGTATCAAAAATAGTTTGATTCCAAATAGCCATGCTGTTGCTGATGGAGTACTGAGCATTTAAACAAGAAATTAGACATACTGTAGCTCATCAGATAATAATTGCATCAATTAAGCAAGAACGTATTTGAAGACCAACTTCAAACTGGCACTAATAACAAGACTGCTGTAATTTTAAGCAGACTTATCCTGTTATTTTTGTATTGCTTTGGGAGATGCTTCTCATTGTTTTTGTTACGATTATCTTAAACCGAATATTTTGGTTAGGGATTTCCTGGACTGCCAGGACTGAAAGGAAGCAAAGGGGAAATTGGATCTGGATTTTCATCACAGCTGGTAGGCCTCTATTTCGACATAACTTTTTGTTTGATTGGCCTCTTGCTATCAAGGTGTACAGGCCAAGAAATAACTTAGGCTAAACTAAAGTCCCTAACAGAGCCAGGGGTTTCTTGTTTTGGTGAATGCTTTACGTAAATGTCTAAATCCTTTTAATAAATTAATGAATCGAGCTAAAAGCGCTCGTTGTTCTCAAACAAAGTTGTAACAATGCAAAGCAAAAACTACCACCAGTTTGAATTTTTGACCAATTGCTGGCAAAGCTGTCGCCATTTTTTTCTGAGCGGCAAAGCCTGGAATTCCATTTTCCCTTGGATCTAATAGGTTATAGTGTTTCTAACGGTTTGATATTGATGCTACGTTGGACTCGTTGGAACACGCTTTGTACTACACATTTCAAGAGTGCAGCGATGTCTAACACAATGTGCAACTCGGGCACAAGCATGCGTGGATACTGGCCTCGTCTACTCGTTACAAGCTTGTTTGTAGTGTAATGGTCAAAGTGTAATTAAGATTAAATTCTTTTGATGTTTGGATCACCACAGGATTCCGATCGCCGAGTCACTCCATCTCCACCTTACGACAGTTTGTCTGGTTACTCGAAGTCCAAGGTTATATTAGGTTGCTGGGTGCAGTGGTAGACCAACTAACTGATGCTAATATTTGGCTGCTGCTTATCAATACTGTACTTGCTATTTACAATGAAAGCTTGAATGTAAACCTTAAACTTTTCTGATTGTTTTTCCCGTGTACAAGATCCTCATCGGTGTCTGCAAAAAAATTATAAAATCAGAAACTTAAAATTTTAAAGTTTAAAAAATTGTTGCTCACTTAGGTATTGAACTGCGGTAGGCTCTGAGGTGGACCAATTCGACCGAAAAAGAGGACCCAAGTAAACTCTGTCCGACTCATTCGTCTATACTCAAGTTGATTGGTTAAGTAGGATAAGGCTCAGTTTGGGTCCTCCTTCATGGTCGAGTGACCGTTGGGCCACATCTGAGCAGACCAGTACGGACCAGGTAGCGGCGCGAGAAAGAGAAGCAACCTCTAAACTCTTAAATTTTTAATTTTTAGTTCCTGATTTTATTGCTTTGTTTTACTTTTGGAAGGCACTCTTGATGATCCCGAAAACAGATGAAACAACTAAGTTTACCCTTTTTGATTTTGCTTTGCTGTGTGTCTGCACTGCTTTGTGCTAGCTGTAGGCATGTATAAAATATTGGAGTAAACTAATTGAAAAAAAATTATGAAATATTGCAGACCTGCTGGATATTATACTGAATCCTCTTTCTCACGTACTAAACTAATACTTCACATTTTGTTTACACTCGTAACAAACTAATGAATTTTTGGTTTGGATTTGACGGGGATGAAGAACTTTTACGTATGTTTTTTTGAAGGCAAACAAATTTCGGGACAGTGATAACATTATTAAGGACTCATCAGGCAGCAAGAGTTTATTTGAAGAGAACTGTAATTGAACTGTTGCGGAATCCCCCCTGATAAGCTGGTTAATGGCTGATGCATTCTTGGCTTCTTTCTGAAAAACATAGAGTCTGATTGCTGCAGCTCATCATCGCTATTACTGCGATACTTTGGAATGCGTTTAAAGAAGCTTTGAACTTGATGACGTCATGCATGCTAAGCAATGACGTCCGTTTTTGCATGGTTTTGCATATCAATACAGGGTTACCTAGAACATCGGTACCATTACTGCAGTTGTTTCTGCGACCAGCAAATTACTCTCATCAATGAATTTGATTTTTTCATCCCACGAGAGCAATAGGTCTTTTTAGCTGCTTTGATTTTGAATTGATCGGATTCGAAAATTAACCTTTTCACTAACAATTTTCGATTAAATTATCAAAAACAAAAGCACGTTTTTTGAATTTAAGAAAATTGGTTATTACTTTTTGGCAAAACCAAGCGTAAAATTAAGGACAGCAACTACAACTTTGATAAGCAAGTAATTTTTGATCGTTGGGATCGAATCGGCTGGGTTTAGTTCGGTAAAAATCTTCGTAAAACAATTTTTATGTGTATTTTAATGCAAGATTTGTTGGATTTTTATTGCAATTTTGCTTACATTCATTTTGTTAAATGAGCTTGAGTTTTTAGATGTTTTAGAAGCTCTGAGTGTCATCTACTTGAAATGCACTCCGAATTTTTACATTTTTAGTTCGCTGGACCCAGAATGCACATTGTTGATCAAATGGCAGAAAAGGACAGTCCCGAATATGTAAGTCAGTGTTTCTTCTTTTCAAAACCGGAAATCCGACATAAAAAAAAACAGCCTACTATGATGAAACTAGCATAGACTTATGTTTGAAATAATCGGACAAAAAAGTAATTAATTCTGTCGAAATTCAGGTCCGTTAGTTACAATCATTTAAATTGAAAACATTTCAATTTTCAGCTAATTCTATTGGTTGGATGGTACGAATGAGAACTGTAGAATGGCAAAGTGAAATGCATAGTTTTACTGCAGTGTAGTTCGCTCTCGCCTTAGCTTTATACAGACTTGAGCATTGGACAAAATACTCTCAAAAGGCATTTAAATACAAATGCAAAATACAGTATTTTGTATTTCTAATACGTACTTGTATTTCATAATGGAAATCCATCCAAATCTGCTTTTGTCGAGCTACAATAAAACAAACAATTTACTTCGCTTAATGTGAACCTAGTTTTTCATCAAACAAACTGCAAACTTTAGATTGTAACAACGGGCTTGTTTGTAGCAGTTAAAAGCTGTGCAAGCGGACATCGCCAAATCGTTCAAAATGATTTTTTATCTTTGGGCTAGTGTTTTCCGTGTTGGCTTTTTCCTCATATTGGCTTAGACGCTAATTGGTATGTGCTTCTTAAGAGCGGGCGCTAGGCAACAGAATTGGGTTTGTGGATTTGCATAATTGCATCAAATTTTTTTGTTTCAGGGTTTCGCAATACCCGGACCGCCAGGACCTCCGGGTCCCCCTGGGCCTAGCGTGAGTAAATTTTATATTTTATTCAATCGTGCTTGAATAAGACTTATCCTTCCAAGAGCACAAAATAATTTCGTAAGTATATTATCCTTCCATTCCAAGAGCACAACGTTGAGAAATAAGTTTTTAACTGATATTTTGCTTTATAAATTGTTAAAGGTTTGATGGTTCTTTTAAAACTCGTGTATTATTTCTCAACGTTGTGCGTTCTCGGTTATTTGAAACACAGCCAGAAAGTCTGAACTTTCGACCGAAAAGCTCCAACGATTTCAACCGGCTTGCAAGAAAGTCAAACTGCCTACCCCAATCTGCTGCTTACGAGTCCAGTCAAGGTTAATAGCCCTGGAAAGCACTGTTTCGAGCTTTTAATCTTCGCCTGATAAACAAAAATTATGAGGGAATAAGTTTTGCTAGTTTTTCTTTTCTTTAGTAATGCCTTAGTACATCCATCTGTATGCGCTGGCGACACGTTTTAGCAAAACCATTTTATTGTAATTTTGCATGATTTTTGATTTTGTTAATCTGCAGGTGCAAGGACCCCCTGGAGCTCCTGGAGAAGCGGTAAGTACAATGTTGTAGTGCAAATATTATGCAAAAAAATTCGCAAAGTTCTTACCACATTTCAACTTTTGCAGATACAAGGACTTCCGGGACCTCAGGTGAGATTATAGTGATTTAATTTGTCATACATGGAATTGAAAAAACGAGGTGGCAAAAAAAGAACTAGTTTTTGAAATCCTTAAAGGCACTAGCTAATAAAATGCTGTTAATATTGTAGGTTGTATATCTTTATTCAACAAGTTACCTTGACAGCGAAAGCATCGACCATTTTGTATAAAAATTTGGTGCCTGCTAGTAAAAAGTTTTTTTGGTTCTGTTGATTCTTTATTGAAATGATTGTGGAATGAACACAACGCTTTGCATTTAGGAAACACCAATATGCTAGTATTCTTTCGCAAGTTACTGCATTCATTTCAGTCGTAGTAATAACACTCATTCAAGCACCTTTGAAATGTTTATTTGTTAATAATTTATTTGGAAGATGCTGAAAACAGAAAGTTAAAAACAACAAGTTAAAAAAACTTAGAGCATTTGCAACGAAACAAGAAGATCAGGCAAAAACAATGTTATATAACTGTCAATTGGAAGCATGGATGTTTCAAAGCTATGCACTTTTGAAGATTAAAAACTAATCGGGGCACTTACCTGCTTTATTTCAGGGTGAAAAAGGAGATAAAGGTTACCCAGGTCTTCCTGGTTTAAATGGAATCAAAGGAGAAAGAGGAATCCCTGGATTGCAGGGACCGAAAGTGAGTATTTTTGTGGAATATCCTGTTTTAAAAGGCTTTGCTTCGTGCTGATTGAAAATCGAGTTGGAAGAAAAACTTTGGGTTCATTGATTGGAATGTATGTTACAAAACGTTTGTAAGTTAGTTTTTGGACAGGCGTTTGCTTGGGCAAACAAAAATGAAATCTAACATCTGTGGTGATAGAGAATTTGCTTAAGCAAAAAAGAACATAGTGTATTTCAAAAAAAAATAACAGTAATTTATTTGTCGTTTGAGTTGACCAGTAAACTGGCTTGTAGGAGTCCCTATTTACAAACTACGTTTTTTCAGCAATTTGCAGCTTTTACCTTAAAAGCAGGATTAGATAACACCAAAAATCTACAAGTTTTTCATACAAACTCCTAACATATTCTGCTGCAATTGGTATTCTGCTTGATTGCTTCTCGGCAAAACATGACGTCAGATTTTTATTTTCGCCGTCGCTCTTAGCGGCGTCATAACAACACTTAATTATGCATGACTTATTTTGTAGGGTGACCCCGGGCAAACGCTGTTCAGTTCCCAAGTAAGTTTGAATTTTTTGTTTCACCCGGAGCAAAATTTATGAAATAGCTTATAATTGGCAACTCATGCTGCCAGGATAGCTTTTAATTAGATAATAGTAAACACCCCCGAAAGTTTTGTGCAATGTGTCGATGAAAACAGCTTGTTAGATCTCCTCGAATTGTGGTACATCCAGTTTTTAATCGTTTGGGAAAGGCTATAAGAACATTTTCGTATAGCTAAAAATTATTATTTTTTTTCTCTCAACAATTACACCATAGTTCTTTATTAGTCGTTATTCAACTATTTTTTCAATTTGTATGGCATAATGCATGGGGAGATATTTGCATTAAAAATCACAAATTATTTGCCTTGGCATGATGGAAAAGTTCAGCAGCTACATCAGTGATTGTACATGTCCATTTTCAGGTCCGATTCTTGGTTCCGGACTTCCGGTGCCTGTTTATTGTTGAGTCATGCCAAATGATGAGAGAACCTGTGCCAATCTAAGAGTTTACAGTTTGACGATTTGGCACGTTTTAATTGTATTTTGCACTTTTTTGGCATGGTCAGCAATAAGCAAGCAGCAGAACCTAGAACTTGAAAAGTGGACATGAGAAACGTTAGAAGAGGATTATGATTACCAGGTGCGTCGCCAGCGGGGGGGCAGGAGGGGCAATGCCCCCCGATTTTCGTTTTTGCCCCCCCGATTTTTTTCTTGCCCCTCCAACGGTATTTTTTTGGGAGGTAGAAGTTGGTGTTTTTGGTCGGAAAATTTGTGATTTTGGCCAGAAAAAGCCTTCGGATCTCGGCGAAGACCTTTTTTTTTTTTTTTTTTTTTTTTTGGAGATCACCTGCTTTTGGTCGGAAAATTTGTGATTTCGGCGAAAACCTTTGCCCCCCTGATTTTAATTTTGCCCCCCGATCTCGCGAACCTGGCGACGCCCCTGATGATTACACAGTGTGCAAGCTTGTGCGTATATTTTGCTTACCAAAGTGAAAGCTCAATGGTAAAGGCAATTGTTATGAATTGCGCCTTCGAAAAACGTCATTGTACCGCATCCAAACCACAATTTTTTTAACGCAGAGTAGATATCAGACTTCGAATATGGCCGGTGTTGGCAGCAGCTTTCTCTCGGTATACTATTGGTTGTGTGTTCCCTGTTTTGTGCTGTTTTTGTAGAATTTTTCCTGCTTTTGCGCAGACGGTACAGTGATTGCAAAGTTGCGAGATGAGAGCAAGAACGAAACGAGCTCCCGAATGATGTTAGATGAGATGAGTCAAAGCAATTTGTTATTGAATCAGAGCAGTTTATTGAGATTCAAAGAGAATAGCAAAATTTAAAAATTGCTTTCTTAGCAGGCAGGGTTCGGCCTAGCACGGTTAAAACAATATAGAGAAAATCATTTGTGTTCACTGCGAAAAAATACAACCTTCCTAAACCTTTTGTTTTTTGCTACTTTATTGCTGAATTGAAACCTAGTGGATGATGACGTCACTGTCTTTTTTAATTTGAGATAAGGTTAAAAGGACAGTTGGATGTCAAAGGATTGCCAAACTGCTGTTATTCAGGCTTTATACGATCTACCGTTTACATTGTGATGCCGTCTGAGAAAGCATTGGGACGTCATAATTTATCAGGCTTCCGTCGGCCTTATCTCGCAAACTAAAACGTTTAAAAGAGCATTCAGGTGGAAAATTTTTGCTCGATTTTCTTTCAATAAATTTTGGCGGGTCTGAAAACTAACATTATCAAATTTAAACTTTCTACGACCTTCCGTTCTCAAGATATACAATTTAGTTTTGTTTTTCCCCTTAGAAATTTTGCCAGGGTTGCCAACTACAAACAAAATTTTAAAAAGTGATTGCATGTTTGTAACTCTGAATAAGTGTTTTCCGCGGTGTTGTTATGTAGCGGTAGGGAGAAATTCAATTCCCAACGTCTTCTACTTCTTATTTTTAGTACAAAGTTTATCTTTTTCGTAATTCTTTATTATAAACAATATACTGAGAAATTAGTGATGAGCTGTAGGCAGTATCCCGAGTCTTGGAGGCACAGTCAAACCTTTGATTAATAGCTTGAGACATACTGCTTCGGAATTGACTTTCGTCTTTTATTCCTCGTCAGTACAGCTAAGATTACAGGTATGAACATGTGCGTAGATAGGTATAGAATGGCAAATTAACCAGATCATAACCGACTATAAAAGTTTTTTTGTTTTTTGTTTGGAAATTATCAAGAAATTACTATATTGCAAAGATATACTAGTAATATTGTGATTACTTAATATCAAAAAAAAATTATATTCTGTTATGATCTGGTTAATTTGCGATATCCTTTGCGCTACAGTTGTAAAAACAAAGCAAACAATCAAAATTGTACATTAGCTGCTTTTCAAGTAAATTTAAGCCAACTTTCAAACAATTAATCTTTTGTTGCAATAATAACCTAGTGGCAAAATGGCAACACTGAAGAGGAAAGTTGTTAACTTTGAACTGCAATATCTTGAAAACGACAAGACGTAAAATGTTCAAATTTGGTGAAAATGCATTTTAGACTTTTCTCAGCGTTTTAATCCCCAGTGAAAACTTAAATGCATCCCTTTAAAAAGCTTTTTTTGTACTGCTATACCTTCATTCTTTATAATTGTTTGGCTTCGCCATGCCTGCCTCTGGCTCAATAAGGATTGCCATTATTTTGAAAGAGAAAATCAGAATATGTTTACAGTAGGCCTACCGCAATTTTGCGCGGATTCACGATCAGTACCAAAAAAAGGTCTTCCCTTCAGAGGGTCCTGCGTTGAAATCGGTAAAAGATCAAAATTCCCGGACTAACCAATAATTCCCGGGACGAACTGGTCAACCAGGCGGTACACCGGGACAAGACCTAAGAACGAACTGTCCAGCAAAAACGGGGACGTATGGTTACGGTAACCTTTGGCTCAATTATTTCTTAACCTAATGAGTATGTCTGGGACGAAAATTCAGTTTTTCTAGCACTACGACTTAGAAGACGTAACTCCTACCTTATTATTACGTAATTATTCAGTGGTCGACAGCATATTTTGGCTAGAAAAGCTTAAGTGCCAGGAGATAGTTTACCCTGTATTGATGAATGGTGGAGCAAAAGTCTTGTTATTATTATAAACAATATTGAACTTACACGAAGTTGTTTTAGCAGCAATATGTACAATCAGTACGAATAATTGCATAAAAAGAGAGGCAACTAAACTAGCATTTATATCAGTTAATGTCCAGAAAGTTTTAGTTGTAGAAAGTTTTCCGTCAGTTCCGCTCGCGCTTCCTTCATCCTCTGCTTTCGGCTGTCATTTCCTCATGCAAACTGCTTCTGCTTCAAGTTCTCTTGACTCCTCAATTGTTTTACTTTCTCATGATGTCACTGCTTGTTCATGCTACGTGCAGTCGAAATTGCTAAGAACGAAGATCCTCTCTGCACTGGGCAACACTAAGCTCAAGCAGCTTTTCTTTTTTAATGCTAGTGTGCTGAGTTCATAATCCGAAGGGTTGGATCAAACAAACTTCAAACAGCATTACCCTGTTCTATTGCATCTTAATTGTTCTTTCTTGTGTTTGTTGTTGTTTGTTTCTTCTTCTCTACTCTACTTCTTTGTATTCAAATCTACAGTAATTGTAAATCAACAAGCAAAAGCGTTTAGATTTGTGAGTGTATGTATTTTACAAGCGTATATAGTTTTATTTTATCTTTTTGACCTTGCGGTGCTTTAGGTGTTGTAATACTAATTAGAAATGTTTCGACTCGAAAGCTTCTAACCATTTTGTAAATATAATGATATTTGCTGTGAACAAGTTTTTTTTAACCTAACATTTTTGGCAACTTGTGTTTTGGTTGTATTTCGCTTATCAAGCCGTTTTTATTTGGGAACTTAAGCCAATTTAAACTTACTTTCTTACGCAGCTTTTTATAGTAGTGTTTCCCAGCAATATCGTTAGACGCAATGCAAGTTTGAAGGCGTGGGGAACAGAATTGTGGAAATGTACATTATAATTGGTCAGTTGGTGAAGCGGTAGGCGCTATCTTCTTTGCTGACTGGCAAAGAACACAGTGTTGCCAACGACTCGACACCGCGGCGACCTTAGGAGTCGTGTTGCCCAGCTGCTATTCCGCGGAGATGGGCTACGCCAACTTGTCACACGCTTGCTGCAATTAAGCGAATAAAATGAAAATTTGGTTTTGATATCTGTACATTGTGAATGACAATTATTGTAACCTTAAATATTAGTGTTGATTATAATCTCTAGAATGCCAAAAACTTATAGCATAACGGTTTCCATCCAAAACTTTCTACAGAAAATCAATGTGAAAAAATAACAGAAGAGACGCAATCATGGTCTATGCAATTTGCCATGAGTATATTATTACGAGTACAGCATAGTAAAATGTATTTTGAAAAGGTGTCATATTATACTGTATATAATCAAGAGTACTGCAAGTTTTTATTTAGTTTTAACCTTGATTGCAATCGGTGATGGCATTGGAATTCATACGTTGCAGTATTCTTTGTTTGGTTTTGACTTTTTTCAATTAATTCTCGATTTACCTTATCACTTTCACGTAAAACGCGATTTTTCGTCGAGTTCATATCCGATATTTAAATAAAGCGACCTTGAATAAAAGTATAAAAAGAAGCAATCTTTTTCTCAGTAAACGCACTTATCCTGTAGACACTGTTATGAATTTGATTGTAACTGGTTGAATTAATAAGCAGTAATGGTTATTCAAATTAAATATTTGCCAATTAGCACAAAACAACGTTGGACTTGGTAAGACTTCCTTTTTTGAAAAAACAAAGAAAAACAATACGGCGGTGTACACTGTACACTCTACTTTTTATTAAATACGCTTTGGCTTACTACTTGCAATAATATCAGTGTGCAATTCCACGAGAAGATTAGACAAGAAAATCGACAAATTAATTTTTTGCTCTTTAATTTTAAAATATTGCTTTTTGCAAGATACCTTTTGTTTTAATCTTGTTATGGAATAGTAGACTGACAATAGCGTTAGTGGTAAGTAGAAACGTCTGGAAGAATACGCATATTGTCCCCTTTTCTTCTTATAAAACTAAACTGTTTTGCTTTATTGCACGATATACAACGAATACTTTTTCAATTTTTATGTTTAAGGGTGCGTTTAGACTGGACGCGAAGCAACGCGAAGCGACGCGAAGCAACCAAAATTTGACGTCATCGACAGCTCGCGAAAGCTAGCGAAAGGTTGCAACCTTCGCAAGCAGTTGCGCAACAGCGCTTGCTTGCAGGCTGTAGTAAGATAACCTACTAAATTACTGATTGGATTTTTACAATCGCAGTTTGCTAGAAAATAATGTAAATAGTATATTTGTATGGTTTAGCGCCTATTTGTCAGTCCAAAGAGTAGGTTGTTGGAAAAGTTAGATTTGCGATAGCCCTAGGCTAGCCAAGTGAATTCGGATCTAGACAGCTAAGGCTGTAAATCCTGGAGTGATTTTTCATAGCTATGCTGGATCTCAAAGCTTCATTATAATGAATACAACAAAGCAGTAGGCCTAGCCCCACGACATCTAGCTTTTAAAACAAAACTTTTTTTTCTGGGCAGCATAGCAGAAGCTATTGTATCAGTTCAGTGGCTCTTTTGGCTGAGCAGCTTTTGCTTTTTTGTCTTAAAGTAAACTTAAACTAACATAATGTTGTTTTTTTCAGAAAATAACCCACCAACAGGCTAGTTTTGAATGTGTTGATAGTGCTTTAACCCATTGTTTGTAAGCTTGTTGTTTTAAAAGTAGCCTAACCGCAATTGAACAATTCCTTGAATACTGGAAAACTCGCAAAAGTTTTTTCACTGTCTCCTTGACCAAGCCAACTTGGTGAATAAAACTGTATTTAGAATTGGTTTCAAGCTACACTGCTACATACAATAGAGCTAGAAAGATACAAAAAATCGAAAAATTTCTATGAACTTTTGGATTGGCCAATTAGTAGTCACTTCTTTGAATTGCTACAAACATGGAATTTTTTCTTCTGAATGTCCTCTTAAAAGTCTTCTTGATTCTGAAGGTTTGTGACAGTGATCAAGTTGAACTGGAAGCAATGGTTTTGGACTATCCCAAGTTTTATAATCATGAATATTGTGGTCTGGTGGTAGTGATTTTTCACTCCAGTTCTATGTGATGAAAATAGAAGTGTCAAGTGTGTTAAATATTCATTTACTGTGTCTTTGTGTAATATCTGAATTTAGTTGTTTGTGAATTTCAAAACATTTTTACTGTCTCTTAAAATTTTTACTGCTTTACATGGTGAATAAAGTGACAAAGTAAACAATTTTAAGTCTGAAGTTCAATCATTACAATTACAGTCAGTGTATTTAGATGAACTAGAAAGCCAATATATATCTAACCAGTAGAAAGTGAGTTCTATTTTTTTGCTGAAGTTACTATTATTGGTAGAGAAGTACCCGCCAAGCAAGTTCATTAATATTGTTCCATTCTCATTAGTCACCACTAAACAAAAAAGTTGATAAAGCATTTATAATGAAAATAATTGGACTGGGGAAGGAAGCGTCAGTTACATGAAAATGTGAGAACTAACAACACGTTTATTCAGATGCTTGAGTAACAATTTTCACATAAAAAAATCTAAATGTTTTTTTTTTTTTATCAGGGGCATAACCAAAAACTTGCTAAGAGGGGGCTTGACCTTACAGCTATTAATTTGTCTATGTCTTACAAACGGTGGTTTGGAGCGAAGCCCTTTGAGGTAAACGCGACCGTCGCAACGTAGCCTACTGGTACCGCAAGAAAATGTAAACTAATAAAATGCCATCAAAAGTATTTAACTTCGCACTAAATATCGATACGCGCTCCGCTAGCGAATAAAACACCAAACTTAGTTTTAGAAGCTGACTTTTCCTCAAAGCAACTGCTGGTATTACTGTGTTAAATTCTTGTCCTTCGATGATAGTGTCAAATCATGCAAAAACTGCGATGTTTTTTTGCTTTCTCCAGCAAATCAACACAGCAATCCATTGCACAATAAGCAAAAAATCCACAACATAACTGATGACAAATCCAGCTTTCAGTTTCACTCATAGCGTTAACATTGGGAGTCTTCATAAACAGCACTAAATGACACATACAAACAACTGTTTAAGCTTACTACAGGTATCATAACATGCTTGCCTGAAAAAGAAACATCACATCAAAAAAACAACATAGTTTATGCTTTAAATGTACCTGCACACTAGCCTATTGGTTTACACTCTACAAGATACCGGTTGATCTACCACAACCATATTGAGACATGGATGGTGAAAGCGTTTAAGGATTTGTTAACTGAGTAAACACCTAAAGAGAACTTTTGACATCTGCTACCAGCTTTTTGCGTTTCTGTATTAAAACCCAGAACTGTCATCGTCAAGACAGATTATGGCAAGTTTTCAGTTGAAGGATCTAAACATATCATTGATAGCTAGTAAATAGGCAAAGTACTATGGTACGACTACGTTTTTGAAGAAAAGACTAGTCTTTTCATTACCAAATTAGATCTACTGAACTTCGTTTTTCACTTATACTTTACAAACTTTTTTCTCAAGATTGTTTTGTAACCTGAGCTATTAGTCTAGACTCTTCTTCACGGTTATTGCGTAATAACACAATATAAACTCAATCTTCGTTTTACCGGTAATTCCAGCGCTCTATGACGAAACAGAACCTGTGATTACTATAATAGCGCTTCAGTGATAAAGTACACAAAGCTTTCTGCTCATTGAATACATTTTAAAAGTAAGTTATTGAAATTAGCCCATGAAGCGACCAGTAGCGAAGATTAGCAACCTCTCGCGAAGACTCGCAAAGGTTGGCAACCTTCGCGAGTGACGAAATCGACTACTCGCGAAGGTCGCCAACCTTCGCTTCGCGTTGCTTCGCGTCCAGTCTAAACGCACCCTTAGGGTGCGTTTAGACTGGACGCGAAGCGAAGGTTGGCGACCTTCGCGAGTGGTCGATTACGTCACTCGCGCCTTCGCGAGTCTTCGCGAGTGGTTGCTAATCTTCGCGACTGGTCGCTTCATAGGCTAATTTTAACAACTTACTTTTAAAATGTATTCAATGAGCAGAAAGCTTTGTGCAGTTTATTATTGAAGCGCTATTATAGTAATCACAGGTTCTGTTTCGTCATAGCGCGCTGGAATTACCGGTAAAACGAAGATTGAGTTTATATTATGTTATCACGCAATAACCGTGAAGAAGAGTCTAGAGTAATAGCTCAGGTAACAAAACAATCTTGAGAAAAAAATTTGTAAAGTTTAAGTGAAAAACGAAGTACAGTAGATCGAATTTGGAAATGAAAAGACTACTCATTTCTTCAAAAACGTAGTAATACTTGGCCTATTTACTAGCTATCAATGATTTGTTTAGATCCTTCCACTGAAAACTTGCCCTAATCTGTTTTGACGATGACAGTTCTGGGTTTTAATGCAGAAACGCAAAAAGCTGAAAGCAGATGTCAAAAGTTCTCTTTAGGTGTTTACTCAGTTAACAAATCCTTAAACGCTTTCACCATCCATGTCTCATTATGGTAGTGGTGGATCTACCGGTATCTTGTAGAGTGTAAACCAATAGGCTAGTCTACAGGTTCATTTAAATCATTAACTATGTTGTTTTTTTGATGTGATTTTTCTTTTTCAGGCAAGCATGTTATAATACCTGTAGTAAGCTTAAACAGTTGTTTGTATGTGTTATTTAGTGCTGTTTATGAAGACTCCCAATGTTAACTCTATGAGTGAAACTGAAAGCTGGATTTGTCATCAGTTATGTTGTGGATTTTTTGCTTATTGTGCAATGGATTGCTGTGTTGATTTGCTGGAGAAAGCAAAAAAACATAGCAGTTTTTGCATGATTTGACACTATCATCGAAGGACAAGAATTTAGCACAGTGATACCTGATACCAGCAGTTGCTTTGAGGAAAAGTCAGCCTCTAAAACTAAGTTTGGTGTTTTATTCGCTGGCGGAGCGCTTATCGATGTTTAGTGCGAAGTTAAATGCTATCGAGAGCATTTTATTAGTTTGCATTTTCTCGCGGTACTAGTAGGCTACGTTGCGACGGTTGCGTTTACCTCAAAGGGCTTCGCTTTAAACCACCGTTTGTAAGATACAGACAAATTTATAGCAGTAAGGTCAAGCCCCCTCCAAGCATGTTTTTGGTTATGCCCCTGATAAAAAAAACATTTAGATTTTTTCATTTGAAAATTGTTACTCAAGCATCTGAATAAAAGTGTTGTTAGTTCTCACATTTTCATGTAACTGACGCTTCCTTCCCCAGTCCAATTATTTTTATTATAAATGCTGTTACGCTCAAATACGGTCTGTTAGATACTGTACATATTTCACCTGTTGGGGTTTCCCCTTCTTTGCTTGACGTTGCTTAGCTCGTTCTGAAATCATTGTTGCGCGACTGTACTGTGCTGTTGAGTCATAGTGGTTGTTTGGCCGCTCTTGCTACATATTGTCGCTCATGCCTTTCGCAGTAGTACAGCGCAGAGTGCAGATACGTCAATTCAGTGTATTGTTTTGCTAGCCTGTTGTGGTATAGTTATCTTATTCTATTTGTTTAGGAAACGCTAAGTTACCTATAGCGTATCCATAGTTAGTTGGGCTTATTCTAGGGGTTTAGGTTAAGTTTAAATTACTGTGGTTAACTGACGTGATGCATGTAGAGACAATAGAATTCGTTGCTTGAGCCAAGAATTTTGATACATCTCGCGTCAGGCGTTGATAGGGCAGCTATAACTTGTTCATTTAGAATCGACCGTTCTCCGAACGTACCATTCCTATAGGTAACTATTGTAGTCATATAGCTGTTTTCTTTTGCTGGTCCAGACAAGATAATGTCTAGGAGTTTATACAACACTCGTAGTTCGAAGCAACGTGGCGACTCAGGTCGCGCTCTTTCAGAAGGCTCCCCAGCGTCGATAGTTGAAATACAAAGGGCGCCTAAACGGCTTCAGAAAGTTGTCTCTGAAAGTCAGGAAGGTGCTTCTAATGCACAAGGCTTGGGTGAACCTGGTAACTCCTCCATCGTAGAGGAAATTGCTGCTATTCACCCCAAAGGCTCCTTTACATCTTATCGGCCTAAGAAGAGTCATTCTAGGTCGGGCTCTAGTACTACCTCTCGTACCTCGCTGTCATCTGTAGCTAGGGCTCGCTTAGAAATGCAAATCGCTGAAATAAATTTGGAAAAATCTAAAAGGGACCAGACTCTGGCCAAGGCTATGGCTAAGGCTAAAGCCGACGCCGATCAAGCAGTCATACAAGCAGAAACTGAGCAGGCAGTCCTACAAGCAGAAACTGACCTAGCCAAGGCTAAAGTCATGGCTGATGCTTATGATGGTCTGCTAGATCTAGATGAAGATAATCCCGCGCCATCTCTTTCAGCTCATGAGAAGGTGAGCAACTATGTAGCTAGCCTAGTTGAACCTAATGAGGACGCAGGGCCATTCAATGCTGCTCAAGTTTCTGGCTCTTCCAGTGAGCCTGGTAACTTACTACCTACGGATACCACTCCGCCGGTACAATCGTTGAACCCTCATGCTGCATCCTGGGTGGTACCGCCTACGGTGGTCAGTTCTCCGCTAGGTATCAGCACCGTGGAGGTTCCTCCTGCTGCATCTTCGTCAACAGCTGTTGGGTTCTCTAGTCCATACACCCATAGAGTTTCTTCTGAATCCAATCAGACGCCATTGCTAGATGGGCCGGCTTTATCCAGTGGTCACATTGTGTCACCTCTTGTTTCCGGGTCCCATTCTCCATCTCCCTGGGTTTTACCTGTTTCGTCTCCAGTCACAGCGGGTCTATCATCGTTTGCCTCCACGGCTCCAGTGTTCCTTGGGCCGGCCTCGTCTGGGTATGCATATTCTCCATGTGCACAGGTGCCTGGGGCCCCCGTATCCACTTCCTCTGGGTGTACTTTGGTCTCCGGGTCCCCTCTCCCAACCCCTCGTGTGCTTCCCACTGTTTCTGAATCCCAACCATTAGCTCCCGCTCAAAGAGAAAGGTCCAATGACCTGAAAGAATTGGCACAGGTCATAGTACGCTGCCAAGATTCGCGTGCACTAACACAGGATCAGCAATTTGATGGTGATCCTCTCAAATACCATATCTTCATTCGTCAGATACAAGATCGAATCCTTAGATTACACGGTCAGTCGGATCCTGCCCATGCTCTGCAAATGCTCCTAGATTCTACTGCTGGGCAGGCCAGGCGATTGATTAGCAACTGCGTAATGTTGCCAGCCGCCCAGGGGCTGCAAGAGGCTCTTAGCCTGCTGTACAAAGCCTTTGGCTCTCCTTCGGTATCAATAAAGGCTCATTTGAAGCTCGTGTGTGAAGGACCCCTAATCCGTTCCGATGAGAAAGGTCTCCGAGAATTCTATGCAGACTTGATTAACTGTAAAATGGTCCTCCAGTCGGCCAATGCAGCAAACCAGCTGGACGCAACGTCCACTACCGATGGTATCTTCTCTCGTTTACCCCGGCACTACCAGGAACAATTTGCCAAGTTGGCCATGAAGAGAGGGTATGACATGGATGTTGTACCGTTCAACCTCTTCGTCGAATTCATTGATCAGGCTCAAGGTTTGGCCAGCTCACGCCTAGGAAGACTTATGGCAGCTCCAAGAGATCATGACAAGACTCAACGTCGCAGTAGCGGATGGTCGAGGTCCAAGCCAGCCAGGGTTCATGCTGTGCAGTCCCATGACATACCCACCCCATCTGTTCCTGTCACACCGAAACGCGAAGATCAAAAGGTCAAAGGAGATCGGCTATGCACAGCCTGTGGTGCTCCTGGTCACTTCGTTTGGCGCTGTGAGCAGTTCAACAAGAAATCGGTTGCTGAACGGAAAACCCTTGTTAAACAAAAGCGACTCTGCTTCAATTGTCTTGGAAGTGGTCATGTTGTCTCAAAATGCCCAAGTAAGGCCAGGTGCCGAATTTGCCAGCAGAGTCACCACTCCTTGCTACATCTACCGGGTGGCACCAAAGGTGATGAATCTTTAAGCTCAGGGTCTCCTGTTTCCAGTAACGGCCCGAAGGCTGACCGTGGCTGTACGTCCGAAAATGGCTTGAAAGAAAATCCTGAAACTAAGAATGCTTACGCTTGTGGTTCTAAAGCTAGGGGACGACTTCAGGTCTTGCCAGTACGGATTGCGAATCCCACTAGTGGCAAGAGCAAGGATATATTGGCGCTACTTGACACCGGCGCAGATGTTCATCTTTTATCCCAACAAGTGTTTGATGAGTTGGAACTGAAAGGTTGGCCAGTGAGATCCAGTCTCCAGCTAGCTGACGGTAGTGTAAAGGTATCAAATACTGTGGATACCGAGTGCACTGTTCGTGGAATAAATGAAATGGAAGTCTTCAGTTTGACAGGCATCAGGGTGGTGGATGGTTTGCCTGACTGCAGCGCTAGTATACCTTCAGGTAGAGACTTCGCGTGCAATGAACACTTGGCAGATGTTGATATTCCGTTGATTGGAACAGACAGGGTTGACTTGCTCTTGGGTACCTGCTCACCTGCATTGCATGTTTTCTCTGAGGTACGCCAAGGTGATGATTCAAATCTGTGGGCAGGCAAATCTCCTCTTGGATGGGTGCTATTTGGCTGCGATCCAGAACCCCTTGGGACTGATCATGTAAATCTGATTTCATCACGCGATGTAGAACGGGTTTCGGAGGCGCTTTGCCCTTGTCAACTTGACTTTGTGGATTTGTCTCATGACCCCGATGAACTACTACCATCTGAGGATGATAAGACGGCTACGGACCTGATGCAGAGTTCTTGCACTTGGAAAGACGGTCACTATAGTATGAGACTTCCCTGGAGAAAAGGTTGTCCTAACCTTCCAGACAACTACCCCGTTGCACTGTCCCGACTAAAGAGCCTTGGACGTCGGCTGCTACGCGACCCAGAGACGCATGTGAAGTATAGAGCCAAAATCGATGATATGATCCAGCTTGGTCATGCCTTTGAGGTAACTGATCAGATGAAACCCCCAGAAGAAGGTAGAGTTTGGTACATCCCGCATCACTCTACTGGTGGGAAGTTTAGGGTGGTTTTCGACTGTGCTGCTGCTTGCGGTGGAACATCTTTGAACAAGCAACTCTTACAAGGACCAGATAACACTAACACCTTACTTGGGGTTCTCTTTCGTTTTAGGCCTCACAGTGTTGCCTTGGTGGCCGACATCCGTAACATGTTCCACCAGGTTAATGTTGATCCCATCGATCAGACTGCCTTGCGATTCCTATGGTGGGGAGATGGTGATCCCTCTAAATCGACCAAGATTTATCAACTCACTGTGCATACCTTTGGCCTGACTTCGTCACCCAGTGTTTCGGGGTATGCTCTTCGCCGGACTGCCCAAGAGAACCGCACCAATGCTTCAGAGAAAGCCAAGACAGCTATCTCTCGTCATCTTTATGTGGACGATCTGTTGATCTCCGTTCCTGACAGCAAGGCGGCAGTCTGTCTGCTCGCCGAACTCAATGATCTCCTTGCCAGTGGTGGCTTTCAGTTGGCTAAATATGTAAGCAATCGCCGGGAAGTCCTTGAAGCCGTTCCTCCAGATCTACTTGCTCCTCAGCTTCATCAGGTGGATCTCCATGAAGATGATCTCCCCTCACACAAGGCTCTGGGTTTGGTGTGGAACCCGGACGATGACCTCCTTTGTATAAAGGTGACTGGTAGCAGCCATCCCTTCACTCGGCGCGGTTTACTGTCACTCATGGCCAGCATCTATGATCCCTTGGGCATGGTTGGACCGTACATGCTACCAGCTAAACTCATCTTGCAACGCTTGACTATTCAAGGTTTGGACTGGGACTCAGAGATTTCTGAATCTGATCGTCTTGAATGGGAAAGGTGGCTCAATGCTTTGCCTTGCTTAGATCAGATCTCCATGCCGCGTGCATATAAGAACCTTCCTGACGCCGACAGGATAGAGCTGCACTGCTTTGCGGATGCGAGTTGCAATGGCTATGGAGCAGTGTGTTATTTTTGGGTCAGCAAAGCTGCAAGGGTTTCAACTTCGTTCATCATCGGCAAGTCAAGAATTATCCCTATAAAGAAGCTTTCCGTTCCACGCTTGGAGCTTTGTGCTGCAGTTGTGGCAATTCGCTTGGCCAAGACAGTTATGCGTGAACATGACATTACCATAGACCAAGTCACATATTGGTCTGATTCCACTACGGTACTCGCTTGTCTGAGGGACACCTCAAAGCGTCGACCCGCCTTTGAGACCAACCGAATTAGCTTAATTCGAAAACTTTCTGCAGCAGAGCAATGGAGGTGGGTAGACACGCAACGGAACCCCGCAGATTTGTACTCGAGGGGAGTGTCTCCGAAACAGGTTCGCAAGGCCATGCGTTCCATGATGGCTGACAAGCATGTAAGAAGCTTATCCGATGAAGGTTTAGTAACCCTCTTCAAAGAGATTGAGTGTATCCTGAACAACAGACCACTGACTAGAGTGGGAACTGAACCAGATGATTTGCAAACCTTGACTCCATCGATGCTTCTTACTGGAAGTGTTAGTCCTGGGTACCCTTCGGATGTTTTCCTTCCTTCAGACGGCTTACGTTCATCATGGCGTGCTTGTCAATACCAGGCCGATCAATTCTGGAAGAGATGGCGATCTGAATACTTGCCCCTCCTTCAACGCCGTCAGAAATGGCTGTCCCCTCAACGTAACTTTGCAGTTGGGGACCTTGTCCTCTTGATGGAAGAAAGTGCACCTCGGAATTCCTGGCCAAAGGGAATAGTGAATGAGATCATGCCAGATCGTGATAATTTGGTGAGAAGGGTGAAGATCCGAGTTGCCGGAGGGAAGGTTTTCACAAGAGATGTGAGAAAGCTCTGCCTTTTGGAGTGCGACACTTAGTTGTCTACATCGATGAAGTCTGTTACATACCAGCACATTGTGCGGTGTGTTATTTCGGATGCATCAACATGAACAATATTGACTATATGAACATTGTACTTGCTTACTTGGCACACTGAAGAGTGCTTAACAGCCCTATCCCTGTTGATGCTACCCGATAAGGCCGTATTAGCCGCCTACCTATAGACTGTTTGCTTTGTTACAGGCGAGCTAAATGTACAATAAACTGTGAACTTTTAGCACCATGGACTGTTGCTGACGCTTATGCTACAGGCTTGGTGCAGCCTAATATTACGGCCTGAGCATACGAACTATGGACTGTTTACCCACGTATGATACTAGATACAAGTATGCTCCTCCACTCCCCCCGTGTGTTTAAGCTTACATATCATACGTGGGCCGCGCGACGCGTGTGTTACTGTGCTGCCGTGGCACAGTTGTGCTCTGCTTTAAGTTCTGTATTGTTTTACTGTTCTTATTCTCAATATTGACGATACCAGTAGTTCTGTCTACTCTGGGTGTTATTGCCTGGGTCGCTAGCTTATGTGTTGATTATTACTTGTGTATTCTCGCTTCATTATTTTAAAAATATTGCTCCGGTTACGTTTGTATTCCTGCTCAATATTTTGGGCCGGCCATGTTACGCTCAAATACGGTCTGTTAGATACTGTACATATTTCACCTGTTGGGGTTTCCCCTTCTTTGCTTGACGTTGCTTAGCTCGTTCTGAAATCATTGTTGCGCGACTGTACTGTGCTGTTGAGTCATAGTGGTTGTTTGGCCGCTCTTGCTACATATTGTCGCTCATGCCTTTCGCAGTAGTACAGCGCAGAGTGCAGATACGTCAATTCAGTGTATTGTTTTGCTAGCCTGTTGTGGTATAGTTATCTTATTCTATTTGTTTAGGAAACGCTAAGTTACCTATAGCGTATCCATAGTTAGTTGGGCTTATTCTAGGGGTTTAGGTTAAGTTTAAATTACTGTGGTTAACTGACGTGATGCATGTAGAGACAATAGAATTCGTTGCTTGAGCCAAGAATTTTGATACATCTCGCGTCAGGCGTTGATAGGGCAGCTATAACTTGTTCATTTAGAATCGACCGTTCTCCGAACGTACCAAATGCTGTATCAAGTTTTTTGTTTAGTTTAGAGAATGAAACAATAGTAATGATTAACTTGCTTGGCGGGTACTTCTCTACCAATAATAGTAACCTCAGCAAAAAAACAGAACTCACTTTCTACTGGTTAGATATATATTGGCTTTCTAGTTCATCTAAATACACTGACTGTAATTGCAATGATTGAACTTCAGACTTAAAATTGTTTACTTTGTCACTTTATTCACCATGTAAAGCAGTAAAAATTTTAAGAGACAGTAAAAATGTTTTGAAATTCACAAACAACTACATTCAGATATTACACAAAGACACAGTAAATGAATATTTAACACACTTGACATTTCTATTTTCATCAATTAGGACTGGAGTGAAAAATCACTACCAGACTACAATATTCATGATTATAAAACTTGGGGTAGTCCAAAACCATTGCTTCCAGTTCAACTTGATCACGGTCACAAACCTTCAGAAACAAGAAGACTTTTAAGAGGACATTCAGAAGAAAAAAATTCCATGTTTGTAGCTATTCAAAGAAGTGACTAGTAATTAGGCCAATCCAAAAGCTCATAGGAATTTTTCGATTTTTTGTATCTATTTAGCTGTTGTATGTAGCAGTGCAGCTTGAAACCAATTCTAAATACAGTTCTTTTCACCAAGTTGGCTTGGTCAAAAAGGCAGTGAAAAAACTTTTGAGAGTTTTCCAGTATTCAAGGAATTGTTCAATTGTGGTTACTTTTAAAACAACAAGCTAACAAACAATGGGTAAAAACACTATCAACACACTCAAAACTAGCCTGTTGGTGGGTTATTTTCTGAAAAAAAAAACATCATGTTAGTTTAAGTTTACTTTAAGACAAAAAAGCAAAAGCTGCTCAGTCAAAAGAACTACTGGACTGGTCTTCTGCTATGCTGCACAGAATAAAAAGTTTTGGTTTAAAAGCTAGATGTCGTAGGGCTAGGCCTACTGCTTTGCTGCATTCATTATAATGAAGCTTTGAGATCCAGCATAGATATGAAAAATCACTCCAGGATTTACAGCCTTAGCTGTCTAGATCCAAATTAACTTGGCTAGCCTAGGGCTATCGCAAATCTAACTTTGCCAACAACCTAGGCCTACTCTTTGGACTGATAAATAGGCGCTAAACCATACAAATGAACTATTTATATTATTTTCTAGCAAACTGCGATCGTAAAAAGCAAATCAGTGAATTAGTTGGTTATCTTACTACAGCCTGCAAGCAAGCGCTGTTGCGCAACTGCTCGCGAAGGTTGCGAGCGGTCGCAACCTTTCGCGAGCTGTCGATGACGTCAAATTTTGGTTGCTTTTCGTCGCTTCGCGTTGCTTCGCGTCCAGTCTAAACGCACCCTTACTCGTTACTGTTGTATGTGGTCTTACAAAAAGTTGAAAATACCTGTTGTACAGAACATACATAGCTATAACTGATTTTAATTTTAGAATGCGTTTGACCGAGGCGGTCTCCCAGGGCCACCCGGTTTGCCAGGAATGCCAGGAGAAAAGGTGAGACCTAAAAAGATTTTTAAAATAGTTCTTTGCAAGCCGCAAGACTTACCGGTAAAAGACATTCCAGCGTTAAAGCTATTAGTTAATATTATGCCTGATATTGTGTTATTCCTAAAAAAAAAACGTAAAAATTTTGAGTCGCTGGGGACCAAGTCTAGATCTTCCAGAGAAATTATTGCTGTGACTATGAATTGCCACAATTTGCAAGTTGGTAATTGCTACAAACAGCGTTTTGTGCTTTTTGTTGTTTGAAACAATTCAACAGCTGTAAACGTTTCAACAAATATTTTCAACTAATGTTTAGAAAACTTGTCGAAGAAAATTTTATGCCTGCAGTAAAACAAAAGAGCAACACAACGCTAAAGTTAATCCGCTGGCATTTAAGTAAAGATCCTTTTAATTGACTGCAATACCGTCCCAGTTTGTTGATTTTGGCTAGTGAAATCTGTTTAACCATAGACTGTTTATTAGTAGCAGTGTCGTCGCCAGAGCAAACGAAGTGGGGGGTCACTAGCCGAAAGTGGGGGGGGGGGCACTAAAACAAACTGAACTTTTGGATGTAAAAATTGATTTTCAGATCTTGTACGGCAATAAATACGCAAAAAATTTTTTAAAGTATGAAATCATGTCTAAAAAAGAGTCCTATAAGGCCGTCAGCGTTTCTTAGCTTCTGTCGTCTGCGGCCCATAATCGCCTGAAAAATTTATCTACAGCCCTGAATGCTGCGAGGCACGCTACCAGGAGTTTGTTAAGAGGGGTGAACCAAAAGGATCTTTTTTTGCACAAAAATTGTCTGATTTAGACCTAGGCCCCGTGCTAAAGAAACTGATGCAACTCAAGCGTGTCGCAGACGGGGCATATTCACTAAATATGTAGTGAGTGCTGTGGAAGACGCCTGGGAGCGGAGCCCCCAGCCGCTGGGCGGTTTTTGTAATTTTGCAGCAAAAAATAGCAATTTTAACGTTAATTTAATCACATTTCTCTCTTTTTAAGCCATATGAATGTCTAAATTGCTAAAATTTGAAGTCATTTCAAAGAATTAAATTGCGTAGCGTCTTCAGCTCTACCCCCCTTACTTCAGGTCAAGTCTAAAATACGTTTAAACGCTCGTCTTTTGAAGTTAAATTTTCTAAGTGGCTTGGCTTAGGGTGCATAAGCCCCTTCACCGTGGTTGCGCCACTGACTGCGACCAAAAAAAATCTTGAGTGTGCTCTAAAAGTCAATACAGCTGGTCTTTGAAAGAAATGTTTTCACGTATTGTTTCATGTCATGATCACAACAAAGTATTGGTAGTGATTCTGCAGGCTTACATGTCCCATCCGGGACACATTCGTAAAGGAGTGTTAATAAGACGGATTATTGCGTCACATTTATGTGCAGTAGTTGGTTGCCAGCAATTTCGCAAAGACTCGAGAAAACGTCAAAGGAGAGTTAAGTTTTAACGTAATTATTCCTTTTTTCATCATTGTCTGTTGTCTTGCCGTTACGTGATGTTCCAAACACAGCATTTTGAGTAAGTCAAAATGGGGAGGCACAAGCAGTCGTTACGGGGGGCATGGCCCCCCTGCCCCCTCCCGTAGCGACGGCACCGATTAGTAGACTGGAAACTGACAGTTTTGTCTTCTTTTTTTTTCGTTACGGTTCATTCGCACTGCGATTATGTCCAAATGGTCTAATCAAATTAGTCGAATAAGCGTGACAGCAAAAACCTTTGCAACAAGAGCAAACTTTTTTTCTTCAATGCTCTTCTCTTTTTCTCCGCGCGTCTGTTTCTATTCTACTAACAAAGAGTCTGTGGTTTAACTACTAAAACTTTTACCTCTAAATGCCACCTCTCCCAGCCCGACTTTAGTGCTCTGCGGACGAACCTGATTGTTCTAATGAAAACTTTAGGGAGAGCCAGGAACCAATGGTCTGATTGGAAGAGACGGATTACCAGGCGGAAAGGTAAGAGAGCTTTATTTTGTGTCGTTACTGCTCAAATAAAAGCCAATTTCGAGACCTTCTAGCACAGCAAGCGTAATCCTGCCTGTGAGCGCACTGGCGAATTTCTGTTTATTATTTTTATTGCACATAGATTGCACTCAAGGAACACGTTGTTGACAAGTTTGCCAAGTTACTGCCTGGACCTAGGATTTCTTCACTTCTAACTATAATCGTTGAAACAATCAAACTCATTTCCATTGTGTTGAATATTAGCATTGTGCAGCTTAAAATTTGCAGTCCACATTAAATGACGGAAAGTAATCCAGTAGCTATGTGAAATATCTGTTTATAAGCACTACTATAATACCATCGAGCTAAAATATCAATATCATAGAAATTTTGTTGGCTTAAATAATGGCTGAGTTCTAGCCCAACCTAGTATTCTCATTATGGTCTTCTGATCAGGGAGAGAAAGGAACCCGCGGTGAGACGGGCGAGAAAGGTCAACCGGGTTCAGAAGGAATCAAAGTAAGCATTATGGTTGCATAGATTTTAAGGAAATTTAGGAAAAGAGCCTAATTCAAGAACAAAAACGGCAGTTTTATTTTTTGGGTTAAAGATGTTTCGAGTAAACTTACAGTAAGTTTGAATATCTGACTAACAATTCCCTCAAGTTTTGTCGAAATGTCTCGAAAAAGAATTATAACGCTACTTTTCTTTTTGGCTATGTATTTTCGCCCAGGCCTGTCTGTATTATTCTCTGAAAGAATAAACTGCTCTTACAAACATGGCTGTCAAAGAGCCAAGCTCGCAGTTTGGTTTCTAACATTCATGCAGGGATGCATTCATGTAATATTGTAGAGTATGCATTGCAGCAATAACAAAACTTGACCCCGGAAAAACGACTTCACCAAAAATTTATAACATGTGAATACCTATAATTAAGAGAGTTTGAATGTCTTGAAACTCTTTGCTATAAAGATGCAGTGAATAAATTATTTCTATGAAATCGTGATGATCTGCAACGTGGCGTAATGATCATTTCTTTCAGGGAATGGATGGGAAATCCGGTCTCCCCGGACCTAGAGGGCATTTGGGCCCAATGGTAAGTTGAAGTTGTCTCGTTTTTGTTTAGAAAAACAAAAATTGGAGAAAGAAGAATGTTTTTGTTTTTTTGTTGTTGTTGTTTTTTTAATTTCTGTTTGGAATAAGTATAAAGGCATCGCTCGAGATAGAATGGATGATATTCGCTTGAAAAAGTTATAAAAGCTTATTCGTGGATAATTATGATGCGTGTATTGAAACATCAGCTTGCAAAGTTTAAGGTGATAGATTTCAAAAATTTTGAAAAGATTACGATTTTGCAAAACCATTGATTGTTAGCCTTTGTCCATGTATGTAGCAGTTGAAGCTTTCTACGGCTTCATTTGCTTTCTGCGCAAGCAACACTGGATTCGAAGTACGTGAAAATAAACAAGTATTCTTTGCAAACAGTTTAACATCAGAATTAATCGAATTAGGCAAATCATGGACATAGACTGTATGAAAAATATTAGTTGTCCAAGGTTTGAACCCTGGGGTGTACTCAGTGGTGTAAAGTAACAAAATACTTTTACTTGAGTAGATTACTCAGGTAGTTTTTTCCAGTAACGAGTACTTTTTGAGTAGTTTTTTGTGGCTACTTTTTTACTTGCTTACTTTTAGAGTAGTGAAGTGACGCTACTTAAGTAGTATTTTGATTCAGAAAAGTACAAAGTACTGTAACTTTAAATTTGAATCACAAATTCGTCAAAACGGTCGACTTTTCTACCGGCAATTGTTCAATTGAGTTAAATTAGTTGTCTTTTCCTCCTTTTTCGGCTGGCAACTCTTGCGTCAGAGGTCAGACCACCACAGCGACTGTAGTGATTTTTTTTTTTCTACGAGTGCACGTACGTATTAGATCCAGTCTGGCGAAAAGCAGTTCATGATGATTTTAGTTTCACGTTCGTTGTTTGGTGTCTGCCCTTCACCGCATACTGGCATAGAAGTTTACTCGATCAAAAGTAAATCTTGAAAGAAGCAATTCGAGATATAAATTTCCAAAAATGCGTCCTATGATTACTTAACGTTTCTACTGTTAAATTCTACAAAGTGAGTCAAAAATCACACACCATATACGCAATGAACATTATATGAACATTATTTACTGTAATATATTGTGCAATGTAGTTACAAAATGTTTTCAATATGACGATCAATTTCGTCCCAGTAGAGACCCAAACCATCCAAATGCGCTATCTACAATAATTTTGTGTGATTTAATAACGTAATGTTTATCAGGCTTCTGCCTGCCTTCACAAGTTGTGAAATAAATTAAATTCAAAATATGCTCAATAATTTTGACTAAATAATCCAAAAAAGGTTATCGCAGAATATACTGAAATAGCTATGATGCATAACTTTTGGCCCATGCTGTAGATACAGTAGACTATTATACACAGATAAGACACAGGCACATTGAATTTAAATTTTAGCATAATTTAACAATGACAGTGAATGAGTATTTGAGCAAAGATTTTACGAAATGGTTCCATGTAAATTCTGCATGGCATGGTTTTCAAATCTCGAAGTGTTGCTGTTGTTGGTCTTTTGGATTAATTATTTTGAACGTAATAACAAAAAACTTGCAAAAACTAATAATTCATATCTTTTTGAGAGAATGAGGGGTTAGAAAACCAAGCGGTGTGTGGAAGTGATGTGAAGATTGTCGACCAGTTGTCACACGTCGATATCAGAGTTTGTTTATTTTGCTTGAATACTTTTAGAAATACTTGTATTTGAGTTCTTTTATAACGACTACTTTTTTACTTTTATACTCAAGTACTTTTTTTAGTCCGTACTTTGTACTTTACTTCAAGTAGTTTTTTGTCAGTAGCGAAACTTTTACTTGATTACAATTTCCGAATACTTTTTACACCACTGGGTGTACTTAGCACTTAAACTGTAAAATATCGCATGGGGGTCTAGGGGTGAAGCGTGACCAGATGCATTCGCGATGCGGCAGCAACTTGGTGTAAATTTTGCCCCGAAATCGATACAAAACCAAAAATAGCAAGGTCTTCGCCTGTTGTTGCGATTTTTAACAGCCAAATTCGAATGAAGATCAAAAAAGGTCTTTTCCACATTTTGGTGCAATTTTCTGCATTTTGTGCGATTTTTAACCGCCAATGTGGGCGCCAGTCATCAGTGAGGGACGATGGATTTTTCATAAGGGAACGTCAAATCTTGATGGGGGGGAGGCTAACTCTCGATGGGGGGACGCGTCCCCCCTACAATTTAAGATTGGGTGTACCGTACACTGCAATACATTGTCTGCACGTATACTTATTACTTCTGCTTTTAAATGAAATCTAGACAAGCTGATACGACTTTCAGTTTTAATTTTATCCTCTAGCTTGTGTTTCACACATTGTAGTAAGATTGAGCGTTCCTTGATCAATTTTTTGAAGCTATATTAAACTTCATATTCTCGTTTCACACTTTGTTTTTGTACAGGGGGAACCTGGAAGGTCTGGCCAGAAAGGTGAACCGGGTTTGCACGGAAAGCCAGGACTACCCGGTATGAACGGAATACCTGGCCTGAACGGAACTAATGTAAGTACAGTATTTTTTCGTTACCGGTCAGCTGAGATCTCATAGAACCTGTGGTGAGGTATTTGTTGGCTCTTGGTCGGAAAAGCAGGTAGCTTCAATATCGAAAGCTCCTGGATTTTTCGATGATAATCTGGCTGGTAGTTTCCATGCAGTTTAGATGCGGTTAATGATTGCCAAATGCGTTGATGCGACTAGTGTTGTGTGTGTACTGGTGCACCCAGCTCTGAACCGGTGATCTATCAGCGATTTTCCATCCGTGGCATTTTGCTCCATCGTCACCGAACAATCATTCCAAAACAAGACAACTTACTCATGTACTAGGTCATTATCGACGTATTTCATTTTCCTGGAAGCCTGATCGCTTGGTTGATGTTAGTGAATAGAACAATAAGTGAAAAAATTCAAGTTTCTTGGAGTTGCTCTCAGGAGTGACGTCTGGTAAAGGGAAACACTGGATACTGAATTGGCAAAACTAGCGCAGTAATGCGAGATTTCCATTTTTCGGTTGTCATAAAGAAAGACAAAGTTCTCAGTTATGAGAACAGTTTTTTCTTTATTTTCATCTACGGTTATGAATTGTGCGTAAATAGCCAAATGAGTGCAACCGCAGTTTTGTGCAAGCGCCCGAAACCAAGTTTCTACAAACAATCGAAGAAGGGAGTTGTTATTTGATCAGCTTTGAGATACGGAACCCTCGTTGCATCAAGCCTCTACTTCTAACAAAAGCATTTTTAGTTTGGATGGTTTTGCCAACATCGTATGAGCAGAATTCTTTAAAAAAGCTTTTTCAAACAAGCTGTACTCACAAATGTAGAACGAAAATAAGTTTATGTAAACATGGCTCTAAATTAAGCACAGAGGTTTGGAACAAATTTCAGTAGGGGTCCTTCTAAGGGCCTATTTTATCGGTGAACACTTGTAAGGGGGCAGAGGCAATTGACCTCAGAGCCCTTTCCTTAATACGGCCCTGCTGTTGGTTGGAGCACTCCGAACAAGATGGATCAGGCACATGTTTAAATCACTTAAGACTTCACCAAGCGAGATGAAGAAAGTGATATAAGATGGGGATTGGGGAAGAGTAGCGATTCATGTGGCTTCGCCCACACCTTTCATGGAAAACAAACAGTAAAAAGATAGAGTGATATAGATATTTTACTTTGATTCAAACAGTATCAACATAAAAAACATATTTCAGAGTGGTGTTTTTTCGCTAAACAAAAGGTCAATTTGGTACAAACCTCAATTTTGCTAATTTCAGTAAAAAACTAAACAGCCTTAAAAGTTCGAAACGTTTAAAATGAAAATTAATTTTAAGGCTAATTTTAAAGGCTGTTTTGTTTTTGCTAAAAATGATTAATTAATTTGTCTAGTCTTTCTGTCATTACTCTAAATAGATTTTAAAGCGGATTTTCTAGCTGCAGTGTTTTTTTGATTGCGATGCACTATCCTCGCCTCCATTCCGTGAAATTATTGCTTACTTCAATTAACTTAAACTTTTGATCTTTACAGCAAAACTGTTCATGCGTGACTGTTGATTCGTCAGAAGGTCTTCTTTATGTGCGTAACTTTGGTGTTGTATGACGTGGTGTGTTTTGTAGCAACTATCACCAGTAGTACTTGGAACACCTTCCTTGCCATTATTTCTGCATTGCATGTGACATGCTTCACCCGTCATGTTTATGCTTCAGCCAGAGGTGACCTAAAGTCCTGCCCGCGTTTGCCCTGGATGAATTTTTATTCGACTCATGTCCACTCGCCCTGTTTTCTCCTTTTTTCCAAACGAAATTACTACGGCCCGCAGAAACGCAAAAGATTTAGCCTAAAAACCTTGCCATAAAAAACGGCCTATGGATACTCCTAGTTTAAACAAAGCAAAAATAACTTAGCTTTGACATTCAACCAAATGTAATATTTTTCTCCTTAACAACAAAAAAACATAAAGTAGAAAGGATGGCAGAAATTTACAGTAACAACATCGTTGTTGTAGCGCATAGTTTTCCTCCTGTCACCGGACGACGTCAGACGCTAAATATTGGACGATCAGTGCACTTTCATTGCATTGACTACTTCGTGGTTGGAGGATTTCGTATCTGCTCAGCAGTTTCCAGTGATCCAATCTTCCTGTGAATTTCTTCCAATTTCTGTCCACTGAATTTGATGCTTGTTCAAAGCAACCAAGCATGGATAACCATGGTAAAAAGTCTTATCCAAGGACGCAACAACGTGACCAGGGTGCGCGTTGAACCCAGATCATGCGATCAGAGTCGTCGTAAAGCCGACGCCTTTACCTTCTCGTCCACGCCTCCCACAGCACGCTAGATTTCTGCCATTCTTTTCACTTGTTGGATTACTTTTGGGAGTAGCCTTGTGTCTGATCCCTTAATCTAGGCAGACCATCATAGATATAAAGGTTTGGTGCTCATTACCAATTTTTGAAAAAGTGTAAAACCTTCTTTCAAATATTGCTACTCTCACGGTTTATTGAAAAGTAGCATAAAGACCAAATCCAATTAATCGTAGTCTATGAAATGGTGTTCATAGCTTCTTTGCTTGACTTCAGGATTAAAGTAAACAAGTAGAGCTCCAACCGCATGTGGCAGACATAGTGGACAGAATTCAGTTTGACTTGAAGGCCAAGGAAAATAACTTTAACTATTAACCGAAAAAATTTTCTCTTATCTACGCTCTGGTGCCGATTTTCGCCTAAATTAACAGTCGTTTCATCTTTGCTTCCTACTACAGTAATGAATGCGTGTGGTAGCAAATAATGACTGTAGAATCTGTGCAGGTTGTAATTAATACTAACACCGCTTTATTCAGGACTTTTGTCGATTAGTTTTTACTTTCCACCAAGAATCTTTTACGTTACAACTTTTGTAGCGTGTTGTTTTTCGGAAAAAGTTTGAAACAAAACTATTTTCTGTCACTAACATTTCAACACTTTAACGCTAATTAACTGTATTTATGTTAATTTTCATCCATGGTTGTTTTGTGCTAGTAATGTGCAAGCAAAGATTTTTTTTGTTGGAAAATCAAGTGCTTTATTTGCATTGATTTCGTTTACGATGTAGCTTATATAGGATATCTTATAGGATATCGGTTGTAAAATGCTATATCTACACTCCACAGTTTTAAAGAATGCAAATTGTTTTTATTAATGATGGTAAATAAAACTAAAATTTTCAGACTACATTATGGCAATTCTTTGAAGGGTCTCAAAATTCAATTTTTTGAGAAGTCATGAACAGTTTATTTCTTGTGATGGTGTATAAGTTTTTTAAGAGAGCATAGATGGTAAAATAATAATTCTATTCGAAACGTGTTGTCAAAAGCAAACAAAAGCAAACAAACAAACAGAAAATTAGGCCTCTTTCTAGTCTGCTGTCGACATTGCCGGGTTATATTTTAGTTCATGCAGAATTGTGATTATTGCTTTTGGCTCCCAGAAGAATTTCATTAAATTTTTAACTTCCTTACGTTGAAAAAAATGGAAAATGTTTGTGGTAGAAGCTACTGAGCGGCCGAGGTGTTGGTTGGTTAAACTATTTGTCGTGCCGTTTGGAAAGTCTCCACCGGCCATATTTGGGTGCCTTAGTGTCCATTTCAGCTGCAATAGAATATTAGAATTACCATCAACTTATTGTAATGTGTGGGCGGTACTTTTCATGTCATATAACTTAATAAGCTTGTTTCATCGCTTGTGTAACTCATGGAAAGCTGGCTACGCTTAATCGCTTTCCAATCATTATTACGCTTTGATTGGCCTTGGCTTTGGCCCATGATTGACATGCCAATAACTTTACTTTCATGTTTTCTAGATAACTGGCCCCCAGGGACCGCCCGGACCGATGGGACCACGTGGATTATCTGGTGTAGATGTAAGCGTGTGCCAAACTTTATTTATAAAACTGAAAAAATGCAGTTTCTTGGTATAGTGATAACATGTTAGTCTCTGAAACAGGAGGTCTGAGGTTCAAATATTGGTTCGGTCAAGTCGGACACAGTGTTGCCAACAGCTTTCCCAGGTTGTAGCATTTCTTCAAAAGAATATATGTTGTCTCGTTGACGCGAAAACGCGGTGATGGGCTTCGCTGACTCGCTACACGCTTTGGCGTAAAACAGCGAGTATGATGAATTTCTTCGTCTTTTTTACTGCAGCCAATTTTATGTGAGTGGTCTTAAAAAATAATAAAATGAATAAAATATATTTTCAAATTTGAAGTCTTTTTTTACCTTTTTTCTATTTCCATTCTGAAGCAATTCATAGCGATATCTTCGGCCTTGATATGGTCATTGTTGATTCGCTTTTCAATTTCATTTATTGTGCGTGGCAGCAAGCATGATTGTGACGCAATAATTTGATTATCAGGGAAATCCAGGACCGCGGGGAGACAAAGGAGAAAGGGGAGAGATCGGGCGTTTGGGATTACCGGTAAGTTTGATCCCTTTTTTAGAAGCGCTTATACTATCTTGCACAATGGAGTTTGCTGTAGTTATTGATCAGTAACAGTGCAGAGGCAAAGCATTTTTCTATTTTGTATCAAAAGGTTAAGCAATAATCGAAAAGCAGTAAGCATTGAAGTAATGCCCTTTAGATGGAGCTGATTGTAAGCAACCATGCTAAAATCCCTGGCCAGAAAATGACCAATTATATGGGTTTGATTAACACATTGGTCGTGTTACTGTGTCCTTGAATAAGGCGCATTACGACGATTGTCTTTGATTGAGAAACAAATTGGGTCTTGTCTGGTGCATTCTTCAAGGAACAATTACACTGATGTCATGAAAAATTATACTGAGCAAACAGGAAAATGCTTTTATTCTTTTTCCAAACTTGCCACTGAAGCCATAAAGGGTGCTAAGCGTTGGTGTGGCCATACAAACGCCTAGTGTTTTATTCACACGCATAAATAAATTTCTTTCCCATTTTCGAGGCTTTAAAGTGACAGATTCACGTCGACCGCAGAAAGCTGATTTTTGCCGTTAGTGACGTGTAGTCGAGTTTTGACCAAGTTTGAAAGCAAAATGTTGTGTTGTGCATGGCTTTACAGTAGGCCCACTGCATGCTGAAGGACTCTGCAGCAATGGTTCTATTGCAAATTCCATTTCATTCAAAAACAGCATCAAATTTCTAATAACGTTCCTATTCTCATTGTAATTGTAATTATCGGTACTTTTTATTCACCAAGTTACCTTGGCCAGAAGACAGCGTAGGTATCTTTCGATCTTCGAGTCAAGCTGCAACCTGTCTACCACTCTCGGTGGAGGCTTTACACTGTCTCTTTTTAATAGAGTAGCTGAAAGTCAAGCAGGAAAGATGTGAATAATAATTTTAATAGTTTTTTGTTTGATCCGACCGGGAATCGAACCCGAGTCTGTACGGTTGCATAGCATACGCTCTATCCAGTCGACTACAGTTTAGTTGGGTTTACGGTCAGATTTTATGTGCTTCACCGAACTGAAACGGTTTATGCATGTACCGAAACCAAAGATTCAAATGAGATTATAATTTGTCGAAACCCTTTTGACTGTTAATTATTGCTTATTGAAGGGTCCTCCAGGCATTGATGGCATCCCAGGTATCCCGGGAACTCATGGGATTCCGGGGGAGAAGGTAGTCTACGATTGAAAAGGGGAAATGCATGACGTGTTTGGGTGAATTATAAAGAGAATAACTTGATAAAGTCATTCTCGGTGAAGTCGAGAATGGCCGGCCACGTTGAATGCTTTTGTTGAAAGAGCATTCAAGTCGGAGGCTTTTTTGCTCGGTTTTCTCTGAAAAACATCTTAAGGCTAACTTCGCCGCATTTGAATTTTCTATACTATCTTCCGTTTCCAAGAAATGACAATTCAAATTACCCCGTAGAAAGTTTTTTACGGTGGAAATTTTGCCTTGGTTACCAATTATAAACAATATTTCAAAAAGTTGGCCCATGTTTGTAAATCCTAATAAATATTTTGCGGCAGAGTTGTTGTCAAAACAAAGTAAAGGGTCAGAATTGTAAATTAGCTGCTTTTGAGTAAATGCAAGCCAACTTTCCAAAAGTTAATCTTCGGTCACATTGGAGACAAAATAGCAACACTAAAAAACTACAAGTCTTAGAAAATTCAAGTTTGGAGAGTGCACAATTTAGGCTTTTCCGAACATTTTGGTCAACAGTAGAAAACCTGACTTGAATGTCTCTGTAAGACAATATTGTGGCTTTGCATTTGGACTTGATGAGGAAACATACTGTACCATGATTCCACAGAATGTTTCAAAGACTTGCTTTTCGAAAGCGACTGTCAAAACAGTGACTTCTCATGTGCGACTTCGTTAGAATAGCTATAGCAATCTACCTTTAACCCAAGACCGTTAAAAGGGAGGGCATAGGGGTATGAAGTACTCAGGCCTGGAATTTTTTAGAGGCCCGCATTAATTCAGAGAACCGATGTAGGTTGAATCTAGGTATTAGGCAAGAACCTTAAAGTGGGAACTTCGTACCGGCGAAACTCACAGTCAACAAAGGTTAAGGACCTTTTTTTCTGTTTCCACCTCAAGTTTGAAAGAAAATTAGGCCCAGTTTGAGCGAAAACCTTTTTTGGTCTTTATAATGGAGGAAAAAATAGTTGTGTAGTTGAAACAAACTTCTCTTCCTTCTCTGTTCATAACCCAGGATCGGAAATTTCTCTCATTGTCCCTGCTTCGACCGCAACGGCTAACCCAAACCCTAACATTGAGAAGTCACTTTTTTGACAGTGGCTATTTGCGCAAAACACGGTTTAGAATTACATGAATTGCTTGCAGCACTGGCAATAATAAATTGATGTTTGTTTTTACATTCACCAATTCTGTGCCAGTATTAAATAACTCTTTACCACCTAGACGAATACCTTAGCCTCGTTTGAGCCATAGGCCTTGATTAATTTTAAATTAATTGTTTAATTCCCTCAAAACAAATGTAACTGCAACCATGTAGCGCATCACTATGGTCCGTTTGCCTTCCAAGAAATATCGTTGGCAGTGCAGACTCAATTTAAAATACATTTTGTTGGTTTGTTGAAATGCAATTCGTTTGTCTTTGCAATGTACAATGTGCTGGTGTTTTTGTGATGCATGTTGGTGATTGACATTCGCCTTATCGTATGCAGAACTATGATTATGTTTTTTTAGGGAGCTAAAGGAGAAGTTGGACCGATTGTAAGTTTTGTGATTTATAATTTAAGTTTATTTTATCGTCCTATAACACTTAGAAATTTTCTCAGGATGGAAACAGCGAAAAAACAAATACAAACTACCATAGTACCATTGTAATTACATTTTATTCGCGAAGTTGCTTGGCCAGAGGAGAGCAAAAGGACCTTTCGGTTTTCGAGTCGATCTGCCACCTGCCTACCTTTCTATACCACACACTGAGGAGACTTCGCTCTGTTCTTTTCAATGCAGAACGTCAAGAAGTGAAGCTTGGAATATTAATTTTATGGTATTTGGTTTGACCCGCAACACCTTAAGGCATGTAATGTTACAGAGGTATACTTATTTTTGATGTGTTGCCTTCAGGGCTTTGCTGGACCTCGAGGAGTGAAGGGTGATTCAGGAATCCGAGGCAATCCGGTGAGTGCCGAGATCGCTATCGTGTAAAGATGATTATTGCAGAGTTTGTTGTCACCACGTTGCAGTGATTTACAAATGTGTTGGTGATAAAATTATGGCGATATAGGGTTACTGGAAATATCTCCAGGCGTGCGACCAGGATTTTGTTAAGAGGAGGCTTGAACCAAAATTTAAACCTTTTTTGTTTGAAAAATGTCTCAATTGAGCAAGCTGCTGAGCAAACCGATGAAAATCAAGCTTAGCTCAGGCCTGGATCTTGGAGCGGAGTCCCCATCCGCCAAAGGCTATGGGCGATTTCGGTCTTGACGCGGAGCCCCCAGCCGCCTGGGCGATTTTTATGATTTTTCGGAAATAGCCATTTTAATGCCATTTGGATTAAATTTAGAGCCATTTGAAAGAACAAAATTATTGCTAAAATTTGGAAGCCAGTTGAAGAATTAAAGTTCCAACTTCTTCACCTTCCTCCTCCTTTTACTTACAATTCAAGACAGTTCAAAACACGTTTAAACGCGTTGCACTGAGTCAGGCAGGCATGCAGACAGACAAGAAGACATATAGATAGAAAACAGTTTATTTGCCTGAGCAATACAGCGCATACTAAACAAACACACATAAAAACAAAATTACGGTCACTTTGTTCGGATCAGGAAGCATCGACGAATCCGAAGGTTTTTTTAATCCAAGGTGCTTCCTGCAATCGCTTGCCCCACGTCGCAATATAGTGAATTGTAATAATGTCAATCTATAAATCTTGTATGCATGCAGTATTGACTTAAAACCATTTGCATTAAATTACTGTCTTGCTTTTTGTTTTGCAAATTGATTTCATTGTCCAATTACTGCTATTGCTACTAAATTGCAGGGATTCAGAATTAAATGCTAAAATGCTTTTTGTTTTTGTGCAGGGTTTAATTGGACCAAAAGGAGAAAAGGTACATCTTGATTTTTTCGGTAGATTTTGTCGCTTGCTGGTATCATTTTCAACCTCAATAATTAGATTTAATATGAAGGCCATTTTGATCGTTTCTAAGCCGCGTCTTGTTTGATTCTATTTTAGTAAGTTCGACTCCCGGTTGGCAGGTGTATTGGCGAGTTCAACTGTTACGGAGACAATTCAGTTTTGATCTTTCTTTGAAAATGATAAACAAACCGAGCGACTCTACAAAAACCACGTGTGAAGTTGAAGGTTCTCTTCCCGCAATTTTTTGTCTCTTACTGTTTGTCAAATGGGAAATTTTATTACCGAGGCTAATTCATTACGATCTATTTCAGGGAGAACAAGGTGAAGTAGGCGCGCCGGGCCCCAAAGGAGAGGTAAGTGGGATTCATATCATTACATACCGTTTGTTGCAATCTTGCCCACTATTTGTAAATTATTCTTGAAAGCTATGATATTCTATTGAAATCTAGTCGATAGAATGCCGCTATTAAAATTGCAGACTTGGTTTTGATTTCCAATCACATAAACACCAGGTGGAATCAATTTTAAAATCAAAGAAAGGTCTTACCACAGTTTCGACCCTCTGCTTTTTGCATGTAAATTTGAAAAAGCCCTACATATTTTCCAAAAAGTATCAGAAATTTCATCCAAAAGCAACAGATCTGATATTAAAATATCAGCTCTGGCAACAATGCTACGATGCTGACATTACCTACTTATCGGTAGGCTACTGACGGTTTTTTAATCTTCAAATAGGGCTACAAACTCTCCAGTGCGATAGTATGCGCTTTTATGATAATGATTTTTGGTGCATGTGCATTATGATTGTATAAATACTATCATGTTACTGTGATGAATGAAAAGACCATTGTTTTCCAACGATCAAATGTTTCGCCGTGTTTGGATCGTTTATTGACTTTTTACAGCAATAAACGTCATCATTACCAGGAGAACTATCGAAACAACTGTTACATTGATAGATAGCAAACGATTTAATTTCAAATGCTCTTAGATGCACTATTTTCGTGTTAAATTTCGAGCTCTCATCCGTTTGCCCTATATCCGAGGAATTCCTGGATTGTGAACTAACAGTGCTGCATGTCTAAGAAATTTTGCTAGCAAAAGCAGAGCCAAAATACCCTTTTCATCATCGTTAATTTTGGAGGAACTGATCCCTGTGGTAGGGAAGCTCATAGGTTTTCGCGAAATCATGAATAGTATTAGTTTGTCCTTTTGAATTGTAGTAATAGCTGGTAGAACGCCAATTTCTCATTCATACCCATACATCAAAATTCTTAGAAATTATTGACTATCTCCATCAAAATTCTTAGAAATGAAATGAATTGCTTCTGAATTGTTGTTTTCAACCAGATTTCTAAAATTCTTCTCATTTGAGAGGAAACAATATCCAATTTCTCTTCAAATTTTAATTTTAGATGCACTTAGTTAATGGTAGGTATGCCAAATTGGATATCCAAGGCCAATGATTTGTTAAAGTGTTTGAGTCCATTATTTTGGCTCTGGTTATTCCATAAAACGGCATTTAACAAGTTTTAGTGTTGTGTGTGTCATTTGTGTGACTAATCGCTTGCTTAATATGACGTCATACAGCAAGGAGAAAAGGGCCGCCGGGGGAGACGTGGATACAAAGGGATGCAAGGTGATGTGGGAGCCCCTGGTCTGGACGCCCCTTGCCCGCTGGTAAGTAAAGTACAGTGTTTTTGATTTCCGGGGTTGTGTCTGGTTTGACCGGGCACAGTTTTTCTGACGATTTTTTGAATTCAAAAAACTTTTTGCCATCTTTTGCTCGTTAATTTTGTCAGATTTCATATATTTTAGATCCCTTTCTCGCTCAACTTTTCTACTAAGTACTAACAGATAAAACACGGATATTTTGTATAGCCGCAGTGCTGGCCGAGCAAAAAATTGCAATATTTTTTTAAGAATCAGCCACTGATGAGAGTTAAAATTCGGTATCATTTTGATTTTGTTGCAGTGTTCTCGTGGTTTGGTTGAACTACAAATAGGGGTAAATGCATACATCTTACTTTTATATAGCAATGCAGCTTTTTTTTAACTGTTTATGAAAAAGCGCCACTCTTGAGCTTCATAGTTCGAATTCTTCTCGTTCACTAAAATAGGGAAGTAGTTTTTTCCTTTAATGCTTTGGAATGTACAGTAACTAAAGCGTCGTGTTAAGTTTGTTTTTGTCGCGGAATGCCACGATTTCTGATACTTATTGGATAATTCAAGATCCTTGAAACAATCACGAAGAGGTCTCTGTGTAAATTGCTCTGGAGAAGCTTCGAAATCTTAACGTATTGAAAGTTAGCTAAACTTTAGATATGCTTAAGTAAGTAGTTCAGTCAATAATATATGATGAACATCTTTCGACATGATGAACTATGATGAACTTCATGGAGTGGTTCATTCATTTTTTTACTTGCTTTCGACAAGCACACTTTCTCAGCTGTAACTTTCGCAGCTCTCTATCACGTATAAAATTATCAAATTCTGTGGATATGCCAAGTCAATCACTAAATTCTGGCATAGGTACTTTCTCTGTTGAAGCACAAGTCGCTGAGCAGATTCTAATTGGGGCTAATTTCGAGTACTATGCTTTTCTTTTGGTTATTACAATAGCCCACCTAACCGAAGTAGCAGTCATCGAAATGGTTTTTGACTCTCGCGAAACTATCATCAAATTTAAGATATCCAAGCGTAGCTATACTACATAGTCCACTTTTTCAAACTTTTTATTCATGCTTTGCTGACAGCATGAACTGCCCATGTTTATTTTGATCATCACGCTTCACTTTAAAATACGCAAGACATACCTCACCACGAAACCATTGAAAGCGTTCCTTTAGTCTTTGAAGGTATACTTCCAACAGATATGATCAGAATAATAGCGACAACTGCTGCATAATCGATCCATAAGTCTAAAATAGAGCAACACCTTCATGCAAAATTCAGTATCCAAAATGAAAATACATATCTTACAACAACAAATGCAGTCTGCAGACACATGTCAATAATAAATGCAATAAACATACCGTAGTAAAATATAAAAGGTTGTCAGTTTAGTTACGAGAAAATGCATTTTTTATCAGTGACTTATCTAGCCAACAGCCATACAAACTTTGATTTATGCATTTTGGCTAAATGAACTCAAATATTATTCGTGTTTTTCCTTTCTCTCGCTACAGAGCCACTAAACTGGGGGCAGTTACACATGGTCTAGAAAAAAGCTTCTAAATAAGATGCAAGCATGATTCGCCATAATATGATTAGCTGAAGGGAGTGTAGTTTATCCGATGAGAATCATTAAGAAACTGCGGCTTATCACAATATTAAGCTTACTGTTGTACTCCACCATCTGGAGTGCTGTCGAATAGTGTACTAAAAGCTGAGGAAGCTTTGTAACTTGTACAATGAAAAATGAAGTCTGCAGTAATTGCTAAAGCGCCTGTTTAGCGTGGGCTAAATTAAAAGCTAAAATACACTTGGAGCATAAATCAATTTCGAGGTTAAAAACAGTTCTTCAGTCTGAGCAAAAAAATAGTTCTTCAGTCTGAACAAATAATTAGAGAACCTAAAGCTGAACAAAACAAAACTTTACTGAACAAAAATAATAATGGTAGAGAATGAGGAATGCATACCACTTACAGACATTTCCCATGCACATGATTTTGATTCGTGTGTTCACTTTTGGTCGGTAACAATGAAAAACATCCATATCTCAAAAACAAAAGCCAATTCAAAAATATAAAGCATTTTTTACACTCAACCAACCCCGAAGCCATTAAAATATCTTGGGCACTTTTTTAAATAATTTTGTTGGTTAATAAATGTTTAATTTCTCTGTACATTGATTAGGGTGACTCATTTGTGGCAATAAAATTAACAATACAGCTCGATTTGGCTATTGCTTAGTTCCCCGCTATTATATGTATGTAGTTGGGTATCAAAATAAGCTTTAATAAATCTCTTTGTAGACAATAGATTAGCAAATTAATTATGTATTGCTCATTTCTGATACACTGTGATATCAAATTGACAATCTCTCTAAAAATGAATGCTTAAAGATCATTTGGTGCTACTAGACGAGAAATAACTTTCGCAATACAGAACGATTAGTGCAGTATCTTTTTATTTAATGGCTTCTAACTTAGTTCATAACCCAGTGCCACAATTAGCCGATGCTTTAAAACCCCTCGAGATTAATTAAATATAAAGCATCTGAACTCAATTTGACATCCAATCAAATGAAATTCGAATAAGCGATTTATTATTTTCTGCTGTGATGGCATAATACTGTAATATCTTTATCTTTATTGTAATGAGTATCAGACGAATTTTAGTGTTCAAAACGATTACTAGGGCAAGTTTTTGCAACTTTTTTTTACAGCTTCCGAAACACTCAGACTTTACGTCATACAATGTTTTAAGCTGTTTCCGCAAATTTTATTTTGAAACTTTTATCAATTTTTGCGCAAAATGCAAAAGTTTGATTTGAAAAATATGGTTTGAACTACAGTACAGAAGTATTTCGGTTTAATTGTGGTATTCTCTTTCAATTGTATAACAACGAGCTTTGTGACGGATATTGACTACAGCTCAATGTTATCTATGATGCAACAGTTGGTTTGCATCATAGAAGTTCAGCCATAACCCTTGAAGTACTACAAATGCAATGGAGTCAGAACCACGGCTACGAAGCTATTGCAGAAAAGGTCTGGCTCCAACTCTCGCTCTGGAGCTCTTTGGGCTGCGATGATGTGGTTTAAACTCGTTGTGCAGCGGCCTAAATCCAGCTTTTGACTGAAACATTCGTTAAAAAATAAATCCAACTTTTTCAGAATTTTGGTGCAACAAAATCTTCACTTTACAGTTACACATTGCAAAGATATTCAACTAAAGCAATAATAAAAAGATTTATTTCTGAGTAAATCGCGAAAGATAAACGATACCTGTCCACGGTAGATGCTAATTGCGAAGTTACCTTGAGTGCATTTTGCAAATTCCTTGTTGTGTCGCGTTGTCAGTTCTGTCTTGAAGTAGCTTTGTTGCGGTTGTAATACGTTGTGTTTTGCAACTGGAATACCAGAATGCTAAGCATGTGCACTTTTGTTTGAAAGAGGACTACGCTTGTTTTGCTTGCCTTGCTCGTTGCCATGTGCAGTTTGTTGTCGCAACTTAGGCGAAGTTTTGGACACCGCTTAATAGCGGAACCAGGACAGAGCCAATAGACCATTTCATCTGTTTGTCATCTCTCACTGGTTTTCATGGTTGGAATTCACAAAATCTTTGACTACTTGCAACAGGAAGGCAAAAGAGGCAGAAGAGGGCGCAAGGGAGCTGAAGGAGAAGTTGGAGCCCCCGGACTGGATGGACGTGACGCAATCAGCCTACCCGATTGTGATCAAATAGTACGATATTGTGTCACAACTACGTTGTAGAAATAGGTGTAACTTGTCAACAATACCTGAGTGTTGCCACTTCAACTTTGCCAAAATAATTATAATAGTAAGATATTTCTATACCGCTTGAGATAACACCAACAGACTGTGTCCCCAATCGCTACATTCAAAGAAAACAGTTTACAGAAATCAACCCAAAACGCACAACAGAAGTATTAAGCTAACAATAATTAACTGCAAAATAATGGCAAAATTATCAGAAAACATTAAAGTCTGCGCTTACAAAAATAAAACTAAGACGCTGGGTGGACCGTCGCAAAGGAACATATTTTTCAATGCTATATTTTTGAACAATAAAAACGCTGCATATTTCTAAGTGTATTTCATTGCTTTATGCAATGATAAACTTATGTTGTTCTTTTTTCCTTGACCACACAATAATCCTGCCGACTGCTTTATCGTTTCCGATAATGTCTAAGTTCAATGTTTTTCTGATCTTGAATTTTCGTTGAAGTATATTCTGTGTTCATAATATGTAGCTGCTTATATGACGTTATGTCTTCCTTTTTCTTGTAAAGCTAAAAACATTTCGCTTCGCGTCATTATGCTTCACTTCTGATGTAAACGTGCCCAGAGTTGCAAACGGTCCGACTAGTTCAGGCCCGAACCCGAAAATTAATTTGAAGCCCAAATCATGCCTGAAAAAAAACGAAAGTTAACTTCAGTCTGAAAAATTTAGCAATGTTGCCAAGTCATTTTGATCATATTTTTGGGCACCTGAGACAAAAAGTACGTCTTAGGCCCAAATTAAGTCCGAAATCTTTGTCAACTTTAGGCCCAAACCCGACCCGAAAAGCCCGGCCCGACTTACAACTCTGAGTGTGCCTCTTTACAAGCATCACCAGAATCTAACAAGAGTTTTTGTCCGTAGGTTAGACTGCTTCTAAAAAGACAAAGATATCAACAATATTTCTACATATTCTAGTTGCAAGATTATGCTGAAGAATAGTTTTTAAAATGCAACGTATTTGTATAAACCTGCTGAATATTGTTTGTAATGTACATTAGAATATGTTGGCAATAGCGTTAGCTTTGAATGGTATCTTTCTAAACAATTGCAAATGCTTTTAAGTTGCTTAATTTATTTGTTTGACAATCGTCGTTGTTTCTTGTTTTAAGCTAGCGGTGTCCAAAATCCGGCCGGAGGGCCATTTTCTGACCGCAATGAAATTTTATCCAACTCGCCCAGCAGTCTTCACATATATTCCGACCAAAATTATCCTGCAGATACGCGAACGAATCGTCTATTTTTATGACTTAATAAGTACCAAACTTAGGCCAAAAAACGTTTTTTGGTCCTTACCATTTCATTGGACTCAACGTCGACCCGCGGGCACCTTCGTGCGCTCTCATTTGGATTGTTTCCAAAAACGATTGGACACCCCTGGCTTAAGAAGCTTGTCAGCTGAGTGCAATAAGTTGCTACCCAAGAATTACATTAAAAAGCACTTGGCGCTTGCGGCTAAAATTGAACCCTACCTCACACGAGATCAAATACGTGTGCTCAAATACTGGTTTAACTTGTTGGGATAGGTGCAGACGTGGTGAGAAAAAGAAAAATGTCGACTTTCTGGCTTTATTGTAATGCCGAATAATCAAAAGCCGCTGTTTCTGATAGACTGAAGTTGAATTTCAAATTGGTATGACCGCGACTGCGATCGATACCGTTTGGACAACGTGATTTCACACGATAAGATTTAGTTCTTAATGGGGCTAAGCAAACATGCGCCTACGCACACTTTTCCAACATGTCCCCTTTTCGGGAACTATTTCTCAGGTCTTTTGAAAAACAGACCATATTAACAAGAGATGGAAGAGAAATCGTGTGCAATCAAATGGGAACGTGAGAAAAGATGACCGCGAGAAGGGTTGACTAGTTGTTGCAAAATAGGTCCCATAAAGACCTTAATCTTGGAGTACAGGGCCTCCGTAAGCGGTAATGCTATTTAAATTTTATCTGTAGTCGTTTCTCTAAACTTAACAATCGTTAATTTAAGCCAAAAATGCAGAGTATCTACGCAAGCATTTTTAACAGTCTGTTTTCTCTCAATTTAGAAACCGGTGCGTGTGAACCTGTTGAATTGCACCACTTATCTAGTGCCTTAAGGTTCTTGTCTCAAAGTGGAGAAATCTTATTCAATTTGTTTTATTGCAGGGTGATGATGGACTTCCGATCGCTGGATGCTGGCAAAAGGTGACTAGACGTAGCAGAGGCAAGAGGGGTGGGGATAAAAAAGTGTTGGCTGGAAGGCGAAGGGAAAGGCAAAAGGAAAGAAATGCGCTGTAACATTCGTCAGATATTTTCCGCTTATTTTGTCACGAGGATTGGCATTGATTTCTGACCATAGGCCGTGAATTCAGAGCGTAGTAGTTAAACTGACTTTGATTATGAGCAAAAATCTTTTTGATTTTCTCTCTGATGTTTCTTTCCAAATTTCTTTTTTGATATTTTCCTTGAAAGATTTTTTTAAAACTTTTTTACTTTCCATTTCTTGTATACGTTGCAAAATTTCTTGAACATATTAAGTGACTGTGTGAATTGCCAACTAATTGAATGTACATATATGCATTGAGACCTTTACTCTTCAGCAGTTTACTGTAAACAAAATATTTAATATGCCCATTACAAGAAGAAGAGGCTATTTCACCAGAAATTTTTGTTTATTTTTTATTAATTTTGCCCCGAATCTAGCCCAAACTTATATTGTTACTCTAAATTTAAACCCAAACCTAACCTAACTCAAACTATAATCTTAATCCTTAAAAAGTAAATGAAAAAATGTGCAGTTAAATATTTTTCATTTTCGTTTTATTCTCCTTAACTAAAACATTTCGCGTAAAATAGTCACTCCCTAACAAAAATTACCTGGGGTACATCATTAAACAAGCAAGCTTTTTATTTCTGAAACTGTTTTTGCAAATTAATTGTTGAGAGCCCAACCACACCTGTACAAAAACATCTTGAAAAGGTTTTGCTGTGAGTGTGAGTGCGTGTGTGTGTAGCGAATATTCGAAATTTCAAAACATGTAACTTATAGTCATTTTAAACATTTTTAAATCTGCTTGAAACAGAAGATTTTACGCCACATAATCGTCATTGCGATGATTTGACGTCGCTGAAAATGTGACGTAATCATCGTGTTAGTTTTAGTTTTTACAATTACCAACTAACATAGCTGATTAGTTGATACTACCATTGTGCTCATCAACATTGTTGTAGAGAATTTTGAAACAGCTTTAAAACAGAGTTGGATTCATTTTTTGCTAGTTTTTGCTTTTGCTCAAAATGTGGATAGCAATTTTTGCAAACTTTTTTTGATTTTTTGCCGTTGTTTGGTACTCTTCATAAGTTATTGCAAAAAAACGCTCATTGATCGTCATCTGTAACTTTTTATGTTTTCTTGGTCGAAATTACAATAAGACTTTTGGAAAAAAAGCATTTCGCTTACGTCGAAAAATTATCAAAAGCTTCAGTCATGTGAAATCGTTACATTTGCGTCCGAAATGTTTATTATATTACTTTGTTTCGATTTATTTCTTCGAAGAAAATCGTTGCTTAAAAATTTTAAAACTTCTATTTTCTAAAAAAGTTTTGCGGTAAGTTTAATTATTTTACAACGATTCGTGTTGATATTTTGCGAAACGTACAGCGAAACTTTGGATACGTGTCTCGCAATAGAAGCACACGTTCATTGGCAAATGATCGAGAAAATAGATTGTAGCTATAAGGGTACACTTTGTAAAAACTGCTTCTTGCCGGCGTTTTACCCTACGGTAAACATTTCAACGGAATCGAACCTTAAAATACTATGCGAATTTTTATTCTTCTGTACAGTAGTCACTGCACAGGTATATAACAACTACTGTGTGAGTTAGATTTTTCATATTATACCTATTTTCTTACTCCCGATTCAACATCTGCTCAAGCTAATACTTAAATTAAAGCTTTTTCTAACGCAGCCCACATTTTGTAAAGAGCAACGTTAAAAACTTAAATTTTTACCGGCCATGCTTAGCTGTTTCAGCTTTCTTGTTGGTAAAACGTTGATTTAGAAAACTCTTGCAAATTCAAAACTTTCTTAAACTTATTCGTTTTTTTTTTAAGTTCAATTTTATTGCAAAAAAATATCAGATTTGTTGCGGTATCCAAATGGATACTCCAGAAATCTGCTAGTCAATTTCATCAGCGTTTTTCCAATATATTTTGGTTGTGTTCAGGGATTGAACGTGTTTGATGTGACGACAAGATCTAGAATTAAAAATACAATATTGCAATACGTCCCTCCTCGGTAATCGACCACAGGTCATGGGCAGCAGGTGGTATCAGTTTTTGGGTCTAATATCTGGTTGTTTGCAAACCTACACTTTACATCCGAGTCACGTAAACGTTGCGTCTTTAGATAAAGCGCTTATGGTAATTAAAGCTTGGTGGTTTCGAACAAGTAACAGTAACAAGTAAGAATTCAAAACTAAAATTAGACGCCACCCAGTGGCTCGAATGCAATGCTAATAACAGCAATGGCATATTCATTTAATTGCATCAAACTCGATTGGGATTATTTCTCCCCGAATTGAGATTCTACCAGCTCACGATTCCTGAACACAACCTCCGGTAGTTTGCAGTTTCACTTTGACTAACGAATCTTTGTTTGTTTTTCTTTGCTGTGCTTCATCTTCAACGTGTGGAACACCACCGTAGCGGTAGCAAGTTCGCATGCGCACCCGCGCCCTTCATTGGATCTTTGCACCCTCCAGTGGTTGATATGATCGATCTCCATGCTCTGACACTCAAAAGTCATCAATCAAAAGATGATCATCGGATTCGTGATCAATTTTTCATGATTGTATCACGATCTCACGAACCTCAGCATGACATTTTTCGTTATTTTGTTTTGGGAGCTGCAACATTTGTTGCTTTTGCTACTGCTGCTGTCACGTGATTGGGGATAGTTGCTATTCGACTGCAATTAAAATATCTTGTTCTGTTTACACGCAAATTTTTGCTGTAAAACCCATCCAAAGATGTTGTCAGACTTTTATATACACTACCTTATTACATAAGGTTTTGCAATGGTGTTGATGAAAACATTCAACACCATTTCGTCATAAATATTGGCTGTTACATCACAGAAGCTTGCATCACGAATTGTATCATCGTTTAAGTCTGCTTAACAACCGTGACAACTTTTATGACGAAATGGTGTTAATTTTTTTATGAACACTTTGCAAAACCTCATTTAAAAAGGTTGACAACGAAGTAAAATCAAATTTCATTGCAGCTAATTACGTGTTGCCGATTAAAGTTTTGTCCATTCATACGCGCCAACAGAGCCGATCTACAGGCCAATTAAACCACTCGAAATTGCGATGTAGTGACTGATGCATTGCAGGTTTTGCAGTTGGAACATTTTTACAGCATTGAAATATCATTTTGCCCACATATAAGCCACTGTTGGTCCTAGTTCAGCCGTACCTTTGGTAGTACCATTACTCCATCACCAGTACCTCTGATATTCATTGCATAATTACCTCCCCCCCGTATAGATCTTTGATCTGCTTGCAAGCTATTGAAACTAAGCGTTTGGTGTTTCTAGCTTATTGGGTGATTGTGCAACGTTTTGCAAAAGTTATGTTATCTTAATACAGTAGTGCTGTCTCACTGGCGGTACGATTTTCCGATTGTATTTGTCGAACGTTATCGTGTTTTTTGCTTGTTTCCATCATGCTAAAACACTAAAAATGTAAAATTTTCGGTACAAATAAGACCAAAATTTAGCCAAAAAATACATCATTCTCTTCAACAGTTTAGGTTATAAAAATATAAAGTCAAGACATGAAACTTAACACTTGTATTTTTCTTAACTTTTAATTCCACGTGTACTTGATATTGCTTTTGAAAACTAACTCCTGCAAAACCACTCTTATATCTGAACAATTTTTTTCCCTTTTTTCTGATTTTTTTATTATCAAACTTGCGAAAAGCTGCAATCATTACGTTAGTTCTGAAACTTTCAAAACTATTCATCAAGAAAAGAGGCAATACGGGAATGTTTGATAGCCTTCGCAAAGATACGATTTTATCAGTAAGACAGTAACACCTGGAAACAAACCAGCAAAATCGGAGATTGCTTGCCAAACCCTACTGCAGGCAAATTATTGCCAGTGGGCCAGCGTTAGAAGCTCTTCAACATTCTTGCGAAACGTTGTGCAGTACAGCCTATGTGATTTGCAACTTGCAATTTTTATAACATTTTTTATGTGTCGCTTACTTGAGGTCAGGAAATTTAAGTAAAATATGCTATTTCGTGAAAAATTGGTTGACTTTGGTTCCGCCATAATGGTTTTTTCACCGCGCACTCTAGTAGTTTTGGAATAGCAATCTTCGGTTCAGCAGATCTTGACAATTATTATTTTTCATGCAAGATGTATCATAAGTCAAGCATTGTAATTTTATGAAACAAAGAGAAGCTTGCCACCGGCTTAAATAATCAATTTCTTGTTGAGTCTGCCTTCGTCTAAATATTCAGGCTAATCTTTGTTGATCTTCAAAAATACGTCATTTCATGCAAATGACCTGAAATGAATCAGGAGTGTCCAAACATTTTGAAGAAGTACCAAATGAGACCTTCGCAAAAGTTTCCGCCGGTCAGCATTGAGTCCAATAAATGGGTGATGACTAAGAAAGGAACTTGACCTAACTTCTGGGCATGTCGAGTCGTAAAGATTGGTGATTCTTTCGCATATCTTCTGGGTAATTTCGGTCGAAAAAAAGGTAAAAACTATAGGCGAGTTCCGCGTGGGTGCAGGCAGGGGCGTATTTAGGGGGGGGCATTGGGCCATGCCCCCCTTTTGGTCGCCAGGATAGTATAATTAGCATAGAATAGTATGCAAAATTGTGGCCTGGCCCCCTCCTTTGTAACTTGGGAAGAAGGTTTGAGCACAGAAACGGTGAGCAAAAACCTTTTTTTCGGCCAAAAACTGAACTACATTTGGAGTGAAAACCCTTTTTTTTTTGGTCTTCACCTAAGTTTGGGCAGGAAAACCGACTTGGTTTTGGGCTGGAAAATTTTCATTCTGGTCTTCAGTAGCGTAGCCAGAGGGGAGCGGGGGAGAGCTATAGCCCCTTCCCCTCCATTGGCCTGTCAACCAAAATGCAGAATAAGGAAAATACCACGTTTTTAGATCTTTTGAGACTGTTTTTTGCGCTGGAATTGACTATAAAGGGACTTAAAGCATCTTTTGAAACATATATTCAGGGGGGGGTCTAATTGTCAAAAATTAAAGTCACAAATCAATGAAAACTTTGAAAAAATGCCCGAAAATAAACAATCAAATTTGATCGTAATGTAAAAACGCCAAACATAGGTTTTATCAACAAATATATTATAAACTCCGGAATAAGGGGAGGGGGGCTATTCAGTGTTAGTTAATTACCAATCACTTCTCTCAAATATCTTTCCATTAGCCGCCCCCCCTCCCCCCATTTTCTTTTCTTTATAAAATATAGACGAAATAGATTACTCCGTGTGAGTTTTATTGAATAATAGGATTTTATGATTTACCAGCAAGGAAATAAGAGAACTGCAATGTTATCATTAGTCACTTCCCATATAGCCCATTAATGCAACCAGTTGAACCATGTTGCGCTGCCAATTTCTATGCCACGTTTTAAAAGCATCATTTTTTATTAAAATAGCTCTAAAATTAAGTTATTTTTGCAAAAAAAAATGCAAAATTTTCGAGCGCTGGGGGCTCCGCCTCCAGACCCCCAACACACAGCTCCCCCATTGCGAATTTCTGGCTACGCGCCAGCTAGTCTTCATTACTCTCAAATTTTCTGAATTTCCTGGCCCCCCCTTTCGAAAATCCTGCGTACGCTACTGGGTGCTAGGTTGCAGACCGGAGAAAATTGCATCTTGGGCCGGAGTTTGGACAAAGCTGGTTTAGATGTCCTCGCACTAACCAAGGTCTGGGTTTGTAGATAGTTCGTTCATGTTTGCGATTCGTACAATGTCGGAAACTGACATGCATACGAGTTGCAAGAGTGTTCGCTGTGGATTTTTTGACCGAGATTTCGAAAACTGTCCGTTTTGACACTGCTTTCAATAATAGCGAAGTTACTTTTCGGAAGAAATCTTTTCACCCAAAATTTTATCTATTTTTTTTTATTAATTCTAACCCAACCTCAAATCCTTACTCTAACTCTAAACTCTAATTTTAACCCTTAAAAATGCAAATGAAACTGTGCGGATGATTATTTCTTTTTCTTTTTGCTCCCTTTAACCAAAAATTTTTCGGTGAAGTGGTTACTCCCTACCTGTTTTGTGGCTTTGTACTGGCTGCAAGCTGATCTATGCGCTGCACTGTGGCTGGTTACCGCTTCAAAATCAGGGTTTGCAATTTAATCAAAGGAGTTGCTGATTTCGATTCATGAAATGTGTGTGCTTGGTCAAGCCACAACTCAACTTTGCAATCCAGGCTGTACAATGTACAATAAGCTCTCATTATTTATGTTTCTACAAAAAGTATTGATGAACATTTTAAAATAATAATTGAAATGAATTCCTTATGCCAATTTTCCATTTTTTGAGGAATTCTGGTGAATCAGAGCTAATAGCAACGCAAAGGCAGGTATCGAACTTGTAATCTTCAGATCACTATTAGGCTACCTCACTTAGCTATTAGCTCACAATATTTTTGTTTTGCCAAAGGGAATGACTATTTCACCGAACATTTTTAAGTGAACGAGAACAAAATGAAAATGAGGAATATTATTAATTCGCTCAATTTTTTTTTTTTTTAAAGGGTTAAGGCTAGGATTTGAGTTGGGGTTAGCTTTGGAGTTAAAAATTGGTTCGATTTGGGTCAGAATTAATGAAAAGAAGATAAAAATTTTGGGTGAAATAGTCACTTCCTTTGCCAATAGCCGAATACAAATCTGACTTTAAACGGCGGCTGTTTAAGTTGCTATTGTGATGTGACGTGGTGACAAGTCGTAACTGTTTTTCAGTGCAGCTTGAATTTGCTGTAGTCTTTACCTCAAATCGGTTAAACCTAACAATAAAATTGTTTTCTTTGCTTGTTGCTTGATTCTGTTGCCGCGGCTTGCACTGCGCGTGTTCAAAATACGCTGGATCACCAGTGTGTGCGGTAGATCTGCGCTGCTCGCGCCGATATCATTCTTTGCAATCAATAAAAAAAGTTTATTTCGACAGTAAAAAAAAAAGATCACAGTTGTACAAAGCACAATTACAAAAGTTAAATAAAAAGTCATATTCACGAGAAGGTTGCAAACTGGCCCAGAGTTGTAAGTCTGGCAGGGCTTTTCGGGTCGGGTTCGGGCTTAACAGTAAGATTGACAAAATGTCGAGCTTAATTCGAGCTTGATATAATTTTGGGGCAAACAACTCTGAAAGGGCCTGTATCGCCTGTCCCAAGAGAGGCATTTGAGGTAATACCACCAAAAATTTCCATTTGGTCGATTCTCAATTTCTTCCATTTTTCTCAAGCATTAAAATAATTTTTTGAAACGAAATGAACACACAAACTTTAAGGAATGTAACCAAACAATAACCGAGTGAAATATTAAACTTGGCTTCGAATCCAGGTCACGTCAAATTAAAGACTAGAAAAATTAATGTACACAGCTTCCCTACTTAATGTTAAACTTTAAAAGGGGCAGAATTAAGCCTTTATAGTGTGTGGTAGGCAGGTGCAGCTGGACTGAATGACTGCAAAGTTTTCTTCACTGTTTCCAGGCCTAGACAACTTGGTGAATTATAAACTTTGAGGATTTATGTTTCTATTATGAGCTTACGAAAAGCTTTTTTCTTTTTAGCAAAAAGTTTACAGATAGTAAGAACTTTGCGAGATCTAATAGTATCTAAAATCGAATTATCTTCCCGCAATTGCGAATCTTCTGCATCAAATCGTGGCGCTACCACTTAGGGGCCAGTGAAAAAATTACTAGGTACTGCAATACCAAATTTTGGGAGGCTTGGCCACAAGCCTGGTTCTTGACATACGCAGAATGCTGCAACACAATGCAAAGTATAGTCGTTCTTAAAGAATTGGCGATTTGTTGTTTTGTACAGAGTACAGTACAAATCATGCCTGACGTTAGTATACATACTGCAGTACATTGGCGACTAATCTGAAACCCAGGTTCGAATATGACAATTTCGTTCAATATTAACAACGGCTCTGGTACCATCACATTTGTGTTCAATTTAATGGCATCACAGATGATTTTATAGTTAATTTACTTTCTTTATTATTATTAATCCCACTAGGAAGATTCTGTAAGAAATTTTCAGAGAGGATGATGGGGTGCAGTAGAATGAAATTACATATTTTGATATACCTTTATGTAAAATTTCGAAATTGTATATAATACAGTATACGAGTTTCGTAAGTTCAAAATTACAATGAAATGAAAAGCAAGTAAGTAATGAAAAGCAATTAAATTAAAATAAGTGATTATACAACGAGTATCATGAAAGATTTAATTTGATTTGATTTAGTTAGTGGGGAGCTCAAATTGAATCACTTAAATTAGTGAACAAAAATTCTGCATGCATAGATTACTCCTTCAACTTTAACATTATTAATCATGACTACAAAACTGCATTTATTTTACTCGGACTGATTGGCCAACGCATCTTACATGGGGAGTAGGGGGGCAAAAATCCACCGCTACCGACTCTAACTACTGAACCGAAAGTTATGAAAACAGCAAAACTGACATGTGGGTTAGTGATTAACGACTTTTTCGAAAAAATTGGTTTTGGATTTTTGAGTTGATGGCATCATCGTGGTGAAGTCACGGCTAATTTCGGCATATATGACGACATTTTTTTAAAGACGCCACAGGCAGTTCAAATTTCTCCATTGTTTTGTTTTTTTATTCTGAATTTCAAGTTACTCAAGTCAAAGTGATTATGTCACAAAAACATTTTGTGCCGTCATTTACGTTAAATAGTTAAACATGAGTCAAAAAAACATAAAATTTTTCTGAAATGACTTCAACAAACCTTAAAATTGAGAAACTTTCCATAACTCCAGCAGTTCCATTTCTCCAACAGTGAATAAATTTGACTCAAAGTCAAGTTGATTTGAAGAAAAAAGCTTGTTTTTGAAGGCATTTATCACGAAAAAACTGAGAGAGGGGAAGTTTGCCCCCTCCCGTGTAAATAAGGTTAAGCTACACTGCAACGTTGCTTCGAAATAAAAAAAAAGAAAATTTAAAAACATAACTGGACAGATCACAGTGCCCCTTGGGAGAAAATGTACAGGGTCCTTAATCTGATAGTTTTTGATAAAAATAACGTAAAGCTTAAGCGTCCAACTTGCAGTATTTTGTGATTGAATGAGAATCACTAGAACGCAAAACTTTAATGCAGAACAAAGATAATTGATTCTATGGTAATTTGCAAAAAACATGCTTGTATGACGGTATATTTATTTTGCTCAAGTTAGAATCATATATGCCATCCCAGTTTCAAAAACAGTGTTTTTATACATTTAAGTCCAGTTTACAAAATTTTGAACGTACGAGTGTAGTTTTGTTTATTTTAAACAGAGATTAGGTACGTCCGGCGCACCGCCACACTAGCGTAAACACTGCCAGCCGAGGATGCGCTCCTCCGCTTACGATTTCACAACAATTGTGTAGTAGACAGTGTCTTCAGCTTTCTCTGCTTCCTGACATAACCATACGCTGAAGATCAGAAATCAGTAAACGGTAAAATAAAAAAGCGAACAGGCGTAAAACATTTTACCCCTGCGCGTAAATACACGTTTTCGATAACAGCCGCTTAACGCTTAATAATAGAAACTTTACATTGTACCTTTTAATGCTGAAAATCAAGCAGGGAAGTAATGAAAGCAATTTCAAGTTTTTGGCCTGGTCTGATCGGGAATCAAACCCAAATTGACACACCATTCAAATGAAACCAACTTACAGTAAATAAAAATCATAATATTTTCAACTTCGTCATATTTTTCTCAAATTAGTCAACGAATTCGAAAAAAAGCTTACCTACGTGATGACAAGCGTAACCTCATCGGCTACGTAATTTTATGCTATGATTTAAAGGTGCGTTTACACCGGAGCGAAGTTTGGAGACCTTTGCGAGTGGTCGCTTGCGTCACTTGCTTGAAATAGGCCAACCTCATCAACAATTTTGTCTGAAGTTCGCGAAGTCTGCGACCGGTTGAAACCTTCTTCAAGTTGTTGATGACGTCAAATTTGCTTGCTTTGCGTCGCTTCGCGTCCGTTATAAACGGGCCGTATTACATTACTAGGGCTTAATTTTGATTCAAAAAAGTTTAGTAAGATTTCAAGTCCAAGAATCAATGTTATGATTCTTTTACTTCCTAATTTATGTTTTAGAGGTTGCAAGCTTTGCAGATGCTTTATGGTACGGAAGATTACTCCTAGCTACCGTTTACTTAATCGATGGATGGAGATCAGTGCTTGGTCTCTTCCGATCTATGAGAATCGAAGTTTCGTCAATCGCTGCCGCTGATATATGTTTGTGAATGTTCAACATACATTTTGGAAATCACGTACCAAAAAAGACTCGCTGCGACCAAACATTTCGATTTTCAACCTTAGCTATCTAATTTGGTTTCGTCTCTAAAATTACCTATATTTGGATTTTTGATTGGCTGGCGAGATTCTATTTATCCTTTGTAAAGTGATACTGCTAGAGATTGTTTTTGTTGAAAATATTAGAACTACTTGAGGTAGTAATAGAGGTACCCCAAACCTTGTTCCACTCTTCCTCTTAGTTGCAAAAATAAATTTAATCCGTTTTACTCCGTACCAAAGCTGTAAACGGGCCGACTAGTTATAAATCAGAACTCGACCCGAACCGAAAACATAAGCTCGAACCCGAAAAGTGATTTGAAGCAAAATCAGGCACGGAAAAGCCCGAAAGAAAGTTGGACGCGGTCATTGCTTGTAGCGGTTAAAACAAAACTACTTACTGCTGATCAATTGTGACATAATAATAATAATAATAATAATTGTGCAGTAATAATTGTATTGATGCTTGTTACACCACCGATCTATTTTATTTGCCCCACTAAATTTTCGAACTCGGCTCTTTTATTTGGCTCTTATTTTTGCTGTGCTGGTCTGCGCGTCATTATGTTTTTTTAATTTTCGCACGTTTTGTTCGACGCCTTATTCCGGCACAACGCGCAGCTCTTTTGCTTTTTGCCGAGTGCTAGCGTTTTAGTCATTCATTTCATTTTGGGATCTGAAGTACGTTTTATTTTGCAAGCTTTTGTCACACGGCATCGTTACTTATTATGTTTTGTTACCTGGGTTAATTTTTAAATATTTTACTGCCGTGCCGTGCTGTGTAGCTCATTATTTTATTATAAGTTCTCAATAAACCTCTATCTGCTGGAACTCAACTTCAATTTGTGGAAACATCACGGACCTCGAAGGCCCCAGTCTCGAATCGCTGGGGCAACCTAAAAACCTATCTTTTAAGCTATAGTTACAGAGGGCGTCTGAAACAATGCTTAAACAAAGTCGTCATTCAGTGCTGCAAAATTGTTTTACAGTAATAGCGCTTTTATAGTACCTAAAAGTCTAAAACACAAGGCAAGTACGTAGGCCTTCATTAAGACCCAATTAAGTCCGACATTATATCATTCTTAAGCTCAAACCCAGCCAGAACTTAAACCCGACCCGACTTACAACTCTGCTCCGTACCGTTGGCAACTCTGCGTTTCCAGATTTCGTGACATCAGAAAAGGATGACTTTGCAAAATTTCTGGCTGAATAAGCAACATCTGGTTTTTATTCTGCAGGAAATTTTGCAAAGTCTACCTTTTCTGATGTCACGAAAGTTCGAAACGCAGGGTTCCCAATTAAAAGGAATAAATCTATCGGAAAAGGGGAATAATCGATCAAGGTTTGGGAGTCCTCTTTTATTACCTCAAGAAGTTTTCATTTCTTGAATAAAGTTGTTCTCGAGCAATATTCCTTTATGTCATGCCGTAAGGACAAGCTGGTCCCAAAAGTGGGGGTGAATACCCCTTCCAGAATTTTTTTCTGCTCTCCCAAATTTTTTCCAGAAACTTAGCTGAACGCTAGAAATAAATTTTTGTGAAATAGATAGGCTTAGAAATTAAGTATTAACGTGTATTTAATCGAGTTCATAGACAGTTATTGTAGGCCTAATGTTTTTGATTTAGAAACCGAAAATTTGTAATCGAGAAAACTCAAACTTAATTTTTGAATTTCAGAAATTTTGCCATCACTTGGCATCACACCTAAATTTTTCGCATATTTTTTTGGCTGCACTAAGAGAGTCATCTTTACAATTCATAGCAAGAGCTATGATGTCGTATAATAAGTATCAATAATGCAAAACTTTTTCAATTGGGTCCTCGGTATTAACGTTCATCACGGGGCCGGGCTTTTCTGTAGTTTTTCTAGCAAAAAATTGTTTTGCTTGTTTTCATTTTTTTTACGTTTTCCTAATGCAGAAAAGGTTTTTACTCATTGTGATCCAAAAATATTGCATGGAACATGTTCCAGCAATCAAATCGCATAAATTGATGTAATTTTGGGGGGTAAAGCGCTATTTTTGTCATTTCTTAAAGTAAAAGTAACGCAAAAGAGTATTTTTAAAGCCGTTTAAAGAAAATTTTTCCCGTTTCAAATACCATTTGAGTTGTTGAAATAGGGAAAAATTACACTTTAGCCTCCTACTTCGCCGACCCTGCCGACGAACTCATGTTTAAAGAGTGCTAAAAAACTTTGCTCATTATGCACCGGCGGCGGTTCCGGCCCTGCTGCGTGTAAATTTTTCAAGAAACAAACTTACGAGTTAAGACGTTTGTAAATTTTTGGGAAACATTCCAATCAAATCCGGAACTTAATGCAATTTAATCTGAGCCTCGCTTGGCCTCGTAATTCCACGGCTCTGCTGCTACTGTATAAAAATGTATATATTTTGATACTGAAATATAGCAAATAGTCGATTTTTTAGTGTCTTCATGGGGCGTTTATTCGTTGATGGAGCAAGCGAAACGAAACCCATCTCATGCAAGTCGAAGTTTTGAGTAAGGCCAACTTGTTAATATTGAGGCTTGTTAAGTTTTCAAAAAAATAAATCAGTAAGTTACTGTACAGCGTTACTACAATACTTGACCCTATTTTACAAAGGGGAGGGACATTTATGATCCTCTCTTGGTTTTTCGTGATAATTCCCTTCAAAAAATTTTTTTTATTTACAATAGCTTGAATTTTAGTCAAATTTCATCACAAATAATTCCTGAAAATTTGAAGTTGCTAAGGTAAAGGGAAGTTTCCTAATTTCAAGGTTTGCCGAAATCACTTTTCGAAACCTGAGCGTGTTTTGGCCAATATTTTACTTAATGACGTCACAAGATATTTTTGGGACGCAACCTCTTTGACTTGGGTATTTTATGATTCAGTATTAAAAACCAAAGCTATGTACAAAATTTGAACCGCCTGTATGTTATCGTAAAAATGACGTCATTTTTCGTAGATGTGGCCCTGACGATGACGTTATCAACTGTATTGATAATGTCACAACGACGACGTTATCAACTCAAAACCAGTTTTTATTAAAAAATGCTGGTGAACACCAACCCGCACGCCAAAATGGTGTTCCTATAACTTTTGATATATTAGTTACATAGGGGATGGCATTTTTGCTCTCCCTGGTCTAAAATGCGTTGGCCAAATAGCCCGTGTAAAATAAAATTAAGCGAAATTATAGTCATTTAGAAACCGCGCTATGCTTTTAATTGGCAAAAACTTTTCTAACACTTCTCCTGCCAGCATCTTCAAGTTTATTTTTTTCGATACCGACGATCACGTTCTTAAAAAGATCCTGCTTGTTATCGGTTTTATTGAAGAAATGAGAACTAATTGAGGTAATAAAGAGGTGCCCTAAACCTTGTTCCACTATAACTGACCCCTAATCAGCGAAAATAGATTTAATCCGTTTGACTCCGTACCTTTGGCTACCCCACGTTGCGAGCTTTTGTGGTATCTGAAAAGGATGGCTCTGTAAAATTTCTTGCAGAATATCGAATATCGCGTTGCTTGATATGCAAGAAATTTTTAGATTGGCTGTTTCTTGCAGAATAAGCAAAGCGATATTCGATATTCTGCAAGAAATTTTGCAAACCATTCTTTAACGATACCACGAAAGCTCGAAACTCAGGGTTGCCAAAGGTACGGAGTCAAACGCATTAAATCTATTTTCGCTGATTAGGAGTGAATAGTGGAACAAGGTTTAGGGCACCTCTTTATCACCTCAGGTATTTCTCATTTCTTCAATAAAACCGATCTCGAACAGCTCCTCCTTAAGCATATTATAAGTTTTAAGCTAATTTGCATAGTTCTAAAATTTCGACTGATACAATTTATAAAATCTCAGACTCGAGAGTGTGATTCTCAAAAAACCTGAAATTCATATTCTTAATCAGCTTTTGCTTGGCCGCTATGTACAATAATTGTCATCAGCGGTGTTTTATGTTCTTATTGTTCGAAACAACAGACTCAGCACCCAGCGTAATTGTACATTGAAACTTTTCAATAATTGATTTTTTGCAAAACTTGTGTTTTTGTAACTTACTTGCGATTAAATAAAAGAGTAACCATTGTTAAGCATTTGTAAAATGACTTTGAGTGCAATCTCTTTACCTGCATGCAGCAGCGCAAGTATGCTGAGTTCGACTAGTTGAATTGGGCTTTGTGAAAACTGAAAAGTCTTGCTACGAAACACAAATCGAGATTGAGATGATTTTCTTCGCAGGTAAGGTCAAGTCAGGTCATTGTTTTTCGTGTAAGAAAAATTAAAACTCATACGTTAAAACAAAATACTGAAATTAAATAACACAAACGGATGCTGTGAAGGGACCTACTAGTGCGTAAGTCTTCTTAGTCAAATTGCCACCAAAAGTTTTTATTACAGTCGCTCAAGAATGTGAGCATCTGCACTAGTATGAGCTGAAATTTGAGTATATTTCTATCAAAATATTTTTGAGTAAAATTTATCGACCATCAAGTAAACATTTTTTTTTCAAAAATCAAACAGATGCTGCTTAAAAATTTTTACAAATTTTGGGAAGGGGTAAGTACGAATATTATTAGGAATGCTGTTCCGGTTTGAGGTGCGTTCTCTTTTCGGCAAAAATTTATACAAAGAATTCGGGGGAGGTTTATATTATCAGCCAGTTTTTTGCCTATCGAGATAAATTGCTGGTTTAAATGTTTCAGAGATTGCAAGTTTGTCAGTTACTTCTCGATTATCAACAAGTAGTCGTTCAGTTGCCGCGACCGTTTTTAATTTATTAGTTGGAAGCACAGAGTTTATTAACTACCAAGTTTTACGAGAATCGTTTTTGTGTTGTGAAAATTGTTTTTAAAGTATAATTTTTTAGCGCGTTTTCCCAATTTTGTTGATTTATTCGAAAATTGTTTGTAACGAGACTTTTGAGCATCACTACCGTTCAAAAAATGCGACTTGTGAAGATTTTGTTTTTGTTTGATTAAATTTAGCAATTCTTTCGACAATCATGGTTTGGCTTCCATCTTACGTTGTTTACGCGAGAGTTTTTTCAAGGGAGCGTTTAATTCTATAGTTCTTTTGGCAGTATTAACGAAATTCGAAAATAATAAATTGAAGTTCTGTGGCGTTGCATCGAAAATTTCTGCATTTAGCCATTGCAAATTACGTTATAATTGTTCGAGAAAAGATTTCGAGTAGAAATTCGTTTCGTCTCTTCTAAACATATATTCTACGCGTCGTGTGTTTTATTTGTTTTTACTCGGCCATTTTAGAACTAACGAGTGCGAAGTTTCAGACTTTTGCTTATAACTCGAGAACGGTTTGGTCTAGCTACATGAAATTTTGACAGCAGTTTGAGATTAATGAGCTGCATGTTTGTACTAAATTTCGAGGCAATTAATTACGTGACTTCGGTATTAGGACCGAAAACCGTTCCAAAAGTTCAGCGTAAAAACGGTCTCATTCAAAAATAACTTAACCCTATATTTACCGGGCTATTTTTACACCCTATTTGTACCGGGGGGGGAATTTGTCCCCCAATCTAAAAACCGATTGGTAAGTGATAGAAGTAAGATTTTTTGCTTGTTGAAGCAATTTTTCGTTAAATTTTTTAAAATAAATATTTTGAGGTTGTAACGTCTCGAAAACAGATGATGATGTCATCAAAACCAGTAAATCCTTATAACAGCATGCAAATTTGCCTAAATGTTGCGAAATTTTATTTTCAGTTTGGACTTTTGTTATTTCAAAGACATCTTTAATAAAGTCACCGCAGATGATGACGTCACATGCATGATGATGTCATCTTTAATATATTGTGTTGATTATAATTTGTAATTTTTTGTAACTGAGATATAGTATAATTCACAAAATTTTAAAATACTGCAGGATTATTTTCATTTTATCATTCAACAGCTCATGAAAATGAATATTTTGTTTATGCAAACGCAGTTTATTTCGACAAACAGCAGAAAAAGCAATATTTTTGAATTATGACGTCATCAATGACGTAATGATGATGCAATGCATTAATCAGTAAATAAAATATTTTATTCCAGCTGAAGATTAGCATTGACAAAGAATACGCAGTACAATGAATAGAATACGCGCACTGATAAGCATGCATTGTGCTCATGACTTCATGAAACTCCTTAGGTGCCTCTGACAAAGGCAAAAATGACGTCACTTCCGGTTTTCCTGCTGACCCCAAACTTTCTGAAAATGTGTGTTATTAAATTTTATTTAAAGTCACGGTGCATCAAAGCAAAGCTTTTACTTTGTTTAGGAGCTATATTAAAATAATTGAGAGGGTGGGCAAATTTGCTCCCCCCCTCCCCGGTACAAATAGGGTTAAGTACAGCAAAAAATATTTCATAGGCCTACTGGGTATATGTTTTAAGATAACCTTTCATCCTTACCAACTCACGTTTGGCCGCGATGAGTTTTTTTCATTTTTTTTTTTTCTTTCTTCCTAAATCTTGTACGTTCTTCTTCTAAACCACAAAACATCGAAGTCAAATTTTTTTGTTAAGTTGTTGAGCTGCAAGACCAAATTTGTCTTCCGAAATTTTTTGGGGCCACTCCTTCAGGACCCCAACAAAACGGGGCCCGAAAACATCAATTCCTTGAACGACGCAAGCTAGGGCGTCAGTTTTTTGATATCAGCAGATATTTAACAGACAAATATTTTGACATAGTTTGGGGGTAACACCCCCAGGAGACCCCCCAACAATGGACCCTCAAAAATCAATTTTTTGAGGGGCTTAACCTAGGGTGCAATGTTATTTTTTTGGTTGATATCAGTAGATATTTAACAGATAAATATTTTGACATAGTTTGGGGGTACCACCCACTCGGAGAACCCCAAAAATCAATTTTTTGAACGGCTTAACCTAGGGGGCCAGTTTTTTCCATATCAGTGAATATTTCACAGACAAATATTTTGACATAGTTTGGGGGTGCCACCCCCAAATGGATCCCCCAAAATCATTTTTTTATATGACTTAACCGTAAGTGCTAGTTTTTTTTTGATATCAGTTGGTATTTAACAGAAAAAATTTTTGACATAGTTTGAGAGTACTATTCGCCCAAATGGATCCTCCCAAAATCACTTTTTTGAATAGTTTAATTTAGGGTGATCGTTTTTTTGATAACAGTAGATTTATAACGTACAATAATTTTGACATAGGTTGGGGGTACCACCTTCCCGAGAACACTCCAAATGGAACCCCCAAAAATCAATGTTTTAAACAGCTTAGATTAGGGAGCCAATTTGTTTGATATCAGTAGATATTTAATATACAAATATTTTGATATTGTTTGGGGATACCACTCCCGAGGACCTCCAGCCAGACTCCCCTAAAATCAATTTTTTGAACGGCTGAACCTAGGTAGCTAGTTTTTTTGAAATCTGTAGATATTTGAGCCGGTCGTTCAAAGGGTTGCTCCTTATCAAGCTTCCATCCATAGTTATAGTTTGTTATTAGTTACACTGCTGAGTCAATTCTCTCATTTATTTGCACTTCGATAATCACTTCAGACAAACATAAACATTTGTTTAAAATGAAATGTAGCAGGAAGCTGCGAAGGACCTCTCGGTCATCGAGTCGAGCAGCCACCTTATTTTTTTAAATCAATTACTGAGGTTTGCTGTTTTGAATTAGTAGAGTTAAAATTTATTAACTTTGAAAAACTTTATCAGCCACTATAGTACGTGATCAATAATTCCTTTTTGGTGCTTGAAAAAATCATTTATATTTTGAGAGTAAATGCTTTTTGTACTTCGTCTTAAATCGATTAAAGGGTAACTGTTTTAGGTCTTGTGCTACCGAGTTCCATATCTTGACTCCCTGATATTTAAAACTTTTTTGTAATTTTTGAGATTTGTATCTGGGTAGGTAAAGGTTTAATTCGGATGTGCATCGTGTGTGTATCGCTTTGACCGGGGCAAAGAATGTGGAAAGACCGGTGGGTAATTTCTTGCGCGTGTGCTTATGCATTAGCTTAGCAACTTCGTATAGATATAAATCATTCAGCTTTAGAATTTCTAGCTTTAAATAGGAAGGTGTAACATGATCGCGCCATTGGGCTCCAGAAATTAATTTAACAGCTTTATTTTGTAGGGTTGCTAATCTTTTTAAGTGTTTGTCAAAAGCATTTCCCCAAACCGTGATTCCGTAGAGAAAATGAGGGTGAATCATTGAATGGTATAAGTTACGTAGTGCTGATATAGGTAAAATATGACGAAGTTTGCATAAGACTCCTAGTGATCTAGATATTTTTGTAGCAAGCGCATTAATGTGTTCTTCGAAGTTCAATTTATTATCAATTGTAATACCAAGATATTTTACTGTGTCATTAATCTTTATCACTGAGTCATTAAAATATATTGAAATATTTGATATGCGATGATTTTTTTGGGGTGGTATTATTAAGCAGTGAGATTTTTGGGGGTTTACTGTTGTTTTGTTGGCTGTAGTCCATTTATGTACAGTAGTTAGTTCTAAATTCATTTTTTCGCTCAACATAGCAGGGGTAACCGCGTTGATGTTTAAGCAAGTATCGTCGGCAAATAATCTTGGGTTTGAATTTAGAGCATGAGGGATATCATTAATATAGATTAGAAATAAGAGAGGACCTAGATTACTTCCCTGTGGCACACCGAATCTGTTTATTAAAGTATCAGATGACGAGTTGTGGTGAGAAACAAATTGAGAGCGATCTGACAAAAACGATTTAAGGAGTTTGTTTGCGACTCCACGAATTTCGTAGTGCTCTATAGTTTATAAAGAAGTATTGAATGCGAGACGGTATCAAATGCTTTTTTGAAGTCCAATAGTATTAGGCCGGTGTATTCATGGTTATTTATATGTTCATAGGCTGTCGTCAATACATCTAGTATGGCATGAGAGGTTGACTTACCAGCTTGAAATCCGTATTGTGTTTTAGCAAGGATCGAGTGTTTATCAAAAAAAGAAGACAATCGTTTGTGAATTAATTTTTCGATTATTTTAGAAAAACAAGTTAAGATAGAAATTGGTCGATAATTAGTCAAATTATTGGGTTTACCGGTTTTGTACAATGGAATAATTTTGGCTTTTTTACAATTCTGCGGGAATATTCCTAGTCTAAAAGCATTGTCTATAAAATAACACAAAACTGGAGATAGAATATTTGATGCAATACGTAAATAATACGATGATATGTTGTCATGCCCTACTGATTTGCGTAAATTCAAAGAGTTCATTAAATTTTTCACTTCATTTACCCTTGGCGGTTCCATAAATATTGACGATTTTACTATATTGCGAAGATATAGTTGGTACGTTTCAGGATTGTCAGATTTAAATTTGTCCGCTAGATTTTCCCCAATGTTAGAAAAGTATTTGTTAAATTCTTCCAAAATTGATTGTTTTTCAGTTATTTCCTTTTCGTTCACGCAAATTGAAGTAGGCAAATTTGATGATTTTGGAGATTTTCCGGGCAGTATCGTCCGAAGCAGCTCCCATGTTTTTCGCGAATTACTTTTATTTTTTTCAAGTTCGTCTGCGTAATAATTTTTTTTCGCCGTTGCTTTAAGTTTTGTTACTTTGTTAGAAAAGATTTTGTATTCCTGTTTCATGGCTTCATTGCCATTTATATAATGTGATTTGTGCATCCGTCTTTTAGTGCGAATTTTTGCATATACATCTTTTGTAATCCATGGCTTGATTTTTAGTTTTTTTTGTTTACGGGATAGTTGTTTCAAAGGTGCATGCTTATCAATAACTTTTTGTATTAAAGAAGTAAAAGCGTCAAAATTTTTGTCAAAATTTGCTTCAGTTAATTCGTTTACGTTCGATAAAAAAATAGTAATGGCGCTACTCAGTTCATCATAGTACAATTCTGCATCAAAATTAGATTTGTCTCTAATGACGTAATTCATTTCTTGAGTTGGAGCTGAGTTGTATCCAATTACCTTGCAGAATATCACGTAATGATCTGAAAGGCTTTTGTCGCAGCGGATTACGCCTGGTTGTATAACGTGCGCTGCATCGTTGGTTATAATATGATCAATAGTTGTTGAAGTTTTATCTGTTACACGCGTCGGTTTAGTAATTATTGGGACGGATCCACAACTCGTCAAATGATCGATGTACATTGTCGCCGCCGGTGTCCTTTTGTTAGCAGAAATATCGATATTCATATCCCTGAGAACGTAAAAAGTACATTTGCGATTATTTATTTTGTGTATAGAGTTGCTTAAGGATTCAGAAAATGTTTCAATGCTATTGCTAGAAGGATTAGGATGACGATAAATGGCGCCTATAGTGAGTTTTTTTGATGGTTTTTTTTTTGGGGTCAAGTTTATCCACAGATCTTCGCAGTCCTTTATATGCATTTCAAGTTCACGATCTAGTTCAAAGTCAAATTTAGATGATATGTAAATAGTCTGTTGTTATGAGTCTGTTGTTATGAGTGGCATTTCGGCGCATTTCTGTTGGCAGCATTGGCAAAGGTGTGATTTTTACGACGAAAGGACAAAGACGTTATTTTTTAATACAACACTGATTGCATAGTCTGAGTTCAACCCGCACACTGGTCACGTTTTGTTAAGTCATTCAAAAAATTGATTTTTGGGGGTCTATTTGAGGGGGTGGCATTCCCAAACTATGTCAAAATATTTTTCAGTTAAATATCTGCTGATATCATAAAACGCTGGCACCCTAGCTTGAGCTATTCAAAAAATTGATCTTGGGGGGTTCTGTTTGGGGGGTTCCCCGGGGGGGGTGGCACCCCCAAACTATGTCAAAATATTTGTCTGTTAAATATCTCCTGATATCAAAACAAACTGGCACCCTAAGTTAAGCCGTTCCAAAAATTGATTTTTGGGGGGTCCATTTGGTGGAGTCCCCGAGGGGAATGGCACCACCAAACTATGTCAAAATATTTTTCAGTTAAATATCTGCTGATATCATAAAACACTGGCACTTTAAGTTGAGCCGTTCAAAACATTGATTTTTGGGGGGTCCATTTGGGGGGTTCCCTGGGGGGGTGGCACCCCCAAACTATGTCAAAATATTTGTCTGTTAAATATCTGCTGATATCATAAAACACTGGCACCCTAGCTTAAGCCATTCAAAAAATTGATCTTGGGGGGTTCCGTTTGGGGGGGTCCCCGGGGGGGGTGGCACCCCCAAACTATGTCAAAGTATTTGTCTGTTAAATATCTACTGATATCAAAACAAACTGGCACCCTAAGTTGAGCTATTCAAAAAATTGATTTTTGGGGGGTCCATTTGGTGGAGTCCCCGGGGGGGGTGGCACCACCAAACTATGTCAAAATATTTTTCAGTTAAATATCTGCTGATATCATAAAACACTGGCACTTTAAGTTGAGCCGTTCAAAACATTGATTTTGGGGGGGTCCATTTGGGGGGTTCCCCGGGGGGGGTGGCACCCCCAAACTATGTCAAAATATTTGTCTGTTAAATATCTACCGATAGCAAAAAAAAAGTAGCACTCTAGCTTAAGCCGTTCAAAAAATGAATTTTAGGGGCCCCATTTTGGGGGGGTTCCCGGTGGAGTTGCCCAAAAAAATTTCGGGAGAAGAAATTGCGTTTGCAGCTCAACAACTTTACACAAAAATTAAATTTCGATGTTTCGTGGTTTAGGAGAAGAAGAGCGTACAAAAATTAGGAAGAAAAAAAAAGGAAAAACAAGGAAATAAAAGGAAAAAAAGAGGAAATAAAAGGAAAAAAAAGAGAAAAAAAAAGAAATAAACCTCATCGTGGCCAAAGGTGGGTTGGTTGGGATGAAAGGGTATCTTAAGACATACAACCATATGAAATATTTTTTGCCGTACTTAAGCCGTTTTTGACTGAGACTGCTTTTTACGCCAAACTTGTGGGGCGGTTTTCGGGCTCTAAAACCAAAGTCACGAGACTAATTGTCTCGAAATTTGGTACAAACATATAACTCATTAATCTCAAACTACTCTCAAAATTTCACGTAGCTAGATCTAACCGTTTTTGAGTTATAAGCAAAAGTCTGAAATTTCGCACTCGTTTGTCGGAGAATGGCCGAGGAAAAACAAAGGAACACGCGACGCAAGCGTCGGACGTTCCAATGATGCTCAATGCGATTCACGTTACACTAAGTATATTTTGTACGAGCATAACTCCATTACTGTTACAGCAAGTTAGCTTTGAAAAAAAAAAAAAACAGCGGATGTGTGCTTTGCGCTCTAACGTGGTTCTGCTGCGCCTAGAGAATATGCTTTAAGCGTTTTGCTCTGCAGCGCAATTTATTGCTTGCCTTTTTTCCTGCTGAACTGTACAGAAATAGTTAGTGACATACTGTTGGAGATACTGTTGAACATACTGTTTTGAGATGCTGTAGGACGTACTGTTTTTGAGATGCTGGACATAACGTGTGTAGTGATATAGCTAACTGTTTCGAAGCTTTTCGCTAAAACTGTTGAAAACCACACTCCGCTAGGCGCTACATCTGAGAAGCAATAATACAGATTTAAATTGGAAGGAGAGTGCGTTAAAGCAGAAATACAGGACCTGTCGCTACAATTACTAAATTGTCTTTGAAGCTTATTTATCACCTGGTTCGATTTGTTAGTTCAATTCTCAGCGCACTATAAATTCAATTCTCAGTTTTACTTTTCACTGTTTGAGCAAAATTTATTTTACTATGCGTTGATGTAACTACTTAGGCCCGGCGCCACGCTGGCATAGGTGTAGCCAGAGGGGAGGCCAGAGGCCAGGGCCCCCCTCTCAATTGAAATGCGACCAATGATAAAATATAACAAAAAAAGTTTTTGTTTCGCCAGTTTCAGTTTCTATTAGCATTTTTCTCGTACAACAGTACATGCGTACAACAATAATTAACAATGATATTGACGACCAGGGGGCCCGAGCCCCCTCAATTCAATTCTGGCCTATCAATTAAAATGTATAACTCGGCTGAAATTAAGGGTTTTGTGTTAAAATTTGCTGCCTCGGCTCTCATCTAACCTTTTAAAAACGTAATGCAATAACCAGGGCCGGATTTACCACATGGCTCCGTGCCAGGGACCCTGGGCTCAGATGGTAAGACTTTATTTTTGGTCTACACTTATGTTTGGCAGGAAGATGTTGCGAATATCTCCAAAGTTCCGGGGGTCCCGCGCAATTTAAATCCGGCCTGGACAATAACATGGTAAGTAGGTGTAACCATCTAGGGTACGGTTTTCAATAACAATTCACCTCCACCTCGCCAGTTTTTAAGCGAAAAAATACTTTTGAAAAAAAAATTAGCTAGGAGAAATGCTCATTGAACAAATTATTGAATTTGAATTGAGGGGACCTGGGGCCACTTGACCGTACATGTACTCCTACAGCTGGTTATTTTTATATCAAAACAAAAGTCTCTGAGGAAAATTTTCGAGTGGGTTATTATTTACAACTAAAATACTTGCAAAACTTCTAAACGTATTTTGGACTAAATTTAAGTAAAAGGAGGATTGAAACAAGTTAATTTTTTCAATTGGCTTTCAAATGTTAAAAATTTAGCTCTTTCAAATGGTTCTGAACACAAGCGAAATGTGATCCAGTGGCATCAAAATAGCTTTTTTTTCCAAAAATCGCTCAGCGGCTGGGGGTTCGACCCAGACCCTCTTCTGTGATACGTTAGAGTTACACTAGTTTACTTACACACGTCTTCCAATTTAGATATTTTCATTTTTAATTTTTGGTTTAAGCCCTCTCCCTCTAGAAAACTCTTGGTTAAGAGCCAAACCAGGCCACGGCTTCTGATCTTCCATTCTACGTCTTTCAAAAAATTTTGATGCCGTCATTGCATGTGATTTTTGATTTGGACCCCTCCCCACTCAAAAATCCTGGCTACGCCTATGCACGGAGGGGCATTTCGGGCGTGCCCCCAAATCACTGCTTGTGCCCCCCAAGCGAGAGTAAACTTTTGCACTAGCACAAGAGAACCAACAAGTTTTTGCCCAAAAACAAGTCACCACAAACGCTTTTCTATGAAACATCAAGACAGATCAAGTGGGCGTGATCAAGTAGCCTAAGATTTTGCGATGAAGACCTTTTTTTATTTTTTTTTGGTCTTCTCCTCCAAGTTTGAGGGCAAAATCCATGCCAAAGGATTTTTTTTTGATATATAAATGATTTTATTGGATTAAAACACACACAAAAATTGCAATTCGATCAATTCAATCGCTAAAAACAATTCAATCACTAAGTTCACTGATTGATGTTTAAAAGTGGTTTTTGGGGATGGGGGATGCACTTTGATAGGTATTGGTCATTGGGCTAATATCATCAAAGTTATTTTGAATGTGCTGTTCAGGAGGGGGAAAAGACAATACGATAGCTGTTGTTGCGATTTGCGATGAACTAGTCAACGCGCGATATAAGTCAACTTGATCTTGATGTTGTTCTGCGTTGAAATAATGTGAATGCTGTTGTAGTCCAGAAAAGGAAAGAGAGCAAATATGAAATCTTCGAACTTCGCTGACTCCAGTCCATTCGGGAATGTTAGTTGTGATAAGAATTCCTCAAAGAATGATAGATATTGACTAGAAAGTTGTAAATTTCATAGTCCATTCGTTACTTTGAGCAACCATAGTGCAGTGCATTGGAGAAGCGCGACCGCTGCTGAACTCTACTGCTTCAACCAAATGCAAGAAATTCCGTGCTTCAAGGATCCAGGTGCAGATTGCAGGAGTTAGAAGTTGTTGTCCTGTTGGTTTATTGAAAACAGAAATATATCTCTGGGGTTTCTTTTGCAGTTTTGGTTTCTTTTTTTTTTGTTTCATGCTGCTGAACTGGAAATTGCGTTTTGCGTTTGACTCGTTACTTAGGGCTTTGGAAACACTTCTCAGTAAGTTTGCAAATTTTTTTTTTCCAAATTAAAAAAAATAAAAAGCAGGCCTATAAATTTAGTGTCTGGTCCCATCACTTTAAGTACCTCAGAGTAACAAAAAAAAAATTAGTACCTATACTTTGCTTCGTTTTAGTTTATTTGCCAAAATTTTGACCAGTCTTATAATTAAAGTGCAAGAGAAGTAGATATTAGAAGCAAGAGGGAAAGAACTCTAAAAACGATACGATCCAGACAATGTTCATGCAAAGAGACATCTGGATCAATACGCAAAATTGACAAAAAATGTGAACAATGGTAAATGGACAGTAGGTGTTTCATTGTGAAATATAGCTTCAGCAAAAACAAGGGATGCCGAGTACTAGTGTCATAAAGTCAGAGGTGGAGTCTAGGACACAAGGCTCGAGGCCAAGGCCAAGGACACAAAAAAATTTCGAGGCCAAGGACAGACCCTCTCGAGACCAAGGCCAAGGACCAAGGACACAGGCGCAAGTGTTCTCCAAAAAAAAGAAGGTTTTCGAAAAAATTTTTAGAGCAATCTCAAAAAAAAGGTCTTCAAAAATTTTTTTTCAGGCGATTTCCACTTAAGGAAAACAAAAAAAGTCTTCTCAAATTTTCTGCGAGGTTTCTGGCGTTTTCCAACAAAATTTCAACGGTTCAAAAAATAGTGCTGTCCTCGAGCCGAGGACAGAGCAATTTTCGAGGCCTTGAGGCTTCGAGGCCAAGGCCAAGGACTTCAAAATGTGTCCTCGAGGCCAAAAACGTCCTCGAGGACTTTACCACTGGATAGGGTTGTGAAAAACTGTAACAGTACTGAGAAAAAAAATTGGTCTATTAGCGTGTCACAAGAGTAAGAAAAACTCATGAATATGAACTTTATCCATCATCAAGCAGCATAATTATTTTTAAACAATTCAGATGGTAAGCATTCAGTAGAAACATAAGATTTAGAGCAAAATATTCACTAGATTGCTGCTGGATTCCGAATTCGTCTGGTCTCGGCTGCGTAAGCGTCCCCCCAAAGGTTTTTGTGCCCGCCGAACCTCGCTACTCTGGCGCCGGGCCTGTTACTCACTGTTCTACTTGCACTTGCAGTGCACGAACTATACTGTGGTCTGTGACCAGATAGCAAACAAATCATCTTCATTTGTCCCACTAAATCCTAGCATTTTGGGAAAATATCGCGGAAAACCGTCTTTGCAATTTGTGAGTTTTTGGCAATTTATCGAAGTGTAATTATCGCATTTTCGTTAAAGTGATACTGCTCGAAATCGGCTTTATTGAAATCGGTTTTATCAGTTCAAATCAGCCGGCTACTAGACTACATTATTCGTTCAATTTTGGTTCAGAAAAAATAGGACCACGTACGATAAAACTCGCTAACACTTATACGAGCAAAACGTCACAAAGGTAAACTTGTATGTTCCACTAAACTAAAATAACATGGTAACAAGAGCAGAGAGAAAACTAGCGGAGAGTAAAGACTCCAAACGGTAACGTGTGAAAATGTGAATCGAAAAAGTCTTGGAAGGATTTAATTAGCAGTAGCGGCAGAATATTTGCTTAAAATAAGGCGCTGAAGCGCTGCCGCTTTTCCGGCTAAAAAAACAGCGGCGCTGCCGCTTGTCGCTGGTGACGAAAAAAAGCAGCGGCGCTGCCGCTACCGCTACCGAAAAACTAGCGGCGCTTGAAGCGCCGCTGTGCCCATCGCTGGTAATCGCCCGTAGTTGCATCCAAGGATGGCAGTACGGTACGTTTAGAGTTTGAGTGCTACGTACCTCGCACTTTGAACCGTACCGTACTTCAGTCTAATGTTTGAAGCGTACAGTACCTGCGTACCCTACCTTGTGTTTTTTCGTACCCTACCTTCAATCAATCTAGTTCAACAACGACCAATTAATGACATATGCGACTTATGCTGACGTGTTTTTTGTTTATATTTGATTCGTATTATAAGTTAATGAGCATTGGCTTAAGTGGTACTTGAACTTTATAACAAGTTGAACTTAAAACTGCTGAGCTTTATATGCCGATGCTTCATTTAAGCCCGTTAAAATCTTATTGGACAAAAAATAATGCAACATCTAGAAGTAATTCTTTATGCTTTAGAAATTCTTTATGTTTAGTGATCAAAAACTGACAATTTGTTTGCGAAAATTCAGTTTTATTAAAAACAAAGACATCGAATAGGCTACTACCACAATGATATTTGTATTTTCTTGTATTTTGTACGGCGAAGACATCAGCATTTGTTTAGTTGGTCAAATTGATTTTAATGTATCGGAAACCTGTTTACGTGTCGCCATTCACGAGACGTAATTGCAATGCATTACAAAAAAGGCATACCGTACAAACGTATGGTACTTCTTAGCAAAAATTGAGGCATACCGTACCGTACTTATGTACCGTACCGTACTGCCGTCCTTGGTTGCATCATCGTAATTGCGTGAGGTTACATTATCGTGGTTGCTTTTTTTCTTGGCGTCAATGCATCAATTCATTTTAAGTTTAGTAATTCATAGTATTTCATATAGGTGGGCAAGTTAATGCAAAACGTTAGCTTCGTTAACCACTAGTCCGTTAACAAACTTCACACCTCCGTTAACGTTAATTCGTTATTTTCAGCTTTAATTAACGGAAGTAAATAAAGTCCGTAAATCCGTTAACATTTTGCGTGTAATTTACATTTCGTTTTATTTACTCGCTTTTAGAACACGTATTGACGTAGTTCAGCTGATTGTAAGAAAATATTTAGTTCTATGGTGGTCTTTTTGTGTTTTGAAAGTTACATTTTACAGTCTAATCTAATTTCAAGATAAAAGCAAGTTCAAATGCACAACGAAGCTGCAAAATATTAACGACAAAAACCTTAACGGAAGTTGGCAGAAATTAACGGAAGTTACTTTAGTCCGTTAACAGCACTTAACGGAAGTTAATTTAGTCCGTTAACATGAAAAAACTTTTTAACGGATTAACGAGTTAATGAAAAAGTTAGCTTCGTTATTAACGGATTAACGATTAACGGAGTTGTGCCCACCTATGGTATTTCATGTTAAGAAAAACTTGGCAATCACAGTTATATACAATTGATCTTTTTTCAAGTTTTTTGAATTGTGGAAATAAGGACAAGCGGCCTGCAGGGTCGTTAGCGAACACTCCGTGTAGAGAAACAAAGGTTGCTTACTGGTGAGGCTAGAGAGAATAATAGTAACATCACCTCTACAATTGGATAAGACGTTTTACGCGATGATTGTCATTCTGTGCTTGGTGGCTTCATAAAAGCAGCAAATTCAGAGGACAAAAAATCACAGAAATCAACAGGAACATTGACGAAGTAGTTATCGCAATGAAAAGCGTGCGGATCATCCACAGTTAGTGTCTGACGCTGTTCGGTGATAGTTGAAGATTTATATCACAACAACAACTATTGCAGGACAGAGAAAGCTTTTACTCCGTTTTTGTTCCAACATTCGAATCAATTAACTTTGCTTTAGGCTCGAACCCGACGCGAAAAGCCCGGCCCGACTTACAACTCTGAAATGGACCACGAGAAAAAAAGACAAACGGTTAGTTTTCAGTTTACTAATATGGTGCCATTTTGCCACACGATAAACTCGGCTCCGCCGGTAAGTACTATAAAGATAATAATTTGAAAAAACACTACCGGAATGTGATAGATCAAAAATCTTTCATAATACTCGCTGTATTATGCCGAAGCGTGTAACAAGTTCGCGGGTCCCATCTCCACGTCATTGCGCCCGGGCAGCACAACTTCTTTTGAAGAAATGTCGCAGCGGTGGCGAGCCGTTGGCAACACTGTGTCTGATTTGACCAGCCCGAGATTTGAACTTCGGACCTCCCGTTCCAGAGACAAACGCATTACCGCTCGACGAACAAGTAGGTTAATTACATAGTATTTTTTTTATTTTTTATGTTTATAGTACTTTTATGTGAGAATTACCTGAAGCGTATTATTTAGATTATTAGCGTAATTTAGCGACTTATCTGAAATTATTTATCAAAACCTGAGGAAGTGCAGTAAATCCATTGAGTTAATTATAGCATTAAATTTTTATTGCTCGATTTCGCTTCTTGAATCATAACGTAAGCGTGATCTGGCTTTAGCGCACCAGGGTCACAGTAGCCGGCTTGTTATGATATGACCTTGACCGCAAAAACAAAAGACCCTAAATTCGAAACCCGCTTAGTTTTAAAACAATTCTGTACTCACTCAGACCAAGGTATCGATGCTCAGACGTAATACAGTAATCAAAATAATATTGGTGAGCACTGAGCTGTATCAAAGAGGCAGCATAATAAAAGCTATAACTTTATAATGATTCTTGGATCATGGATGAAACCTAGGTTTGTTTGTTTTTTTTTTTAGCGCCATTAGAAATAGTAATATAGAGTAATAGACTATTGCCATTTTGGCCGAATTTTTCACTCAAAGTAATTTGTAACGACAAATTACTGATTACTTTTTCGGAGAAGTAGCGAATGCGGAAATTTTATTACTTTTTTACAGTGTGTTTGGTGACAGAGTGCCATTACTTTTATACAGCAATTTGCCAACCACTGCCAGTAAGGGATTAAAATATAATAATGCATTTTGCAGTTTGATCAAGAAAGCCCTTGAATGTTTATCGAAAAGCTCCCACACGCAGCTAAAGTTAATCTGCAACTTTAGTTAAATTGCAAGCTTGAGGAACGCAAAAAACATTATTAAGACGGCAAATTGTCAAATATTAGCGTGATTTCTATAGATTAAGATAGTATTATTGTCAGACATTGCAATAATATCGCAAATACGCAAAATAATGCCTGATAATAATATTGTTGGACATTATTTTGCGTAAGATAATAATATTGTGAGACATTGCAAAGCGGTAGAAATTTTGTTTGTAAGGGATATATTATCGCGCTCGGCACATATTCGTATCAATTTACATATATTTTAGCTAGTTATTATTTTTTAGAACTATTGCATGGAGGAGGATGAGGCAAGACCTCGGCCAAGAACACGAAGATGCCTTAGAAACTCGAATGATGATGATGATGCTGATATTCCCAAAGTGTTGCAATGTTTGCTTTGGTCAAATACTCTTTTTCAAATTTGCGATCAAAACTTTTGACAGATGACGTCATCAAAAACGTTTGTGACGTCATCACTTTGATTTAAGCAACTTTTGGTTTGGAGCCAAAAAGCTAACTCTCATTTACAATTTGAGTCGTCAATACAGAATACGTCATTTTTCAAAAGCAAAAAATTGAAAATGACGTCATTGTTAATTTTAAAGTAAATTTGTTTATACCTGCACTTGAAAATCAACTACTATTTAAAATTTGGCTCTTCCACAACTTTTGGATTGGCTGTTGGATAGTAAAGGCTCTTTGACATAAGATGGCTGACTTTAAAGGCCAAAAAAGGAGGAAGTCCCACGTCCAGAACATGGGGATTCTTTTTGGTGGCTTAGGACATGGACCTGAGTCATCGTGCCAAATTTCAGCTTATTATAAATTTTTTCCGAGTTCAATGCATTTTTGTCGCATTTCTACCGGACTATATAACTTTACGGTACTTATATATTTTCTTTCTTTCACCAGGAAGCCGTTTCCGAGAAATCTCTGGCTTTCGTTAGCCAGCTCTAAATTTTGGGTGGGCTGTAGCAACTTGGGACGGGACTTTTTGAGTTTTGGAAATTTTGCGTTAATTTTCTATTTCATGTTTAGACTAATAATTTTTTATTTTTGGATTTAGTTTGCCGCAGTAGGCGCAGCAGCTTACTATGACATTTGTAGGCATAATATGGCATCCTAGTAGGCATAGTTTGGCATACAGTAGGCTTATTATGGCACAATGGGCATAGTGTGTTTGCTGATTATGGCACAACACGCACAGTAGGACGCAGTGGGCATCGTAGCTTAGTAGGCATAGCATGACATCAAAGTATGGCATATAGTTGGCTTATTACGGCACAGCAGGCATAGTATAACATAGATCGGCATATTAGAAGTTCAATACGTAGCTTTTGATGAACTATCACCGTAACGAGATGGAAAAGTCTATGTGCCCCAATGACCTGCAGAGTTGTACTGGCTGGAGATGCAATTTTCGTGATAGGGTTACCCATGCCAGATAGGTCTGATGGTAAAAGCGAAACAAAGTATAGCTCAAATCAACCAAGGTGGAAAACTTAAAACCTGGTTTGTTGATTTCCATCGGCTGTGGTAAGCATATAACCTAGGAGAAGGACAACTCTGATATAAAACCTCTCCGCAGTTAGATTAAACTGCAAAACAAATCATGATGAGCACAAACAATGAAAATTACGTAAACGACGTTAATGGGTCCACCTTCACAAGTGCAACCTTGTCCGGCAGGGGAACGACTAGGGACTCCCAGGTCGTCATTCAGCGAAACCCCTATGGCGTTCGAGTCTTAGGCAGAGGGACTCGTTCGAAAAATAAGCGACAATCTCCACCAGCCAGCCCTAGTGGCAGCTCCACCAATGTGCCCGCTACACGTTTGTAGAGGCGAATGGAGGCAGCGCAGGGTGATTACCGTTCTCGAGATAATGTCGCACACTCACGGGTCAACCATCACCAACTGCTGTTGGGCAATTGGAATATCCTCACCCTCACAGGAAAAGAGCTAGAATTGGTTGAGGAAGCAAAGCGGTATCATCTTGATATTATCGGAATTTCCTCAACCAAACGAAGTAGCTCTGGAACTGTGGATCTGGATGGCGGATGGAAACTATTCTATTCTGGTGCTGATGCTAGTATGTCTGCTCAAGCGGGTGTGGGGATTCTCACAAACCCCCGGTTGTCCGACTGTGTGTCAAATTGGATTCCTTTGGGATCACGGGTCTCTACGTTGAAGCTCAAGGTATTGGATCGGTCATTGTACCTATTGCAGGTATATGTCCCCAATGCCACGAGTGAATATCAGGCTTTTGTGGATGAAGTAAATGATGCTCTTTTACGAGTATCAGCTACTGAATCTACAGTCCTCAAGGAGGATTTTAACAGAGGTGGAGTCGAGGACACAAGGCTCGAGGCCAAGGCCAAGGACACAAAAAAATCCGAGGCCAAGGCCAAGGACAGCCTTTCCGAGGACAGAACCTTTCGAGGCCAAGGACAGGAATGCTCGAGGCCAAGGCCAAGGACCAAGGACACAAGCGCAAGTGCTCTCCAAAAAAAAAAAGATCTTCACAAAAATTTTTCAGGCGATCTCCAAAAAAAAAATCTCCACGAAATAACGTTTTCCAAAAAAATTTTCAAGCGCTTCACAAAATTTTAACAATTAAAAAATAGTGCTGTCCTCGAGCCGAGGACAGGCCAATTTTCGAGGACTTGAGGCCTCGAGGCCAAGGCCAAGGACTTAAAAATGTGTCCTCAAGGACGTCCTCGAGGACTCCATTTCTGGATTTTAACGCACATGTTGGAACAGACACAGATACGTGGAAGAGTGTGGTCGGAAAACATGGAGTCACTGGACTAAATGAGAACGGAAGATATTCATTGCAGCTCTGTTGTAGCAACGGATTCCGCATCATGATACCTTTTTCCAGCATAGACATGTTCACAAGTATGCATGGTATCGACCTAATATGGATCAAAAATCTTTGATCGATTTTTGCATAGTTTCGTCAGATTTGTTTTCTGATGTGCTGGACGTTCGAGTGAAGCGAGGTACTGAATTGTCAACTGATCACCATCTGGTAGTATGTTCCCAGCGACTTTCAAATCCTTGGCCAAACAGGAAATCCAACAAGTGTCTGCGACTTACCGAATCAAATGGAATGCTTTAGAGGACAAAGAAGTAAGAAAACAGTTTGCATCCAGTATATCATCTAAGTTCAGACAACTTCCTGATGTATCCGAGGACATCGAGAGGGAATGGCTGCTGTTCAGATCAGGTATTATTTCATCAGCTGCTGAAAGTTGGGGGTGAAAACGGCTTAGAATGGCGGGCGATAGTGAGAAAAGAACACCTTGGTGGAACCAAGAGGTTAAAGAAGCTTTTCGAGCAAAGAAAGATGCGTTCAAGGCCTGGCTACAGGACAGATCGTCATCTGATTTGCAATCCCGATACACCCAGGAGCGAAAAGCGGCAACTTTGGCAGTAAAGAAATTCAAGGAGAAGTCTTAGGTAGAGTTTGGTCGTCCGTTGGATTCCAACCATTTTTCGGTAAAATAAATATTTTGGCAGATCATCCGCCGTTTACGTGGCAAAAGATTCAGAGTCACGTGCTCCATCAAGGATTCTGCAGGTAACATTCTAACGGATTAAAATGAAATCTTTTCTCAATGGAGAGAATACTTTGAAGATCTTTTGAATCTTGTAAAGGCATCGACTCGTGACACACTGAGACAAAGAGAAAGTTTTCGCTGCAGCAGAAGTGGCATTGCAATTAAAGGGATAAAATCTTGAAAAGCTGCTGGTGAAGATGAAATCAGACCCGAGATGTTGAAAGCGCTGACTAGAGAAGGAATTCTCTGGTTAACGAGAGTGTGTCAAGTTGCGTGGAAGTTCGGCAAAACTTCAAGAGATTGACAAACAGGTGCGATTATTTTGATATTTAAGAAAGGAGATCTCAAGCAATGTACAAACTATAGAGGGATATCACTCCTCAGTTTGCCAGGGAAAGTATATGCCACATGCCTTAAAAGGAAACGCCGAGAAATATTGGAATCAAAACTGGAAAATAGTCAGTGCGGTTTTCGCCCGGGTCGCAGCACCACGGACCAAATCTTCACTCTAAAGCAAATCTTCGAGAAATCTTGGGAGTATGGCAAATATCTCTTTGCATGCTTTGTCGTTCTTGAAAAAGCATATAACCGAGCTCCTCGGGATAAACTTTGAAAGGTCTTGCAGGCAATTGTTACGCACCATTAAGTCATTCTACTGCCGACCGGAGGCTTGTGTTCGGGTAAATGGCAAGCAATCAAAGCCGTTCCATGTGGGCGTTGGAATCCTGCAAGGGTGCGTTTTGTGACCTCTCCTTTTCATTGTTTACATGAATTGAATCGACAAATGCAGCCCAGCTGATGAGTGTGCCACGACTGGAAATTGCAAAATCAGTCGTCTGCTATTCACTTATGATTTGGCTCTGCTTTCTTCCACAGAATCTGGCCTCAAGCGCGCATTAAGTAGCTTTGCAGATGCATGCAACACAGCCGGAATGAAAATAAGCACGGCCAAAACTGAGGTACTTCATCTTTCAGGAAACCCTGATCAAAACGTGTTACAAGTGAATGGAGCGACACTGAAGCAGGTAGAGAAGTTCAAGTATCTTGAAGTTGCATTTACGATCGAATCTCTTCTCAGATGGAAACTAAAAACTTTTTAGGGGAATATCTCTTCTCAGATGGAATTCGTTCAAAAACACTTCAAAAAAAGTTTACTACAAAACTACTTCGTCATATGAACTCAAACAGTCTGACGTCACCCTTGTCTTCTCTAAGTTATAATTATAAGTAGTGTTGTAAAAAAACGGTTTTTTTGCTCCATGATTTTTTTGTCGTTTTTTTTGTTTTTTTTGTGTGTTTTTTTGTTTTTGTTTTTTCGCTAGTTGATTTGCTTTCAGCTTGAAAAAGTGTGCTAGTTTAATCCGTAGCCTACCGGAGATTTCCACATAATCTATCACGTTGACGTACATTAGCCGTAAATTTGCTTCAAATCTTGAGATTTGGGAAATCTAGAAATCTTGCGAAAACTTCCAATCTTGGAATCAGAGGTGGAGTCCTCGAGGACGTCCTTGGCCTCGAGGACACATTTTGAAGTCCTTGGCCTTGGCCTCAAAGCCTCAAGCCCTCAAAAACTGCCCCGTCATCGGCTAGAGGACAGCACTATTTTTTGAACAGTTAAAATTTTGTTGGAAAACGCCAGAAACCTCGCGGAAAAATTGCGAGCACCTTTTTTGTTTTCCTCACTTTGAGCATAGGCGTAGGCAAGGGGAGGGGGCAGCCCCCCCCCAATTGAAATTTCACCAATGACAAAAATGTGACGAACATGCCTATTGTTTCATCAGTTTCAGTTTCTTTTTAGCATCCTTCGCTGACAACAGTATAACTAATTAACAATATTGAAGACCAAGGGCGCCGGGCCCTCTCAATTCAATTTTTGCCTGCCAATTTATACGAATAACCCGGAGAAAATGGAGAGCTTTTGTCCTAAAAGTTGCTTTATTAGGCCCACATCTAGCCTTTTTGTGAACGTAATGCATTAATCAGGGCCGGATTTACCACAATATGACGCAGTACCAGCTAGGGGCCCAGAGCTGAACTCGTAAAAAAGATGTTGCGAAGAAAGATGTTGCGTAAGAAGGATGTTGCGAAGATCTTCATGTATAAGAAAGATCTTCACCTATATTTGGCAGAAAGATGTTGCGATAATCTCCAAAGTGGCAGGGGCCTAGCGCGATGTAAATCCTGCCCGGATCTATTGTACCATTTTTCAATGACAATTCATTATATCACCACCCACCTCGCCGGTTTTTACGCACAAAATACTTTTAAAAAAATTATTCATGGTAATACTGATTGAACGCATCATTGAACTTCAATTGAGGGGGCCTGAGTCCCCTGGCCGAACATGTACTCCTATAACTGGTTATTTTCACGACAAAACAAAAGTCTCAACAAAAAATCTTTGAGTAGATTATTATTTACTGCTGAAATGTCGCAAGAGACAATGCATTTTATTTTTCCCTCCTGGACCAAATCCCTTACAATTAAAATTTAACACCAAAATGCAAGATGTTAAACGTGTTTTGGACTTAAATTGCAAGTAAAAAGAGGATTGAACAACTTGATTTTTTCAATTGGCTTTCAATAATGTCAAAAATCTAGTACGTTTAAATGGCTCTGAACACCTTCGAATTGTGATTCAACGGCATTAAAATAGCTTTTTTTCCAAAAAGTTACAAAAAATCGCCCAACGGCTGGGGGCCCCGCCCCCAAACCCCCGTCTGTGATACATTTGAGTTACACAAGCTTTCTCAACACGTTCTAAAAGTTAGATATTTGCATTTTTCAACTATTAGTTTAAGCCCTCTTCCTTTGCGAAATCCTGGTTACGTGCAAATAGGCAACAACGATTTCAGATCTTCCATCCTACGATATCTTTGTCCCACAAAAACTTCCTCTTTGGAAAAATTTTGATGACGTCATTTCATGTAGTTTGTGGTTTAGGCCTCCCTCAATCAAAAATTCTGGGTACGCCAATGAATTGGAGATCGCCTGAAAAAAAAATTTGAAGACCTTTTGTTTTTGGAGAACGCTTGCTTCTGTGTCCTTGGTCCTTGGCCTCTAGCATTCCTGTCCTTGGCCTCGAGAGTGTCTGTCCTCGGAAAGGCTGTCCTTGGCCTCGGATTTTTTTTGTGTCCTTGGCCTTGGCCTCGAGCCTTGTGTCCTCGACTCCACCTCTGCTTGGAATTATAAAAATCTTGATTCTTGAGTGGCAACACTGGTTTCAAATAATGCCCTAATAGGCGGGAGCACGGGAGCGCTACCGCTACGGCGAGGCTACGATCTAGGTCGAACTAAGAAAGTCCGGAGCTGCAAAAATTTAGGAAGTCCGCAACTGCAAAATTCGTGCTGTAACCGCGTACGCAAGTCCGTTACTTTTTACAAATTTTCTACTGCTAGTCTGCATTTCTTTACAGCCAAAGTTCACTAATTGTTTTTTTGAGGCTGCAATATATTGCGGGTTTGCCCAGCTCTGAACGTTGTGGTCGTGCTGGTGTAATTTTTACAGAAAGTAAAAATGGAGCTTTGTTTTAAAATTGATTTGTATTGCATTTCTTGCAGGCTATTCTTTCGATAATAATATCAGAAAAATCAGACTTCTCCTTAATTTGGTAGACACTACGCTAGCAAAAACTTGTCAACCAGGCAAGGCTTCAATTAAACCTAGCAAATCTATTTCAATTCCAATATTAATGAGGTTTACTCTCTCAACAAGATCCTCTAAAAGATAAAACTATGCCGTGGTTCTGTAATGACCTCCCCCCTCCAAAAAAAAGACTATATACGGTAAGAACTTTTGACATCATAGGCTTGTCTTCAGGGCCTCAGAGAGAAAATTTTCCAGGGGGTACAAAGGTCGATGCCGGGCCCCCAAATCTTATTGGGCTCCCCAAGCCTTATCGGGGGCCCATGCCGTTAAATCATTTTTTGTTCGATGGGTGTAGATCTTTATTTAAAAGTGAGGGGATAACAATATTCGCATACAGTTAGGACCTATGAAAAACACAACTAGACATAAAATTGGTTTAAATCTAGCTAGGGGGTCTGCGGGAGCACTGTGAGCTCCCCCAGCGGGGTCCGAGGCAGAGCCCCGCTTTTCGCTCCTGGGTGTATTGGGATTGCAAATCAGATGACGATCTGTCCTGTAGCCAGGCCTTGAACGCATCTTTCTTTGCTCGAAAAGCTTCTTTAACCTCTTGGTTCCACCAAGGTGTTCTTTTCTCACTATCGCCCGCCATTCTAAGCCGTTTTCACCCCCAACTTTCAGCAGCTGATGAAATAATACCTGATCTGAACAGCAGCCATTCCCTCTCGATGTCCTCGGATACATCAGGAAGTTGTCTGAACTTAGATGATATACTGGATGCAAACTGTTTTCTTACTTCTTTGTCCTCTAAAGCATTCCATTTGATTCGGTAAGTCGCAGACACTTGTTGGATTTCCTGTTTGGCCAAGGATTTGAAAGTCGCTGGGAACATACTACCAGATGGTGATCAGTTGACAATTCAGTACCTCGCTTCACTCGAACGTCCAGCACATCAGAAAACAAATCTGACGAAACTATGCAAAAATCGATCAAAGATTTTTGATCCATATTAGGTCGATACCATGCATACTTGTGAACATGTCTATGCTGGAAAAAGGTATCATGATGCGGAATCCGTTGCTACAACAGAGCTGCAATGAATATCTTCCGTTCTCATTTAGTCCAGTGACTCCATGTTTTCCGACCACACTCTTCCACGTATCTGTGTCTGTTCCAACATGTGCGTTAAAATCCAGAAATGGAGTCCTCGAGGACGTCCTTGAGGACACATTTTTAAGTCCTTGGCCTTGGCCTCGAGGCCTCAAGTCCTCGAAAATTGGCCTGTCCTCGGCTCGAGGACAGCACTATTTTTTAATTGTTAAAATTTTGTGAAGCGCTTGAAAATTTTTTTGGAAAACGTTATTTCGTGGAGATTTTTTTTTTGGAGATCGCCTGAAAAATTTTTGTGAAGATCTTTTTTTTTTTGGAGAGCACTTGCGCTTGTGTCCTTGGTCCTTGGCCTTGGCCTCGAGCATTCCTGTCCTTGGCCTCGAAAGGTTCTGTCCTCGGAAAGGCTGTCCTTGGCCTTGGCCTCGGATTTTTTTGTGTCCTTGGCCTTGGCCTCGAGCCTTGTGTCCTCGACTCCACCTCTGTTAAAATCCTCCTTGAGGACTGTAGATTCAGTAGCTGATACTCGTAAAAGAGCATCATTTACTTCATCCACAAAAGCCTGATATTCACTCGTGGCATTGGGGACATATACCTGCAATAGGTACAATGACCGATCCAATACCTTGAGCTTCAACGTAGAGACCCGTGATCCCAAAGGAATCCAATTTGACACACAGTCGGACAACCGGGGGTTTGTGAGAATCCCCACACCCGCTTGAGCAGACATACTAGCATCAGCACCAGAATAGAATAGTTTCCATCCGCCATCCAGATCCACAGTTCCAGAGCTACTTCGTTTGGTTGAGGAAATTCCGATAATATCAAGATGATACCGCTTTGCTTCCTCAACCAATTCTAGCTCTTTTCCTGTGAGGGTGAGGATATTCCAATTGCCCAACAGCAGTTGGTGATGGTTGACCCGTGAGTGTGCGACATTATCTCGAGAACGATAATCACCCTGCGCTGCCTCCATTCGCCTCTACAAACGTGTAGCGGGCACATTGGTGGAGCTGCCGCTAGGGCTGGCTGGTGGAGATTGTCGCTTATTTTTCGAACGAGTCCCTCTGCCTAAGACTCGAACGCCATAGGGGTTTCGCTGAATGACGACCTGGGAGTCCCTAGTCGTTCCCCTGCCGGACAAGGTTGCACTTGTGAAGGTGGACCCATTAACGTCGTTTACGTAATTTTCATTGTTTGTGCTCATCATGATTTGTTTTGCAGTTTAATCTAACTGCGGAGAGGTTTTATATCAGAGTTGTCCTTCTCCTAGGTTATATGCTTACCACAGCCGATGGAAATCAACAAACCAGGTTTTAAGTTTTCCACCTTGGTTGATTTGAGCTATACTTTGTTTCGCTTTTACCATCAGACCTATCTGGCATGGGTAACCCTATCACGAAAATTGCATCTCCAGCCAGTACAACTCTGCAGGTCATTGGGGCACATAGACTTTTCCATCTCGTTACGGTGATAGTTCATCAAAAGCTACGTATTGAACTTCTAATATGCCGATCTATGTTATACTATGCCTGCTGTGCCGTAATAAGCCAACTATATGCCATACTTTGATGTCATGCTATGCCTACTAAGCTACGATGCCCACTGCGTCCTACTGTGCGTGTTGTGCCATAATCAGCAAACACACTATGCCCATTGTGCCATAATAAGCCTACTGTATGCCAAACTATGCCTACTAGGATGCCATATTATGCCTACAAATGTCATAGTAAGCTGCTGCGCCTACTGCGGCAAACTAAATCCAAAAATAAAAAATTATTAGTCTAAACATGAAATAGAAAATTAACGCAAAATTTCCAAAACTCAAAAAGTCCCGTCCCAAGTTGCTACAGCCCACCCAAAATTTAGAGCTGGCTAACGAAAGCCAGAGATTTCTCGGAAACGGCTTCCTGGTGAAAGAAAGAAAATATATAAGTACCGTAAAGTTATATAGTCCGGTAGAAATGCGACAAAAATGCATTGAACTCGGAAAAAATTTATAATAAGCTGAAATTTGGCACGATGACTCAGGTCCATGTCCTAAGCCACCAAAAAGAATCCCCATGTTTTGGACGTGGGACTTCCTCCTTTTTTGGCCTTTAAAGTCAGCCATCTTATGTCAAAGAGCCTTTACTATCCAACAGCCAATCCAAAAGTTGTGGAAGAGCCAAATTTTAAATAGTAGTTGATTTTCAAGTGCAGGTATAAACAAATTTACTTTAAAATTAACAATGACGTCATTTTCAATTTTTTGCTTTTGAAAAATGACGTATTCTGTATTGACGACTCAAATTGTAAATGAGAGTTAGCTTTTTGGCTCCAAACCAAAAGTTGCTTAAATCAAAGTGATGACGTCACAAACGTTTTTGATGACGTCATCTGTCAAAAGTTTTGATCGCAAATTTGAAAAAGAGTATTTGACCAAAGCAAACATTGCAACACTTTGGGAATATCAGCATCATCATCATCATTCGAGTTTCTAAGGCATCTTCGTGTTCTTGGCCGAGGTCTTGCCTCATCCTCCTCCATGCAATAGTTCTAAAAAATAATAACTAGCTAAAATATATGTAAATTGATACGAATATGTGCCGAGCGCGATAATATATCCCTTACAAACAAAATTTCTACCGCTTTGCAATGTCTCACAATATTATTATCTTACGCAAAATAATGTCCAACAATATTATTATCAGGCATTATTTTGCGTATTTGCGATATTATTGCAATGTCTGACAATAATACTATCTTAATCTATAGAAATCACGCTAATATTTGACAATTTGCCGTCTTAATAATGTTTTTTGCGTTCCTCAAGCTTGCAATTTAACTAAAGTTGCAGATTAACTTTAGCTGCGTGTGGGAGCTTTTCGATAAACATTCAAGGGCTTTCTTGATCAAACTGCAAAATGCATTATTATATTTTAATCCCTTACTGGCAGTGGTTGGCAAATTGCTATATAAAAGTAATGGCACTCTGTCACCAAACACACTGTAAAAAAGTAATAAAATTTCCGCATTCGCTACTTCTCCGAAAAAGTAATCAGTAATTTGTCGTTACAAATTACTTTGAGTGAAAAATTCAGCCAAAATGGCAACAGTCTATTACTCTATATTACTATTTCTAATGGCGCTAAAAAAAAAAACAAACAAACCTAGGTTTCATCCATGATCCAAGAATCATTATAAAGTTATAGCTTTTATTATGCTGCCTCTTTGATACAGCTCAGTGCTCACCAATATTATTTTGATTACTGTATTACGTCTGAGCATCGATACCTTGGTCTGAGTGAGTACAGAATTGTTTTAAAACTAAGCGGGTTTCGAATTTAGGGTCTTTTGTTTTTGCGGTCAAGGTCATATCATAACAAGCCGGCTACTGTGACCCTGGTGCGCTAAAGCCAGATCACGCTTACGTTATGATTCAAGAAGCGAAATCGAGCAATAAAAATTTAATGCTATAATTAACTCAATGGATTTACTGCACTTCCTCAGGTTTTGATAAATAATTTCAGATAAGTCGCTAAATTACGCTAATAATCTAAATAATACGCTTCAGGTAATTCTCACATAAAAGTACTATAAACATAAAAAATAAAAAAAATACTATGTAATTAACCTACTTGTTCGTCGAGCGGTAATGCGTTTGTCTCTGGAACGGGAGGTCCGAAGTTCAAATCTCGGGCTGGTCAAATCAGACACAGTGTTGCCAACGGCTCGCCACCGCTGCGACATTTCTTCAAAAGAAGTTGTGCTGCCCGGGCGCAATGACGTGGAGATGGGACCCGCGAACTTGTTACACGCTTCGGCATAATACAGCGAGTATCATGAAAGATTTTTGATCTATCACATTCCGGTAGTGTTTTTTCAAATTATTATCTTTATAGTACTTACCGGCGGAGCCGAGTTTATTGTGTGGCAAAATGGCACCATATTAGTAAACTGAAAACTAACCGTTTGTCTTTTTTTCTCATGGTCCATTTCAGAGTGGTAAGTCGGGCCGGGCTTTTCGCGTCGGGTTCGAGCCTAAAGTTGACAAAAATTTCGGGCTTAATTCGGGCCTGAGACGTACTTTTTGTCTTAGGTGTACAAAAAATAATCAAAAGAACTTGGCAATATTGCTAAATTTTTTAGACCTAACTCAACTTTCGGTTTTTTCGGGCATGGTTTGGGTTTCAAATTAATTTCTGGTTCGGGCCGGGTTCGGGCCTGATCTTGTCGGCCCGTTTACAACTCTTCTCAATAGAAACAACTTTTTGATTGGCCTTCTACTGGATGGTAACATTTCTACTGGATGGTAACATTTTACAAACATTTCTACTGGTAACATTTTACAAACATTTCCACAAACATTCTACAAACAAACATTTCTACTGGATTCTAACATCAAGCATTTCTACTGGATGGTAACAATTACAAAGTAGCATAATTTATAATTTTGGCATCTCTACAAAGGTAATAAATCACCACAAACTTTACTTTCTTGAGAAGTAATGTCATTACTGTAAAAACTACTAAAAAAGTAATTCGTTACTATAGAAATTTGTTATTACCACCACTGCCTGTTTTGAGGTCTAAATTTTATCTGCTTGATTGCTACCCCAGAGTTTTACTGACAACACAGTTTTTGACTTGTAATCGACTGAATTCATAATTCTCCCAAGTTTAAAGTTAACGAAAAAAAAAGTTTGCAATGTTTCCTTTGGTCAAACACTCTTTCAAATTTACAGACAAAACTCGTTACAGATGACGTCATCAAAAACGTTATCACTTTGATTTAAGCAATTTTTCATTTGGAACCAAAAAGCTAACTCTCATTTACAATTCGAGCCATCAATACGTCACTTTTTTAACGACTTTGGCAATGACGTCACCAACAATGACGTCGTCAATTTCAAAGTAAATTTGTTTGTACCTGCTCTTGAAAACCAACTATTATTTAAAACTTGGCACCTCTACTACTGTTGGATTGGCTCTAGGATAGTAAAGGCTTTTTGACTTAGATGGCAGACTTTAAAGGCCGAAAAAGAGGGACGTCTCACGTCCGAAACAGGAGGATTTTTTTTGGTTGCTCAGGACATGGTCCTGAGTCATCGTGCCATATTTCAGCTTATTATAAATTTTTTCCGGATAAAAGCTGTTTCTACCGGACTAATACTGAACACAGGCAAACAGTTAGAATGAACCACTGCACATAGATAAAACTGAAAAAAAACACTGTTTCTTGCTGCACCAATATCTAACGCTGCTGTGTCTGACCAGCAACGCACTTCAATGACTTGACAACAGTCTATGGTCATGTGATGTGACTGAAAGTGCCAATAATATTTATTCTTTTTTTTCCTCCGCCATCAGATCGCGTCTGTAATCCGTAAGTTACCGTCAAAACAGACATCGAAAGCTCGTTTGCATTTTGCAGACTATCACAGTTGTTTGAAATTTTACATGAAAATTCTGCTTTTTCAATCTATTCTAACCCAATTTGACACGAGTAAGGAGCATTTCGCCTTCCTCTCGTTTTTTTATTTTTCGAGATGAATCCCTACAACAAGCAGATTTTTATTTCAAACTTACTTGATTCTAGGTCAATTTTTATCACAAATAACTCCTGAAAATTTGAAGTTGATAAGGTGAGGAAAAGTTCCTCAATCTTGAGGTTTGCCGAAGTCACTTTCCCAAATCTGAGCATTTGTGGCCAAAAGTTGACTTAAATGACGTCATAAAACGTTTTTGTGACGTAATTACCTTGAATTAGGCATTTTTATTTATGATTCAGTGCCAAAAAATTTTCGTACAGAATTTGAATCGCTTGTGTAAAATAAATTTCAGCCTGGTCTATACCGCTGTGCGTAAAATCATAACTGTGCAAGCTTTTCTTCAGCTTATGTTCTCCAACTAAAAGCTTATGCTTTGCTCAGAGCTGGACAGCGCTGTTTTGAGCTTTTAGCTTACATCGGCAGCCCTCAGCTTCTCTAACAAAGGTATTCCCCAGCTGGACAAAGCTTGTACGCTTGTGCTTTGGTAAGGCGGAACGCCTGGCGTAACAATTACTGTGTCTGTTTAAAAATAGATTAAAAATATGCTCGTGCTCTCACGATTTTACGACTGGTTAGACCGGGTCTAAGAGTTATCTACTATTTACATTTGTACAGACTATGCATAAACAAAAGTACAGTACAACGTCAGATAATAATCTGCTTATATATTATAATAATAAGCCCCGTATATAAATTCTCAAAAAATGCATGCATGTACGCATATAATTATCAAGAAATTTTTAAGAAGTTTCGTATGACATATTAACAAAAAGTTAAAAATACGCAATCAGACGTGGAGTCGAGGACACAAGACTCGAGGCCAAGGCCAAGGCCAAGGACCCAAAAGAAATCCGAGGCCAAGGCCAGGGACAAGCACTCTCGAGGCCAAGGACAGGAATGCTCGAGGCCAAGGCCAAGAACCAAGGACACAAGCGCAAGTGCTCTCCAAAAACAAAGGTCTTTACAGAAATTTTTCAAGCGATCTCCACGAAATAACGTTTTCCAAAAAATTTTTCAAGCACTCCACGAAATTTTAACAATTCAAAAAATACTGCTGTCCTCGAGCCGAGGACAGGCCAATTTTTGAGGACTTGAGGCCTCGAGGCCAAGGACTTGACCTTCGAGGCCAAGGACTTACAAATGTGTCCTCGAGGCCAAGGACGTCCTCGAGGACTCCACTTCTGTACGCAATAAACGTAGTACGTAATAAAATCAGAATTAAATACTGCAATGAAAGTACTGTACCGGTCAGTTGGCCGAACTGTAACGAGTTCGTCTCTGGAGCGGGAGATCTGAGGTTCAAATCTCGGGCGGGTCACATCGGACACAGTGTTATTGCCAACGGTTCGTTATCGCTGCGAAAATTTTTAAAAGAAGTTGCGTTGTCTGCTGGCGCAATGATGCCGAAATGGGCCCCGCAAACTTGTTATACACGCTTCGGCTTAATAATGAAAGATTTGATTTAATTTTGATGATAAACCGGTACAGTAGTACTGCGATACGAAACAACAACCGAGATACAAAAACAGGTTCTGACCAAGAGGATCTGCAACCAGATAAACGTACAGTCGCACAACCACCACTTCTCAAACTTGATTTCAGTAGAACGAAGCAATTCTTCTTTACAAAGACAAAAATATTACAATATTTTTCGTTAAAAACTCAAAAAACATCTTTACACACAGGTCCCGAAAATATAATAACATTTTCTTGCTCGGGGAAAGGGGACAAAAACGTTTTCTTAGTCGTTTTTTGTGATAAAGCTTTAAAAAAAAGTATTGGACTCCGAATCAAATTGATCAAAAATAGCTCCTTTTCGCTTAAATGACATCTTAAGATGGGCAACATTTAGCTTTTTTGCTGGGCAACATTTAGCTTAAATGACATCATAAGATATTTTAGTGACGCAACGACTTTGACTTTGCCATTTTATGATTCAGTATCAAAAAAACTTATGCACAAAACTTTAAACCGCCTACGAAGTTATAAAAACATGGCCTCATTTTTCAAATGTAGGCTATAGCGGTGACGTTGCTGTGATGACGCCTTCAACTTAAAGGCCACCTAATGTCACCTAATGTCCGCAAATCAACGTCTTTACTACGTAATAAAAAAACATTACTAATCGAATGCCGAAAAGCCGGTTTAGATACACGTTCTCAGTTTCAAGAAAATGAATTGCCATTATTTACGATTACTTTTCGTGTTTTCAAAAAATTACATGACGTCATCAGACTCAGGAGTTTGGTGTCTTTGACTAGTTTATCATTGCAGAAGATAGGCGATCGTGGAAAAGCATGCGAGAAGTGACTTACTCGTAGCAATTAGTTTTTACTACCAATATTGAAGAGCAGTTTTACTACCAGTAATGAGTCTATCTCTCTAAAACTCGAACTGTACAAAAGTTTTCGTATTCTATCTGGCATATCCGTACCCAATACCGGTAGGCTACCATACTATAAAAAAAGATTTTAGACGCAATAAGAAACTATTGAGAGCTTATAATGTAAAAATAGGTTACCCTTCTAATACCAGTAGGCTACTGTAATTTACTGCGTAGGATTAGGAATATATCGGTAAGCATACTACACAGTAGAAATGGTACCAGTATCAGATCAGTAGTGGTAGCATAGTTTGGTTTGTGTTTCAGTAAATATTGTACTCCTGGCAATGCATTAGGCTGGACTAATCTGCTAGGGTACCTTAGTTTAGTGGTACTGGACTAGGCTACCGGTATCAGATCGGTGTACTGATATCTCAGATCTGCACATCCACACAACTACCAGTGAGTGCAGGTAACTTATTACAAGTACCAGATTAGTGGTCGAGTGGATAGAGCGTCTGCTACTGAAGCAGTAGACTTCGGTTTGATTCCCGGTCGGGTCAAACCAAAGACTATAAAAATTGGTATTCACAGCTTTCCTGCTTGACGTTCAGCATTCAAAGGGACTGTGTGAAGCCTCCGCCGTGTGTGGTAGACAGGTGGGCAGGTGGCAGCTTGACTCGAAGACCGAAAGGTCCCTTGGCTGTCTCCTGGCCAAGGCAACTTGGTGAATAAAATGTAATTACAATTGCAATTACCAGTATTTGTGAATATGAAATTGTAGTACAAAAATGCTGCCTGTAGTAGTAACATTTTTACTTATCGTACCAATAACATACCGGTACAGGTGGTACTTACTTTCTTGCCATTATTAGTCTATCCTACCAATACTCCTTGTCCTATTAGGTTTTTGGGTATCATACCGATGTGTTGCTCTATCAGCCTGTACTTGTTACTCAGTACCCCAGGTTGAAGACAAATCATTCAATGTACCATACGTGTAAATCAGAGGTATCAGTATTAATGTAGTAAGCCTATACCGATAGCCGGTATTCCTCTACATGGTGCGTAATTCGATAAGGTTTTGGGGAATTTTGTAAAGTTTTGAAATTAAAATTGGGCAATTCATGTTAAATGTGATGCAAAAGTTGGAAACTTTATTCTGAAACAATTGCTTATTATTAAACCTACGCAGTAAACTACAATAGCCTACTGGTGTTAGAAGGGTAACCTAATTTTTTCATACCGTAATAATAAGCTTTCAATAGTTTCTTGTTGAATCTAAAATCTTTTTTTTATAGTATGGTAACCTACCGGTATTGGGTACGGATATGCCGGATAGAATACGAAAACTTTTGTACAGTTAAAGCGATGGACTCATTACTGGTAGTAAAACTGCTCTTCAATATTGATAGTAAAAGCTAATTGCTAAGGGTAAGTCACTTCTACAGTTAGCAAATCAAACTACTTCGAGCTTATTACCGCTTTTTTGCGCAACACTTTTTGACTTGCTAGCTGCTATCACATGCTTTGCAACAATCGCCTATCCTCTGCAATGATAAACTGGTCAAAGACACCAAACTCCTGGGTCTGATATCGTCTTGTAATGTTTTAAAAACGCGAAAGGTAATCGTGAGTAAATAATGGCAATTCATTTTCTTGAAACTTAGAACGTGTATTTAAACCGGCTTTTCGGCATTCGATTAGTAATATTTTTTTAATTTATTTCATAAGGGCGTTGCTTTGCAGACATTAGGTGCCCTTTAAGATCAGTTTGTCGACACAATTTTAGTGAACACAAAACCGCATGCCAAGTTTGGTGCTTTCATGATTTGTTGTTTAGAAGTTGAATAGAGAAAGGAGCGTTTTCACCCCACCCAGTAAATTGCGTTAATCAAACAGCCCGTGTAAAAAAGGATTAAAGCATTTCAATCATTTTTACTGGTTTTCCGTTACAACTGTAGTAGTCAAAACTATTTTTTTACGAGTATTATTTAAAAAATATCAGCATAAAAGTATTAATGCATAAAAATATAGGTTTTTAAAAACAATAGTACGTGTGTGAAAAGTTGGAAAATAATAATACTTACCAATTCTTCAAAAAGATCTCCGTAACATTTGACAGCAGAGAACATTGATTGTACAGTAGTTACATTACTTAGTCGAAATAACAAAGCATGAGAAAAGTTTTGAATTTTAGTTTATTTTCAAATAATGGCTTCGGAATGTAAGACTCCATTGGTTATGCCAAGATTGTTTTTCGAGTCATTTAAAGCTAATAGTTGACTTTTAAACCAAATGTTACGTTTTAATTTATTCGGCAGCATTATTCATTTTTCTGTGTTCACTTTGTAGGAAACACATACTTTATGAGCATTCTCAGGGTTTTCTTGAAGTTCAAGGGAAACATCAGAGCCATGAACAACCGAAACATACTTGTCGCTTGCACAATGGTGAAAGATTTTCCTACTATCGCTATGGTGAGCAGAGAGTTTGGAATGAAAAACTCTGGAATCGCTCGAACTACATTCCCAACCAGTAGGACTGGGCATCATTCTTGAAGAAAGTTCCAAACCATCTTGATTCGAGTTACTGCAAACAAACCGGTACCCATCATTTCCCACTTTCATTCCAAACATATTTAGAGTTGAAGAAGCAGGTATATTGGCATTTGCACTCCAGTGACAAAGTTTTAAGTCCTTCCCGTTTAGCGTAATTTTATCCCTACGACCAATGGTCCACTCATACCCGACTTCGTGTGTCGATATCTTTGCGACCCTTTCATCCAATGTCCATGTCGATGTTGCAGCCACTAAGCGTTTGCGAGAAGAATTAGATTCATTGTTCATTGTTGAATTGTTTCGATCACCCATAGTTCAAATTTTTAGTGCTACTTATAGTTTTATATTTGAAAATTTAATAACTATTATAATTATTTGAAAATTTAACAACACTTTCTGCAAAAAAAAACTCTAAATATTGCAAACTAATTTGAGACTGCATTAAGCAGAGTTACTGTACTAGAGCCTGGACTTATTAGCAAAAAGCAGTAGATGTGAGACTTTTGAGCCTTAAATGCTGGTTTTCTGACCTGAAAAAAGTACGAGTATGAATAATATTGGCCAATGCCCACAACCAGCTACAAAACTTTGATTGGTGTTTGATTTCATTGTACAAAATGACAAAAAGTTACCGCACATACAGTTAATACGTATAATTGTATGCTAATATTGAAACATGATCCTGACGACAGGATATATTGATTGAGTGATTTATATTTATCCTCCACTGACGGATATGCGGCGGTGGCGCTTTTGTTTTGCTCGAATCGTCCTCACCCGCTTGGGAGTTGACGGTATTCCAAGCTCTCCGGTTGATATTTGGCTTCTTTCAACGAAAATTTGCTGCTGTCTAAGCATCGTAAAGCACTTTGTCTTAGAGAACACAGCAACGTGAACAGGGTGTGGGTTGTGCCCAGATGATATTATCACGGTCGTCGTAACAACGACGCCTTTAAACTTTAGGCCACGCTGCAGATATATCTGAATTAAGTCTAAAAAAGCTTATGAAAAAGTTTGGGGACAAAGCCACCAAAAGTTTTATTTCGCGAAATAAAGGACACAGTGTTGTGTTTTATAGTAAATGACGACGTAACTAAAGTTGATAGAGCATCGGACCAGTTTTCGGTTCGATTTGCGTACTGGACATGCGTCGTTGCTGCAGGCCGGTGACTGTCTTTAAAAAGGCATTCAGGACGCTTGTATTTCAAAAATTTTACTGAGAAATCATGGTGAAACAACTTTGGCGAGTTTATAGAAGTTTTTCGCACCAATTTTGATTTTCTTCGGCCGAGAAATCATGAAAAATCATAAAATGCTTATTTTTCCTCTCAGACGAGGAAGAAACGCTTTCTAAACATTACCAATCCAAACGGAAGTGATTCAAAACCGTTGGAAATGATTAACTACAGCTGTCGAGGCAGTGGCTTCGTAGGTAGCTGCTGATAACCGTAGCAACCTTTAGAAAAAATGTTAACTAAAATACTTTGCATTGAAGTTTGCAATTGCATAATTACGTGAAAAACCAACTGGCCGTCTGACCTTCAGGCCTAAACTAATTGTGCAACAATTGCATAAAACTTGTTGTCGTTATAAAAACTGGAACCTTAGTCTACGACAAAGTCAGCTACAATGCTTCAATATGCAATCATTTCTTCGGATAGGTTATTACCAGGGCCGGCGAGAGGGGGGTTCAGGGGATACATCGTACCCGGGCCCGGAAGAGTTCAGGTTTCCGCGTTAAGTTGTGGTGTCGCACCATAACATCGTAATCAAACTTGCCTACAGCAAAAACATCAGTCAGCCTGTTCAATAGTGGTAATTGGTCACTATTTTTGCTACGCAGCCTTTACGGCATCAAATAGTGGCCGGTTTGATTAAAAAAAGAGGAAAATATATCAAAAGCCATACACTTGCATCGAAATTAACGTTTTGTTACATTTCTCTGACTTGAGAGCTCTAATTCTACAGTATAACAATGTACGAAGACCCACATTTCCAGAGATCCAAAAGCATTTCAACCTCAGAGAGCGGAGTCATAGTTGACATACGTACTCTGCTACTATCATTAAGTAACTCACTCTATACTGCTATCATTAAGTAACTCACTCTATACTACTATCATTAAGTAACTCACTCTATACTACTATCATTAAGTAACTCACTCTATACTACTATCATTAAGTAACTCACTCTATCTGTATGAGTTCAATAGATATTTGGATTTGCAAAGTCTATTGTGGCGTCGCAGTTCCTGCTTCATCCAGTGGCGATGTGGATACTAGCATGGAAATAACCACAAATGAAAGATAATTGGAACCGATAGCTTTATAACTCAACAGATCATAGTAGCTCATAGGTTGTACAACCGAGCCGGTTAACCGCAATCGGAGCGCGCTCCCTTTTGACACGCCACACTATGATTGCAGATGACTTCTTCAAACTTTTATCAGTAAAATACAGTATTTGGATTTGCAGTATTAAGGCCATTATGTTGTATAATATTGTGTCAATGTCATCATCCTCCGCCTCACATAGGCTACTTTCTTTCACGTATATCACGTTTTCTGCTTGTCAATTTAAGCAAGTTTGCTGCTGGGATGTTGATCAAATGCTGTATTTTACCGTCGAGAAACATAAAAAATGCTAAAGCTTGCGGGGCTCCGCCCCGGACCCCGCTGGGGGAGCTCACAGCGCTCCCCCAAACCCCCTAGCTGGATTTAAACCAATTTTATGTCTAATAGTGGGTTTCATAGGTCCTAACTGCATGCGAATATCGTTATCCACTCACTTTCAAATGAAGGTCTACACCCATCTGACAAAAAATCATTTAACGGCATGGCCTACGATAAGGCTTGGGGGGTCCAATAAGATTTGAGGGCCCGGTATCGACCTTCGTCCCCCCTGGAAAATTTTCTCTCTGAGGCCCTGGTTATTACCATAGGTGGGCAAGTTAATGCAAAACGTTAGCTGCGTTAACCACTAGTCCGTTTACAAACTTCACACCTCCGTTAACGTTAATCCGTTATTTTCAGCTTTAAATAACGGAAGTTAATAAAGTCCGTTAATTTGTTAACATTTTGTGTGTAATTTACATTTCGTTTTATTCACTCGCTTCTAGAATACGTATTGACGCTGTTGAGCAGATTGTAAGGAAATATTTATTGCTATGGTGGTCTTTTTGTGTTTTGGAAGTTACATTTTACAGTCTAATCTAACTTCAAGATAAAAACAAGTTCAAATGCACTAACGAAGCTGCGATCGGAAAATCTTTGGAAATTGTGAACAGCGATAATTAATAGACCTCTGATAGGATAGGAAACATGCAATAATAGGAAAGGAAACATGAAATAATATGAAAAAAGAAAATGATAGGATAGGAAACATGAAATAATAGGAATACATGCAATGTTTCCTCTTAGACGTTCTTAAACTGACGGGTTGCAAGAATTGCAATGGGGTCTCGTTGGTAAAGTTTTTTTTGAAGATTTTTTGTCTGTTTTTAAAAACTAGGGTTGAATGCCCTTTTTAAAGGCACTGAACGCTTATTTCTCTTTAGGAATAAGCAGTTTACCCTTCGTGGTGGATCAACTTGACAAATGATTTGCAAATTCTTTTGCATAAGCAGAGGTGTACACCAAACAGCTTTGGTGAGGTTATATAGCTGTTTGGTTCAACACATGAAAAATTAAATTTTCGAAAATGCAGTATACGCACGTGTGGGGTCATCCATATAATAGAGCATAGGTGGGTACAAGTCCGTTAATCGTTAATCCGTTAATAACGAAGCTAACTTTTTCATTAACTCCTTAATCCGTTTAAAAGTTTTTTCAAGTTAACGGACTAAATTAACTTCCGTTAAGTTCTGTTAACGGACTGTATTAACTTCGGTAAAGTTCTGTTAACTTCCGTTAAGGTCTTTATCGTTAATATCTTGCACCATTCATTCATTGTACCGATACAAACCAGTTTGAACCGGTAACACTTGTTGCGTATTAGCACGAGTTTTATCGAAGCCAAGAGAGGAGCGTTTCTTTGTGGCAAATAATAAGCTGCTGTCCATAGGTTTATTAATTATCGCTGTTCACAATTTCCAAAGATTTTCCGATCGCAGCTTTGTTAATGCATTTGAACTTATTGTTATCTTGAAGTTAGATTAGACTGTAAAATGTAACTTTCAAAACACAAAAAGACCACCATAGCAATAAATATTTCCTTACAATCAGCTTAACAGCGTCAATACGTGTTCTAGAAGCGAGTGAATAAAACAAAATGTAAATTACACACAAAATGTTAACGAAATAACGGACTTTATTAACTTCCGTTAATTAAAGCTGAAAATAACGGATTAACGTTAACGGAGGTGTGAAGTTTGTAAACGGACTAGTGGTTAACGCAGCTAACGTTTTGCATTAACTTGCCCATCTATGTAATAGAGTATACCGTAATTGACTCAGATTTAAACTTCTAATGCTCACGTTTTACATCAAACAAATTGATGCAGAGTAGATTGTCATCACAGTTAAACACTTTTCTGACAAAAATATACTGCTGTATACTGCATTTTTAACAAGGATTTGTTTAAACATTGACAGTTTGCGAATGAAAGCTGTCCCGCAGAAGCAGGTGAATTTATAGAGTGTTTTGTTTTGTTTTTAAATTTCGCTTCCGCTAATTTTAGTGAGAAAACTTCATTGCATAGATTTGTACAAGACGTTCAGAGAACACTACTTTGACGATCTCCTGAAATTGAAAGATTTTGGGTGAAATTTTTTTATAGAGATTTAGTGACACAAAACTAATAAAAATAGTACATCTGACTATTTTTGATGATAGTTGTAATTTTTTTATAGCTAATTTCACTCTATTTGGCAATAAAAAAAGCATACGAAACTCACTAAAATATCAACCTTGCTGACTATTTTTGGTGATTATTCTTTATAGTAATTTCTCACCTATTGGCAATGACAAAACCAGAAAAACTATTCTTATCATTATCAGCGACGTACGACAAAAGCGGGCTCCTACAGTACGTTCAAGCACCCTCTCTCTAGATCTATTTTTAATAATTTTAAATATTCTTTTCATTCGTAATAATGTAGTCGTCGTTTTCGTCTACAGTCTTGCACTTTGTTCAGTCGTTGAAATGCTTGGGCAAAGTGACTCTCTCCCCTTCGTATTGATTGCGATGTCACTTTTTAGATATCATTTGTTATCACAAAATCTAGACGCGTTAATTTTCATAAAATTCTTAGAGCAGTGAAAAATGGCTTCTTAAATCAGGCAAACATAATCAATTTTAAGCAGTATGAATAAAGTTGATACACTTTCTTAGCTTGCTTAGAAATTGATGGCCGCTGTTGCTGAAAGCTTGTTATGCTTTGTTTTATAAGATCACAACGTTACAATTCCAAAAGCTTTTGGGGTGACACCGTAGAACCGTTGCTGATTTTCTTGACTTGATAAAGCTACACTGTATCACAAAAAAAAGATTTTATTTATACTCTATTTACTTGTAGGGATTTTGGTTTGCAACTCAATTCGCAATTGTGTATTACTTTGATAAAGAAGAAAAAAAGGCATGCCGGTATCATCGCACCCCCATCAACAAGTTTTTGCTTACGCCCCTATTTTATCATGTTGTTTCGAGCAGGTAATTCGGGAGATGATCTTCATTGCCCTCGGAAGTTGACTTTCATCTTACCATAAATATCGCGGTGAATTAAGATATGCTTTGATAGGAAATTCCAGCAGAATTTCGGATATTTATCGCACTGGAATTTCCTCACGACAAAAATTTAGAAAATGTTCTCGCTGAAGCATCCTATAAAAACATCTTGAGAAAGCGTAGTGATGCAAAAGCAACACCAAACAGTGCAAGGCGTTTTGTTTAGTCAAACGTCGAAACCGAAAACAACTAAATATTCAACACAATCGGATGCGTGGCCAAAAGATTAATGGTATCGTTCATGAGATAGGGTTCAACCCAAATAAATAATTTCGTTACATTTTTGAGTTCTTATGGATATAGTTTTTCACAATTACAAATTCTGCTTGGGGATTTGAAACAATTGTGTTTTCAAAAATAGCCAACAATTGTTGACTAGCTGTAGGGGAGACACGACTTTAAGTGGAAACTTAAAACGAATCGAACCAGTGATACATAGATTCTGCTAAGCCTAACTTTTGAACTGTGGTACGTTGTCGCAGACGCGTAGCCAGAAATTCGCAATGGGGGAGGCTGTTTGGGGGGTCTGGGGGCGGAGCCCCCAGCCGCCGGAGGCTAATGGGGGTCTGGGGCCGAAGCCCCCAGCTGCCGGAGGCTGGGGGTTTGGGGGCAAAGCCCCCAGCCACCGGAGGCACCGGGGCCTGGGGGTGGAGCCCCCAGCGCTCGAAAATTTTGCATTTTTTTGCAAAAATAACTTCATTTTAGGGCTATTTTGATTAAAAAATAATGATTTTAAAACGTGGCTTAGAAATTGGCAGCGCAAACATGATTAAACTGGTGGCATAAATGGGCTATTTGGGAGGTGGCTAATGGTAAAATGTTAGTTCTCGTATTTAGATGCTGGTAAATTACAAAATCGAATACTTCAATAAAACTGAAGCGGAGTAATCTATTTCGCATACAGTTTATAGAGAAAAATAATTGGGGGGGGGCCTGATGAAAAGAGATTTGAGAGAAATGATTGGTAATTAGCAAATACTGAATAGCCCCCCCCCCATTACTTAGTTAATAGTATCTTTATTGATGAAACCTATGTTCAGCATTTTTACACTTGCAATCAAATTTGATTGCGTATTTCTAACCATTTATCAAAGTTTTCATTTATTTGCTGGTTTTATTTTTGACAAATTAGCCCCCCTTCCCGAACATATGTTTCAAAAGATGTTTTAAATCACTATTTAGTCCACTCCAGTGCATAAAACAGTCTCAAAAGAGCTAAAAACGTAGTGTTTTTCCCATTCTGCATTTGGTCAGCATATCAATTGGGGGAGAGGGGGGCTATAGCCCCTGGTTACGCTACTGGCAAAAACGTGGTATTTTTTTAATTGTGCATTTGGTCGGCAGTTCATTAGCCCCCCCCTTAAATAAACGTTTCAAACTATGCTTTAAAAGCATTTTTTAGTCTAATCCAGTGCAAAAGACAGTCTTAGAAATGCTAAAAACGTGATATTTTCCTTATTCTGCATTTTGGTTGGCAGTTCATTAGCCCCCTCCCTAAATAAACGTTTCAAACTACGCTTTAAAGCATTTTTTAGTCTAATCCAGTGCAAAAGAGAGTCTTAAAAGTGCTAAAAACGTGTTATTTTTCTTATTTAGCATTTTGGTCGGCAGGCCAATGGGAGGGGCTATAGCCCCCCCGCCCCTACCCTGGCTACGCTACTGCGTTGTCGATTCCCATCTTTGAGGTGTGACGTTGACTCCGACCAGTACGGAACGACGTCGACTTGGATTTGTTCGGTATACGAGGTCGATTCCGACCTTTGAGATTTACGACGTCGACTTTGCTCTGTTAGATACGACGTTGAATCCCACTTGAATAACGTAAATGATGCGTCAGTTGATGTGTTGCAAGATTTTTCGACACAGTTTTTCTCTGTGCTGCCTTCTTGCGGCGTTGCATTAGAATCATACCGACTGCCGTTGCAGTAGATTGACAAATTTGACAGCAGCAACTAATCCCAAGCAGTGCGCAGCAGCATAACCTGCAGTAATGTTTTTCCTTACACTGGCTTCATAAGCGGGTTTTAAGCCAAGGTTAATTCCGCAGTAAGTAATTCTACACAGCATGATTCTACATTTTTATCCTTTTGACTGCTTGTTGCGAAGACCTTAAACGGTCACTTCGCAATCTCTTGTCGAGATTGCTAATGGTACGCTAAATATTTGTGTTTTGTTGTGTTTTTTTCTTTTGTCTCGAAAATAAACTTTGTATGTACTGTATGTGTGTTCCAACACATTAATATCGTTTTTTGTTGTGTCTTTAATTTGTGGAATCTTTAGCTAACAATTGATTCATGGTTTTATTTCAAAATGTTTATCGAAGTCGCATTGCTTAACTTAAACCTGTTGTTCCTGATAGCTAATGACCGTTGAAAATCGACAAAATGTGAAATTACGCGTTACGTAGCACTACACTGTATACTGCTGTACTTTATCTTTAAATTATTAAGCAATACTCAAACCGCTACTTTTTGTTTTGTATATAGATTTTGTCCCTGAATAAAATGAGCGCCGGTGAGTGCGAGCAGGTCTTTTGCGTATATTATTTAGGTGTAGCTACGGTGCAATTATACAGTGCGTACCAGAGTTGTAAGTTCAGGCGTACCAGAGTTGTAAGTGCTAGTTCAGGCCCGAACCCGGCCCGAACCCGAAAATATAAGCCCGAACCCGCAAACTAATTTGAAGCTCAAATCATGCCCGAAAAAATCCGTAAGTTAAGTTTGGTATGAAAATATTAGCAATGTTGCCAAGTTATTTTGATTATGTTTTTGTGCATCTGAAACAAAAAGCACGTCTCAGGCCCGAATTAAGCCCGAAATGTTTGTCAACTTTAAGCCCAAACCCGCCCGAACCGAAAAGTCCGGCCCGACTAACAACTCTGGTGCGTACAGTACCCGCAAGTTTCTCTATAATATACAGTCGAACGCCGCTTACCTGACCACCTATGGCAACGTCACCAAGCGGTCGCTTTTGCGGGGTGGTCGTGTTAGCGAATTTTGCCTGAACAACTTTAACGTGAGCGAATTCAAATTGAGAGATTCTAAACCCTCTTCCGGTCATTCAGTAAGTTGTCGTCATAGGCGCAGCCAGGATTTTTGATTGGGGGGGAGGGGGGCAAGCCACAAATCACATGCAATGACGTCATCAAAATTTTTCGAAAAAGGAACTTTTTGTGGGGCAAAGATATCGTAGAATGGAAGATCTGAAGTCGTAGCCTGTTGTCACTTAACCAGGATTTTGGTAAAGGAAGAGGGCGAAAACTAATAGTTAAAAAGTGCAAATGTCCAACTTAGGTGACGTGTTGAGTAGGCTAGTGTACTCGAACGTATCACAGACGGGGGTCTGGGGGCGGAGCCCCCAGCCTTCGATGGCTATGAGGGTCTGGGGGCAAGGCCCCCAGCCACTGGGCGATTTTTTGTAAGTTTTTGGGTAAAAATGCTATTTTAATCCTATTGGATCACATTTTGCACGTGTTCACAGCCATTTGAAAGAACTAGGTTTTAAACAGTGAAAGCCAATCAAAAAATTTTAATTGCTTAATCCTCCTTATACTTGCAATTTAAGTCCAAAACACGTTTAAAATCTTGCGTTATTGTTTAAAATTTTAATCGTTAGTGATTTGGTCCATGTAGGGGTAAGTAAGGTGCATTGTCTCCTGCAATATTTTAGCAGTAACTAATAATCCACTCGAAGATTTTCCTAAAAGATTTTGTTTTGTCATGAAGTTAACTAGTTATAGGAGTACATGTACGGCCAGGGAGCCTAGGACCGCTCAATTTAAATTCAATAGTTTGTTCAATAAGCATTTTCCCTAAATATTTTTTAAAAGTATTTTGTGCGTAAAAACTGACGAGGTAGAAGTGAATCGTTATTGAAAAAAGGTACAAAAGATGCTTACGCTTACTACACATGTTATTCCCGGGCCCATTGCGCGGTGCCCCTGGCACTTTTCGGATTTTTGCAACATCTTTCTGCCAAATATAAGTGAAAACCAAAACAAGTCTTACTATCTGAGGGCGGGGCCTTGGCACTGAGCCATATGGCAAATCCGGCTCTGGTTATTGCATTAGGCCCATAAAAAGTTTAGATGAGGGCCTGAGGTAGCAACTTTTAGGACAAAATTGTGTATTGTTAATTACTGTTGCACTCGAGTACTGTTGTACGCAAAGATGGTAAAAGAAACTGAAAATGAAGAGGCAAGGCTTTTTTGTCAAATTTGTGTCACTGGTGGCATTTTGCCATAGGTTTTTGCCATTTGCATTTTGCCATTTTGCCATAGGCGACCGCTTGGTGACGTTGCCATAGGTGGTCAGGTAAGCGGCGTTCGACTGTATATTATAGAGAAACTTGCGGGTACTGTACGCACCAGAGTTGTTAGTCGGGCCGGACTTTTCGGTTCGGGCCGGGTTTGGGCTTAAAGTTGACAAACATTTCGGGCTTAATTCGGGCCTGAGACGTGCTTTTTGTTTCAGATGCACAAAAACATAATCAAAATAACTTGGCAACATTGCTAATATTTTCATACCAAACTTAACTTACGGATTTTTTCGGGCATGATTTGAGCTTCAAATTAGTTTGCGGGTTCGGGCTTATATTTTCGGGTTCGGGCCGGGTTCGGGCCTGAACTAGCACTTACAACTCTGGTACGCCTGAACTTACAACTCTGGTACGCACTGTATAATTGCACCGTAGCTACACCTAAATAATATACGCAAAAGACCTGCTCGCACTCACCGGCGCTCATTTTATTCAGGGACAAAATCTATATACAAAACAAAAAGTAGCGGTTTGAGTATTGCTTAATAATTTAAAGATAAAGTACAGCAGTATACAGTGTAGTGCTACGTAACGCGTAATTTCACATTTTGTCGATTTTCAACGGTCATTAGCTATCAGGAACAACAGGTTTAAGTTGAGCAATGCGACTTCGATAAACATTTTGAAATAAAACCATGAATCAATTGTTAGCTAAAGATTCCACAAATTAAAGACACAACAAAAAACGATATTAATGTGTTGGAACACACATACAGTACATACAAAGTTTATTTTCGAGACAAAAGAAAAAAACACAACAAAACACAAATATTTAGCGTACCATTAGCAATCTCGACAAGAGATTGCGAAGTGACCGTTTAAGGTCTTCGCAACAAGCAGTCAAAAGGATAAAAATGTAGAATCATGCTGTGTAGAACTACTTACTGCGGAATTAACCTTGGCTTAAAACCCGCTTATGAAGCCAGTGTAAGGAAAAACATTACTGCAGGTTATGCTGCTGCGCACTGCTTGGGATTAGTTGCTGCTGTCAAATTTGTCAATCTACTGCAACGGCAGTCGGTATGATTCTAATGCAACGCCGCAAGAAGGCAGCACAGAGAAAAACTGTGTCGAAAAATCTTGCAACACATCAACTGACGCATCATTTACGTTATTCAAGTGGGATTCAACGTCGTATCTAACAGAGCAAAGTCGACGTCGTAAATCTCAAAGGTCGGAATCGACCTCGTATACCGAACAAATCCAAGTCGACGTCGTTCCGTACTGGTCGGAGTCAACGTCACACCTCAAAGATGGGAATCGACAACGCAGTAGCGTAGCCAGGGTAGGGGCGGGGGGGCTATAGCCCCTCCCATTGGCCTGCCGACCAAAATGCTAAATAAGAAAAATAACACGTTTTTAGCACTTTTAAGACTCTCTTTTGCACTGGATTAGACTAAAAAATGCTTTAAAGCGTAGTTTGAAACGTTTATTTAGGGAGGGGGCTAATGAACTGCCAACCAAAATGCAGAATAAGGAAAATATCACGTTTTTAGCATTTCTAAGACTGTCTTTTGCACTGGATTAGACTAAAAAATGCTTTAAAGCATAGTTTGAAACGTTTATTTAAGGGGGGGGCTAATGAACTGCCGACCAAATGCACAATTAAAAAAATATCACGTTTTTAGCATTTCTAAGACTGTCTTTTGCACTGGATTAGACTAAAAAATGCTTTAAAGCATAGTTTGAAACGTTTATTTAAGGGGGGGGCTAATGAACTGCCGACCAAATGCACAATTAAAAAAATACCACGTTTTTGCCAGTAGCGTAACCAGGGGCTATAGCCCCCCTCTCCCCCAATTGATATGCTGACCAAATGCAGAATGGGAAAAACACTACGTTTTTAGCACTTTTGAGACTGTTTTATGCACTGGAGTGGACTAAATAGTGATTTAAAACATCTTTTGAAACATATGTTCGGGAAGGGGGGCTAATTTGTCAAAAATAAAACCAGCAAATAAATGAAAACTTTGATAAATGGTTAGAAATACGCAATCAAATTTGATTGCAAGTGTAAAAATGCTGAACATAGGTTTCATCAATAAAGATACTATTAACTAAGTAATGGGGGGGGGCTATTCAGTATTTGCTAATTACCAATCATTTCTCTCAAATCTCTTTTCATCAGGCCCCCCCCCAATTATTTTTCTCTATAAACTGTATGCGAAATAGATTACTCCGCTTCAGTTTTATTGAAGTATTCGATTTTGTAATTTACCAGCATCTAAATACGAGAACTAACATTTTACCATTAGCCACCTCCCAAATAGCCCATTTATGCCACCAGTTTAATCATGTTTGCGCTGCCAATTTCTAAGCCACGTTTTAAAATCATTATTTTTTAATCAAAATAGCCCTAAAATGAAGTTATTTTTGCAAAAAAATGCAAAATTTTCGAGCGCTGGGGGCTCCACCCCCAGGCCCCGGTGCCTCCGGTGGCTGGGGGCTTTGCCCCCAAACCCCCAGCCTCCGGCAGCTGGGGGCTTCGGCCCCAGACCCCCATTAGCCTCCGGCGGCTGGGGGCTCCGCCCCCAGACCCCCCAAACAGCCTCCCCCATTGCGAATTTCTGGCTACGCGTCTGCGACAACGTACCACAGTTCAAAAGTTAGGCTTAGCAGAATCTATGTATCACTGGTTCGATTCGTTTTAAGTTTCCACTTAAAGTCGTGTCTCCCCTACAGCTAGTCAACAATTGTTGGCTATTTTTGAAAACACAATTGTTTCAAATCCCCAAGCAGAATTTGTAATTGTGAAAAACTATATCCATAAGAACTCAAAAATGTAACGAAATTATTTATTTGGGTTGAACCCTATCTCATGAACGATACCATTAATCTTTTGGCCACGCATCCGATTGTGTTGAATATTTAGTTGTTTTCGGTTTCGACGTTTGACTAAACAAAACGCCTTGCACTGTTTGGTGTTGCTTTTGCATCACTACGCTTTCTCAAGATGTTTTTATAGGATGCTTCAGCGAGAACATTTTCTAAATTTTTGTCGTGAGGAAATTCCAGTGCGATAAATATCCGAAATTCTGCTGGAATTTCCTATCAAAGCATATCTTAATTCACCGCGATATTTATGGTAAGATGAAAGTCAACTTCCGAGGGCAATGAAGATCATCTCCCGAATTACCTGCTCGAAACAACATGATAAAATAGGGGCGTAAGCAAAAACTTGTTGATGGGGGTGCGATGATACCGGCATGCCTTTTTTTCTTCTTTATCAAAGTAATACACAATTGCGAATTGAGTTGCAAACCAAAATCCCTACAAGTAAATAGAGTATAAATAAAATCTTTTTTTTGTGATACAGTGTAGCTTTATCAAGTCAAGAAAATCAGCAACGGTTCTACGGTGTCACCCCAAAAGCTTTTGGAATTGTAACGTTGTGATCTTATAAAACAAAGCATAACAAGCTTTCAGCAACAGCGGCCATCAATTTCTAAGCAAGCTAAGAAAGTGTATCAACTTTATTCATACTGCTTAAAATTGATTATGTTTGCCTGATTTAAGAAGCCATTTTTCACTGCTCTAAGAATTTTATGAAAATTAACGCGTCTAGATTTTGTGATAACAAATGATATCTAAAAAGTGACATCGCAATCAATACGAAGGGGAGAGAGTCACTTTGCCCAAGCATTTCAACGACTGAACAAAGTGCAAGACTGTAGACGAAAACGACGACTACATTATTACGAATGAAAAGAATATTTAAAATTATTAAAAATAGATCTAGAGAGAGGGTGCTTGAACGTATTGTAGGAGCCCGCTTTTGTCGTACGTCGCTGATAATGATAAGAATAGTTTTTCTGGTTTTGTCATTGCCAATAGGTGAGAAATTACTATAAAGAATAATCACCAAAATAGTCAGCAAGGTTGATATTTTAGTGAGTTTCGTATGCTTTTTTTATTGCCAAACAGAGTGAAATTAACTATAAAACAATAAAAACAATCATCAAAAATAGTCAGATGTACTATTTTTATTAGTTTTGTGTCATTAAATCTCTATAAAAAAATTTCACCCAAAATCTTTCAATTTCAGGAGATCGTCAAAGTAGTGTTCTCTGAACGTCTTGTATAAATCTATGCAATGAAGTTTTCTCACTGAAATTAGCGGAAGCGAAACTTAAAAACAAAACAAAGCACTATATAAATTCACCTGCTTCTGCTGGACAGTTATCATTCGCAAACTGTCAATGTTTAAACAAATCCTTGTTAAAAGTGCAGTATACAACAGTATATTTTTGTTAGAAAAGTGTTTAACTGTGATGACAATCTATTCTGCATCAATTTGTTTGATGTAAAACATGAAGTATTAGAAGTTTAAATCTGAGTCAATTACGGTATACTCTATTATATGGATGACCCCACACGTGCGTATACTGCATTTTCGAAAATTTAATTTTTCATGTGTTGAATCAAACAGCTATATAATCTTACCAAAGCTGTTTAGTGTACACCTCTGCTTATGCGAAAGAATTTGCAAATCATTTGTCAAGTTGATCCACCACAAAGGGTAAACTGCTTATTCCTGAAGAGAAATAAGCGTTCGGCGCATTTAAACAGGGCATTCAATCCTATTTTTTTAAAACAGAGGAAAAATCTTAAAAAATAACTTTACCAACGAGACCCCATTGCAATTCTTGCAACTCGTCAGTTTAAGAACGTCTAAGGGGAAACATCGCATGTTTTCCTCTTAAAATCCAAATTTCGGCCATCTTGTTTCAAGGAGATTGCGCAATGAATCAGTTATGTAAATTTCTTCATATTCGGAATCAAAATAAGATTTTAGTGCTGTACTCGAAGTAGCTTATAGCCTATTGTGGCTACTGCTTACTACATTTCTTCGAATAGGCTATTTGTAATAACCATAGGTGGGCACAAGTCCGTTAATCGTTAATAACGAAGCTAACTTTTCCATTAACTCATTAATCCGTTAAAAAGTTTTTTCATGTTAACAGACTAAATTAACTTCCGTTAAGTTCTGTTAACGGACTAAAGTAACTTCCGTTAAAGTCTTTATTGTTAATATCTTGCACCATTCATTCATCGTGCCAATACAAACCAGTTTGCACTGGTAAACTTGTTGCGTATTAGTACGAGTTTTATAGAAGCGAAGAAAGGAGCATTTCTTTGTGGCAAATAATAAGCTGCAGCCTCATAGGTCTATTAATTATCGCTGTTCACAATTTCCAAAGGTTTTCCAATCACAGCTTCGTTAGTGCATTTGAACTTGCTTTTATCTTGAAGTTAGATTAGACTGTAAAATGTAACTTCCAAAACACAAAAAGACCACCATAGCAATAAATATTTCCTTGCAATCAGCTCAACAGCGTCAATACGTGTTCTAGAAGCGAGTGAATAAAAAGAAATGAAAATTGCACGCAAAATGTTAACGAATAAACGGACTTTATCAACTTCCGTTAATTAAAGCTGAAAATAACGGATTAACGTTAACGGAGGTGTGAAGTTTGTTCACGGTATAGTGGTTAACGAAGCTAACGTTTTGCATTAACTTGCCCGATGCCCACCTATGGTTATAAGCTATCCGAAGAAATGATTGCATATTGAAGCACTGTAGCTGATAATGTCGTAGACTAAGGTTCGAGTTTCTATAATGACAACAAGTTTTATGCAATTGTTGCACAATTAGTTTAGGCCTGAAGGTCAGACGGCCAGTTGGTTTTTCACGTAATTATGCAATTGCAAACTTCAATGCAAAGCATTTTAGTTAACATTTTTTCTAAAGGTTGCTACGGTTATCAGCAGGTACCTACGAAGCCACTGCCTCGACAGCTGTAGTCAGTCATTTGCAACGATTTTGACTCACTTCCGTTTGGATTGGTTATGTTTAGAAAGCGTTTCTCCCTCGTCTAAAGAGAAAAATAAGTATTTTATGATTTTTTATGATTTCTCGGCCGAAGAAAATCAAAATTGGTGCGAAAAACTTCTATAAACTCGCCAAAGTTGTTTCACCATGGTTTCTCAGTAAAATTTTTGAAATAAAAACGTCCTGAATGCCTTTTTAAAGACAGTCACAGGCCCGCAGCAACGACGCATGTCCAGTACGCAAATCGAACCGAAAACTGGTCCGATGCTCTATCAACTTTAGTTACGTCGTCATTTACAATAAAACACAACACTGTGTCGTTTATTTCGCGAAATAAAACTTTTGGTGGCTTTGTCCCCAAACCTTCTCATAAGCTTTTTTAGACTTAATTCAGATATATCTGCAGCGTGGCCTAAAGTTTAAAGGCGTCGTTGTTACGACGACCGTGATAATATCATCTGGGCACAACCCACACCCTGTTCACGTTGCTGTGTTCTATAAGACAAAGCGCTTTACGATGCTTAAACAGCAGCAAATTTTCGTTGAAAGAAGGCAAATATCAACCGGAGAGCTTGAAATACCGTCAAATCCCAAGCGGGTGAGGACGATTTGAGCAAAACAAAAGCGCCACCGCCGCATACACGTCAGTGGAGGATAAATGTGAATCACTCAATCAATATATCCTGTCGTCAGGATCATGTTTCAATATTAGCATACAATCATACTTATTAACTGTATGTGCGGTAACTTTTTGTCATTTTGTACAATGAAATCAAACACCAATCAAAGTTTTGTAGCTGGTTGTGGGCATTGGCCAATATTATTCATACTCGTACTTTTTTCAGGTCAGAAAAACCAGCATTTAAGGCTCAAAAGTCTCACATCTACTGCTTTTTGCTAATAAGTCCAGGCTCTATTACAGTAACTCTGCTTAATGCAGTCTCAAATCAGTTTGCAATATTTAGAGTTTTTTTTTGCAGGAAGTGTTGTTAAATTTTCAAATAATTATAATAGTTGTTAAATTTTCAAATACAAAACATTAAGTAACACTAAAATTTGAACGATGGGTGATCGAAACAATTCAACAATGAATCATGAATCTAATTCTTCTCCTCGCAAACGCTCAGTGGCTGCAACATCGGCATGGACATTGGATAACAGGTTCGCAAAGATATCGACACACGAAGTCGGGAATGAGTGGACCATTGGTCGTAGCGATAAAATTACGCTAAACGGGAAGGACTTAAAACTTTGTCACTGGAGTGCAAATGCCGATATACCTACTCCTTCAACTCTAAATATGTTTGGAATGGTGATGGGAAATGATGGGTACCGGTTTGTTTGCAGTAACTCGAATCAAGATGGTTTGGAACTTTCTTCAATAACGATGCCCAGTCCTTCTGGTTGTGAATGTAGTTCGAGCGATTCCAGAGTTTTTCATTCCAAACCCGATCCTCACCATAGCGATAATAGGAAAATCTTTCACCATTGTGCAAGCGACAAGTATGTTTCCGTTGATGAACGTGACTCTGGTGTTTTCCTGGTACTTCAAGAAAACCCTAAGAATGCTCATAAAGTATCTGTTACCTACAACAGTGAACACAGAATAATGAATAATGCTGCCGAATAAATTAAAACGTAACATTTGGTTCAAAAGTCAACTATTAGCTTTAAATGACTCGAAAAACAATCTTGGCATAACCGATGGAGCCTTACATTCCTAAGCCATTATTTGAAAATAAACCGAAAGTCAAAACTTTTCTCATGCTTTGTTATTTCGACTAAGTAATGTACTACAATCAATGTTCTCTGCTGTCAAATGTTACGGAGATCTTTTTGAAGAATTGGTAAGTATTATTATTTTCCAACTTTTCACATACGTATTATTGTTTTTAAAAACCTATATTTTCATGCATTAATACTTTTATGCTAATATTTTTTTAATAATACTCGTGAAAAAATAGTTTTGACTACTACAGTTGTAACGGAAAACCAGTAAAAATAATTGAAATGCTTTAATCCTCTTTTACACGGGGGCAATTTGATCAACATAATTTACTCGGAGGGGTCAAAACGCTCCTCTCCCTATTCAACTTCTAAACAACAAGTCATGAAAGCACCAAACTTGGCATGCGGTTTTGTGTTCACTAAAATTGTGTCGACAAACTGATCTTAAAGGGCACCTAATGTCCGCAAAGCAACGCCCTAATCAAATAAATAAAAAATATTACTAATCGAATGCCGAAAAGCCGGTTTAAATACACGTTCTCAGTTTCAAGAAAATGAATTGCCATTTTTTATTCACGATTACCTTTCGCGTTTTTAAAACATTACATGACGTCATCAGACCCAGGAGTTTGGTGTCTTTGACTAGTTTATCATTGCAGAGGATAGGCGATTGTTGCAAAGCATGTGATAGCAGCTAACTAGTCAAAAAGTGTTGCGCAAAAAAGGGGTAATTAGCTCGAAGTAGTTTGATTTGCTAATTGTAAAAGTGACTTACCCTTAGCAATTGGCTTTTACTATCAATATTGAAGAGCAGTTTTACTACCAGTAATGAGTCTATCGCTTCAACTGTACAAAAGTTTTCGTATTCTATCCGGCATATCCGTACCCAATACCGGTAGGCTACCATACTATAAAAAAAAGATTTTAGACACAAGAAACTATTGAAAGCTTATAATTACGGTATGAAAAAATTAGGTTACCCTTCTAACACCAGTAGGCTACTGTAGTTTACTGCGTAGGTTTAATAATAAGCAATTGTTTTAGAATAAAGTTTCCAACTTTTGCATCACATTCAACAAGAATTGCCCAATTTTAATTTCAAAACTTTACAAAATTTCCCAAAACCTTATCAAATTTCGCACCATGTAGAGGAATACCGGCTATCGGTATAGGCTTACTACATTAATACTGATACCTCTGATTTACACGTATGGTACATTGAATGATTTGTCTTCAACCTGGGGTACTGAGTAACAAGTACTGGCTGATAGAGCAACGCATCGGTATGATACCCAAAAACCTAATAGGACAAGGAGTATTGGTAGGATAGACTAATAATGGCAAGAAAGTAAGTACCGCCTGTACCGGTATGTTACATTGCTACGATAAGTAAAAATGTTACTACTACAGGAAGCATTTTTGTACCACAATTTCATATTTACAATACTGGTAATTGCAATTGTACTTACATTTTATTCACCAAGTTGCCTTTGCCAGGAGACAGCGAAGGGACCTTTCGGTCTTCGAGTCAAGCTGCCACCTGCCCACCTGTCTACCACACACGGTGGAGGCTTCACACAGTCCCTTTGATTGCTGAAGGTCAAGCAGGAAAGCTGTGAATACCAATTTTTATAGTCTTTGGTTTGACCCGACCGGGAATCGAACCCCAGTCTACTGCTTCAGTAGCAGACGCTCTATTCACTCGACCACTAATCTGGTACTTGTAATAAGTTACCTGCACTCACTGGTAGTTGTGTGGATGTGCAGATCTGAGATATCAGTACACCGATCTGACACCGGTAGCCTAGTCCAGTATCACTAAATTAAGGTACCCTAGCAGATTAGTCCAGCCTAATGCATTGCCAGGAGTACAATATTTACTGAAACACAAACCAAACCAGGCTACCAGTACTGATTTGATACTGGTACCATTTCTACTGTGTAGTATCCATACCGATATATTCCTAATCCTACGCAGTAAATTACAGTAGCCTACTGGTATTAGAAGGGTAACCTATTTTTACATTATAAGCTTTCAATGGTTTCTTTTTGCGTCTAAAATCTTTTTTTTATAGTATGGTAGCCTACCGGTATTGGGTACGGATATGCCAGATAGAATACGAAAACTTTTGTACAGTTCGAGTTTTAGAGAGATAGACTCATTACTGGTAGTAAAACTGCTCTTCAATATTGGTAGTAAAAACTTATAGCTACGAGTAAGTCACTTCTGAATTTGCATGCTTTTCCACGATCGCCTATCTTCTGCAATGATAAACTAGTCAAAGACACCAAACTCCTGGGTCTGATGACGTCATGTAATTTTTTGAAAACACGAAAAGTAATGGTGAGTAAATAATGGCAATTCATTTTCTTGAAACTGAGAACGTGTATCTAAACCGGCTTTTCGGCATTTGATTAGTAATGTTTTTTATTACGTTATAAGGACGTTGCTTTGCAAACATTAGGTGTCCTTTAAGTTGAAGGCGTCATCACAGCAACGTCACCGCTATACATTTAAAAAATGAGGCCATGTTTTTATAACTTCGTAGGCGGTTTAAAGTTTTGTGCATAAGTTTTTTTGATACTGAATCATAAAATGGCAAAGTCAAAGTCGTTGCGTCACTAAAACATCTTATGATATCATTTAAGCTAAATGTTGCCCTGCAAAAAAGCTAAATGTTGCCCATCTTAAGATGTCATTTAAGCTAAAAGGAGCTATTTTTGATCAATTTGATTCGGAGTCCTAAACTTTTTTTTAAAGCTTTATCACAAAAAACGACTAAGAAAACGTTTTTGTCCCCTTTCCCCGAGCAAGAAAATGTTATTATATTTTCGGGACCTGTGTGTAAAGATGTTTTTTGAGTTTTTAACGAAAAATACTGTGATATTTTTGTCTTTGTAAAGAAGAATTGCTTCATTCTATTGAAATCAAGTTTGAGAAGTGATGGTAATGCGACTGTGCGTTTATCTGGTTGCAGATCCTCTTGGTCAGAACCTGTTTTTGTATCTAGGTTGTTGTTTCGTATCGCAATACTACTGTACCGGTATATCATCAAAATTAAATCAAATCTTTCATTATTAAGCCGAAGCGTGTATAACAAGTTTGCGGGGCCCATCTTGGCATCATTGCTCCTGCAGACAACGCAACTTTTTTCAAAAATTTTCGCAGCGATAACGAACCGTTGGCAATAACACTGTGTCCGATGTGACCCGCCCGAGATTTGAACCTCAGATCTCCCGCTCCAGAGACGAACTCGTTACCGTTCTTTACTTTCATTGCATACATTCATTACATTACATTCATACATATATTCATTACATTCATTTCATTGCATACATTCATTACATTCATACAGTACTTTCATTGCAGTATTTAATTCTGATTTTATTACGTACTACGTTTATTGCGTATTTTGAACTTTTTGTTAATATGTCATACGAAACTTCTTAAAAATTTCTTGTTAATGATATACGTACATGCAGTGGCGGATCCAGAAAATTTTGGTGGGGGGGGATTTGAAGCACAAAACCTCAAAAATTCGGATGTCTTCACCAAAATTGAGACTGATTTTTCGGCCGAAATCGGAAATTCAAACGTTTTTTTCGCCCAAATTCAGGTGGTCTCCAAAAAAAAAAAAAAAAAAAAAAAAAAGGTCTTCACCAAAATTGAGACTGATTTTTCGCCGGATTGGTTACGTTTAGGTCGGTGGGGGGGATGCATCCCGAAATGGAGCCGATTTATTCGAAACAGAGGCTGATTTTTCGGCCAAAATCGTTACTTTTAGGCTGGTGGGGGGGGATGCATCCCCCCCATCCCCCCCCCTAAATCCGCCACTGCGTACATGCATGCATTTTTTGTGAATTTATATACGGGGCTTATCATTATAATATATTAAGCAAATTATTATCTGACGTTGTACTGCACTTTTGTTTATGCATAGTCTGTACAAATGTAAATAGTAGATAACTCTTAGACCCGGTCTAACCAGTCGTAAAATCGTGAGAGCACGAGCATATTTTTAATCTATTTTTAAATAGACACAATAATTGTTACGCCAGGCGTTCCGCCTTTCCAAAGCACAAGCTGCACAAGCTTTGTCCAGCTGGGGAATACCTTTGTTAGAGAAGCTGAGGGCTGCCGATGAGAGCAAAAAGCTCAAAACAGCGCTGTCCAGCTCTGTGCAAAGCACAAGCTTTTAGTTGGAGAACATAAGCTAAAGAAAAGCTTGTACAATTATGATTTTACGCACAGCGGTATAGACCAGGCTGAAATTTATTTTACACAAGCGGTTCAAATTTTGTACGTAAATTTTTTGGCACTGAATCATAAATAAAATGCTTAATTCAAGGTAATTACGTCACAAAAACGTTTTATGACGTCATTTAAGTCAACTTTTGGCCACAAATGCTCAGATTTGGGAAAGTGACATCGGCAAACCTCAAGATTGAGGAACTTTTCCTCACCTTATCAACTTCAAATTTTCAGGAGTTATTTGTGATAAAAATTGGCTTGAAATTATGTAAGTTTGTAATAAAAATCTGCTTGTTGTAGGGATTCATCTCGAAAAATAAAAAAAAAACGAGAGGAAGGCGAAATGCTCCTTACCCGTGTCAAATTGGGTTAGAATAGATTGAAAAAGCAGAATTTTCATGTAAAATTTCAAACAACTGTGATAGTCTGCAAAATGCAAACGAGCTTTCGATGTCTGTTTTGACGGTAACTTACGGATTACAGACGCGGTCTGATGGCGTAGGAAAAAAAGAATAAATATTATTGGCACTTTCAGTCACATCACATGACCATAGACTGTTGTCAAGCATAGGTGAGCAAGTTAATGCAAAACGTTAGCTTCGTTAACCACTAGTCCGTTAACAAACTTCACACCTCCGTTAACGTTAATCCGTTACTTTCAGGTTTAATTAACGGAAGTTAATAAAGTCCGTTATTTCGTTAACATTTTGCATGTAATTTACATTTCTTTTCATTCACTCGCTTCTAGAACACGTATTGACGCTGTTGAGCTGGTTGCAAGGAAATATTTATTGCTATGGTGGTCTTTTTGTGTTTTGGAAGTTACATTTTACAGTCCAATCTAATTTCCAGATAAAAATAAGTTCAAATGCACTAACGAAGCTGCGATCGGAAAATCTTTGGAAATTGTGAACAGCGATAATTAATAGACCTATGAGGCTGCAGCTTATTATTTGCCACAAAAAAGACTTCCTTTCTTCGCTCTCTTCTACAAAACTCGTGCTAATACACAACAAGCGTTACCAGTGCAAACTGGTTTGTACCCGTACGATGAATGAATGGTGCAAGATATTAACGATAAAAACCTTGACGAAAGTTAACAGAACTTAACGGAAGTTAATTTAGTCCGTTAACATGAGAAAACTTTTTAACGGATTAAGGAGTGAATGAAAAAGTTAGCTTCGTTAATAACGAATTAACGATTAACGGACTTGTTCCCACCTATGTTGTCAAGTCATTGAAGTGCATTGCTGGTCAGGCACAGCAACGTTAGCAATTAGTGCAGCAAGAAACAGTGTTTTTTTTTCAGTTTTATCTATGTCCAATAGTTCATTCTAACTATGTGCCTGTGTTCAGTATTAGTCCGGTAGAAACAGCTTTTATCCGAAAATATTTATAATAAGCTGAAATTTGGCACGATGACTCAGGACCATGTCCTGAGCAACCAAAAAAATTTTCCCTGTTTTAGACGTGAGACGTCCCTCTTTTTCGGCCTTTAAAGTCTGCCATGTAGTGTCAAAAAGCCTTTACTATCCAAGAGCCAATCCAACAGTTGTAGAGGTGCCAAGTTTTAAATAATAGTTGGTTTTTAAGAGCAGGTATAAACAAATTTACTTTGAAACTGACGACGTCATTGTTGGTGACGTCATTGCCAAAGTCGTTAAAAAAGTGACGTATTGATGGCTCGAATTGTGAATGAGAGTTAGCTTTTTGGTTCCAAATGAAAAATTGCTTAAATCAAAGTGATAACGTTTTTGATGACGTCATCTGTAACGAGTTTTGTCTGTAAATTTGAAAGAGTGTTTGACCAAACGAAGCGTTGCAAATTTTTTTTTTCGTCAACTTTAAACTTGGGAGAATTATGAATTCAGTCGATTACAAGTCAAAAACTGTGTTGTCAGTAAAACGCTGGGGTAGCAATCAAGCAGATAAAATTTAAACCTCAAAACAGGCAGTGGTGGCAATAACAAATTCCTATAGTAACGAATTACTTTTTTAGTAATTTTTACAGTAATGACATTACTTCTCAAAAAAGTAAAGTTTGTCGTGATTTATTACTTTTGTAGAAATGCCAAAATTATAAATTATGCTACTTTGTAAATGTTACCATCCAGTAGAAATGCTTGACTGGCTATTTATTTTATATCTCCGGCCAATCAAAAAGTTGTTTCTATTGAGCAGAGTTGTAAACGGGCTGGCAAGTTCATGCCCGAACCCGGCCCGAAATTAATTTGAAACCCAAACCATGCCCGAAAAAACCCGAAAGTTAAGTTAGGTCTAAAAAATTTAGCAATATTGCCAAGTTATTTTGATTATTTTTTTGTACACCTAAGACAAAAAGTACGTCTCAGGCCTGAATTAAGCCCGAAATTTTTGTCAACTTTAGGCTCGAACCCGACCCGAAAAGCCCGGCCCGACTTACAATTCTGCTATTGAGAATGACGCAGGGTCGTACCATGGGCCGTATGTCTTTGCGTGCTAGAATGATTTATACATGCAGTGCTAGTTTCGTCTTAGACAATCGATCATTGATAGAGATCATAGGGACAGAGATGTAAGTCGGGTTCGGGCCGGGTTTGGGCCTAAAGTTGACAAAAGTTTTGGGCCTAATTCGGGCCTGAGACTTGCTTTTTGTCGTAAGTGCACAGAAATATAAATAGCTTGGCAACATTGCTAAATTCTTCAGACCTAACTTAACTTTTGGTTTTTTCGGGCATAATTTGGGCTTTAAGTTAGTTTTCGAGTTCGGGCTTATATTTTCGAATTCGGGCCTGAAGTAGTCGGCCCGTTTACAACTCTGCACAGGAATGCAGCAAAAGCGCAATAACAACAGAAAATATACTGTCAAGTTGCATACTGTCAATTTGTATACTGTCAAGTCAAGTTTTGGGGCCCATGCGCCCAAAAACCGTCGAAGTTTCGTCGAAGACCTTTTTTTTGGAGATCACTTAATTTCGGCCAGAAAAACCGTTCAAATTTCGTCGAAGACCTTAATTTCGGTCGGAAAAACCGTTAAAATTTTGTCGAAGACCTTTTTTTTTTGGAGATCACTTAATTTTTGGACCAAACAGCAACATTTTCTCCTTCTGTTTTGGACTTCACAAAACCAGAATTCCATCACATTTGAGCTGTCCCCGGGCCCACGTTTGGCTCTCGGCGCCCCTGATCGGACGAACCGGCATATTCTGGAACAAATTGACCAGAGTTGTAAACGGGTCGACTAATACGGGCCATGAGAAAAAAAGACAAACGGTTAGTTTTCAGTTTACTAATATGGTGCCATTTTGCCCCACGATAAACTCGGCTCCGCCGGTAAGTACTATAAAGATAATAATTTGAAAAAACACTACCGGAATGTGATAGATCAAAAACCTTTCATGATACTCGCTGTATTATGCCGAAGCGTGTAACAAGTTCGCGGGTCCCATCTCCACGTCATTGCGGCCGGGCAGCACAACTTCTTTTGAAGAAATGTCGCAGCGGTGGCGAGCCGTTGGCAACACTGTGTCTGATTTGACCGGCCCGAGATTTGAACCTCGGATCTCCCGTTCCAGAGAAAAACGCATTACCGCTCGACGAACAAGTGGGTTAATTACATATGTATTTTTTTTATTTTTTATCTTTATAGTACTTTTATGTGAGAATTACCTGAAGCGTATTATTTAGATTATTGGCGTAATTTAGCGACTTATCTGAAATTATTTATCAAAACCTGAGGAAGTGCAGTAAATTTGGAGTTAATTATAGCGTTAAATTTTTATTGCTCGATTTCGCTTCTTGAATCATAACGTAAGCGTGATCTGGCTTTAGCGCACCAGGGTCACAGTAGCCGGCTTGTTATGAGATGACCTTGACCGCAAAAACAAAAGACCCTAAATTCGAAACCCGTTTAGTTTTAAAACAATTCTTCTGTACTCACTCAGACCATGGTATCGATGCTCAGACGTAATACAGTAATCAAAATAGTATTGGTGATCACTGAGCTGTATCAAAGAGGCAGCATAATAAAAGCTATAACTTTATAATGATTCTTGGATCATGGACGAAACCTAGGTTTGTTTGTTTTTTTTTAGCGCCATTAGAAATAGTAATATAGAGTAATAGACTATTGCCATTTTGGCTGAATTTTTCACTCAAAGTAATTTGTAACGACAAATTACTGATTACTTTTTCGGAGAAGTAGCGAATACGGTAATTTTATTACTTTTTTACAGTGTTTTTGGTGACAGAGTGCCATTACTTTTATATAGCAATTTGCCAACCACTGCCAGTAAGGGATTAAATTAAATAATGCATTTTTCAGCTTAATCAAGAAAGCCGTTGAATGTTTATCGAAAAGCTCCCACACGCAGCTAAAGTTAATCTGCAACTTTAGTTAAATTGCAAGCTTGAGGAACGCAAAAAAAATTTTTTAAGACGGAAAATTGTCAAATATTAGCGTGGTTTTTATAGATTAAGATAATAATATTGTCAGACATTGCAATAATATCGCAAATACGCAAAATAAAGCCTGATAATAATATTGTTGGACATTATTTTGCGTAAGATAATAATATTGTGAGACATTGCAAAGCGGTAGAAATTTTGTTCGTATGGGATATACGAGGTATGTTCAAAAAGTAATGAGAAAATTTTAGGAGAAGCACCATTTATTTCCATAGGCTCACAAAACTTGGTCTCCTTCAAAATTACTACCTCCCGCATCTACACACGTCTTCATGTGTCGCTCCCGATTCTGGAAAATTTTCTCAAAGTCCTTCATCAGTGATCCCATCAGACAATTTTCCGATGACTTTTTTAACTTCTCAGCTGAGTGAAATCTGATTCTTTCAAGGCTTTCTTTCATGCATGGAAACAAAAAGAAGTCACAGGGGGCTAGATTAGGGCTGTAGGGTGGGTGTTGCACGGTTTTCATTCCCCTATCGGCCACTCAGGTGATGACCAGTGTTGACTTGTGACATGGGGCATTATCCTGGTGGAATCACCATTGACCGCTCTTCCATTGCTGAGTTCTCTTCTTTGGTAGAAACTTGGCACAAATTTTGTGGAGTTCAAGATTTTCGGTGAGAATTGTGTTTACTATGCCAATACCAACGCCAACAGCTTCAGATAACAACCTCGCAGACATTTGACGGTCTTGCATCATCAATTTCTGCGCTTTCTGAATGTTTTTCTCCTTGCGTGCACTTTTTGGTGCTCCAGATCTGGATTCATCTTCCAACTGTTTGCTTCCTTTCGAAAATTTGTTGAATCACCGATAAAAACTTGTTTTTTCTCATCTGTTCATTCCCAGAGGCCTCCTTTAACATTCCAGATGCTTATTGCTTGGTTTTCTTAAGTTCAACACAAAATTTAATGGCATAACGTTACTCCAAGTTTTCCTGCTTCTTGCTACGTGCTCACATATCGGCAAACCTTGTCAGATTGGTTACAATACACTCAATACTAAATTAAAACTTATCGAGATAGATAGTTGCCGATTTGCCATTTTATAGAATATATGTTTGTGTATTTCACCATTGTTGTGATTTTGTTGCTCATTTGCTTAATCCTGCTCTTTTCTGAACGCTCAACATTTGCGTTTTTAAACCGCCTTACACGTTTTCACGCTGCACGTGAAGCGCTTGGTTTCAGTTTGTACAAATACTTAACTGTGTTACTGTTTAGTGCAGTTTAGCGAGATTGTGGTAAAGTACTGCAGATCATTTAATGCTTTAGTGTCTGAGTTTAAACCTTACTGTACTATTTCTATTTTTATGTTCAGATATTAGTTTGCATTTAGTTCATTAAAACCTTGAATAGGGTTATGAAGTTGTGCTATCATTACAATTTAATGAACTAGATGAAGAAATGGATAAGCGGTTAAGACCCCCAATATTTGATGCTGATGCCAGCAACTCGGAGAGTTCGAGCAAGTGGAAGCATTGGAAAAAGATATTCGAAAGTTATGTTCGGAGAATCGCAGATATCACTGGTCAAGACAAGCTTGATATGCTTGTAAGTTTACTGGATACTTCGGTGTATGTGCACATCAGCGAAAGCCAAAGTTATGAGGAAGCCATTCGTTTGCTAGACGGTGCATATATAAAACCGGTTAACGAAATATATGCTCGACATCGATTAAATACTTCGAAGCAGAAAGGGGGAGAGTCATTGCAAGATTTTTATCAAAAGTTAAAGAAGTTGAGTGCGGATTGCAACTTTGCTGCAGTTTCGGCTGTTCAAAACCGCGAAGCAGCAATTAGAGATGCGTTCATTGCCGGACTTTCCTCTGGTTATATTAGACAGCGTCTGCTGGAGGAAAATGCTCTGGAACTCCGTACGGTGTTTGATAAGGCTCAATCACTTGAAGATGCACAAAAAAATGCTGAATCTTATGTTATGCCTACTTCAAAAGTACAGGACGTAGATCCGATAGCCGCATGCAATTCAAGCGCAGATTCAGCATTAAAGACTAGTTGCTTCTTTTGCGGTGGTTCAAATCATAAGCGGGCTTTGTGTCCAGCTCGATCTCGAGTATGTTTTAATTGTGGCAAACAAGGCCATTTTGCTAAACTATGCCGGTCTCCCAAGAAGAAGCAATCTTCAAGATCTACAGCTGCCATCTCCCAAAAGCAAGATTCCGATCAAGACAACACTGATGATAATTTGGAAATTGCAACTTTCACGTCCAGTAAGTCATTAAATAATGATAAAGTTAACGTGCCTGTCAAGATCAACGGTGTTTTGGCTCATGGCCTGATTGATACCGGTGCAAAGAATAATCATGTTGATTCAGGCTTTTGTCGTCGGACAAATTTAAAAGTCTCAAGTGCAGACAAATCTTTCAAAGTTGATCTTGCGGTTAAGGGTTCATCTGCCAAAACTATTGGATCGTGTACGACTCAAGTAGAACTGTTGGGCCGGAGTTACGCCGGCGTAGAATTTTTGGTGATGAACAATCTGCTGTGGGATGTTATTTTAGGACGAGAATTCTTAAGCCAGCACAAATGCATCACATTTAATTTTGGCGGTCCTGAGTTACCTTTGCAAATCGGAACTTTACAAGAGGTGAAGAAGATTAATCAAGTCCGTTTGTTTGAGCACATGACCCCAGATTGCAAACCAATTGCTGCGAAAAGTAGAAAATATTCAAATGCCGATCGAAAATTTATTGACGATCAAGTGACCCAATTGCTCAAAGACGGCATCATCGAGGCGAGTAAGTCGCCGTGGCGTGCTCAATTGGTCATAGCTAAAAGCGAAAATCACAAGAAAAGAATGTGCGTGGACTATAGTCAAACTGTAAATAAGTTCACGCGTCTGGATGCCTATCCTCTCCCTAACATGCGAAGTGTTGTGAATAATGTGGCACAGTACAAATGGTACTCAAAGTTAGATCTTCGCAGTGCGTACCACCAAATTGGTTTGGTTCCAGAAGAACGCAAATATACTGCGTTTGAAGCCAATGGACAGTTGTATCAGTTTAAACGGATCCCATTTGGTTTAAAAAACGCTGTGCCTTGTTTTCAAAGAGTGATTGACGCAATTTTGCAAGAGCATGATTGCAAAGCTACATTTGCTTACTTAGACGATATTACGGTCTGTGGCAAAACTCGTGAGGAACACAATTAGAACTTAACGGCTTTTTTGAAGGCAGCGAAAGACTGTAACCTCACTTTAAATGAAAACAAATGCGTTTTTGCCACTGAGTCAATTAATCTGCTTGGATACAATGTATCACATGGCATTCTGCAGCCAGATCCAGACCGGGTTAAGCCGGTTTTGGACTTACCGCTACCTAAGTCATCTAAAGAATTGCAACGCATTGTAGGGATGTTCTCGTACTATGCTCAATGGATACCACAGTTTTCAGAAAAGTTAAAGCCTTTAATCGTTGCGGATCGATTTCCTTTACCCGCTGTGGCTGTTTCAGCTTTTAAGAAACTTCAAGAAGATTTAGCGAAGGCTACGTTGGAAGTCATTGATGAAAAGTTGCCGTTTGTGATTGAAACCGATGCATCAGAAAATGCAATCTCAGCGACTTTGAACCAGCAAAATCGACCGGTTGCGTTCTTTTCAAGAATGCTTAACAAGCATGAATTAAAACATTCTAGCATTGAAAAAGAAGCAGCAGCTATTGTCGAAGCTGTCCGAAAGTGGTCTCATTTTCTTTCCGGCCGACACTTCAGCATTGTAACTGATCAGAAATCTGTGACATTTATGTACGACGCAACAAATCTAGGTAAAATAAAAAACGATAAAGTGTTGCGGTGGCGAACTGAGCTCAGCGAATTTGACTTTGATATTATTTATCGATCAGGCAAATTGAATAAAGCACCTGACGCGCTTTCTAGGGCATACTGTGCGAGTATTCATGACACTACGTTGCATCAGATTCATGTTGCCTTATGTCATCCCGGAATTACGCGACTACATCATTTTGTGCGTGTGAAAAATTTGCCTTACTCTATTGACGATGTGCGTAAAATTGTTAATAATTGCAGTGTGTGTTGTGAGTTGAAACCACGTTTTTACAGACCGCCCACCGCCCATGTCGTAAAAGCCACACAGCCTCTAGAAAGAATCAGTCTCGACTTTAAGGGCCCCTTGCCCTCGTCAACGAAAAATCGTTTTCTGCTTACGATAGTGGATGAATTTTCCCGTTTTCCGTTTGCGTTTCCATGTCCGAATTGCAATGCTAGCACTGTTATTTCTTGCCTAAAACAATTGTTTACGCTGTTTGGTACTCCCGGTTTTGTGCACTCCGATCGCGGCCCAGCGTTTATGTCGCGAGAACTGATATCGTTTCTCACTAATTGTGGTATTGCTTGTAGTAAAACTTCAATTTACAATGCCCAAGGTAATGGCCAATGTGAACGTTATAACGGTGTTATTTGGAATACGGTTAAACTTGCATTGAAATCTCGTAAATTAGATATTTGCCAGTGGGAATGTGTTCTTGATGATGCCTTGCATTCTATTAGATCGTTGCTGTGTACTGCGACAAACGAATCACCTCACGAGCGCTTCTTTGTTCATAAGCGAAGATCGACTATGGGCACATCAGTGCCGACCTGGCTAAGCTCACCTGGCCCAGTATATTTGAAACGCCATGTTCGTGCAAGTAAAAACGAACCATTTGTTGACAAAGTTGATTTAGTGCATGCTACGCCTAATTATGCTTTAGTGCGTTTTCCTAGTGGACGAGAAACAACCATGTCGTTGAGAGACGTTGCTCCTACCGCTCCCGAGTCTGCTGTAACTCCTGGGACCCAAGAGAACGTTACTGTCCAGTCTCCTGCTGACCCTGACCGATCCGTGCAGTTTTCTTCTCAAAGTGGTGATGAAGATGTCATATCTGAGCGCGAAGCGAACAGTCCTCTTCCTGTTCGAACCATGGATGCAAGCCCACAACCTATTCGAAACTCGAATGTGAACTCACAATCTGCTCGAAGCATCGACACGAGTCCACAGACTGAACAAGTTTTACCGAGGAGATCTTCCCGAGTACGTAAACCAGTTGATCGTTATGGAGATGTTGTGTATTTCTAATATTTTAAACTATTAGATGAACTGTTTTTCTTTTAAACGGAGGGAAGAATGTTGTGATTTTGTTGCTCGCTCTTTTCTGAACGCTCAACATTTGCGTTTTTAAACCGCCTTACACGTTTTCACGCTGCACGTGAAGCGCTTGGTTTCAGTTTGTACAAATATTTAACTGTGTTACTGTTTAGTGCAGTTAAGCGAGATTGTGGTAAAGTACTGCAGATCATTTAATGCTTTAGTGTCTGAGTTTAAACCTTACTGTACTATTTCTATTTTTATGTTCAGATATTAGTTTGCATTTAGTTCATTAAAACCTTGAATAGGGTTATGAAGTTGTGCTATCATTACAACCATGAAGTACCATTTTGATTGAATAACAGTTAATGTCTCTCCTGATATTTTCTCATTACTTATTGAACACACCTCGTATTATCGCGCTCGGCTCATATTCGTATCAATTTACATATATTTAAGCTAGTTATTATTTTTTACAATTATTGCATGAAGGAGGATGAGACAAGACCTCGGCCAAGAACACGAAGATGCCTTAGAAACTCGAATGATGATGATGATGATGCTGATATTCCCAAAGTGTTGCAATGTTTGTTTTGGTCAAACACTCTTCTTCAAATTTACGATCAAAACTCTTGACAGATGACGTCATCAAAAACGTTTGTGACGTCATCACTTTGATTTAAGCAACCTTTGGTTTGGAGCCAAAAAGCTAACTCTCATTTACAATTTGAGTCGTCAATACAGAATACGTCGTTTTTTAAAAGCAAAAAATTGAAAATGACGTCATTGTTAATTTTAAAGTAAATTTGTTTATACCTGCACTTGAAAATCAACTACTATTTAAAATTTGGCTCTTCCACAACTTTTGGATTGGCTGTTGGATAGTAAAGGCTCTTTGACATAAGATGGCTGACTTTAAAGGCCAAAAAAGGAGGAAGTCCCACGTCCAAAACTTGGGGTTCTTTTTGGTGGCTCAGAACATGGACCTGAGTCATCGTGCCAAATTTCAGCTTATTATAAATTTTTTCCGAGTTTCAATTCATTTTTGTCGCATTTCTACCGGACTATATAGCTTTATGGTACTTGTATATTTTCTTTCTTTCACCGGGAAGCCGTTTCCGAAGAATCTCTGGCTTTCGTTGGCCAGCTCTAAATTTTGGGTAGGCTGCAGCAACTTGGGACGGGACTTTCTGAGTTTTGGCAATTTTGCGTTAATTTTCTATTTCATGTTTAGACTGATAATTTTTTATTTTTGGATTTAGCTTGCCACAGTAGGCGCAGCAGCTTACTATGACATTTGTAGGCGTAACATGGCATCCTAGTAGGCATAATTTGGCATACAGTAGGCTTATTATGGCACAATGGGCATAGTGTGTTTGCTGATTATGGCACAACACGCACAGTAGGAGGCAGTGGGCATCGTAGCTTTGTAGGCATAGCATGACATCAAAGTGTGGCATATAGTTGGCTTATTATGGCACAGCAGGCATAGTATAACATAGATCGGCATATTAGACGTGCAATACATAGCTTTTGATGAACTATCACCGTAACGAGGTGGAAAAGTCTATGTGCCCCAATGACCTGCAGAGTTGTACTGGCTGGAGATGCAATTTTCTTGATAGGGTTACCCATGCCTGATTGGTCTGATGGTAGAAGCAAAACAAAGTATAGCTCAAATCAACCAAGGTGGAAAACTTAAAATCTGGTTTGTTGATTTCCATCGGCTGTGGTAAGCATATAACCTAGGAGAAGGACAACTCTGATATAAAACCGCTCCGCAGTTAGATTAAACTGCAAAACAAATCATGACGAGCACAAACAATGAAAATTACGTGAACAAAGTTAATGGGTCCACCTTCACAAGTGCAACCTTGTCCGGCAGGGGAGCGACTAGGGACTCCCAGGTCGTCATTCAGCGAAACCCCTATGGCGTTCGAGTCTTAGGCAGAGGGGCTCGTTCGAAAAATAAGCGACAATCTCCACCAGCCAACTCTAGTGGCAGCTCCACCAATGTGCCCGCTACAAGTTTGGAGAGGCGAATGGAGGTAGCGCAGGGTGATTATTGTTCTCGAGATAATGTCGCACACTCACGGGTCAACCATCACCAACTGCTGTTGGGCAATTGGAATATCCTCACCCTCACAGGAAAAGAGCTAGAATTGGTTGAGAAAGCAAAGCGGTATCATTTTGATATTATCGGAATTTCTTCAACCAAATGACGTGGATCTGGAACTGTGGATCTGGATGGCGGATGGAAACTATTCTATTCTGGTGCTGATGCTAGTATATCTGCTCAAGCGAGTGTGGGGATTCTCACAAACCCCCGGTTGTCAGACTGCGTGTCAAATTGGATTCCTTTGGAATCACGGGTCTCTATGTTAAAGCTCAAGGTATTGGATCGGTCATTGTGCCTATTGCAGGTATATGCCCCCAATGCCACGAGTGAATATCAGGCTTTTGTGGATGAAGTAAATGATGCTCTTCTACGAGTATCAGCTACTGAATCTACAGTCCTCAAGGAGGATTTTAACGCATATGTTGGAACAGACACAGATACGTGGAAGAGTGTGGTCGGAAAACATGGAGACACTGGACTAAATGAGAACGGAAGGTATTTATTGCAGCTCTGTTGTAGCAACGGATTCCGCATCATGAATACCTTTTTCCAGCATAGACATGTTCACAAGTATGCATGGTATCGACCTAATATGGATCAAAAATCTTTGATCGATTTTTGCATAGTTTCGTCAGGTTTGTTTTCTGATGTGCTGAACGTTCGAGTGAAGCGAGGTGCTGAATTGTCAACTGATCACCATCTGGTAATATGTTCCCAGCGACTTTCGAATCCTTGGCCAAACAGGAAATCCAACAGGTCGTCTGCGACTTACCGAATCAAATGGGATGCTTTAGAGGACAAAGAAGTAAGAAAACAGTTTGCATCCAGTATATCATCTAAGTTCAGATAACTTCCTAATGTAACCGAGGACATCGAGAAGGAATGGCTGCTGTTCAGATCAGGTATCATTTCATCAGCTGCTGAAAGTTGGGGGCGAAACCGGCTTAGAGTGGCGGGCGATAGTGAGAAAAGAACACTTTGGTGGAACCAAGAGGTTAAAGAAGCTTTTCGAGCAAAGAAAGATGCGTTCAAGGCCTGGCTACAGGACAGATCGTCATCTGATTTGTAATCCCGATACACCGAGGCGCGACAAGCGGCAACTTCGGCAGTAAAGAAATCCAAGGAGAAGTCTTAGGAAGAGTTTCGTCGTCGGTTGGATTCCAACCATTTTTCGGTAAACAAAATATTTTGGCAGACCATCCACCGTTTACGTGGCAAAAGATTCAGAGTCACGTGCTCCATCAAGGATTCTGCAGGTAACATTCTAACGGATTAAAATGAAATCTTTTCACAATGGAGAGAATACTTTGAAGATCCTTTGAATCTTGTAAAGGCATCGACTCGTGACACACACGAAGTGACACACTGAGACAAAGAGAAAGTTTTCGCTGCAACAGAAGTGGCATCGCAATTAAAGGGATAAAATCTGGAAAAGCTGCTGGTGAAGATGAAATCAGACCCTAGATGTTGAAAGCGCTGACTAGAGAAGGAATTCTCTGGTTAACGAGAGTGTGTCAAGTTGCGTGGAAGTTCGGCAAAACTTCAAGAGATTGACAAACAGGTGCGATTATTTTGATATTTAAGAAAGGAGATCTCAAGCAATGTACAAACTATAGAGGGATATCACTCCTCAGTTTGCCAGGGAAAGCATATGCTACATGCCTTAAAAGGAAACGCCGAGAAGCAGTGGAATTAAAACTGGTCGATAGTCGGTGCGGTTTTCGTCCGGGTCGCAGCACCACGGACCAAACCTTCACTCTAAAGCAAATCTTCGAGAAATCTAGGTAGTATGGCAAAGATCTCTTTGCATGCTTTGTCGTTCTTGAAAAAGCATATGACCTAGTTCCTCGGGATAAACTTTGGAAGGTCTTGCAGGCAATTGTTACGCACCATTAAGTCATTCTACTGCCGACCGGAGGCTTGTGTTCGGGTAAATGGCAAGCAATCAAAGCCGTTCCGTGTTGGCGTTGGAATCCGGCAAGGGTGCGTTTTGTCACCTCTCCTTTTCATTGTTTGCATGAATTGGATCGACAAATGCAGCCAACCTGATGAGTGTGCCACGACTGAAAATTGCAAAATCGGTCGTCTGCTATTCACTGATGATTTGGCTCTGCTTTCTTCCACAGAATCTGGCCTCAAGCGCGCATTAAATAGCTTTGTAGATGCATGCAACACAGCCGGAATGAAAATAAGCACGGCCAAAACTGAGGTATTTCATCTTTCAGGAAACCCTGATCAAAGCGTGTTACAAGTGAATATAGCGACAATGAAGCAGGTAGAGAAGTTCAAGTATCTTGAAGTTGCATTGACGAATGACGGAAGGCAAGACGAAGAACTCGATACCCGAAAGGCAAGGCTAGTGCAGTAATGCGAGCTATGCACTACTAGGTTGTCATGAAACGAGAATTGTCGAAAAAGGCAAAGCTCTCAATTTTCAAAGCAGTTTTTGTCTCCATTCTCAAGGCCATAAATTTTGGGAAGTGACCGAAAGAGTGCGATTACAAGTGCAAGCGTCCGAAATGAGGTTTTCGCAAAGAATCGAAGGAGTTAAGCTGTTTAACAAGGTGCGTAGCTCTGAAATTCGAAAATCTTTTAACATCGAGCCGTTACTTTTCCGAATTGAAAGATCTCAGCTTAGATGGTTTGGCCATGTAAGCAGAATGCCTCAGGAAAGACGCCCCAAACAAGCTTTACTTGCCAAAGCAAATGGGAGAAGACCAGTTGGACGACTTAGAACTAGATGGACCGATTACAATGAAGATCTTGTTTGGAATTACTTGGGACTTCACCCAAGCGAAACGGTGGAGGTGGTGGAAGACTGTGAAGTGTGGCGGCTTAATTTCGAGCTGCTGCCCTCGCAACTCTCACGGAAAAGCGGGCAAAGAAGAAGAAGAAATTTATTAACTTTGGCTGATTACTGAACGTTAAATAAATTGTATTTTGTATCTGAAATGATGATGATTTTATTTTTTGAAAGCATTTAGGGGGTGGAAATCAAAGTCCTTTCCAATTAACTGCCACAGAACTTATGGTTTTGTAATATATTTTCGCGGAGGTTTGCGGATGTAAAGGTGTCTTATATAATCAGTCAAAGATCTTTTTGCTACGTAAAATTCTCCACAAGTGGATGATTTTTTTAATTGAGATAGTTAAATAAAGGGGTAAAGATCTAGTTAATTCAGGTAGCTTACATTAGTTAAAATTGAAATTAATTTGCGAATTTTTTTGGTCGTGTTTTGGGGCTACAGTTACAAAGATATTCAACAAATACAAAAAAGACCAATAAAACAGACTAAGGGTTTTTAAAAACTTTTTAGGGGAATATCTCTTGGTATTGTTAAATATCTTTGAAACCGCAGCCCCAAAATGAGAACAAAACATTAAAACAATTATATTTTGATTGGCTGGATGGATATTGTTGGCTGGATGCTTTACCCCTTTTAAGAAGCCTGGCTGCGCAATTGGGACTGCATTCTGTGCGCTCCCGCTTCCGCTTCTAAAAAGGAGCGCAATTCGGCGTAATTCTGCCTTGTTCTGGAAAATTCCATCTTATAGATAAATACTCAAATTTTAAGATCGTACTTAAGCCCAGAGATGCGGAAGCTGGAAGCCGTTAATTTTTTTGAGAAAGCTGAAGTACTTTAATAAAATAACTCGGAAGCGGAAGCGAACTCGGAAGCATATGAGTTTTGGAGGAGCTTAAAGCCGAAGCAATGTTTAAAACCTGATGTTCATCCGCTCTTCGACAAAATGAATATTGGTAACAGCAAGTTTTAAAATGAAGTATAAGAACAATATTAGTCATAAGCTATAGACAGTATACAGAGTCTTATAGGCACAATCAAACCTTTGATTAACAGCCTAAGACATACTGTTTCGGAATCGACATTCGTCTTTTATTCCTCGTCAGTATAGCTAGGACTACAGGTATGAACATGAGCGTAGAAAGGCAAAAAATCGCAAATTAACCAGTTCATGACACAATTTTTTTTTTTTTTTTCCAAAAAATGTAAAATAACCACAATACTACAAGAGATAATTCTAATAGTTCAATGCAAAATAATTTCCCATAGCATGCCTTAGACAGCTGTTTCGCCCAATCTCAGGGCTCATCAGTAAGGCTAGCAAGGCCAAAAAGGACAAATATCACCAGTGATAAAAATCTTCAAACTAAGCATCTTTACCAATTTACCAATCAATGAATAAATCTTTACCGATTACGTTTGTAATAAATAAATCTTTACCCATCATTTTGTAATAAATAAATTTTGCGATTTTTTGCCTTTCTACGCTCATGTTCATACCTGTAGTCCTAGCTATACTGACGAGGAATAAAAGACGAATGTCGATTCCGAAACAGTATGTCTTAGGCTGTTAATCAAAGGTTTGATTGTGCCTATAAGACTCTGTATACTGTCTATAGCTTATTATTAATTTTCTTAGTACATTGTTCTTAATCAATATTAGTCACTTTTACCGAGTATTTATAGAAGCGTGCACTTTGCTCTGCAGTTAATTAAATTCATGGCCATGGTAAACAGGATATCAATTTTTCGGCGGTCTTGGATGCCACCTCTGATCACTGTAACAGATTATGGATGGTCAAATTTATGCCAAAAATGGGTCGAAACGTTTTGTAAGGTGGCTCATTTAAGTATTTTTAGGCTCAAAGATCAACAACAATTTGTTTGAAGACGATAACACAAATATTAAGAGCATCAAAGAAAATAAAGAATACTTAGCAAAGAGGTGGCCGTGGTTTTCAAAGCTACCTCGCCCCTTGCAAAGGTTGGGGGCACAAAAGAACACTGCGGAAACTCAACAGTCTGGCCACACCCCAAGGTCTGAGCCATAGCGGTCAAAGTTATGATCGAGGGCAGGGGCGCCGAGAGCCGAACGTGGGCCCGGGGCCAGCTCAAATATGACGGATTTCCGGTTTTGTGAATTGTTTTGTCCGAATTATGATGGGATTTCCAAAAAGAAAAAGTCTTCAGGCCTCGCATGCTGATTTCTCAGTGTCATTTCAATGGGCCCCTTTTGAGCTCATGGGCCCTCTGCTGAGCCCAATGAAGCCAACGGCCTTCCTGAAGACCATGAGCCCCGGGTCATTGTACCCCCCTGCTCCACTCTCGGTGGCCCTGCATGCACGTTATTATCTTCATTAATACGATACAGAGTTAGTCTTTCAAACCGTTTCAGTTGGAAAGAAGTTAAAGTGGTCATACGGAAGAATTTAGCTTCAAAATAGCTTTCCTTTCCGGTTTGGGAAGAAATATACCTGTGCCTTTTTTCCATGCCGATGGCACATGGCCATGTCTCAAGCATGCTTGAAAAATGACATGGTAATATCCTTTCAGTTGATTCCAACCTTTCTGTAACAGCACAGGATAGAGTCCGTCTGGTCCTGGTGCTATGAATGGTTGAAATTCGTAAATAGCTGCTTCCATACGCTCGAATGAACATATGTTTGCAATCACTTCAGTGTCTTCAGGTCTTATGAATGGATTGTCCATTAAATCGTACCCGGTTACCTGATTGCATGATGTCTGCTGGCTACCCGGTGACAAGATATCGAGCTGATAGCTTAGAGTTTCTAGAGGAGACTTCGTGAATTTTCCGTTGTGTTTAATTATGCTGCTAACTCTCACCGTTTCATTCCTTCGAATAATCCCAGCCGAGCCGTTGGTGTTTGACTAATCACGCTCTCTGCAAATCTGAGCCATGAATCGCACTTTGATCTACTGACAGCTTGTTTGAAATAAACTAGGCCGAGCTTTTGAGCTTCCCGATCTTCTTGTTTTGCTTTAATAGCTTTGCTCCAAGCACGGCGAGCCTCTTTTCGAAGGCTTGCTAGCTCAGAATCCCATCAAATGTTGTCTTTCTTAAGAAGCAACTTTCGCATAGGGCAAGCAGCTTTATATGATTTAGTTATTACTGAATGAACCTTGTTTGCCAGCGCATCAATGTCTTCTTTTAAGGAAAGTACTGGTACTGGTGGTAAAACTCGTTCATTTAATTTTTTTCGAGTTCGTTTATATACTTGTTCCAGCACGTACAACGACATTACGAAACATTTTAGCCTGGTTTTGGATTCGGCTTTTAACCTGGAACCTAAAATACATATGATCGTAATACAATAATATAATGTATATGTGATTCAAGAATGATAACACGTTGCTAACATGCCAGCCAACTATTTGGTCCCACGCACACCTGTTCACTCAGGTTAAGTCTAGAACCTCTCCACGCGTTTCAGTTCTGAATGTTGGTTTATTACCGACATTACAGAAATTTAGGTCTGCACTAACACAATACGCTAGCAGATACTCTCGTCGAGGGTTTATATTGAAGGATCTCCATGAAGTGCGATGTGTATTAGCATCGCTTCCTACAATAGTAGGAATTAGTTCATTTTTAAAATTATGAAGGAAAACGCCAGAAACCTCGCGAAAAATTTGCGAAGAAGTTTTTTGTTTTCCTCTTTTGCAGATCGCCAGAAAAAACAATTTGAAGACCGTTTTTTTGGAGAACACTTGCGCCTGTGTCCTTGGTTCTTGGCCTTGGCCTAGAAAGGATCTGTCCTTGGCCTTGGCCTCGGGTTTTTTTGTGTCCTTGGCCTTGGCCTCTAGCCTTGTGTCCTCGACTCCACCTCTGCTCATAAGCAGAGGTGGGCAGTAAGTACTTACTATAGTAACTAGCAGAGGTGGAGTCGAGGACACAAGGCTAGAGGCCAAGGTCAAGGACACAAAAAAAATCCGAGGCCAAGGCCAAGGACAGCCTTTCCGAGGACAGACACTCTCGAGGCCAAGGACAGGAATGCTCGAGGCCAAGGCCAAGGACCAAGGACACAAGCGCAAGTGCTCTCCAAAAAAAAAAAAAGGTCCTCACAAAAATTTTTCAAGCGATCTCCAAAAAAAACGTTTTCCAAAAAATTTTTCAAGCGCTTCACAAAATTTTAACAATTCAAAAAATAGTGCTGTCCTCGAGCCGAGGACAGGCCAATTTTCGAGGACTTGAGGCTTCGAGGCCAAGGCCAAGGACTTAAAAATGTGTCCTCGAGGACGTCCTCGAGGCCAAGGACGTCCTCGAGGACTCCACCTCTGGTAACTAGTTACTTTTTTAGTAACTGTAACTACAACTTAGTTACTTTTTCAAAAAAGTAACAAAAGTGGGAACTAGTTACTATTTGGAGACATTAAAAAGTTACTAGTTACAGTTACTTTTAGTTTTGATCCTGTTAAAAAAGATTCTTTAATCGTTAGATTTATAGGTGGGCACAAGTCCGTTAATCGTTAATCCGCTAATAACGAAGCTAACTTTTTCATTAACTCCTTAATCCGTTTAAAAGTTTTTTCAAGTTAACGGACTAAATTAACTTCCGTTAAGTTCTGTTAACGGACTATATTAACTTCCGTTAGGCTCTGCTATCTTCCGTTAAGGTTTTTATCGTTAATATCTTGCACCATTCATTCACCGTACCGGTACAAACCAGTTTGAACCGGTAACACTTGTTGCGTATTAGCACGAGTTTTATCGAAGCGAAGAGAGGAGCGTTTCTTTGTGGCAAATGATAAGCTGCAGTCCATAGGTTTATTAATTATCGCTGTTCACAATTTCCAAAGGTTTTCCGATCGCAGCTTTGTTAATGCATTTGAACTTATTGTTATCTTGAAGTTAGATTAGACTGTAAAATGTAACTTCCAAAACACAAAAAGACCACCATAGTAATAAATATTTCCTTACAATCAGCTCAACAGCGTCAATTCGTGTTCTAGAAGCGAGTGAATGAAAAGAAATGCAAATTACACGAAAATGTTAACGAATTAACGGACTTTATCAACTTCCGTTAATTAAAGCTGAAAATAACGGATTAACGTTAACGGAGGTGTGAAGTTTGTTAACGGACTAGTGGTTAACGAAGCTAACTTTTTGCAATAACTTGCCCATCTATGGTTAGATTTTGGTTGAATGAAACACTTCTATGTAATCTCTGTTGGCGCTACGGATTACGGATTTTTTATTGTGCGGTAACGTGGCAACCCTAACCATGCTGTGAGAAGATATTAGAATGCTTTTAAATTAAAGACCTCGTTTTAATGATCTAATAAGTTACGTTCTAATATCTTCTCTGCAGGTATTATTTTAATTCAGTAATTTTTACCAAAAGCGTGTAGTGTTCGTTCAGCAGATAACGTTGTTGTTAATATAGTATCAGTATCAGTAGTTCATTCTTTCAGCATGCACAAAAAGAGGCACACAATGACATCCGTAAAAGTTGTACAAAGCGAAACCACAGTCTATGCATACTGTGGATAAAGCAAGTCAGCTTCACCCACACTCCCACTTCATACTTCAATTCTAAAGCACATGGCGATAAGAAAAGCGCAAGCAAAAGCAAGCCAAAAAAACAACAAGGCGCTGTGCAATAAACATAGTAGTCAACTGCTGCAAAAAAAAAAGCACCATATACAAGTTCAAAAAAGACAACGATTACATTGTTACATGCAGTAAGTCATAACTATGTAATAGTCAGCCTACTAATGATTCAACAGTAATCATACTCTCCTTTTATGGCAACAAACTTAAAATATAAATTCAAGTCGTACAGAGCATTAAATTTAATTCAGGGTGCATACCCACAAACTTTCAAAGTAACAGACTTAATTTACTGATAACCTTCCATCCAAATGTTCTCACTAACAAAAAAACAACAAAAAAATCTCCTTATGCGCTACCAGAGCATTCGACCCATTACGTAATAATTTATACAGTCTCCGACAATTGACCACTCAATCTCAACAATGCATTAAAGATTAAGAAGTCAACACCTAGAACAACATACCACCAAAAATTAAAATCCCTTAACAAGACTCTTCAAAAGCAAACACAAGAAATATCTTTCACCAAATTATAGTTGAAAATTAACATTTCGTATGATTGCACCATCCTGTTTTTGATTTAATGAATGAGAGGTAACCTTAATAAATTAAGTTTTTCTCTGGATGAACATGGGGGCAGCAGAATCAGAGACCGAAGGATCAATTCATTGCCTCCCTCCTGTCAAGAATTATTGTAGTAAATGTCTCAATAGAATTGTCATCTTGTTGTGTTTGACAGTGTAAATAAATTATTGATTAAATAAACTTAAAAAAAGAAGAAAAAAAAATTCATTAAGTTAGCACACCCACACATATCCTTTTTTGAACCTAAAGTAAATGGCAATAAGAAATGTAAGCAAAAATTACAAGGCACCATGTAATAAAATAAAGGTAGAAGCCAATTTTTGCAAAAAAGTAGCACTATAAAAAGTTTGCTGAGCAATATATACAAGTTCAAAACGACAATGCAATACGTAGCAAAACGACAATGCAATACGAAAAGTAGCACTATAAACAAGTTTGCTGAGCAATATATACAACTTCAAAACAACAGTGCAATACACTTTCATGTAGAAAGTCATAACTGTTAGATAGTCAGCCTTCTATTAGTTCAGCAGTTGATATACTTTCCTTTTATAGCAACAAACTCAAATTTAATCTAGATAGCACGAAGCAATTGGTTTAATTTTTTTATTTACTTATACTGTTCACACAATAACTTCTTGTATTCTTTTTTGAAGCGAAAAAACGAACGATGATTTTAATTTTCAAGGCATATTATTCCAAATTTGGACCCCTTTAAACTTAAGTGAATTTTTTCCAGAATTAGTTCTCACAAAGTCTAGAATATAATTTTTGTTAGATTTACTTCTAGTGATGTAATTGTGAGCTAGATCAAGGGATAAAAAGTAGTTTTCAAAAATCTGAGGCAATGCTTTTATGTCATTGAGATGCATCAACTTTTCAACTTCATAGTTATAAATATCGTCAATTTTCAAAAATTTATATTTGTAATACAATGTGTTGTTCATTATTTTGTCTTTCCAGGAAGTTTTGTTGATAATTCTTAATACATTGTTCTGAAGAATTTGAATGGTCTTTTCCTAGTTTGAGATGCACAACCCCAACCAAGTATACCATACAGTATTTGTGAATAAAAGAAGACATAACACAAATTAATCAGATTTTTCTGGTTAAGGTAATGGCGCATTTTTGCAATAATACCAACTGCTTAAGACACTTTTTTCCCTAAAAATTGAATATGAGGCTCCCAATTCAAGTTTTCATCTAATATTATTCCTAGATATTTGGCTGACTGGCATTTTTTTAGTTTAATGCCTTTTATTGTAACAGCATATTTGCACAATTGAGAAGTTTTAGTCTTGGGCTTTATGAGTAGATACTTTGTTTTTGAATAGTTCAAGGATAGCTTATTGGCATTTAACCATGCTTCTATGTTAAGTAGTTCATAATTTACATCTTTGTTTAGGCTTTTTAAATTATCATTAGATAGGAACAGCGCTGTATCATCAGCAAACAGTCGCATTTCAAATTTTGAAGCATTTGGTAGATCATTAATATATATTGAAAACAATAATGGTCCCAAGGTAGAACCTTATGGAACTCCACATACTATGCTTTGCTGGTCTGAATAGGTGTTATTAACATCAACAACTTGTTTTCTGTTTGTTAAATAGTCATTAATTAATTTTAAAGAGTTTCCTCTCACTCCATATTTTTCAAGTTTGCTTAACAAGATTTTATGGTTCACAGTATCAAATGCTTTCGATAAATCTAACAAGATAAGACAAGTAAATTTTTTGTTATTGTAAGAGTTTTGTAATTTGTTTATAAGATCACAAATTACATGACTAGTTGAATGCTTAACTCTGAAACCAAATTGCTCATTTGTTAAAATATTGTGGTTACTAAAATAGTTGTTCAGTCTATTATAAATAATTTTTTCAAATATTTTGGAGAAGGGTGATAAAACTGAAATGGGACGATAGTTTGAGGCTGTGTATCTGCACCTGTTCTTAAAAATTGGGGTTACTTTAGCAATTTTTAATTTTGAGGAAAATACACCATCTTGCATACATTTATTATACGTGGCAGCTAAAACAGATGAAGTATATTCAGCTGACATTTTAATAAATTTGATGGGAATATTTTCGATTCCAACTGATTTTTTCCATTTAAATGCATCATTTCTCGAAAGACTTCACCTTCTGTGCAAGGCTCACAGAAAAAGGAACTTGGCGATGATGAAATAGTGTTTGGTGTTTCAGTTTCAGGTATTTTGGATGCCATTTTCGGGCCAATGTTTATGAAATAAGAGTTTAAATTATTACAAATTCCTACATTACTAGTTAGACTTTCATTTTTTTCATTTATTAGTTTAGTTGTTGATGCCTGGTGTTTGTTGTTTTTTTCTAAAATTTGGTTTATTAATCGCCATTGTTTTGAAAGATCATTTTTATCTAACTGTATCATGTGAGTATAGTAGTTTTGTTTAGCTATTCTTTTGATGGAGGTTAATTTGTTGGAGTATTTTTTGTAGTTTTCTATCAAAACTGGATCATTTTTTTTATAACATTTTTTAAATAATACATTTTTGGTTTGAATAGATTTTAGTATTCCGTTATTGAGCCAAGGCTTTGCATTTAGTTTAATTTCTTTTCTTGTTTGAGGTCGAAAAGGTGCATGCTGATTTACTATTTTAGAAAAACCTTCTAAGAATTGAGTTATGGCCTTATTTGAACAGTAATCTTTGTTACCTAAAATCAGCGCATTAGTTTTGAGTGATAAGTTGCTTATGTCATTTAGAAAGTTATCTCTATTAAACTTTTTTAGGTCTCTTATCATAATTTTGTCAGGAGCACAATATAAAGGCCTTTTGGCTAAAATATAAAATGTTAATAACTGATCTGAGATCTCATAAATCAGAATTCCCCGGTTGGTTATGCTGTTAGTTGTGTTGGTATACATGTGATCAAGTAGCGTTGCACTAGATCCCGTTATGCGGGTAGGTTTATTTATGACATTGTTGCATCCTTCAGAATATAATGCATTAAGATAATTACCTATATTTTTTTTACTCTCATGTTTTAAAATATCGATATTGAAATCACCGCAAAGAAAATAGTCGTACTTTTCATGATCCATTTTATTCAGTGTTTGCACTAACAGATCCTGAAATTCATTAAAAGTATTAGTTGGATGCCTGTATATCACACCAACAATAATTTTTTTGTTAGCAGCTAAATTTAATTCAATGGAAACAGTTTCACTATCAGCTGATTGAAATTCTAAATCATGCCTTTTTGAATATTTTAAGTTATTTAATATGTAAATTGCTACTCTTCCTGCATTAGAAGTGGAGTTTGAGAAAACAAGCTTATAGTTTTGAATTGAAGCATGATTAATGTTGTTTTTATTGAGCCTAGTCTCAGATATAGTTATTATGTTAAGAAAATTATCTAATTCACGAATAAGTTCTTCTAATATGTGTTTATTTTTGACAATAGATTTAACATTGACATTTTGAGCAGATATAGGATGAGTTTGAGTTAAGGTAAAGCGAAATTTGCGTTGTTGTAAGCTTTGTACATGTAGTATGTTGCTACTTTAAATAACTGCTGCACTTTGCAGCAGGCCGACTGCCACATGTTTTGTTAGAAATGTTGCACTCTGAACTATTTGCTTTCATAAATGGAAATTGATTAACTAAGCACAGTGAGTACGCTGAATTAGCTCTTATTCTTATTGTAATAACAGAAAAGTAGTACAGTCACTTACAACATTGTGGATATCTGAGTTTAATCACCAAGTTCAGTCACCAGATTGTAGAGGGCTTCTTGAGAGGCTAATTTTTCATGTTTTGAATTGATGTTGGTAAACACTGTTCCCTTATAAGTCCAAACGTTTTTGTCACCAAGCAATGATTTGGCTTCATTTAGCAGTGAGAGCCTTCTTCTTGTCAGTGACTCTGTCACTGCCAGTCCAGTCCTTGAAAATAAACGTTTCCTTTTAAAAACTTGATTTCTGGTTGATCTTCTTAAAAATTTTATTATAATAGGAGCATTACCATTTCGAGCTGTTGGTAGAGGGTGGGCTATGTCCACACAATTAATGTCTAGACTCAGATTTAGATGAAGATTCAAAGTGCTAATTACTTTGAGCAAGAATTCGTCATAATTGCTGTGAGCATTGGGAAAATTATGTAATCCATGAAGTATCAGACAATTATTACGTCCATATTGTTCGAGTTCATCAATGGAGAATTCCAGTTTTGCTATAGCAGCTAGGATTAAGCTGAACTTGATGTATAGTTCCTTTATGTGTTGACTCAGTTTTGCAATTTCCATTCCCAAGTCCATTTTTTTTCATCTCTGTTTCATAAAAGCCGGGCTCAATGATTTCTGGTTGTAAATTTTGTGTAGCTTGATTGCTGGTTGATGAAGAGTAGTTTTTGTGGTCAACCTTGTTTGACTCAGAGATACCATCAGGAGCATTAGGCCTACTCATTACTGGCATTAGTAGTAGGCTACTAGCATTTTCGGAACTGGCAGCCGATGGGTTATCCTTTAGTGCATTATGTCGCAAAATAATTTTCTTTTGATTGTTTTTAACATCTTTTAATTCAGACTCCATCGATACCAAGGTTTTCATCAAATTTTCCATTTTTATTTATCCACAAATTCAAAATTATAAATTATTGTAAAAGTAATATATTATTATTATTAGGCTAATTTAGCAAATGAAGAACCTTGTTGGAGAGCATTTTCTGAAACTTATTCAAATAGAATATAGCCGCTTTACCCCTTTTGTTGCTTTTCGTTTTGAAAAGACATTTTGAAACCCAAACGTTCTGGTCTCAGCGATGAACATTTTGAGATGCTTGCTTTCTTGAAAGGCAATTAAATAAAGTGCATTAATGTGTTACGTTGTGTATTTTTGTTATAACAACAACAACAGTACCCATAAGCAGCGTGTGCAGAGGCACCATATGAAAATTAGAAAATGGATATAGAGAAAGAAATCTGTTAATACCGGTTCCAAAGTACAAAATCAACATTTTCGATACTTAATTTATACCAGTAACTAGAATGTGACATCGTAAGCGATATCCGGGGACTTCCCGGAAGTATCTAACTTTACTGAACAAAAGAACTTTACGACTGGATTAAGTGTGTTTATGCTTGGTTATAGTCTGATCTGAAATACTCTGCTTCCGAATTTCATAACGTTCCATTAACTTGATCAGGTTTGTGATTAAAGGCTTTTAAAATTTTGCGTTAAATTCCTATAATTACTTTCTATAATTAAAAACACGATTAATTAGTAAAGTACTAAAAACTATAGGACACTAGTAAATTAACACAAAAATATTGTCGACCATTAACAAGCTATTCTTGCTGTCTACTAACACGTCTTTCCTGCTCGAACTTCGATTGGTTATGAGTCTTTGTTCAGATAAAAGCTACAAATTATTGTCTATTTACAATCGTGTTGACAGATGAGGGCATCAAAATAACGGCATAGAGAAAAAGCTTCTGGCATAAAACGATCAATTTAGTAAATTCTCAGACAAGAATCACAATTGGGAAATCATAATGCTTACATAAGTTGTATTCTAAAAAATTGGAATGCGATTAGCTTACAGGTCCTATTTGGCATGGTCTTTTGAAAGTGGTCCACCAAATTTTGTTACCTTTAATCTTGGATTCATATCAACTTACTCAATAAATTTAATTGGAACGACCGACGCTCGCGTTGCATGTTTCTTTGTTTTTACTCGGCCGTTTTCTAACTAACGAGTGCGAAATTTCAAACTTTTGCTAATAACTCAAGAACGGTTAGATCTAGCTACATGAAATTTTGACAGCAGTTTGAGATTAATGAGTTACATGTTTGTACCAAATTTTGAGGCAATAGGTTACGTGACTTTGGTTTTAGAATCCGAAAACCGCCCCGCAAGTTTGGCGTAAAAAGCGGTCTTAGTGAAAAACGGCTTAAGTAGGGCAAAAAATATTTCACCTGGTTGTATGTCTTAAAATATCCTTTCATCCCTGCCAACCCACTTTTGGCCGCGATGAGGTTCATTTCTTTTTTTTTTTCCTTTTTTTTCTTCCTAATTTTTGTACGCTCTTCTTCTCTTAAACCACGAAACATCGAAATCTAATTTTTGTGTAAAGTTGTTGAGCTGCAAACGCAATTTCTTCTCCCGAAATTTTTGGGGCAACTCCACTGGGAACCCCCCCAAAATGGGGCCCCAAAAAATCAATTTTTTGAACGGCTTAACTTAGAGTGCCAGTGTTTTATGATATCAGCAGACATTTAACAGACAAATATTTTGACATAGTTTGGGGGTGCCACCCCCCGGGACCCCAGAATGGACCCAAAAAAAATCAATTTTTTGAACGACTTAACTTAGAATACCAGTGTTTTATGATATCAGCAGACATTTAACAGACAAATATTTTGACATAGTTTGGGGGTGCCAACTAGGGAGCCCCGGAACCCCTAGCCGAAGACCAAGGGGTCCCTGGGTCCATAATTGCCAACAAGGGGGCCCCAGGGCCTCCAACTGACAACCAGGGGGCTCCGGAGTCCCTAATTGACAACCAGGGGGACCTGGGACCTCTAACTGAACAACCAGGGAGCCCCAAACCCCCTGACTGACGACCAAGGGTCCCGGGCCAAGGGCCCCTTAATTCAAATTTTTTAAAATTTATATGCAAAACCTGTAAGAAATGTAAGAGTTTTGTCCTAAAAGTTGCAACCCCAGGCTCTCGTTTTTCGTTATTATGAACTTATGTTATAACGCAGACGGTAATGCAAATCCCCGTATTAAAATACTACCAATGAAAAATATAATGAAAGCATAGCCAGTATGCTGCCTTTGTCCGGAATTGCAGTTTCTTTAATTTAGGATTTACGCGTACAAAAGTAAGTAATAATAATGACGACCACGTGTCCACGCCATAATAATAGCATTTTTGGAGGTTTCAAGAAACTGTCAAGTGACTAGACTCGAGTCCTCCACGTTTTGGAAAAAAATTTATTTTAGTTTTGCTTTGAATGTTTTTTATGAAAGAACTTAAGGGCGCGATCTTATCTGAAACTCATAGGCGTAGCCATGAGGGTGGCCCAGGGAGCCCGGGTCCTCTCAATCGAAATGCCACCAGTGACACAAATTTGATAAAAAAGCCTTGCTTCTTCATTTTCAGTTTCTTTTACCATCTTTGCGTACAACAATACAAGCGTGCAACAGTAATTAACAATACACAATTTTGTCCTAAAAGTTGCTACCTCAGGCCCTCATCTAAACTTTTTATGGGCGTAATGCAATAACCAGAGCCGGATTTGCCATATGGCTCAGCGCCAAGGCCCCGCTCTCAGATAGTACAACTTGTTTTGGTTTTCACTTGTATTTGGCAGAAAGATGTTGCAAAAATCCGAAAAGTGCCAGGGGCACCGCGCAATGTAAATCCGGCCCGGGAATAACATGTGTAGTAAGCGTAGGCATCTTTTGTACCTCTTTTCAATAACGATTCACTTCAGCCTCGTCAGTTTTTACGCGCAAAATACTTTTAAAAAAATATTAGGGAAAATGCTTATTGAACAAACTATTGAATTTAAATTGAGGGGTCCTGGGCTCCCTGGCCGTACATGTACTCCTATAACTGGTTAACTTCATGACAAAACAAAATCTCTTAGGAAAATCTTCGAGCGGATTATTAGTTAGTGCTAAAATAATGCAGGAGACATTGCACCTTACTTACTCCTACATGGACCAAATCACTTACAATTAAAATTTTACACAATAACGCAAGATTTTAAACGTGTTTTGGACTTAAATTGCAAGTATAAGGAGGATTAAACAATTAAAATTTTTTGATTGGCTTTCACTGTTAAAAATCTAGTACTTTCAAATGGCTGTGAACGCGTACGAAATGTGATCCAATAGGATTAAAATAGCATTTTTTCCAAAAACTTATAAAAATCGCCCAGTGGCTGGGGGCCTTGCCCCCAGACCCCCATAGCCACCGGAAGCTGGGGGCTCCGCCCCCAGACCCCCGTCTGTGATACGTTCGAGTACACTAGCCTACTCAACACGTCACCTAAGTTGGACATTTGCACTTTTTAACTATTAGTTTTCACCCTCTTCCTTTACCAAAATCCTGGTTAAGTGACAACAGGCTACGACTTCAGATCTTCCTTTCTACGATATCTTTGCCCCACAAAAAGTTCCTTCTTCGAAAAATTTTGATGACGTCATTGCATGTGATTTGTGGCTTGCCCCTCCCCCCCCCCCCCCCCCAATCAAATATCCTGGCTGCGCCTATGACGACAACTTACTGAATGACCGGAAGAGGGTTTAGAATCTCTCAATTTGAATTTGCTAACGTTAAAGTTGTTCAGGCAAAATTCGCTAACACGACCACCCCGCTAAACCGACCGCCTGGTGACGTTCCCATAGGTGGTCAGGTAAGCGGGGTTCGACTGTATATTATAGGGAAACTTGCGGGTACTGTACGTACCAGAGTTGTTAGTCAGGCCGGGCTTTTCGGTTCGGGCCGGGTTTGGGCTTAAAGTTGACAAAAATTTCGGGCTTAATTCGGGCCTGAGACATGCTTTTTGTTTCAGATGCACAAAAACATAATCAAAATAACTTGGCAACATTGCTAATATTTTCATACCAAACTTAACTTACGGATTTTTTCGGGCATGATTTGAGCTTCAAATTAGTTTTCGGGTTCGGGCTTATATTTTCGGGTTCGGGCCTGAACTAGTACTTACAACTCTGGTACGCCTGAACTTACAACTCTGGTACGCACTGTATAATTGCACCGTAGCTTCATCTAAACAATATACGCAAAAGACCTGCTCGCACTCACCGGCGCTCATTTTATTCACGGACGAAATCTATATACAAAACAAAAAGTAGCGGTTTAAGTATTGCTTAATAATAGATAAAGTACAGCAGTATTCAGTGTAGTGCTACGTAACGCGTAATTTCACATTTTGTAAATTTTCAACGGGCATTAGCTATCAGGAACAACAGGTTTAAGTTGAGCAATGCGACTTCGATAAACATTTTGAAATAAAACCATGAATCAATTCTTTGCAAAAGATTCCACAAATTAAAGACACAACAAAGAACGATATTAATGTGTTGGAACACGCATACATACAAAGTTTATTTTCGAGACAAAAGAAAAACACAGCAAAATACAAATATTTAGCGTATCGTTAGCAATCTCGACAAGAGAGCGTATCATTAACAATCTCGACAAGAGAGCGTATCATTAGCAATCTCGACAAGAGATTGCGAAGTAACCGTTTAAGGTCTTCGCAGCAAGCAGTCAAAAGGATAAAAATGTAGAATTATGCTGTGTAGAACTACTTACTGCAGAATTAACCTTGGCTTCAAACCCGCTTATGAAACCAGTGTAAGGAAAAACATAACTGCAGGTTATGCTGCTGCGCACTGCTTGGGATTAGTTGCTGCTGTCAAATTTGTCAATCTCCTGCAGCGGTAGTCGGTATGATTTTAATGCAACGCCGCAAGAAGGCAGCACAGAGAAAAACTGTGTCGAAAAATCTTGCAACACATCAACTGACGCATCATTTACGTTATTCAAGTGGGATTCAACGTCGTATCTAACAGAGCAAAGTCGACGTCGTAAATCTCAAATTTTATCCAAGGCGAAATAAATCAATATCAGATGTGGAGTCCTCAAGGACGTCCTTGGCCTCGAGGACGTCCTCAAGGACACATTTTGAAGTCCTTGGTCTTGGTCTTGGTCTTGGCCTCGAAGCCTCAAGTCCTTATCCTTGGCCTCGAAGCCTTAGGTCCTCGAAAATTGCCCTGTTCTCGGCTCGAGGACAGCACTATTTTTTGAACCGTTGAAATTTCGTTGGAAAACGCCACAAACCTCGCGGAAAATTTGTGAATAGGCCTACTTTTTTGTTTTCCTCTCTTGGAGCATAGGCCTAGCCAAGCGGGCCCCCCCCCCCCCCCAATTGAAATTTCTCAAAATGAGAAAAATGTGACAAAAAAGCCTATTGTTTCTTCAGTTTCTCTTTTAAGCAATTTTCGCTTACACCAGTAGCAAACAACAATATTGAAGACCAGGGGCCCCGGGACCCCTCAAATCAATTTTTGCCAGCCAATTTAAACGTAAACCTGGAAGAAATGAATAGTTTTCGTCCTAACAGTTGCTATCTCAGGATCACATTTAGCCTTTTTATGAACCGTAATGCATTAACAAAGGCCGGATTTACCACAATATGGCGCAGTACCAGCTAAGGGCCCTGCGCTCAAATCTTAGGACTTTTTATGGTCTTCACCTACATTTGGCAGAAAGATGTTGCGAAAATCTCCAAAGTGCCAGGGTCCCAGCGCGATGTAAATCCGGCCCGGCAATAACATTTTTAGTGAGCGTAATCATCTATTGTACCATTTTTCAATAACAATTCATTAATTCACCTCCACCTCGCCAGTTTTTATGCACAAAATACTTTTAAAAATATTTGCCATGGAAAATGCTGATTGAAAAAATCGTTGAACTTCAGTTGAGAGGGCCTGGGCCCCCTGGCCTAACATGCACTTCTATAACTGGTTATTTTCATGACAAAGCAAAAATCTCTAAGGAAAATCTTCGAGTGGGTTTTCATGTACTGCTAAAATGTTGCACGAGACAATGCACCTTACTTCCCCCTACCTGGACCAAATCACGTACAATTAAACTTTAACACTAAAATGCAAAATGTTAAACATGTTTTGGACATAGATGGGCACAAGTCCGTTAATCGTTAACAACGAAGCTAACTTTTTCTTGAACTCTTTAATCGGTTAAAAAGTTTTTTCATCTTAACGGACTAAATTAACTTCCGTTAAGCTCTGTTAACGGACCAAAAGAACTTCCGTTAAGTTCTGTAAACTTCCGTTAAGGTTTTTATCGTTAATATCTTGCAGCATTCATTCATCGTACCGGTACAAACCAGTTTGCACTGGTACCACTTGTTGCGTAGTAGCAGGAGTTTCGTAGAAGAAAGGAGCTCTTTTTTGTGGCAAATAGTAAGCTGTAGCCTCAGAGGTCTATTAGTTATCGCTGTTCGCAATTTCCAAGCGTTTTCCGATCGCAGCTTCGTTAGTGCATTTGAACTTATTTTTATCTTGAAATTAAATAACAAAGGTGGAGTCCTCAAGGACGTCCTTGGCCTCAATGACGTCCTCGAGGACACATTTTTAAGTCCTTGGCCTTGGCCTCGAAGCCTCAAGTCCTTGGCCTTGGCCTCGAAGCCTTAGGTCCTCGAAAATTGCGCTGTCCTCGGCTCGAGGACAGAATTATTTTTTGAACAGTTAGAATTTCGTTGGAAAACGCCAGAAACCTCGCGGAAATTTTGCGGACACCTTTTTTGTTTTCCTCTCTTGGAGCATAGGCGTAGGCAAGGGACCCCCCCCAATTGAAATTTTACCAATGACAAAAATGTGACAAAAAAGCCTATTGTTTCTTCAGTTTCAGTTTCTTTGTAGCATTTTTCGCTGACAACAGTATAACTAATTCACTACATTGAAGACCCAGGGTGCTGGTTCCCCCTCAATTCAATTTTTGCCAGCCAAATTAAACGTATAACCCCGAGAAAATGGAGAGTTTTTGTCCTAAAAGTTGCTATTTCATGCCAACATCAAGCCTTTTTGTGAACGTAATGCATTAATCAGGGCCAGATTTACCATAATATGACGCAGTACCCCTAGGGGCCCCGCGCTCAAATTGTAAGACTTTTTTTGGTCTTCACCTACATTTGGCAGAAAGATGTTGCGAAAATCTCCAAAGTGTCAGGGGCCTAGCGCGATGTAAATCCGGGCCGACAATAACATGATTAGTAGACGTAACCATCTATTGTACTATTTTTCAAAAACAATTCAGTAGTTCACTTCCAACCTCGCCGGTTTTTACGCACAAAATACTTTTTAAAAAAACCAGCCATGGAAAATGCTGATTGAACGAATCATTGAACTTCAATTGAGGGGGCCTTGGCCCCCTGGCGAACGTGTACTCCTTATAACTGGTTATTTTCATGACAAAACAAAAATCTCAAAGGAAAATCTTCGAGTGGATTATTATTTACTGCTAAAATGTAGCCAGAGACAATGCACCTTATTTCCCCCTACTTGAAACAAATCACTTACAATTAAATTTAACTCCAAAATGCAAGATGTTAAACGTGTTTTGGACTTAAATTGCAAGTAAAAGGAGGATTAAACAACTTGATTTTTTCAATTGGCTTTCAAATGTCAAAAATCTAGTACTTTCAAATGGCTCTGAACACTTGCGAAATGTGATCCAATGGCATTAAAATAGCTTTTTTTCCAAAAAGTTACAAAAAATCGCCCAACGGCTGGGTGCTTCGTCCTCAGACCCCCAAAGCCACCGGCGGCTGGGGGCCCCACCCCCAACCCCCCGGCTGTGATACATTTGAGTTACACAAGCTTTCTCAACACGTTCCCAGAGTTAGATATTTGCATTTTTCAACTATTAGTTTAAGCCCTCTTCCTTTGCGAAATCCTGGTTACGTGCAAACAGGCAACAACGATTTCAGATCTTCATCCTACGATATCTTTGTCCCACAAAAACTTCCTCTTTGGAAAATTTTGATGACGTCATTTCATGTGATTTGTGGTTTAGGCCTCCACATTCAAAGATTCTGGGTACGCCAATGAATTGGAGAGTGCCTGAAAAAAATTTTGAAGAACTTTTTTTTGGAGAACGCTTGCGCCTGTATCCTTGCTCCTTGGCCAGAGCTGGAGTCTCGGTCAAAATCTTCGAGACGGAGACCGAGACGAGACACTGACGTTGCAAGACCGAGACGAGACCGAGACTTTGAGCAAAAACTCGAGACGAGACCGAGACTTGAACGTTCCGAGACCGAGACGAGACACGAGACTTTTGAAACCAAACGTTTGCAATATTTGCACATATTTTTGCCACTAAATTTTGGACATGCGGTGAACTTCCCAACACATTGCAAGATAGATTTCTAGGCATTTCGCAATTATATTAGGAACGAGCTAATTAAAAAAGTTATACTACTTACAGTATATACGTTTGCTTTTAATTACAAAGCTTTTTGCGTTGTTTATGGTTTTTTAAGATTTAATACTATCATGATCATCAAAAAATTTTGTTAACTAAATGTGCAAGTTACAAAATGGAAGTAAGAATATTTATGTAGAACTTAGAATAATATTTCAGTCCTAACTGTTCCGCTGTAATATTCACAAGACAAATGTTGTCACATTAATTGTTATAACCCACACCTTTATCGCCCTAAGGTGTGATACTATAGGTGTACCATTACTTTGGTCTTTTCGCACAAATGTTGTCCTGATGGTTCTTTCAGAGAATTGTGATTTTTGTTAAGAAAACCTTAATTCTCTGAAGAGCGTAAGCTTACTTCCTTTCATTTCTCCAAGTTCAGTTTATGTTAGTTGATTTAAAACTTCCGATTTTATTTGTTTGTGATCAAAAGGAATTTGATAGCAACTATAGCCAAATTCAAACGTCAAACCGCTTTTGAGGTCTTCTTGTTTAGAATGCGAAATATTTCGTGTTACTTCGTGTGTAGAATGCAAATGCACTCGGCGCAGCCCATCTCACTGCTTGATTCCTTTTTCACAAAGTCATGGAGATAACTTCGGTATTCTTCCGGACACAGAATAAGCCAAAGAGTAAAACCATTACAAGAAAAGCAGCAGCCGTCTTATCAAAACGCAGAAAACTTGCCGTTGTACTACTAGTATAAGAACAAAAAATACGAAATTTATTGATAATAACATTTGTCCTAACCAATGGTAGCGAAATGTTTTATATTTCAGACGCTTTCTATCCCTAGTCCATGTTATTGTGAATCAAAATAACCCCTTTTAGAGTTTTACAATACATTAACTCTGTAAAAAATATCTTTTTTTGATATATTCAATCCCCATGGGCTATTAAGAACCCTTGGTTTAAACTGGAAGGGATTTGTTTTTGTTGTTTTTTTTTCAGTTAAAAACTTAAAGTTATTGTGGGTTTTTATGCTCGGATTGGAAATATGGCCAAGACTTGCCCATTTTCCGAGACTTCGAGGTGCCGAGACCGAGACGAGACGGAGGCTTTAGACCTTCGAGACCGAGACTTTGAAAAATAGTGTCTCGAGACCGAGACATGTCTCGAGACTCTACAGCTCTGTCCTTGGCCTCGAGCATTCCTGTCCTTGGCCTCGAGAGGTTCTGTCCTCGGAAAGGCTGTCCTTGGCCTTGGCCTCGGATTTTTTTTGTGTCCTTGGCCTTGGCCTCGAGCCTTGTGTCCTCGACTCCACCTCTGTTAAATTAGACTTAAAACGTAACTTCCAAAACACAAAAAGATCTCCATAGCAATAAATATTTTCTTGCAATCTGCTCAACCGCGTCAATACGTGTTCCAGAAGCGAGTGAATGAAAAGAAATGTAAATTACACGAAAATGTTAACGAATTAACGGACTTTATTAACTTCCGTTAATTAAACCTGAAAATAACGGATTAACGTTAACGGAGGTGTGAAGTTTGTTAACAGACTAGTAGTCAACGAAGCTAATGTTTTGTATTAACTTGGCCACTTATGGTTTTGGACTTAAATTGCAACTAGAAAGAGGATTAAACAATTTAATTTTTTTAATTGGTTTTCAAATGTCAAAAATCTAGTACTTTCAAAGTGGGAGGCCTGAGAATCAAACCTTGAGCCGGTCAAATCGTACGCAGTGTTGCCAACGGCTCGCCACCGCTGCGATATTACTTCGAAAGGAGCTGCGTTGCCGGGCGCAATAACACGGAGATGGGCCCCACAAACTCCTTTACACGCCTTCAGCGTAGCAGAGCGAGAAAATGAAAGAATTGATTTTGCTTCGCGCGGGACAAAAGATTAATTATTATTGTTTGCTTAACAAATTAACTACAATCCTTTAATGACGGCGTTTGAAAACAGTTAAATGATTGCGTTTGAAAACAACCGCTGACGTTCGTCGGTTACGTAAAGCAAATAAAATGATGAAAAAATAAACATCAGTTTAAGGCAGTGGTTTCCAACCTTTTTCTAACCGTGGCCCATTTTCATTTTGAAAAATTTTCCATGGCCCTATTCTCAAAGTATTGCTCAATTGCAATTTTCCACTATCCTGAGCAGTAGCGTAGCCAGGGATTTCGCAAGGGGTGGGGGGGCTTTTTTGGAAGCTTGAAACATCAGTAAACGAACTTGACCCAAATTTTCATCAGTCTTGGATTAGATTGAGGCGTATTTTTTTGTCAAAATCAGGTGATCTCCAAAAAAAAGGTCTTCACCAAAATTCAAACGTTTTTTCCGGCCGAAAACAGGTGATTTCCCCCCCCCCCCCCAAGAACACAAAACCAGTCAACTCGCCATTCACCGCAACTTTCTGCAAGCTTTCAAACCAAATCAATAAGCAGCTCATCGTGCAAATATGACTTTTTCAAACCAAAATGCTCTGTGACCCACTGCAAAATACTTCTGCGGCCCACCGGTGGGCCATGGCCACAGGTTGAAAACCACTGGTTTAAGGGTTGTGCTTTGAGCGACAACTGAACATTCAAAACAGGAAACGAACTGAAAAAACTTTTTTCAAAACTTGACTTCCAAAAATTAACTAAAATACTAATCAATCAATCAATGTTATTTCCGAAGCACGCAAATGTTAGCGCAGATTGCAGATTTACGTTTCTGCGCCCTTATGTCCTTGAGACTTTATGTCTCTGCGACCTTATGTCCCTGAGCCCTTATGTCTGCACCCTTATGTCCTGCGGCTTTTTGTTTGCGCCCTTATGTCGGGTTTCGTTGTAAGTAGTATGTTCTAAGAACACAAACTTTTTTTCGTTAGTGGTGGTAGTTACCGAGATATACCGGTTTAAAATTGTCTATCCGCTTTTTGCTGATTTTTGGCCTCTGAAATCGCGATCACGTGACTGGGCGCCTCGAAACTTGGTGCACATACAGTCTCTATTTGCACTTAAGTTGTGCTTAAATTTCAATGTTCCACGTTCAGCGAATTTATAGCTATAAGCAAGTTATTAAACTTTCGAGAAAAAATTGCAGTTTTTTCTCAAATTTAGAGTTCCTAAATCACGATCAGGAGACCTAGGTTTCTCATAATTGGCATACATGATGCTTTTAATTATTGTCATATTATATCCAAAATTCAACTTTCTATTTCAACCGTTTT